>CM077465.1:29451076-30127199 GCA_039654755.1 Calcarius lapponicus | reverse complement strand
ATTACCTTTAAATGCTGTAGATACTCCCATGATTTGTTCAGAAATTCATACTGCTTCTGAGGAATTCCACTGATTTAATATTCACTCTATTCTATAGGGGTTTTTCCTGAAAAAAAAAAAAAAGAGTATGATTTTTTTTGCAATTCATTATCTATGGGAATTTTCCATGTGTTGGAATATATGCATTATAAAAACTATGTTCACACTTGAGTCTGACTGAACTGATCGGATAATTGTTAGTTGAAACCAGGTAGCTGTTTTCTTAGTATGCAAACACTAAACACATAATTTTCCCCCACACAGGGCTGAATGACAGGATGTATAAAAGTGTTCTTTTCTATTTCTACAGATAATTTTGTTTTCCAAACCAAACTGGAACAATGTCTCCCCTTCCCTTCTGACTTTCCTGTGTAAAGAAACAAAAGGAACAGAAGCTCAGCCTGTAGCAGTTCGTTAGCCCACATCAGCAATTAGTACAGGCAAGATGCAGTACTTGTATTTGTTCAGCAACTCCTTTATGCACATTGTGACACAGAACTTCCTTCATTTTATAGCCAGGTTACAATTTAAAGAGTTCACAATCCAGGTTCCAAAATAAAGTGTAGGAGTACTTGCATCCATCCATCATCAGTTAGTTGACATTTTAGAGTTACTGCAGTTTGCAAATGACCTTTGGTGTGGTAGAAATGTCTGTGCAGTCACCACTGTGCTGTCAGCTTGCTGCAGCCCAAAAATTCCACTGCCTTTAAAATTTATCCCAAAAGACGTTACCACTTCCAGGAAATAAATTAATTGAAATGCATATTAATCTTTCCCCCTCCCCACCCCCATATTTCCTTGTAGCTCCCTTTTGAAAGTAGAAGTTGAATGAAACTTTTGAAGGAGATAAATTTTACCATAACACTGAATTTCAGTTAAAAAAAAAAAAGTTTAAGGATTTGAGTCCTTCACAATACATTTCCACAATCTAAACATTCCAGTGCTTCTCAGAAAGCAAACAAAAAATTTTAAGAACCTGGTCTCCTGTGAGCAAGTTCTCTAGAACAGGTCTTGTGTTTTGTTGAATAAAGCAGGTTTTTGTGTCATGGGGAAAAAAAATATAATGTCCCTGAATCACCAGTCCCACAAGATGACCTTTGCATAGAAAGTATATGGAAAAGTTTATCACATAATGCGGTGATAAAGGAAATAATGTAATCTGCCCACCGAGACAAAGCATCAGCGGAGTGATGAGTGAATATCTTCCGTCTTTTTTTTTTTCCTTTTCCTCTAATTTTTTTTAGTTTCATTATAAAAAATCATCCCTTTGGTGGAATTGTATTAACAGTCTAGAGAAACTGAACTCCTGTTTCAGGCCAGTTTTACTAAATGTCAGTAAGGGTGGAATGTTTTCCTCTTGACAAAGAGCGTGGTAGGAAACACGCATTACATACAGGATATAGGAAGGGATACAGGATAAGGGAGCTCCAAGTAAAATTTTGCCAATGATAAGGTTAAGAGGCTTATTGCCGTTGTAGTCCACCAGCTAGGGGCTATCCTTGAGTTGTGAGTTATTGTAATGATTTTTTATTTCTAGAGTAACCTGGCTGTGCCTAACAGCCACTGATTTTTACAATCATCTCCCTTGAGTTTGCCATCTTAATTCTTTATTATCTCTTTTTCTTAATTCACAGTGACCAGACAGTATTTTTTCAATTTCACTAACTGAAGGATGGAAAAAAGTTGTGGTGGATTCAAGTTAATTTATCAATCCTACCCAAACTCTTTCCTTTTTTTTTTTTTTTTTTTGTCATTGACCTTCAAAAATCCATAATTGATATAGTTCTACTTTACCCATCTAGGACATGGGATTTAGGGGTGCATGATACTATGAGCATGCCTATAAGTTTTTCCTTGAGAAAATATTTAAGAAATCTGGTTACTATGAATTTCTTTTAGAAGACTTGTACAAATGAAGAGTTGAGAGTTTCAGAAGTTTTTGAAGCATTGTTAATTTGATACACCTTCTGCTTATTCTCACTCTCATTGAGCAAAATTAATACTTTGTCTTAATATGTGATTTTGCAGTTGTTTTTCTTATGCCTGTATTTAAATTAGAAGTTTGGATTTTATTCTGCATTTAGTCAGTGACTGCAGTGTTACTTTTACAGGCAAAGTAGGTAACTAAAATACCTGTAGTGAGAAAAATTATGTTGTGGTACAGTTACTAAACTATGCATATGTTTTACTTAAAATACTTACGGTCATTTTAATATGGGTTGTTCCCTTAACTCCTTTTTGAAACAAACCTGTGTCAAACTGGCTTTTAAATAACAAAAGTTTCTTTCTCATGACATGAGAAAAATCATTCAACATGATCTTTCACTGGCATAATTTATTGCTTTTTGGTTTAAGTTTGTTGCTTATTGTGTTTTGGTTCGGTTTGTTGTGGCTTGGGTTGGTTGAATTTGTTTTTTTTTTTTTAATCTACGTTGTACCTCAATATAGAAAAGAATAAAAGAAAAGGAGTGTATAAGGATAATGTTACTGTTCATATGTTACTTTAAAAAGTCTAATTACTTTCTGTCTCTTCTTCTCTCTTTCTGTCAGGCTATGGAAGTAAAATTTTGCCTCATGCCCAAACCTAAGTGTAATTTAGGGTGGGAGAGAGGACAAGGGGCACATATCTCGGATCAGTGAGAAGGAAGGAAATCTAGAAAATAGTTAATCCTGTCCCAAACTGGTGTCTCTATGCTGATGTGTGGACACCTTCTCTGAATGCCTGCCTTTCACCACTTTCTTTACCTGAGCCATCTAGACACTTCTGACAGTCTGCTTGAATGTTCTTCCCCCTGTGGCTTCAAGCAGAGAGGGGAAAGATGAAAGGCAGAGAGATTGGGCCAGTGCCTTTCTCTGTTGTGCTTTCACAGTATTTCTTTTCTACAGGACCCTGTTGTGATGATTCAGGAGTGTCAGTTTTGGGTCTGGCAATGGGAGCAGAAGTGCACATCTTTGCCTACATTCCCTTTTGTCTGTCTTGTTGCTGGCTTCCCAGCCTTCTGTACTGCAGTCTCTGCACAGCCAGACTCCTGCTGTTGATCCCCAGGTTTGGTACCCTGATATGGCTGAGGGATATGAGCAAACAAACACAGGACAGGACAGTCTGTCCTCTCCTGAGAGTCTCCATGACTTTGGGAGTACCAGAGTAATCTCCCTTTTTATAGCTGATATGAAGGTAAGTAGGAAAATGGAGTATATTTAGAATTTGTTGGGTTTTTTTTTCTCGAGCTGTTCCTTAAACTGTTCACAAAATTTACAGAAATGTAAATTTTTGATTAAAAGGATTTTTTTTTTATGGTCTTCATGTGTAGCTGTGGTGGCATACAGCTTGACATGATAGGCAATCTCATCTAGCTGTCTAGAAAATGGCTAAAGTGACCACTGACATTTTTAGTTGCTTGCAAACATCCATAATTGTTTCTTCATTAGCTGAAGAGAAATGCCAAAATCAGTCCAGGGAAAGAATCTCTGTTTGGCCAAGGAGCTCAAATGATGTTGAACAATATTTCGGTCTTCTGTAAATTTTGATGAAGACAGAATGTTCTCCACTGAAAATGCTGATGCCCTATAATTTTGAAATTCCGGAATATTTTTTAAACAAAATCAAATGTTGAGAGCTGTAATTATTCCATGGCAAAAGCAGAATGTGGATATACATATCACAGTTAATTTGGTGTTAAGTGTATCCTTATGAACATTCTAGAAATAGAAAAGATTTTTTTTTCAAAAATTAATGGATAGAAATGGATAGAGCTGCAAAAATAAACTTTCTTGAATTGATGGGCTTACAGATTTATGGATCTGCAGTAGGTCAATCACACTGGGATCTCCTTTTATGTATACTTAATTCAATGTATACTAAGTAATATATGTAATAACTGTAATAGTGCTTAAAATGGTTCAAATTTTTACATGACTATATGTGTAATACCTTGTGGCAACAGAAGTCTGACTTTTTCCATTCATAGCATTTAAATAATTTAATTTTCTCAGCAAGGTCAAGTTTTCATGTGCAGTGGGGCATCCATGTAGCCCTGGAGACTTGAAGACCTTGAGATCATGACCTGTTTGTAAAACCTTTCCAGGGTTTTAAATAGATATTTATAAGAGCACTAATCTGAAAACATTTATGCATGTGATATCATAAATATTTTTTCCTGGAAAGAAATATTGACAAGTAATTATATGCAGCAGCTTTCATTTAAGTGGCTTCTAGACTTTTCAGAGAAAATTGGCCAAATCAATAGTTTCAAGATGGAAGACTGTAGCAGTAACACTAGTTCTGCCTGACAGAATAGTTTTATTTTGTTTAGCTGAGGTATGCAAGTCAGGTAGCCTGATGACAAAATCTTAGGTTTGCATTTATTTAACTTTTAGTTTCCAGCCTTGATAATGCCATGTGGTGCAAATGGCTTTAGTGGTTTTACAAGGTCAGAGTAAGCCAGTTAGGTACATGGTTGTATTTGTAATCATGTTATTATAGATCAGATTATACAAGGCATGGGTGAAAAAAGGGTCAAATAATCTAATACACTATTACAGCACTTGAAAATGTCCTCTCTAAAGCATTCAATTCTAGGTCTTTTATTATGTCTTTATTTTGTGAATATTCATTGTAATATGATGTATTAAAAGAACTTTCAGAGTTCTTTCGTCTCTGTTGTGAATAGTGATGAAAATGATCTGAATTTAGATTGAACAGTGGTGTGTTTATTTTAATTTATAATCTCATATCTGTGTAAATGGATTTTGTCACAGTTTCTAGTTGTCACTTGCATATGTAGTGGCAACTGCTGCAGCAGGGTGGTTTTGTCCTTGAATCATAAGGAAAGGAAATAATATTATAGGTACACAGTGAAATCTACATTTCTGCTAAAAATTTGAATACAACTAAAAGTATTTAATCTATGGCTCAGGAAAGTCCAGGTTTCTTACAGCACTTTCTACTGTGTTTAAAGTATGTCCTTTATATTTTTTGAATATGAATGGTTAACTGAAAAAAATAAGCTTCAGAAGGAATGTGTGTTATTGAAGTTGTTTGTGTGTCTGTTTGTAGCTGCCCACACAATACTGGAAGTTGTTCATCAACACTTTACCACCTGTATTCATTTTCTGCTTTAGCAGTGACTAATCTATTGAAATTTTACTTGAATGTGTCACATTGTCCATGGATGTTTTCTCTTTATGATGTTCAGTATTTGGTACACATCTTTCATATTCATACCTACTTATTTTCTTTGGCTGAAAAATTCTAAGCTTGTGTTCAGCAGAACATTTAGGCTATTAATGTAATAAAAATCAATGTCAGACCATACATAAAGCCAGGTGAAATTTAAAGAAAACTTATTTCTCTCATTCATGCTCACAGGTTTTACTCCCCCTGTCACACCATGTTCTTAGGTCCTATGACACATATTTGTGTATAAATACCTGATGGAGGGACTAAAGAAGAAAAAGCCAAACTCTTTCCAGTGGTATCCAGTGATGGAACCAGAGGAAACACGCACAGTTTGAATTAGAGGAAATTCCATTTAGACATAGGAAGAAGCTTTTTTCTTTCTCTTACTGTGAAGGTGACTAAGCACACTGGCACTAGTTGTCCAGGGACATAGTGAAGCCTTCAGCCTTGCAGAATGGCTAGGAAAACTAAAGCCCTGATAGAATTAATTCTGGCCAGGGACATGAAGGGCAGGAAGAAAATCTTCTATAGGTACATTGGTGATAAAAGGAAAACTAGAGAAAATGTAGGAGCTCTCCAGAAGGAAATGTGAGACCTGGTTACCCAGGATATGTAGAAGACTGAGATACTCAATGTCTATTTTACCTCAGTCTTCATCAACAAGTCCTCCAGTCACACTGCCCCTGTCATAGAAGGCAGAGGCAAGGACTATGAGAATTAACAGTCCAGTTTTCACCTGAGCTTTGACAAAAGGACTTGTAATCCTTTGATGTCAGTTGCTGTTTTCTGTACACTCATTCTGTTGAGATACCTAAAAAATTTGCAATTACATATGTAAAATGTGGGGTTTAGTTATTCACTCTGAAGAATAGTCCATTTGCCAAAATTTAGAGAAAGTTTGGCAAATGGACTGAGGTACTTCCATGTGCCTATATAAACTCTAAGCTTAAATCTAAGCACTAATGATTTGCTTTGATTTTATATCATTGTAAAGCTGAACCCAATATTTTTAAAAACTTTTAATACTCATTAATGTCTTCATTTGCTGTCTGCTTTCTCACCACCTTACAGATTTTCTATCAGGATTTTTCAGAATTACACCAGCAAAAATATTGACCATGTTATGACTGTAATTGGAAAGATTTTGGTTGAAAAATATCAGAGAAGTTTATGTTGCACTTCTGCTATGGGACAGCTGTTGTACCACGTAGGCCCATATAATCTGTGGTAGATGCAATTCCCCAGGAGAAGGACTTTATAATATCCCTGCCGTGCTCATTCTGAAATGAATGAGACAGGTGTTATATATGTGGGTCTTCTTTGGGAGATGCATATCCTCTGTTCCCAAAATATTAGTTCTTCAGTACAGCAAAAGAGGAAAGATGCTTTTAAAAACTTATATATGACTATATGCAAATATTGTATATAAAAATGACTGGTGAATTTGTAATCTACAGGAATTTAGTCTGAAGTATTTTAAAAAGGCATAGTTCAATTTTTTATAAGCTGTATGTCACTTTTAAAAGATGTGCATAAGAGCATATGGCATTGTATCTACACCTGCTGGGGTCACCAGCAGGGGTGAATGTTTCTTCATCCTCTGCAGAGACTTCTCCCACTTGAATTAACGAAGTGTCTAATGGAATGTGACAAACTGTTGTCACTGGACCTGTGCTCAAGGAGGGCAGGGTGCTGTGTCCCTTCATGGCAAAGCTGCTGCTCTGTGCTGCTGACAGCAGAGGTGAGCATGGAAACTTCTGTATTGGATCACAAGGTCTTTGGTCACTGTTTCCTCCAAGGCTCACATGTTGTGTCTTTTCCCTTTTCCCCAGACTGTCTTTTTGTATTGCAGCTTCTCATCCCTTCTCATCTTTTTGCTCGGCTGTTTGTGTCCTTATGTCTCCTGGCTTCCAGTTCTACTTTTTATCTTCCAGGCATTTACAGATTTCCACTTTCCTAATGTGTTTTATTCTTCTGGTTTAGATTCTTGCCCTGTTCTGACTACTACTGCACTCATTCTTACCAAGAGGTCTTGCTCTCTCTCTCCCTCCCTTCGTCAGCTCAGCTTCCTCTACCTCCTCCCCACATTCAGTGCAAATGCTATTTTGTTTTTGATTCCACCATCATCTTCATTTTCAGTCATTTTCCTTCTTCTTAATCTTTCTGGAAAAGTTTATTTTCTCCTTTTAATTTTTTTCTTTCACCATTTCCACTTATGTGACATCATACTAAAAGCCAGGGTAACAAACATTGTGGCTACACTGAGGATATAACAAAATAAATTACTCCTGTTTCAAATTTCATGTCTCCCAACTTCGGTTCCAGCAAAGCCTACAGCAGCCCTCAGCAATCCAGGGCTGCAATGGCAGAGAAGGTCCCAAGGACCTTGAGTTTGCAGAATGACAAATCTATGTGGAGCCTTCACCAACAGCTGGTGCTTAACAGAGGAGCAAAAGGGAGATGTGAAAATGAATCTGCAATTTGGACAGTCTGCTGGAGTTTTATAAAGAAATCATCTTAAACTACGTACAAATGGCAGGTGAAATTTTGCCTCAGTTCAAGTTTGTATAAGTTGGTTGAAAATGAGGCTTTGAAAATAGGGATCAAAATGAATACTAATGCTATAAAGTCCAGCTACATAGTCAGGAAAAGTTGAGTATTAAGTGTTGATATAGTGCTGAAAGAGATAAGGCTCTGACTTAAGAGCTTGTAAGAACAGACAAATGTGTAATCAAAAGGAGGATACAAGTAAGAATTGAGAAGTGTTAAGTAACTGCAATTCTTAGTAAAATAAGTTTGTACAAGGAGTACTGGAACAATACTGGAATCTGATTTGAAAAAGAAAAAATGCTTTCTAATTGATAGAAGTGTGCATCTAAAAATGATATTTTATTCAGTCTTTATGAAGAGATGTGTGATCATACTATATATATTTGTGTAACCATCTCTAAATCATTCAAAGGACAGGAGAGGGGATTTAAAACAAATAAACAGAAAACGGGCAATATGAAGATATATAAATTGGGTTGTAGGAGCATGACTGAAAGTGGAAAAGAAAGATGAAAGCTGGTTGTTGTAATGAGAACATTTCCCTCTTAAACTTGTTATCGCAACTTGTTGTGGGTGAATATTAGGGGGGAGAGGATTTTTATAATACGTAATGTTCCTGTTCTATTGAAAAAAACCCCATTAAAAAAATCTAGAATTTCCTCAAAGGGAAAAAATTAAATAGTAAAGTTCAATCATTTCCTGATCTTGTACTGATGTTTCAAGGCTGGATGCTTTTAGCATTCTTCTCTTTTCATATATGCATACATATGTCCCCAGAGACAATTTCAAGTTACACAGTCAGTTAATGATGCAGCTTCTTATAGGAAGACCTTCTTTTAAAGTTGTTTTATTTTGTATTCATTGAGGTCACCATGTGTCTCTCATCTTTGCAAGCAGCTCTCATTCATGTCATAGGCAGTTTAATGAGCTTAAGCTCCAATAGCATCTTCTGGTCCCAAACGCCTCCTGACAGAGCACAGTGTACACAAAGCTACCAAGCTCTGCTGCATATGAAATTAGCAACAAACATCCCAGTAGAGAACTCTATAGAAAGAGATAAAAATTGCAGATGTCCAGTAACAGTGGAAATCTGATGAAGGAAGTGGGCACGTGGGCTCATGCAGTACCATCTCCTTAATGGTCTGTTCATGTTTTAGACAGTCCCGCTTTTCTCAAAGCAAAGAAGTGAAAATATAGCTGAATCAATAGATATAAATAAATCTGGGGCTCCTAAAGTGTCTTCTTGCACATTTCTTTGCAGGCAGGGGACATTACCTATCAGGTTTATTGAGTATTTGTGACATATGGTGTTACCTTCACTACAAAGTACACAAAAAAGGAGAAAGTAATCCTTCTTTTGTTATACTACTTTCCTGTGCACTTTACAGGATCAACAGAACTGTTAACTTTAATGGGAGTCTTTAGTATGCAAGGTGTTATTAGTTTGAAACCAGGGTGAAGGGTATTACAGATTTTTTCTGAATATTAGTCAGAGATGGATGGAAAGATCCTGCAGAGCAGATTGCCTGTCCATTTATTTTCTCAGGCTCTGGGATAATGGCATTCTTCAAGGCTTTGTGAGATTTCTAATATTTGTTAGATGTGTTTGGTGTCTTTGCATCCAAAATAACTTACATTAAAAAGTATGTTTCACTGCAAAATCAATTGTTTGGGAATGAAGAAATGTCTGAAAGGCTCTTTTACTCACTTTTACCCGCCTGCCTTCCCTTCTGGATCTGTATCTGGAGACAAGGTCAGTACCGGACACAAAGTTCATGGCTACCTATAGCAGGAAATTAAAATTAAATGTCCCTTGGAAGGACAATATTGGGGCCCTTTGAAGGGTTTTTAGCTTTGTTGACTATGGAATTTTTGTTTCTTCTTCAAGGTACCTTGGGCCATCTGTCATAGCAGCACTTGCTGTTGAGCAGCCAGGCTGCCGCTGGCCTGCACAGCCTCACACACAGCTTGCTGCGACTGCTGCTAGGGGAGCATAAAGCAATGCTGTGTGGTTTGGGGGAAAGGGAGGTGGCTTCCCCTGTAGCATTTGTCATTTCTTCCCACATTCTTTTTCACATCCCGTGGTGGGGGGGGTCTGTCCTGGCCCTCTGCTATGGGGTCACTTTCTGCTGCAGAAGTAGCCTGAAGAACACAGGCAGCTAAGTCAGACTTTGGGGGCTAGGCACCATCAAAGATCAGATCAGCTGGAATGGGGGATTGAAGGTTCATGAGAGATGTTAGAGAGCTCACCCATGCTCCCTCACACTCTTTCCTTTTAACACCTTACTCTTCACCTCACCACCAAAATCCTGCTGATATTTTTGAGCCCTTTGCTTTTGCGCAGATCTCCTTATCCCTCTAAAACAAATAGACAAACAAATCCAAACCTCACTAATACTTTTTGGCCTCCTGCAGTTCTTCTTTCCACTAGTAGCCTACGAGATTAACTGTGCTTTAAAATGAATCAGGTTTGTGTAGTGCATGATGATCTGGTTTAGTCCTTTTTAAAAGCAAAGCAAATTCAAACAGAGCCAGGAGCAAAAAGTCAGTTCTTTCACAGTGGGCCACTAACTGAGAGTTAGTTTTATATTTCTGTGTGCTCAGCATGAAATATCCAGGAACAGACCTGTGGAAGTCTTGAGCTCACAACTGCAGCTGAAATCACTTTAAATTGTGCTTTGAGCATGCAGGGTCCGGTGAAATGCTAAGTGTTCAGGAGGATGATGGCTTAATGCTGTTAAATTAAGTGCCCCGCATTAGTGAATGTTTTTGACAGTTTTGGCTTTCACTTATTTGGGCCTTAGTTCCCAGGGAGTAAAGTGAAGATAAGACCAGGTAACTGGGAATGCCATCAAACTCAAACAATTAAGGCCTCTAAAGCGCAGGATTTATGATGGAGAAGACAGAACTAAACCCATGCTGAGAGCAACAATTTAGTGCTCAAACTGGTCTTTCTTTCAGAAGGGTAAACTATTATTTCTCCATTCAAAACCAATCCTTCTTTTTGTGATGTGGAAGATGTTTTCTTGCCTGAGCTCCAGGAAGTCTGTTCAAACCTTCTTTATTGAATCCTGCTTAGACCAGACACTTGATATTGTTGGTTCAAGTTTGGAAAAAAATTAAATGGAATGGGAATCATGATTCAAAGTTTCAGAGGATGCCATCTGTAGCTGCCAGAAATGGATTGGACTAGATTGTCTTTAAGGTGATTTCCAGCCCAAGGCATTCTGTGATTCTGTGAAATGTTATCATTTTGCCTTACATACACACGCATGTGTTAATGCAATTATTGAAGATTACACAACCTGTGGGCCTGTAAGTTTTTAACTGCACCACTCCTAAACCCTCTTTACACTTAGGCTAGGATCTTAGCACAGGTGGGATCTGAACACTCACAAATGTTTTATGCAGGTGAAATTCGCTGTGGAGAAGCAAGGAGTTTGAATCCAGACTCTTGCCAAACTGTGCATCCGTCCCCCCTGACCTTGTGCTGGGGTAAGTTCCAGGTTGTGTGCAGTACATGGTCTCAGCAGATGGAGACTTTGACTCCTCATTCTCTAATTAGTATAAAATATTTACTTGTTATGGTCTACCGACACCCCTAGGCCTGATATGAGTATTTTCATACTCACACAAGAAATAGCTTTCAGTCATTGGATTGTAATCAGTATATTGACAGTGACTCTGGAATTTACACTCATCTAATTTTCAGACTGACTTAATTGTCAGCTTTATTTCTCAGACGGCTGCCATTCGATAGGCGCTGTAAGATATACAGACTTGACAGTCCAGAGATATAAAATGATAGGATCTGCACTGCTGTGTTTATTTCTGAAAGAGAAGTTAAACTTCTTGTCATGAATTGCAGTTGCCAGACCTACATACAGTCGGCACTGCTAAAATTTTATGGCATTGAAATTGTCACTCAGCAGTTTTGCTAATGTTAACAGCCATTCACAACTGGATAATAAAACACGATATATTCAGAAAAACTATGAAATTTTGGGCAAATCTTGGCACCTGATATGAGAACTTTTTATATTGAATATGTTGCTCGCTGTCAGTGGTTCTTCAGAAGCTTACAGAACTAATTTTGCTATCAAGAAATTATTCCTGTCAACACATAATTCTTTGTAAATCCATTGATACTGACAAAGAGGAGGACATGTATGTAAATAATATAATATATGAATAATAATATACTATAATGTAATATAATAATACAACATAACAGTTGCTATCTGGGGTGGGGAGGGATGAACACTGCTGATCTTTAGTACTTTAAAATTGTAAATGCATCTAGGATAGTCGGTTCCCGAGTCATAGCAATTACCCATATCTTTCACCTGAAGCAGCAGATATTGTATTCTGCTTCTTTATCAAAGAAATAATGAAAAATGTTGAACAAATAGTCTAATTACTTTGTAAAGAGATGTGTGATCAACTACCTATTAAAAAAAAAAAAACAAAACCAAAACATGGCATGCTGGATAAATTGCAGAAATTATTTTGAAAAGGGTATAACTAGACCGTGAAACCTGTAATTCTTTTGAGGCTGATAACATGTGGTCCCTGATTAGCATTTAAGCTTTTTTTTGAGGCAAAAAAGAGTGTCTTATGGAAGAACACATTCCCCATGCAGTGTTTTCTGATTTCATCCTTTTTTCTAGGTGACTTAGATTGTAAACATGATTTTAAATAAAGGAAGGGAACTATGACCATAGCTTAAAAACTTTTTTCTTACAAGCAACTCCAGCATGGTTTAATGCATGGCTGCTTTGCAAAAAAACCTTCTGAATTAATTTGTAAAGCCTTAGGGTAGCTGTGCTGTACTTTAAAAAGAACTTCAAAGGAATAGAGTGTCTCTACTGCAGCCAGGAGTGAAATGTTATTGGAAAACCATGTTGTCGTCCAATGGAAATTACGAGGTTTCCCACACCTAAATTTCATTCATTCCAGGAAAATGAGTAGTTCAAATAGTCCAGCTGAAGGGGAAAAATTCAAGTAATGCTGTCCTTCTAGCTTGGAATTAACCTCTCATGGGCAATACTCGTGCAATATTCTCACCAGACCTAAGACAGGTCTGGAAGGAGAATATTCAGACTGACTGAGCACTGAGTTCAGGCTAAGTGAGTTTAAGTCAATATGCCTTGCTCACCTGGACTCACCTGACTTAGACACCTACATACAGCTTGTTCATGTGCCATAAACATCACCTGCACATAATTGGAAGTTGATAGTGTTTTCAGAATTGTATCTCCATTTTTTTTTTAAAGAGTAAAACAATATCGTTTGAGTCTTGGGCAATCGTAAAGATTGTTTTCCAGTGCTTCTATTACAGAATTATTTTGCTTCTAGTGAACAAAATGGACAGACTGTTGGAGCCTAACCTCCTTTTCAGAGCAACCTCATCACTGTGCCTGCTTCAGGAAGCCTGTACTGCCCATGTAGGCTGTAAACAAAGTGTGATTAATTGAGCATGGCAATTTTATCAGTTAGTGGCTTGTGCTATAAGTACTATAAGCCCCCAATCTTATGTTCTTGGAAAGTGTAGTGAGACACGTGTAATATGTTTTTCTGAAATTGCTTACCCTCAGCTTCTGAGGGATGCTTCCCTTTACATTCCCAGCTTGCTTTAATTTCAAAGGCAGTTAGTCTCTGGTGACCACAGAATAGGTATGAGTTGTAGACCATGCATGAAAGTGCTTCACTTGGTCTCTGCTGTTGTGTTAAAGCCTGCAGAGAGCAATTTTCTGAGACAGCTAATCTCACCAAATTTTCTGAAGGAGAACCAACCTATTTCAAACTGCATTTATAAGCAGATCAAAGTTCTGCTCAGTCAGAACACAGTGGCACATGACAAAAGTCACTTCATCAAGTGGACCACCAAGCAGTTGCTGTGGCTTCTGGGAAGTATTAGTGTGTCAGGTCATGTGCATTCAAATAATCTAAACCACAAATCATAAAAGCACAGCGAGCCACCAAATTTTAAAAACCTTTGGCTAGCTACCCAGAGATGTGAAAAGCCTGGCAAGTGGTGGTTCCAGTCTCAAAGAAGAAAAGAATCTACAGAAACTAAATGCATGTTATTTATAATAAATGATGTAAGAAGTGCATCGATCCTCAGAAGGGTTCTCTGCCCTGATGGAGATGGAGGAAACTACAAACAGAAACAATGTAATTCTTTGCCCTGTTCTGAAGCTAAATACACAGATGTTGTTGGTTTTCATTCAAGAATTGGTAAAAACATTTCTCATTCTAGAAATTCAGGCTTTACTGCAATTATCAGGAAGATATCTTTATTTTATTAGGGACATATGCAACTTAATAATAATTTTTTGAAAAATCTTCTTATTCCTTATTGTCTCCACTCTTCCGGTCCTATGCACTCCAGTGCAAAATGTAACCAAAAAACCAAAACCAACCACAGAAAAGGTAACGGGGTTTTATTTTATGGATTATCCTTCCCTCCTTCTTTTCCTCTTTCCCTTGAAGTAGCAAAAAACTTTGAGGAATGAGGCAAATATATTAGGATGAAATGTAATAGCATTAATTAAAAGCTTAGAAAGAAGGAATTTCTGTTTTATAGCACAAGTTTTTTAATTGAAATTGACAAAGAGGTGGCACTGGACATACTTGTCAGAAGATGGTGACAACCCACTAATGTAGGCACAGAAAACTCAGCATCAAGATATGCGAACAGTGATAAAACATGTTGAATAGTTGCAGGTGAATACTTTTTGAGGTTGCATATTACCCAAAATCAGAGTTCAATCAGTTCTTGTAGGTATCAAAAAGCTGAGTTAATCTCCTTTGTTTGCTTTCTATCACAGCAGTATTTAGGATTTGTTTTGCAAAGCTTGTGCAGTTTTGCAATATCATATTCAAGGAAGATAGATTAGGACAGATTCAAAAAAAGAACTTTTAAATGGAATGTACACCACTGAACATCCTACTTCATAAATACAATGTGGTAAATGCTTACTTGCAAACAGTCAAGTCACTCTGGCTTACTAAATTAGAACTCATCTGATGAGTTATAGGGTGGATTAAGACAGTGCATCTTCAGAAAGCTGAATGCTCAGCGTGCCAAAACAAAGTTTTTCTTGAGTCTCATAATGAAGATGAGTCTGGGGGTGAATGGATTCTGGTTTAAGTTTCTATTTTGTAATGAAAATTTAGCAAGATTTTAGCTGAAATGGCAGCTTTTTGTGTTTGTAGGAGTGGGTTCTTAAGATTCATTTAGCCAAATTTAATAATGAATCAACATTTAAAAGTGAAAACCAAAAAACCCTATTGCTTCAGGACTTAAATATATATATATAATATTTTTATATATTATATATATAATTTCAGGTATATATTATGTGTATATTTTAAATTTAAATTATATATACACATGCAGGTATTTTATATATATCTCATTTAAATCTTAAAGCAGTAGGTATTTAACATATAATGTATATGATACATAAAGTCTGAATTCTTTGTGATTTTACATGTTTTTTCACCTGTAACCAGGACACTGCTTTTTGGGAACTTTTGAGGAATGTCTCTTTTTATAGGGAATGACAGTTGATATTGGTATTTTATGTGATGTTGGATGAGTATCCAGCAGCTGGTTAGCAGAAGTTGGTATTTTTTGTAAAACTCAGTTATGAGAGTCACTGTTGTAGAACAGCTGAAGGAATACCAGCTCTTGCTGTGGATGAATGAACCCTGATGAAACAGGAATATGGGATGAAACAACATTGTCTGTATTATAAATTGTATTAAATCAACTACAACCTTGTCTGAAGAACTCATGGTTTCCACACCACTTGCAGGGCTTTGATTAAAACAAACATTTAATTCTTTTTTTTTCACATTTAAAGAGTCCAGTGCAGGCATGGGGAAAAAGTACTAGTCAGACACATTCCAGATTCTAAAAAATGCAAGAACTGATACTCATCATGCTTCTTTCAAGGTAATTATATCTCAATCACATTGATCAAGACTAAAGTCCTGGGTTTTACCCAGGAATAAAATTTCTGGTTGTTTTTATTAGTACCCACACCATCCATGATATGGTCAGTATTTTAAGAAGCAGTAGTATCAGAGTAAACAGCTAAGATGTCTCCCCTGTTAAAATCTGTATGACACAGAGTAAAAAAATGCTTTCTTTTCAGTACAAGAATTGTCAATGCTGATGGACTCAGCATTTGCTCAGATCTGAGTCAATATTTAAGTTCTTAAATAAATGGGCCTACTGATCTTCAGAACTGCCATAAGTGAAGCTGATGCATATTTCTTTTGAGAGCCACAGGGGATCTGGATAGTTGATGCTGAAAACTGAGTTTTGAGGAGTAGCTGGTGCCTTTACAAATGAGAGGTTGATCCAAAATCAGTTTTATTTACATGAACAGGCTTCAGAACTTCAGCCTCAGACTCTTTTTCTGAACCTTGATAAATGGGGATATGTCATGCAGGTGCAAGGTTGAGAGTAGATGGGTACGATTGATGCTAGTTTTATCTCAGTTGTCCTCTGCAGCCACTCTCTGCCTGCCTTGCTGTCCTAGTTCACCAGCTGCAGAAGTGTCAGTAGCATATTCTTTACTGAGTTTTGACTTCCTCCCTTGCTCCATTTCTGTTTATTGATATTTTCAGATGATTCCTACTTGCACACCACCTACCACAGTTACACCCATGGTTAACGGGTGACTCATGCTTTTTGCCCGACCCTGGAAGAAGGGAGGGGATCTGAGAGATCCAGTAGGGAAGGCAAGGTGAGAGGGGGACATTGTGGCATGGGACACCATTGTTTGCAAGGGCAAGCATCTGGGAGCAGTGCAGGCAGTTTCCTTCTAAAGACCTATGTGATCACCATGAGTATGGAGAAGTTAATGTTTTCTTTGCAGTAACTCCATTTTTTAGCACAGTGTCTTCAGATGCAAAGATGAGACCTAGTGAATAAACCCCATAACAAACTTCCTTTTATAATCTGCTAAATGTGCAATATTTTTCTTTTTGAGTATATGTGTTTGCTCATGTGTATGTTTCCTGAGCTTGCAGCCTCTGGAAATTAACAGTAAGTGTAATTAGGCATCACAGTACTGTCACAGTAAAGCACAAACTTGCTGATATTATTTTTCATTATACTTCTGGAAATTAACTTTGGTTCATTTTTATCACACTGAAAGGGCAGTGGTGGAGAAAATATCTGTGTCCCTTGGCTTTCTCTGGAATTAGTATGGCATTCCACACTCAGCACCTCTGGAGAAGCTTTGTGTTAAGTTCTTGACTTGAATATCATGCAGCGCAACACTGTGGTTACTGTTAGGCAGACAAAGACTATGCCATGACATTGAACCTCCTCAGAAAATGCCAGCAGTGAGGGCTGGCATAATAAGTGGCCCAGAATTATAACAATCTGAATTATTCCATTGCTGTGAAAGGTAAGGTTAACTCACATCTGTAAAAAATTTTGGCTTGTATCACAGACAAGTCTCACTGTGATTAACCTCTTTCAGAGAGGAGGAAACAAAACTGGAGTCTGCTTGGGGTTTTTGGTTTGTTTGTTTGGAGTTTCTTTACAGAATATTTTTTATTGTTTTCTTCTAAGTGATTTTAAACTCCAGCTACTAACCTTTAGTGATGAATGGCACCTTGTAACAGTTACAGATGAAAAGCCAGGACATTGTTCAGGTATTACAGAGCACGTTGATAACCTTAAACACTTCAGAAAGGAGCATTGTGAGATAATCTTCCTGCTGGCATGTGTAAAGGGGCATTTTCTGATTCAGGGAGAGCTGGTCCCTGCAGATCTGATTCTTTCACTCCAGCTGCAAAAATGCAGCATCCTGCTTCCTTGGGGCACAGTCAACTCTGCTGGTGATGTATGAGGAAGAAGGTGCCCCCATGGGTAGTTTACAGTGTAATAATCTGCTGCAGTGTCCATTATAACAGATGTCTCAGAGAACAGTGCTCATTTTATCCTGAGGAGGCTCAGAGAAAAAGAAACCTGGGTGTGACCTGCACCTTCCATTGCAGTCTAATTAGTCAGTCACTACTCTATGCCCAAAGTACAAGACACTTCACAGCCTCTCTACATAGCACCATGTGGAGCAGGCAGTATTGTTTGTAGGATATTGTATTCGGCACACAACGGGGGTGCAAGACAAAACTGATAGCCAACCAGAGTATAGGCACAGAGATAAAGCTCAGTGTGATTCATTGTGGTTATTTGGGGGTTATGAAATGTGCTATGGCTGCATATTGCAGAGCACTCTGCATGCTCTGCTGAGGGTAAGCAGGTCATCTGTTGCTCTGAAGAGAAATTTTTATCCCTTCAAACTCTCATCCTTTTACTGTGGCATTTCCTGAACACTGTTTGTGTTGCATGCTTCCTTTATTGTCCCCACTTTTCCCACTCCTCTGGGACATGTTGTATGTGGAACCAGTTATGACTGCTGTAATCTCTAAAGTCTTTGAGTTTTGCAATAGACTCTGGTATCATTAAAGACATCCTTTCTCTGGCCTCCTGCCATGCTTTTCAAGGAAGCACAAAGGTGAGAAAGGTTGGTACTTCAGTACAGATAATAGCTAAATGTGTCTGAAAAGAATGGAAGGTTTTGTGCCTCTGCACAATGGTTATGTCCTTTCTGCAGTGGAGTGGCAGTGCTCTTGCATTCTGATATCCCAGGAGCCTGCAGCAGGCAAGCTTCTCTATTTTATTTATAAACCCTTTTTGAATTCAAGATAGCTAAAATCACAGGTTCTGCTTCCTGGAGTTTAAATGGTTTCCGGTTGCCACACCATCATATTTCTCAGTGTCCTCATTTGCTTGCTGCTTTATCCTTACAGCACAATCTAGACCTTTGCTTCAACAATATTAGTCCTGACACTACCTAACTTTATTTAGGGGTTATAATTATGATGGTTCCTTCAGTTAAATCAGCCAAAAACCTCAGACCTTGCCACAATACATCTGGCCAGAACATCTTTTTTGTAATGGGCATTTCCTGAGGTATCCTTGGATTCCTTGATTGAGGGTAATTAGTGCTTTTTATCAGCTGAACCTCCAGTCTGTTTTGTGGTTCAGAAAAAGGACTAAAAATATTCTATTTGTTTTAATGTTTACAGAATGGTTATTTGAATCTGTTTCTATTTGGCTGCATTTTATTATCACATTTGTGACACATAGTTAGCTGTGCCTTTTATAAAGCTTTGAGTATAGGAACAGTATTGAATGTTCATTAAAATGTTTGTTTCTACTGCCAACAGTTCTCAACTGTGAATCCCTGCATTTCTGTTTTCCTTGGCAAGTCCTATCTTTCTCTCTTAAATTAAGAATAGGCCATGTCTTAAAATGAGGCCAAAAGACACTAAACATTATTAGTGAACAATTCTTGCCCTTCCTTTTCATCTGATGGAAACATCTCTGACAGGCAGCCACAAAACCTTGATTTTTTTAGAGCCTTCAGCTACCAGTCTTTAACTTAGTACTTTTCCCTGCTGAACTTTTCTTTCCGTTAGGAAAAAACTACGTCAAGGTATGAATTTTGGATTAATAAAAGACCTCAGTTAAGCCTACCTCCATTGAGAGCTAAATCCTCTATACCAAAGATTAAAAGGTCAGGCCTTTGTGCAGTATGGGTGAAACTGTATTCCCTACCTACATCGTATTACAGGAGTTAATACTTTTGTGAAATTTCATGCTCCCTATAGGTCTCCTCAGCTTGCAGTGGTCAGCTGACACATCTGAAGACTAATTCATGTCCCCTTGTCAGATTGTCTTTGGCACAGGGCTAAAAAATAGCTAAGAATAGTCAAGTCCTGCAGGGATCCTAACCTGGACAGGGTTGTTGTATCTATGTTTTCCTCTTAGAGAGATCACATGGAGCTAGAAAACTAGCTTGAAATCTTAGCTAGATTTTAGGTGAATATGAACAAGACTAAAGAGTTAACTAAGCCAGTACTCAGGGTAATGACTAAAGCAAAGGTAAGAGTTTGTATATCAGTTAATTGCCAGACAGCTTCTTCCTCTTTAGGGCTGCTTTTAAAGGACTTCACACATGAAATGAATTCTGCATAGCTGTCTGCGCATCCTAAAGACAAGTCTTTCCACTGCAACTGGAAGGACTGGCCCCAGGTTTCCTCACTGCCAACAGTTTCCATCTCTGTGTTTGCATGGCACCTCTGTTTATTTTCTGCCTGGCTCTGTCCCTGGGATCCTGCTTGCTCTTGGCATGCTCAGTAGTTTCCATGATAAACAAACTCCTGCACTCTGTTCAGGGGGATCAACTTGATTCAAAGTAGCTGCCAGGACAAGGCTTCCTCCCTGCTATCCTGCACCATGAAGAAAACACAGTATAGGACTTGGCAAGCAATGAACAAATTAAACAAACACCACACACAACAAACTCTGGACCCAATCTGGAAGATTTACATAGGTTAAAAAAAATTGATCGTCTTTACAAGTTGCATTAGGTGACAGGATGAGACTTACCTCCTTTTAAAGTGGTATCTGTCTTGAGAAATGAAATATGCATCTTTGTTTGCACTGAAGCTTTGTACAGAGGACAGAAAAGGAAAAAAACCTCCAAGCAGTAAGCTAATATGCAATTTTCCTCTGTGTTATTAAAGTAATTTAAAAGTACATCAGTGATATGTATAATCTACTTGTTGCTTATTCGACAGATGATTTGCTTTTGGAGAGATAAAAAGTGCATTCTGTTTAAGGGTGTTTTAAGGCTGCAGTCCTCAATCTGTCTGTGTCATACTGCAGTGCTCCCAGACTAACCATGTCCTGGCAAAAAAAAAAAAAAAAAAAAAAAAAAAAAAAGAAAAGAAAGAAAACAGGAGAAAAAAAGAGAAAATTATAAAAATATAATCCCATACTGGTCAGACATTCACAGTGCTTGGTAACTAACAGGATTACCGATGTTTGTTATGAAATCTTAAATGACACCATCCAGCATAAAGCAGGTTTCTGTTCTCAAGGAAAATGCAGGGTAGATTGTGTAATGCTGTTTTCTCTCTCTTCTCTAATGTTTGTTATTGATTTCAATTTGAAAAGAAGCTGTGAATATTTTGAAAATAGTAAATCCTCATGAAAATTACTATTGACAAAAGGCTTCAGAAAGTGAAAAACCACAATTCAGAAGGTACAGACTGCATGGTGTCAAAGGTTTAGAGAAAACTGGATAATGATTTTTTCCAGACCATTGAAGACTTTTTTCCCTTTCTTTTTGCTAAGTAATAGCTTATTAGAGATGCACTAAAGCACTGAAGCATCACACAACTAATCATACTGACTGACAAGGCAAAGTATATGCTTGACAACTACCATTCAGTAAATACAATTGAAAGTTAAATTATATGTTTTGAAAAACAGCATTTCCTTCAGGACTTTTTAATCCATTAAACTTTCTGTCACAAAATTTCACTGATGCCAAGAATTTACTAGGCATGAAAAATGATGAAGCATTTATGTGGATGGAGTGAACATCCATGCTCACATTAGACTGGACAAAGATTATTATTATTTTTTTATTAGGAATGTGATATTTGGTCATCTTGTTAAATTGGTAAGGATGGATCAGGACTGTGAACTCTTGTTCAGAGAACAAACCAGTCATGAATTTTATGGAGTAGAGGAGAACAAAATCCCCAGCTGTTCTGCAGCCGTTTGCTGTAGGATTTCTTGCGCATAGGATTTCTTCTTGTCAAGCACGTAGCATTCGTCGAGTTTAAGGGAAAGGTGATGCAGTACTTGCAAACCATTTCAGTAAGCATAAAGTCATAAGTATTGCACCTTGACTTTCATTCCTCTCTTGACAGGTTCTATTATTAAGATTTGTAATTTTCTTTTCCTCTTCTGTTCCTGTCCTCCAATTTTCCTTCATTAATTTCTCTTGGCGATATCTGTGAAGTTATTTTGAAATATATTCAGGTTTTTCTTGCCTGTCTTATGTGAAATTGTTGCTCCTTGTATTCTTTGTTTTATCATTTCCTCAAATATTGTGGTTTTTTTCTAATTCTAAGCCTACCTGCTGCTATTGCTTATTTTTTTTAAATGTCTGAAACTTTTACTGATTTCTTATTTTCTGGTCCTAGACTAGTTCTCCTTTTTCTCAGAAAACTGATATGGTTTTTAATTTTTTTTTGTCACTGCTCTAGAAAAAGATTTTATTCAAACACTAGTTTTGAAAGGATTTAGCAGACAAGAAATTAAACTGAACATCCTTAATTTTTCCTAAGTCTAATGATATATCATCTTCTTTCCTCATTGTTATTCTTATGTGGCATCCTTGCATTGACAGTGGTAATAGCACTTGTTAATACACAATGTTCCTGTAAGCTTATTATGGTTAATAAGCTGCAGTTTTATGGTTAACATATTGAGTGTCTCTATAGCTTCTGTGGGTTATTCGAGATTCTTCTTTCACGCACAAAAGAATTGAGGATGCCTGTTTTCCTGGTAGAGAATTTTTTTCCTTCTGTTATCTTTCTCAGAATCTGTACAAAATTGTCATTTGAGGGATGAGTTTTGTCTACTGTACTTGCTCTTGGAAACTGCAGTAATGCCAGGTCAAGGTGCCCCAAAAAAGTGAGCTGGAATACTGGGATTTGGTGTCAAAATCAGGAAAGAATCCCACCTGATTAAAATATCTTGTACGGGCTTTTCAGTTTGTCTTTCCAGGCATCATTTCACCTTGATTTCACTACAAGACTGAAGAGGAACATAAACTGGATATTCAAGTTATTGCTGCATCAGAGGATTTTGTAGATGGCAAAAATACGATGGGATTCTGATTTAGTATCATACAAATTTTTGATAATGCAGTCACTAATGGCTGTTAAAAAGTGTGTGTGAATCAGGACACCACACTTTTGTGTGTTTCTCTTCAGGAAATCCTTGTGCTACTGGAAGTCTTTACCTTGAGGAGTATGGCTTTTTACTTCTGTCTGCTTCATTTCCATCCCAGCAACTAGTCATACTCAATAGTAGGAGTCTGGATGTATGAGTCTTTGTAGTTACAGTTGTTAGAGCATATTTGAATGCTTTCAGGCTGACCTTCTTTCTGGCCTTTTTCCTTAATCAGTGCTTTTCCTCCTTTCCTGGTTATTCTTTTTCTGAATTTAGACAAAATAACTATTTTGAGTGTGGGATAAGAACTGCTCAAAGAGATGTGTTTTTACAGAAGAGAAATTTTGGGGTTTGTGTCAGTAATCAAGTGACTATGAATTAGAAAACCCTGGTACTTAGGTGGGAGGGTATCATGTACATTTGCCTTCATTAAAGAACATTCAGATTTTGTATATATGAAGATACATGTTCTGCTTCAGGCAGCTCAGACAGGTCCTGAATCTGCTAGGGAAAACATATTGTCTAGCAAAAATGGCTGTATTCCTCCTTTCGCAAAAACTTTTCTCCTTCCATTCTGAGGCCAGTATAATTTTCTGGTAGCCATCTTCTAGTTTTAGACTATTTTGACGTATGTGGAATTATGTAATTTCATTTGTTACCACAAATCAAGTAATCAGTTTTAGAAAAATTATACATGACCATTGTAAAAATATCCCCTATATAATTCACAGGCTGCCTAATTACTAAAATACTAGAATAAATTATACTGATACACAAGAGGCTGGGAATCACAAAGGGTGTGACAGGTGACCCATAGACATATTGAGAATATGATCTTTAAGGGCAGAATGCAGCCACTGAATTATATTCAGTACTTACAGGACACAATATCACCTTCTAAACTTGGAGACCAAATGAACAGAAAATTAGGTGTAATCTGGAAAAAAATAAAAATTCCATTTTCAAAATAATGCAAGGAAGTTGCCAGAGAGATTTTATCAACTAAGCTGCATGTTGCATGATGATATGATTGAGAGATAACAAAATATAGAATGCTTGTGGAAACAGTTTAAAACAATGGTTTGGCCAACTAACTCTATCCATTGTCTATTCAACATGAAGTATTGAACCAGTAATTTTTGTTATTCACAATGCACTTATAGATCCATGTTTGAAGCAGCGTGTAATTATTTTTTTTTTGTTTTATGGGAATAGTTGAGCAACAGAAGTGACCCTCTGAAGAGATATCAAATACATCTGTTAAACGCTCCCCTGAAACTTATGTTTCTTTTTGAAGACTACCATGCAAAACACCCTGATCATGTAGTGGCATTGAAGGTGGTTTGACTTTTAATTAGGTACTGAAATTGAGTTTTTTACTTCCAGATGGATTAAATCTTTATCATATTGGTTTATAGAAGGCAGTTTTCCTAATTTTATAGCTGAAGAGAATTCCTCGGACTGAAGGGAGTTGGTCTGTACAAGGGCATTGGACTAGGTGACCATTAACGATTCTTTCTGATCCAAACTATTCTACAATTCTGTGATATCCCAATCTCAGTGGGTGCACTTGCTGACACGTGCAGAGCACGCTGCAAAGTCTGCATGTTCCACAAAGTTATGGCACAAGGAATTTTTCTTGCCCAGTTTGATTCCAGCTTGATGTGGTATCCTCAAAGTAAAGCATCCTACCAAACATGGTGTGTGGATTTAATGTTGATCCTTGAGCTGTGTTATGCCGTGTGTCATGGGAGTATCAGATCAGGAGGAAAAGACATAGTCTGATTTTAACACCTCAAATGTTTTGTTAAAATGCAGATCAAAGGGAGCCTGAAATACAGGAACTGAATGAGCAGAAAGTCATTAGTGATTTTTATGGAGCTGTGTCAAGTTACAGATGTGCTATGTGTGAATGAAAAGGATCTGCCTGGGGTTATGGACAAAGAGTGAATTAGCACATGGAGCAGAGTTTTTCTTTATACTACTGGATGATTTCTATAATGCTCAGGAGGATGAATTGAGCAAAGAGCAGTCTCTCACTATGTTGTATCTGTTTGGCATTCTGCAAACTGGACAATGTCTGTTTAAGGCAGGTGAAGGAAAAATTATTGGAAATTTAGCTCCTTCAATTTCCATGCACACTGATCTACTGAGATCAGGATAAGCACTGGAGAAGACCCAGCCAAAACTGTGCTTGCAGTATCTCATAAAGTAAATATCTTAAAGAAAGTTAGTCTTGCTGCTGCAGAACATGGGTTTTTTAAATAATTTACTTGAGTATACACTGTTATTTTGCATTAGGGAAAGAAGTGTTGTCTCTCTCTTAATCAGTCAAAATGGTGGAGCATTTCCTAGGGAAAGGCTGATTTTTAAAAGGTGGCTACCAGTTAGTCTTGCAGTGAGGTCCATTGCAGGCAGATTTCTGTCTCTGCAGTACTAAACATCATCTTAGAAAAGAAGGACATTTACATGTATCTCAAGTCTTTATTTCCTTGGTTTCATGCTTCTCAAGACTAATTTGATTAATTTCTGCAGTGTGTTAGGTTAAACTCACTGACAGGAATAATTTTCAGTGTGGTCTTCATCTCAGTGCTCTCACAGAAGACTGTAATTTTCTTCTCAAAACTTGACTCTGTTGCATCTGAAACACCTCTCTCCCACTTCAGGCACAGTTTTAGTAAGATTTGATAGAGTTCACTAATGACAAAAAGATGCCAGTGGCTAGCTCTAATAATAAAAGAAAGCTTTCTGTGAGTGTTTCTAAGTGAACTTCTAGTCAAGGTTATATGTAATGCAAGGTCATCATTCCTTGTGGGTTTTTTCTGAGGACTGAAAGGGGAAAAAAAAAATCATTGTTTTGATGATGACCTGAAGAATGAAGGGGCAGTCTCAAGTGATCTGTGACAGCAGAATGATGACGTACTCAGGAGAAAGTCAATGTCAGTGCTGAACTTGGAACCAGAAAGGTAATGCTTGAAGTTGAAATCTTGTATAATAAGAAGACAAAACTATACTAATCTAAAGCTATCAGAACTGAGCCCTAACAAGCATCTCCATGATGTTTTGTTAACATTTGTGAGTAACCACAGAAGACAGCATGTTTTGTGGGGGATTTTTAATCCAGCTTTATGCTTTTCGTCTTTTTTTTCAGATGTGAAAAATAATAATAGTTAAAAATTTAGGACCCATTATCCTCTGTAAATAAGAATGTACAAAAGATCCACTTTAGTGTAACTAAAAGGTTCCTGCTGCTCAGTTTGTATGTATGTGTGCTTCTCTGTGTCTGCGTGTGTTTCTCTTGGAAAATTATGAAAATATTAATGTAATCTAGAGTGCGATTTCTCAGTTTAAGCATTAGGTAAAAATTTACTTACATTTTTTATATATATTTATGGGATGAACAGGTAAGAGATGCAAAACAAGTAGTAAGAAAAAATATCCTACATTCCTAGACAGTAGATTTTTTCCTTTTTTGTTTTTAATTCATATACCACCTCTCTCAGTTCTGTGGTAATTGTTGCTTTTCTTTGCCATTTTTACTGCATTTTAGACTGCAAACACTTTCACCAATGGCCAAAAAACTATTAGAAATTTAAAGTGTTAGATTTGTTGTGTGTACAGCACAGGGATCAGCAAAATCAAAATCTGTGAAGAAAACAGTCACATCTGACATGTTCAAACAGACCCTTGTCTTATGATGGCTCATGGAACTGCGTACTGATGTGCTGTGGTTTCTGTTGAGAATTCAGTTCTCTGTGAATGCATGAAAACAATTCTTGCTGCTACTGAGGAGAAGTAGATTTAACAGGACTGATTTTAAGTTTGGCTCTGACAACAAACAGGATAGATAATGCTGTATCAGCACAATGTCAAAGTCTCAAGGCAGCGAGCTGGTGAATCTACATGTTTGATCACTTCTGATTAATTTCTTGAGACTGTGTAGCCACATTTCTCTTCACAGAGAAAAGCAAGGCACAACTTCCCAAGAATATTTCTGGGTTTCACATTCTCTGAACCTCAGAGAAGAGAGGGACATTCTTATCTCATTTGCTGTGCCTGTGTTTGTGCAAAAGTGGAGCGCAGTGTGGAGATTGTTTACCCAGAGTGATGGTGGTTTGTTTCCTTGGCCTATCAGGGCCAAGTGTGTGCGTGTCAGGACTGTTGGCTGACAGTCATGAGATTCTGTGCAGTTGTGTGCAGAGTTGAGTGCTTAGCAGATTCAGTTTAGATATAATGTAATGTAGTGTAATATAATATAGAATAATATAGTATAATAAAGTAATTAATTAGCCTTCTGATAAGATGGAGTCAGATGCATCATTCTCTCCCTCTTGCTGGGGGCAAAAATACCATCGATGAGACTCTTATAGGTAGAGTAGCTAAATAGGCAGGTTTGGGACCTTGCTCATGGTCCTTGATATTCTTTATTTACTCTCAAGAAATAAGGCTGACTGTTTATCCTTCAGGATGCCTGGAGAAATGCAGCTGCCCATGTAGGAAGGTCAGTGGTAGAAGAAGAACCATGGGATATTGTACCACTGCCCCAGGGAAGCCACCAAATGAAGACAGGTTAAAAAAGCCACTCATCACCTTGGTGTCAAAAGACCTTGTTTTAGTAGAAAAATCTGCCCTGTCCTGGGCAAAGATTTTGAACATAAATTTGTGATATTTTCTTCATTTATCTATAACTTTCTACTAATTTATGTTCAAAATTGTTTGTGATATTTTCTTCATTTATCTATAACTTTCTACTAACAATTGTTAAATGTCTTACGAGTATTATTTTGATTAATTTTGGATGAAAAAATATTGGTTAGACACTTATTCAAGAATTACATTGGATTAGATTTAATAAATATATTAATCTGATTAAACTGTACCCTTGCCCTCACCTCTGTCTTCTTTAATTTCATATTGGAAACTATGTGAAAAATATTATAAATGTTTTATTTAAAACTAATGTTACTTTTAATCTGTGGTAGGGCACCTTTTCTTAATTGTCATACTAACCATTTTCTAGTTTACCCTAGAGTAATCTCTAACTGCCAATCCAGTTTTTCTTTCTCAATCAGGACATGCCATGCTAATATTTATAGCTACAACTGTAACCTTTCTTATCAATATACTTTTTGATGCTTGCCTGATTGTATGTAGTGTATATAAAACTGTATATTCAGCAATAAACAAATTATGACCAGATATTAATTGCAGTTTTGTAGCCAATTCATCACAACTTTTTTTGTGAATGACTTTTTATATGCAAGTTTTTTAATTTCAGTGTTTTGAAGGAAAATTTTATAAATTTAATAATTTTCCACAATGAAAATAAAATAATCTGACAATAAAACAAATTATTTGGATTAACCTACTTCTTTTCCTTTCTCATTCCTTTTTAACGCTGCTTAAATTCTGCATAAAATGTGTTTCAGTCAGTGCAAGCCACTCTTCTCTTTGTTCAACGACCAAACTGAAGCATCCTCTATTCCCTCAACTCTGCCTGTTTGCAAATTCCAGCTTTTTATGTCAGCTTTACTTCATCAGTTCATACATTTCAAGGCCAACAGAGATCACTAGATCACTCAGACTGTGCTAAATATAACCCCAGCAATTGTACCAGCAGTACAATTTTACCTAGTTAAGCTCTGTAGTAAGCCAGATAACTGGTAATGGGCTCAAGTGTGTCCCAGAACATCTGTCAGTCTTGATTTGAGGATTTCAACAACTGGGGAAATATCATCATTTTACTTGATGGCTGTGATAGTTAATCACCACTGCAATTAAAAAATTGCCTCATTGTAAGTTTGAATATGTCTAGCTGCAAGCTCCAGCCATTGATTCTTGTTATGCCTTTCTCCACTAGATTAAATAGCCCTTTGGTATCCAACACTTCTCTCTGTTGTGTGTAAAGTGTGCAGTTTTAGGTCAGTCAATGCCAGAATAATACAGTAAGCTTCAAAAGATGTCACATTTGAGAACAGTTAGCCACTGATGTTTGGATGCTCTCTTTACTATCTAGGTTCTGCAAAATCTACTCACAAAAGAAAACCTGGCTGTACTATTTGACACCTAGTTAGAAGCACCATTGCTGAGAACACAATTATATATTTTCTTAACCTTGCTTTCTAAGGAAAATGGGCTTTTTAAATCATACTATTTCTGTTCCTTTATCTTCTCCCCTCATTTCCCAGAGAACTTGGGAGCTGACTGAATAATTCCAGCTATATATGATGGTTCAGTAGAGATCACAAACCTTTTGTGCTCCTTTAGTTTCTTAAGGAAGGCAGAAGGAGGAGAGAGATTTCTGTTCAGCTTGCTGCTGTCCCCTCTTCCCTCACCCAGCAGAGGAATATCTGCTGATAAACTTGAGCTGGTGCCAACCAGCCCATCAGGATCTGAGTGGTTCCATTTTTGATGTGACCAGGAGCAGGATGCCTTTCCCAGCCGGGAGCTGTGGGAGCAGTTTACATGATGATGAGGAGAAAGGCTGGTAGGGCATGGTGGCAGGAGATACGGGAGGAGATACTGCAGAAGACAGCAATCACAAGGGTAAATACTGGAATTCCTGAACTGGAGCAGGTTGGAAGGGATTAGAGGGTCATAGGAGGTTTCCTGGAGGAACCCATTTTTCTTTAGTCTGTGACTCAGATTGTCACAACAAAATACATCTGTAAAAAGTCAGTGTGCTGGCTCTGAATGTGTCAGCAAACCCCACGATATATTTGTCATGTTCACAACAGAGTCTTTTCATAATAATCTGCAGCTTCTTATTCTAAAAGGAGTATCAGATTATTTATGTTTGTAGTTTATAGCCATAAGATAAATTTTTGATGTCTGCTTGGTATGCAGCATGGCTGGAATGAATTTTTTAAAACTATTTTCACAGCTTTAATCCCGGCTTTGTGGCAGAAAAAAAATATAATTTGCCTTGTGCTGTCATCTTCACAAACTATTTTTTAGACCCAAGACATAACTTTGCAAATCAAAAAATCATGCTTCTAGCTCTCTTTTTTTAACCTTTTCAGTATATTTTCTCTTCTGTCAGGCTTATTTTTCCGTTTTCCTTCACAAATAAAACCTGTGAAAGGAAAATAACCTTTCAGGACTAATTAATAAAGAAGATATCTTGGTGGATGAAAATACATTTTAATTTAATTAACTGTGCAATTTACTCATTGGAACTGTTACAATTTCTTATTAAGAGTTTTCAGTAAAGGGTTAGCCTAAAAGTTAAGGTATAAAGAGGTGAGTCCTGAGTTCTTGAAAGAAACTTATAATTACCTAGTTTTACTTCCAATTCAAAGCAGTTTTCTTTCCAAAGCTTTCTCTACTGCATGCATCTCATACTGAAAAAACAGCTGAATACTTTAAACCTAAAAAAAGTTGCTTTACTGAGGGACTGCCCTTCTGTGGGAAGAGCACACTTCACAGCATCATCTGCTATATGTAAGAGAAAGCTAAATAAGAATGGGAACTGAGACCTGGACTCCTGGCAGAATTGCTGCATTGACTTCAAGAGCAAACCTCATACTTCAGAGTAGTGTTCTTGGGGATTCTGAAAAGACATCATTTCTCAAGTAGGTTTCGGGTTTTCTCTTTCTCTTTGATTCTCCAGGACCTCATCATTCATGTCACATATGATCACATATGATCACTTCAGTCTGATCCCTCACAAAAACAGTGAACACTTTAAAATTATTTTTCAAGAGACTATAAAATAAATTTGAAAGTAAAATTCAGATTTGAACCTCTACTGTTAAAAGTAATACATTTCTCAATTGCCAAAACCTGTAGAGGATTCCTGCAATTTTTAAGGAAAATTGAATAGGAAAAACAGCCCTCTATCCTTAATATTGTGCATATCCTTATTCAGATGTTTTTGAGACCTCAAAACACTAAGATGTACAGAAGGTCAGGTCAGAAGCATTTTAAACTGGCTTCTATTCCCCTTAATCAACATTAATTTCACTACCAGCTGCATCAAACTGACTATTACAGACCAATCTAAATATTTTTTTAATAATCAGTAGAAACATTTCTCTTAACTTCATTGGTGCTTGGCCTAGTCTCTAATTCAAATACCTCCTAATTACAGACCTTCATTGCCACAGCTAACATGAAATAAAGTGTCCCATGTTAATCCTCATTACCCAGCTTTCTCAGCCCTTGCAATGAAGAACAAATGGACTAAACTTCAGTATTTATTAACTTCAGTATATGCATTTCTGAAGCAGCCTCTTTTTAACCTGAGAACAGTCAAACAATTACACAGGTTTAAATAATTCTAAGATTGTCCCTTTATTTTTGTAAACCACTCTGTCATCTTTTTGTGGTGTGTGTAGCTTAGTCAGTACCTGGATTTCAAAAGCACCTCATTCAGGCTTCTTAGATCATTAAAATTTACATTAAATTTCTTTGCATCAGTTGCCTCTGATTGCAGCCAAAGGAGTACTGAGGGATAATGGAGCATGGCAGAGCCAAACTACATGATGGCTGATCAAGGAGCTTAGTTTAAAAAGGACATAAAACCTCCACTAAAACAAAGAGGAATTAAAATGTGACAGTGGATGAAGTAATATCATTAGGAAGAAAATGAAAGATCAATGAGGAAGACAGTGCTAATATTGATAACAGCAAAAGCTGTGTTGCAATCCAATTAGTATCTAATGAAAGATGGGACAGAGAGTGGTCAGTTTAACACACCAGTGTATAAAGCATTTATAAAGCAATTGCAAGACTATAGGCAACCAAATGGAAGAATTAACAGGAGATGTGGACGAGGTAAAATTCAGCATAGGATGGAGTTGCAGAAACAGGCCTGGAAAGCAGTGACTGAAACAGAACTGTGAATTATGTGCTGCTCATGGAGAATGAAATAGTGGGTTACCTGTCCTCTTCTATTATCTTTAATTGGCAGTACAAAACTGGAAGCATTTCCACAGTTAAAACAGAACCCCCCTAAAAAAGCATAACTGGGGGAAGAATAAAGACTTCTCTTGTAGTAGTGAATGATTGGATCCTGCTGTTGAATGCCACTATCAGACCTGGCTAATTTTTCTGCAGAGTCAAATGCTGTTAGAAATTCTATCCCTATGAAAAACATTAACTTCTGAAACATTTGTTAGGCAATACATATTATTCCTAATATTAAGGTCTAACACTTCTGGTTCTAACAAGATTTTTCTTTTTTTCATTAATTGGGTCATAATGTTAAGAACAGGTAACCCTATCTTGGGCCTGCTTTAGCTAATTAATTCATCTATAATCTAACTATAAGCAAAAAATTTGGATCAATATTCTGCAAGTTGATTATTTAATTTTGCTGAAAATACAAACAGGAGGATTATTTCTTCCAGATTTAAATTTCCAGAGGGAAGTTTTAAAAAACTTCAAACTTCCCTTTCATACTTTTTTAAATAAAAGTATGAAAGGGCCCAGAATTTGAGTGCACAAGAGGTCCAGGGTTTCCCAAAGTCAATGGTGTTTATACTACTAAGAAACTTTATCCCAAGGGAAGAGTTTTCAGGGTAGAGCTCCAGAGGAATACGGAAGGATATTAAAAATAATTGGAGCATATTTTGAGAATAAGAAAGTCTGTGAACTATGACAGAAGACTGCCAGGTTGTCAATGAACATAGACATAAGATGAAATCACCAGAAGATGATTCAGAGAAAGGGAGGAAGGGCAGAGGAAGGAAAGGAGAGAAGTGAGGATACAGACTGTAATGAGGAAACATGGATAAGTTTGTTGGAGAAGTGTCAATATGGCTCCTACAAAATACCTCACATATCTGTCAGTTGTTTGAATTAACCACAGGCAATGTGATCAAGCAGAATCTGGGTGGCATCTTTTCTCTGAGTAGTGGCTTGAAAAGATTCTCAAGGAAACTTTGGTGCTACTGGGACTAGAGGGATGATCACTAAATAGATGAGTAGCCCATTAAAAATTAAGAGATGGAATTGATGGTCAGCTTTCTCAGTGCAGCAAAATGTACAGAAGCACAAAGTTATCTGGGGTATGAAAAATGGCAACCTATTGTAGAGTCACATTGTGATGCTGACTGACTGACAAATAAAATGACAGGTGGAACTCAGCACAGATATATTCAAGATATGGAGAGAAGAAAATTATGCCTTTTAAACAGGCAGTTATTGTGCCTGTTCTGTCTGTCACCATTCCAGAAAGAGATCATAGAATTGCAACAGACATTCGTGTTAAAGGTTCTGCAGAGCCAGCCAAACCCAGCAGATGTGCAGGTCTGTCCAGTAGCAAATTACTGACACGTACAGCTATGGGCCTGTGACTTACAGCCTTCCCTTTCCTCATCTTTGGCCCTTTCCCTAAACGTTTTTAAACAAATATTTTACACAGTTCCACAAACCCTTTCTGGAAACTCATCAGAAACTTCACGCAAGTTCCCTGAAATATTCCCTAACTCTCATATTTCCATTCCTTATCAGTTACACTGCTCAGGGCAATTTTTAAGGCTGTGCCCAAGCAGTTACCTTGATGGTCATCAAACAGTGACCAGAAGGCTTTGGCCTTCATTACTGATCCCATGATCACCTCTTCCTATTGCAGCATATGAGGGAAAGTATTATTATATTCTTGCATTTGTTGTATACTTTTTCCTCTATATCCCATGGCAATTATTTTAGGAGACATGACACGAGAATAGAATGACATTTTCTTGAACCTATGATAGCTAATTTATGTAATTCTGTGGAAAATGAAGATTCACTTGGCTAAACTGACAGTGAAAATTTCCTCTTGTTAGCAGCTTTCAAAAGAATTTATGCATTAAGTTAGCCTCTTGGAATCCAAGATCAATGTAACTGGCATAGATTTTGTCCAGAGTGGTCAGAATACTTTCATATTCAAGACCACTGCAATTTTGGGTGTGGAATACTTTATTAGTCACTCACCTAAAACATTATTGGGGTCTGGAGAAGGCAGAAGAAAATAAACATATTTCTTTTCAAAAAGCAAAATCACAGAATCATAGAACAATTTGGATTGGAAGGGACCTTTAAAGGCCATCTAGTCCAATCCCACTGCCGTGAATAGTCAATTCAATTAAAAGGTATGCAAAGACCAGTTGACCAGAGAAGAAGATTCATGCTGAATTTCCTTATTAAGCAATCAAGATGAAATCCCAAATAAATCCCTCTTGTGAATCCCTGTGACTCTAAATACAAATATGCTGCTTTTAATGTACTATCAGGTGTATCCTTGAACACTCTGTAAACATATTAATTTCATTGAATTGACAATAGAATTTGGCAATTTTGTTTGTCATTGGGCTTTTCCCAGTGTTTGATTAGAATGTAAAAGAGTTGTCAACTCAGTGTAAAAAAAATTACTCTTAGTACAGCACTTTTAACATGCTGAATTTTAAATTTCTCTCAAAGCTTGTAACTTACTGCTAACATGTCTTTGGAAAATTTCAGTATTATTTAATACCTTGTCATTTTAATGTAAATTCTTTCAGCAGTCTAGTTCTGAACTGGATTTGCTTTAATTCAGTTGTTCCCTAAAATTCAGTAAAAAAACCCACATTAACACTAGCAGCGGATGTTGATTTTTGATTTAGAAAGCAAAGCAGAAAAATTGTGGTATTTAATGAAGGATTCCTTTTTTGTGACAATATAAAGTATCTCTTGTACATAAACTCTTAACTATAATACTGAATTATTTGCTGAATACCCCTTATTAAAATCAGGTTTTGGGTAATCTGTAACTGAAATGGAATACTATCAACTAAAAGTTGATGTTGCCCCAAAAGCCAGATCTTCCTTATAAATCAGAATAGATTGGAACTCTTTCTGAAATACAATTATTTTCCTATCAGGACTAGTCAATATGAACAAAAGAGAGTCAACAATAACATGGTCAGTTCAATAGGTTGAAAACAGCAAAAGCTGATTGCATGAATTAAGAAACTAGTAATTATAAAGCTGACAGAAAAAAAGCAATAAGAGGAGCTCAAAAGTATTTCCCATTGAGCTTTTCTATTGTACCACAAGAGGTTTATAGTAATTTGTGGATGTTAGTTTTCACCATAAAATTCATTCATTCATAAATGAATGAATAATAAAAATCAATTAATTGAGCCCTTTTATTTCACTGATACTGTGTTTAAAAGAATGTATCTCAGAAGCAAAGTGGGATTGAGGCAATAAAAGTAGATTTGTAGGAAGACAACAGTCGATATATTCACGTCTACTTTAGTCTCTGCTGCTCCCTGAGATCCTTTTTTGCTTTCCATCAAAGATGTTTCTTTTGTGATATTTGCACAAAATCAACACAAAGCTTGTACACTGTGCACACTGCAAAGACCCATGTCTGCAACCACAGGTGTTCACTGCCTGTAGGATATAGAGAAAAATTGTATCTCTTAATTTCACATCTAAAACTTACAGAAAACCATATATGAAAGAGACTAAAGTATAAAAAATATTAAAGAGAGTGTTCCTCTCTGGTGGCTGGAGAACAAACTTCCTGGACACCTAATTGAGGGCCTAGCTGGAGTTTATTTAATGTGAGGTAATATCCTGAAATGCCACATCTTTACAGTAACCATAGGTGCATATCATATTTGAGGGTCAGTCATCTTCCAACTGTAATGTGAAACCACTTGAAAGTTATCTGTAGACCTAAGAAATAAATTTTATTCCTAAAAGAAGAATAAATGTGACTACTACCAACATATGTTACATAAATATTGTGCCAGATACAATAATGGAATGTCTCTTGCTCTTTTATTCACAGGGTTGGTTTTTTTTTTTTTCTTTTAGGAATAAAGCTAGTAAAATCACAGCAAAACCTAGAATTTTCAGGCAAAAGTAGGTATTTGTTTTTATGTACCTTCAAATCTCAGTATGATAAGAACATGTCTGCGTAGATATTTACATCTTTGGATTGAAGGAAGCTGGGAACATTCCAGACATTCTGAGACTTGAGACTTCCATTAGTGAGAGGAGGCTCCTTTTTTGAATGCTAACAGGTTTTTCATGGTAGCTGTTGATGCAATTTATTTAAGACAAGTTGCACTGAAAGGGGAGACCACTGCCCATTTCACCCACTGAATTGGTTCTGTATGACTTTTACTTGATGTGGGATTGGAATTGGGATTGTAGTTCTAAAAAACTACATAAAACTTTATGCGGTAAAGTAAATTAATAGTATGTTTTATTATTTTCCAATTAAAAGTTAATTGCTATGAGAGCGAGAGCATTGTTTACATGATGGACAGAGCTTGGAAGAAAAAGCAGCCCAAAATTACCACCAGACTGATAATTAAAATGGCTAGTGATAAGGAGGTTTATCATTATTTTGAGAGGTTTTAGTGGATGTCATGAGAATTATAGCTGTGTCACACTGACAAATGTGAGACTTTGACCTCCACAGAATCTGAGGATTGTGTTTTATTTCACAGCAGTTCATTCTCTTCTCTTCTCTTCTCTTCTCTTCTCTTCTCTTCTCTTCTCTTCTCTTCTCTTCTCTTCTCTTCTCTTCTCTTCTCTTCTCTTCTCTTCTCTTCTCTTCTCTTCTCTTCTCTTCTCTTCTCTTCTCTTCTCTTCTCTTCTCTTCTCTTCTCTTCTCTTCTCTTCTCTCACTGTTCCAGTTATATTTCTCAAACTCTTGCTGTGATATCTTTTTCATCTTGAATAAAATACAGGGGTTTTCTGCCTGCATTCAGAATGCCCCTTTGCATAACAAACCTGCATGCAGCCCTTGTTGTTCCTTTGCACTACAGTAATAGCTTTTTCTCCTTGTTTTGGCTTGTACCTTCATCTTTTGATCTTATCTGTTATGTTTAGGATAGAGTTCATTACTAACAATTCTAGACCAAGAGCCTTTAATAGACTTTTGAAACTTCTTAAAAATGCTCACAGAATTTTAACTCGTATTCTTGTGTTGTCATTTTGGTTTTATTATATTCTGGGGAGAGAGGAGGAGAGTTTGATGCCTATTATATACTTGTAATTATTTCTTATTGAAAAGAAAACAAAAAATCTCAATAGGAGAGATTACTAAGAACAACTATAATAATGACTGTTCATTTAATAATAATTATCTTTCACAGTTATGCCATTTTTTATGACCTGATGTAAAAGTTTGACATTAGTACACTTTCAGTTAAAGATCTTGATTATTTTGGTGTTAAAAAAATCTTAATTTTTAGACAAATATCATTAAATATTTTCCTCAAATCTGACTCATATACATCAATTGTGTCTCATTAAAATTGCTGCTAAGTAATCTGCACCTTAAGAATAAGACAGGTTTATTCCTTTAGACTCGTATAAAAGACCTTTTGAGGCTAACAGAATGCTCCCCTATGTTTTTCTGATTAGCAAAGCCTATAGGAATCATGCACAACTTGGGTGTGGAAACACAAATATTTAATCCAGCAATGCCAATGTATTCTCTACACAAATGTCTTCCTGTCATTCTCTTCTATGAAACACAGAGGACTGGAGAAAACAAATTATTACAGCTAGCTCCTGATAATCACCTTATACAGCACTTCCCACTGGAGCTCCTTAGGAAATCACTAATTGAAATCAATGGGGCTTTTGAAGGTGTAAGAAATTAGTCAGGAGGAGCAAGGACTTTGCAGGATATGCTTTAGCTTCTCTGAAATGATACTGTTTCCTGGTAGCTCATCTGAATAATTTACCTATGGAAAGGTTTCCTTCTTCTGAAAATGTGAAGTCTATCTGTTTTTCTTGTGATGTCATAGTTATTACCTTTCCTATTCTGGTCTTTATATTCCTATGAATTTTCACATTCTTATTTAATTTCTTTCTGCCTCTGTGTTTTGCATTAAATTTTGGTATCAAGACAATAGCTATGTTCAGTGTTCATTAGTATAGTAGTCCTTGAATCTATTCCTGTTTAAGGAATATTAACTGTAAAAAGACAGGAATATTCCTGTCTTTATCAATGTTAAGACTAATATTGATAAATTGCTTCATGAAGCACTTGAGATGAACTTTTTCCCCTTGAGTAGGAGGTATGGTTTTTATGCAAAATACTGACCTATTTAATTCTGTTTTGCCTTGTCAGTAACTGCAGCAGCTGTTGTTGGCCTGTCTTCAGAGTCCTTTCTCTTCAAATTTGGGTTTAGTTCTTCCACTGCACACATGGCTCTTATGTGATTAATATGCAAAAGAACAGGTTTGGTTGCACATCTTGAGCACTGTAAAGAGTATGAAACTTGAATATTCTTGACACAGAAGTCATAGTTGAATCTTTAGTTTGAAAATTGATAGGTTTTGGAAGCTGAGATCTGAGTCTTTACTCCTGTCATCTCTCATGCAGGAGTTGCAGGGTCAGGAGGGGCAGAGGAATTCTTATTCATGGAAGAGTCTCAATTTCTTTGGAGCAAAGCCTGGGAGAACAGCCATAAATACAACTGCAAAACTTAAGCAGTAATTCTGCAGCCTAGAAAAACCATGTGGATGGTAAAGCTATAATCTTGCAAAAGAAGGGAAGCAGAGCTTGTGAAAACAGCATGTGGATCTCTAAGGCATTGTGTTTTCTCCTGGAGATGAGTGTCTTGTGTCCTGAGAGTCATGTGTGCCTTGTCCTAGAGAATAGTGTGCAAGAGCCATAATCTCACTTAAGCCATGATGATGAATAGGTACATGATGAAAGAGGTGATCTGAGAGTGCTTTATTAGCATGCTAATTTGGTCATAAATCATCTGTCAGGTTTTGTACAGCTGTCATAGATGGCAAAAAATCTCTCTAGTTTTAGTATCTCGATACCAAAAATGCTGTATTAGCTGCAGTCTTCTCATGGCTTTCTTAACGACCTGGAAAAGCATTATGAACAGTTTAACTGTGGTTTTTTAATAAATATCAGAGAGTCATAGAATCATAGAATGATTTGGCTTTGAAGAGACCTCAAAGGTCTCTTCTGCTTCCAGCCCCCCTCCCATGGGCAGGGACAATTTCCTCTAGGTATCATTAAAAATTAGTTCCATCCCTCTATTCAAGAGAACTATAAAAATTAACAAACTCTTTCAAAAGCAAAATTAATGCAGAAAGAGCACCTTCTGGCCAGGAAGAAACTGTTTGTCAGACAGCTCAAAGTGTTTGGCACTCCATGCACCGCAGTACCTCTGAAGCATAGGCAGTCTCATCACTAAAGATAATGCTTTGTCGAAGACATCTACTTTCTGAACACTTTAATGTTCATTTATGACAATCATTTTTACATTTGTCTCATTTTTTTCTTGTCCTTACTAGCTAATTCTTTTCCTAAACTATCTCCTTAACTGGTGTATGTTCTAGTTCAAATTCTCTAAAGAAAATCTTTATTCAGATGTTGCTCAGACAGCAGCTTATCTGCCTCTGCCTTTAGACTGATCTGTCAGCACCAGCACACACTAGAATTGCACCTGATTATTGGAGAGCACTTGGTTTTATTGTGATAATGCCTCCCTAATTGCCCTTATCAGGACAGGGCATAGAGAATTCCCACTCCACTTGTAACCCAAAGATCTTATTATGCTCTCTTCAGTCAAATGTAATTTTGTTTTCACTGCCTTTCTCTGGTCACATAAATAAGAAAGTTTCCTTTTCATTATATTTGATGTTTTGCCCTCTGCTTCTTGGGGCAGACCATATGTTAAAGAAAAATTAAACTATCATTAGGCTTGTGGGGAAGCTGCTGAAAAGGATAAAGGCTCTTTTTCACCTTCCCATACTTGAAGGAGATTTGTAAGAGATGGGGACACACTTTTTAACAGAGCAGTGATAGGACAAGGGGTAGTGTTTTTAAAGTAAAGGATGGTAGATTAGGTGTAAGAAATTTTTTTTTGTGGTCAGGGTGGTGAAACACTGGAACATGTTGCCCAGAGTTGGTAGATGCCTGTGCTGGTTCTGGCTGGAGTACAGTTAATTTTCTTTAGAGTGGCTTAAATGGGGCTGTTTGGTACTATTGCTGAACACAGAATTGATAATGTGTAGGGGGTTTTTGTTATTGCTGAGCAGGGCTTGGACAGAGCTGAGGCCTGTTCTGCTTTCCTGCAGCCACACTGGTAAGGAAGTTGGGGATGCCTGGGAGACTGGGAAGGGACACAGCTGGGACAGGTGACCCACACTGGCCAAAGGGACATTCCAGACTATGCGACATCGTGCTCAGTACAGAAAGTGGGGGAAGGAGGAAGGGGGTGCATTTGTACTGATGGCATTTGTCTTCCCAAGTCACCATCATCACAGGTGATGGGGCCCTGCTCTCCTGGAGATGGCTGAACGCTGGCCTGCCCATTGAATTACTGAATCACCTCCTTGTTTTGCTTTCCTTTGCAGCTTTTGCTTTCCCTATTAAAATGTCTTTATCTCAACCCATGAGTTTTATCTCGTTTACCTTTCCAACTCCCCCTGATCCTGTGGGTGAGGGAGTGAGCAAGAGACTGCTGGCTGGGGTTAAGCCACAGCAATGTCCCATCCCTGGGAACATTCAGAATCAGATTGGATGGTGCTCTGAGCAGCTTGATTTAGCAGAAGATGTCCCTGCTCATTGCAGGGGGCTTGGATTGGCTGACCTGTAAAGGTCTCTTTCAACACAAACCATTGTGTGATCCTGTTACTTCTTTTCTTTAACCCATGTGGAGGGTGTCTGACTCCCTGCCCTACCACCAGGAACCCCAGTTGCTGGAGCTGGCATTGATTCTGCACAAACAGCACTTTAACCTTTTAGGTCAGTGCTCCAGCTTGAAGGAAGGAGGGCACAGGAAGGCCCTTTGAAAGAGAAAGCAAGCTGAAGTTTAGCTCCATGGCATTAAATATCTCTTGATACAATTTTTAACAGTATTGCAAAAAGAAAGATTGTTTTCCACAGCAATTTTGATAGGACTAGGGTCACTGGGGAAGGGGTACCTTCAGAAAAACAGTCCTTTGTTTAATTTTCAGCTATTATAAATTTCAGCTTATTTAATTTGAATCAACTTTGAATTTTTTTCCTACATAACAAAAAAAATAGCATGGGATTAATATAGAGCAAATTAATTTACATCTTTTACCGTTTTGCTTTAGTTGTGGAGGAAAGAGAATATTCTTTTGCCTCTTGAGAACTTAGTTCTATCCTACAGTATCCAGCTTCCTCATGTAAGGTAGACATTGGATTCAACAGTAGTAATTGAAAATGTTGATGTGGATTTGGAGAGTCTTGCAATCTTACTTTGAAACTTTTAAATACCAACAATTTAGGACTCATCAAAAGCTGCTAGTCAAAGTTCTTTTTGCTTCATGTGGCCTATGTTGCACGTCTAACATTTTTAAAGATAAAAGATAAAAGTATGAGTGAACTTGAAAATATTTGAAAATTAATGTGACATCAACTTTCTAAATGTCAGCAGAGTGAAGACAGTGAATTTCTTCCTACTTCTTTGGAAATTTTAAAGGAGAGAATAAAACAGATTAAGGAATGGTGACCCACTGCTCTGTGTACTGAACACTTCAGAGGTACATTGTGTGGTATCACAATCCAGAAAGAGGAATGATAGTTTTGCAGTGAACAGAAATTGTAAAAATGTACAGCAGAGGTGGAATATGTCTTCAATCCAGTGTGATAATTTATACATAATTTCATAATGCACATTTAAAAAACTTCTGTATGAAAATCTCCATCTCAAAAGTAAACATCATCTAATATATCAGTTCAAATAGCTATGTGGATTTTTGTCTTTTATGAGGGCTATTAGGGGAAAGATCTGCACCTCAGAGACAAGTGAACATGTTACTGGAAAAATTTTGTGAAAGGGGGTAAGACCACTTCAGCACGTCAAAAATAAGATGACAGTTTTCAGATCTCTTTTTATAATTTTTTATCTAGTGAAGCCACTTCAGGCTTCATCCACTTGCTCCTTTCCAGCCCTTTCTCTCCAAGACATCTTTTACTCAATGATGTACAGCACAAAGAGTTCTTCCAACAGGGTTTCCTCCACAATATCTTCTCTCAAAGCCAACATCACCATTGCAGTTCCTGCATTTCCATCCCCAAATGCTTTCTTCTCTGTCTTTTTCCTGACCACCTTTCCTTCCCCACCACTGGTGCTCCCTCCTCTCTGCTAGGGCAGTGCTCATACCTGGAAGCTGGCTCGTGGGTGTTTTTCTTTCTCTGATAAGGACTGTCTAGTGTGGTTTAGAGGCATTGTTATCCAACAAGGCATCAGCACCTGTAGTCAGCTGTGGCCAACAAGTGCTGACACAGACACTGCTGCTTTGTGGTTAGGAGACATGGAGCTTATGCTGGCCTAGAAGAGTTGTAGGTCTGCTCCAGGTAAGCTGGCAACTGTACTCTGTCATCCTGCTTTAGCAGGCTAGCTGTGATCTAAGACACAGAGAAGGGGTTGGGAATTATTGCCATGGTTCCCTTTTTTGATTAATGCCCACCAGCACCTTCCTAAATCAATACTTTTGTAGTGATTTAAGTCTGTCAAGTGTGTGGCTCTTGAAAGTTGTGGAAGAACAGAGCAATATCATCAAATTTAGCATGAGGCCTCATAGACTCACATACAGACAGACTTGGATTAAAAAGGTATTTTTGTTTTATACACATTGTTTTTTGTATAAATGAACTATTAAATCACTTGAAAACTTAACCAGTCTTATCTTAACCAGCTATTTATTTTGCAGGGTGATGTCAGAGAGAATTAACTAGAACCATATATGCCTGTGTAAATACCATTGATAGTGCTCCTGCTGAAATGTTTGTTTTAGTCTGTTACTGGACCTATAGAAATCCTAGTTTAAAAGGATGTTGATAAAATTATTCAGAATTAATTATTTCAAATGAAATAGAATTGATAATTTTGGGAAGGATTAAATAGTATGTACAACAGCATCAAACTTTTCTCTATAGGGTGATTTTCAAAGTTATATTTATTATTCAGAAAAATCAAAGACATAAGACAGGATCAAAGTAGTACTTCAGAATGACACAGAAGGAGGGCAGTGGGAAGAGAATCAAGTATTCTGACCTACTTCAAGGCCCCTGGGCTCTCTTTACATTTTGATTGAACGCATTAACAATCAATATCACATTTCTAAAACCCAACATATTTTGGGGTAGCTTGTATCAATGTTCGTACTTGTTGAGACTGATTTTCTGAAACTATGTATGCATGTAGGGCTGTTATAGTCACAGACACGCAGGATAATTTGGGGTGTCAGGGGGTCATCTCTCCAGCCTCCTGCTCAAAGCAGGGCTTTGATGTTTTATGAGGTTGCTTTTACGCTCAGTTTCCGTAAGGGAGAATCTTAACAACAAAAGACAAAATTCTGGCCTAATAATGCTGAAATCATATCTATATTGTTTTACGTCTGTTGTGAATATGCATGTGGATATGAGACGGTCATGGAAGTATTTTCCTTTGCACTGATATCATTATTGCAATCAGTTTTGCTGATTAATTGATTACTGTCAGTGTCAGACAATATTCAGGATCCAGTATATAAACGCATACTTACACTGTGATGTCTTGAAAATAATACTGGTGTTACTATTTGCTGACTGTGACACTTGTGGGCATTATCCCTATAATAGTTGTATTATCTGTAAGCATATTGTTATTCCTTGTGTCTCACACAAAATAAAAAAATGAATAAATGTTGTTCTTCAGAAAAAATAAGGCAAAAAAGCCTCAGTAAATTATGCTAAAATCTGCAGAACTAAGAGAACTTTTCTGTAAGTTTGAAATTCCCTAAGCTTATGGGAAGGAAACAATTTGATAGCTGTTTTAGAAAGCTATGAAGAAAATCATCCTTCCTTTTTCAAATTTACCTGTATGATGGAAGTACAAGTCATGAATTATTCTGTTTGGGCCCTGTTGATCCTACAGAAATTAGTTTTTCTTTTTGGTCTTGGCTAGAGATTTTCTGATAGCTGACAAAAAGAAGATGATTTTTTTTAATGTGAGAAGAGGACAAAAATAAAATAAATATATTACAATAGCTGCATTTGATAAGGTCTTGTTTTCTCTGTGCTAATATCAATATAATTCCCCCTCTCAGCTTTTCCAAATACAGCTGTCAATATTGTCTTGATCTGACCATAATACTTTTGCACCTTGAATCCTTGCATTGATCCCATTGTTTTGTTTTTGACTGCGGGGAAAAAAATTCCTAAGTTCTAGTGAAAGTCCTATTGATAATTTGAATTTTTCATTCTTTTCTCAAGTCCCTAGTCTTTTGTATTTTTCCATGGATGGAAAACTTTCTTTTATGCAAGGTGCTGGCCTGGCTGAACTAGCAGCTCTTCTGTTTCCCTGAAAAACTAGACATAGAAAGAAGCAGATGAGAGACTTAATCCTTACTTTGGCCTTTCCACTTCTTTTCACAAAGTGCAAGTTCTTTGGCAAGAGATTTGGGTCTGTATCTTGTCATGTTTCGAGAGCCATAAAAATTTTAAGATAATAAAGAGAGCCCAGGGGCCTTGATAGAATTCAAATGGGGCAAAAGGTACTTCAGTATTATTTGATTTTAAACCTGGTTTTGTGGTAAACCATTTCCTTCTCACTATGAAATATGGAAGTTCTGACAATTCCATTCAGCTATTATGGAAGCAGGAGATTTTGTCTGGGGTGTTTTGGTTGGTTGGTTGGGTTTTGATTTTGGTTTTTGTTGGGTTGGTTTGGGTTGGGTTTTTAATGGGGAAAATTCAACCTCTTGTCATCAAGAGAAGCATTTTGTACTTTGACTTCTACAAGCAAGAAATATCTAGGCTGGAAATACTCTATATAATTTTTATAGATAATTCTATATTGTTCATTAAACATAAACATCTTCATTTTTACTCATGCCAATGACTGTTAGAGGGGGTTGTCATGCAGCTTGACCCATGTCCTATTTTCTTTTTAGGGGAAAGGACAAGGTATCAAGGTCCCAAACTGGGAAGACAAGGTAATAAGAAAATTGTCTGATATAAATGTTCCTAGAATAGGACTTGCTTCTTGTTTAACCAGCTGAGTATGTTTAATGAAATTTCCAGGGAACTGTCCCTGCAATATATTCTTGACTCTATTTCTTTGATCAGTCCCTTACCAAAAGAAGCATACAACTATGACATTCAACACTGCAACAAAACCATCCAAACTGGGGCATGATCTAAATAAGTCTATTTTCACCTGTTGAAACTACTGCTTTTTTCTTTTGTTGGCAATCTTCCAAGCTCAATAATGATTAGTGAATTACTGTGTAGCAAACATTTGTGATATACAAACTTTTTTCAGCTGTTTCCAACTCTGAAATGAATGCAATCACCAAGAGGCTTGCAACTCCCTAATTAGTTTCTCCAGAATGGCTAATTTGATTTCTACATCCACAGACTTGACTGTCAGATATGAAACGGTCAAAGTCACTGAATCCTTGAGCAGATGACCATCCAAGTCTCACCCCAGTGCCTGAACTGCCCACATTCTATGTCCACACCATCAGTGCAGTGCAATGGTTGTATGGCTGCTACTGTTAACAACATTTTAGCCCTTGTTGTGCCTCAAACTTCACAGCTGCAGGGATTGAGAGAAGAAATAAGCATCAAAAACTTCATCTCAGTGCCCTCTTCATGCTCCCTTTCCATTTCCTATATTTTGGCAACTTCCCAAAAATGTTGCATAGGTCTCAGTATGCTCCTGCTCCAGGTCAGGAGGTTCTTGAATCCTCCACTCCCTTTCTGTTTCAGCTGTCTCCAGTGATCCTTCCACAGCTGCCATTTTTCAGTTCACCCCCTTACTTGTATGTATCACTGCGAAACTACCCCTGGAGAATCTGCAGGCATCACCAGTGCTCCTTCTGTCCACTTGACATTAAGAACACAGAAAAGTCTAGATTTGAAAGGAGAGTTGGAACTGTTCTTTTCAACAGTGTTTATGCAGTCTGTCCCCCAGTTCCCCTTTTTGATTTGCCTGATGTATAAGCATTGCCTCTAATTTTGAAATTTATCAGATGGGATGTTGGAAAAGGCCATTAATACTGTTTGGTTTCAGCTTCTTGATCAAGTGAATAGTGTCTTTTGTTCTAATGCTGTGGAGTGAAACATAAAAACAGACTGGACAGGCAAGCCACTTTATTTCATGAGGAAGTCTGGGTGGAGAAATGACAACAATGCATTATTTGTCCTTCAGATTTTAGGCAGATGCCATAAAAATCATTCTGGTGCTACAGGCTTTTTACTCCATTTTGTACAACTAAGAGTGAGATCTTACATCTCTGACTTGTTCAGCAGACTTATGAGCAGGTGTGATACTTTTGCCAAAACTTGTGTTTATTTCAGTGAGACCACCAAAAGCTAACATATTTCTCCTACAAATTTTTTGTAGCATTTTGTTTCTACATCTCTCCTTATGTGAAATTAAAGGCAAAATGTTTTATTGGTGTGTAGGAGTTACATATTTGATGTACTTCCATATTGTGTGTCCTGCATTTCTGTATGGCATATAAGAAAATGCAATGCAATATTCATGTCAAAAATATTCTATTAAGCCTTGAGGCACTTGTGGGGGACATTAAATGACCCTGGTGTACATATGCATTTTATTTCTGGCCAAGTAACAATGAAAACACCACGTATTTCATACAGAGACTCATAAGACCTATCTAAGTATTTTTTTTATGTGTCCCTACTGTATTTTTTTTTTTTCGGTCATGTAAGGAGCACTGATATAATTCATTGCCAAGTATCCTCTCTTTTTTTCTACTCTTGTTGAGTTTTTCATTGTCATTATTAAGAATTTTCATTCCATAAATGGGAAAAGTGCATCTACCAGGAGTATCAATAATAAGTTGTGGGTCAAGGACATTTAGTCAGTACTATAAACTATGTGCACAATTTCTTTATTCTTTACCATACAATTTTAATAAAGGGTATTGTGGGTATTTTTTTACTGGGTTCTTTTTATTTATCATCTAACACATTTTCCAAGTTTCAAGAGACTTATTTTTTATTAAATAACACCAGAGGTTCTTAAAGAATCATGTGACTTCAAAGCAAGGACTTAATATAAAATATTTACTTTTTTCAAGGCTCACTGTAAACATACAAGAGGCAGAAATATTTATTTTCCCAGTAAAAGACTTTCTGCTATGAAAAAGGATAGAAAGCTGTCCAAAATTCAAATGTCTTTGTTTACATTCAGATTATTGTATCAACAGATAATTACAATAGCTATAAGGAGATCAGTGATATAAGAGTAACTATGATTTATAAGAGTAACAAAACCTAATGAGATTTTGTTATCTTCAAAAGTACTCCTATACTATCTTCTAATACCATTATGTCTCATGATATCATGATAACAGAATCATAGAATCCTAGAATGGTTGAAAGGGGACCTTAAAGGTCATTCAGTTCTAACCCCTGTGCCATGGGCAGGGACACCTTCTGCTGGCCAGGCTGCTCAGAGCCCCATCCAACCTGGCCTTAAACATTTCCAGGGATGGGGCATCCACAGCTTCTCTGGGCAACCTGTTGCAGTGCCTCACCACCCTCACAGTGAAGAAGTTTTTCTCAATATCTAATCTAAACCCACTCTTTCAATTTGAACCTCTTCCCCCTTATCCTGTCACTACATGTTCTTGTAAATGGTCTTGTCCCCTTCTTCCTGTAAGTTCCCTCCAGGCACTTATGTCTTTAGGGAAATACCTAAGAGGTGCCATTATCAGCTTGCAGGTATGACTGTACAAAGGCATCAAGGCACCTGCTGAGGCCTCTGACAGAACTCAGTGGACATCCTGATGGAATACAGAAGAACTTGACAGAAAAATGTATTTACTGAATGAAGCAGAAGTCCAGTACCCACGGATGGTCTTTTGATTTCTAGCAATCTGAAGCCCAAGCAGTTGCTGAACTTCATACATCATGTGGCATTCTTATCTTCCAGGCATTTTTTCTTCCATGAACATTTCAAAGGGTTTTTGAACCCATATTAACTAGCAGTATCTCCTGTATGCATAACCGTGCACCATCAGTAAGAGCTAGCAGTAACTATATTTCATGCGTTTTATTTCTGCTTGTGAAGATAATAACTGACTGTTTCTTATTGCCTGCACCTGTGTCACTCATAATTGTTTTATTCTCCTTTTTTTTCTCTTTTTCCATGCCAGAGAGTCATTGTTGAGTGTTTCACTGTTTGTCTCTATATTATCCCTGCTGCCCTTCCTGGTTTAATTTACAATTTTACTATACACATTCTGAGATGAATAGACCAGCAATGCATAGAGTATTTAGGATGTTATGGGCCTTACACAGTCTAAAGGTAGTGTTTTTACTAATTTCTTCCCAGCTTCTACATCTTGTTTGCACTGCTTAGTCCTGATCAGCACTGAATTGGCATTTTCATCAAAATACTTCATCCACAAGAGTCCATTCTTGAGCTGGACTAGTTAGTGAAAAACCTGTCTTTAGTCTGCAAAATCAAGATTGTTTCTTCACTGTGCACATTATTTATCTGTACAGACTACAGTACTAGCATAGAAATAGAGTTTAGTTTCACTTCCCAGCTTCTTTTTGTTAAAGGATGTATCAATTTTTTTTTGTCATTTATCCTGCTGTATTCTTCTATTTTCACCTCAACAAGAGGTTGTTGAGGGAGGAAAAGAGAGTGCCATGTGAAACCTTGCAGGTGACAGGTAGGGTGGCATTGTCTCCATATGCAATATTGCAGAATGACCAAAATGTGACAGGTGGGTCTAATACAAGCACAACACAACACAATGCACTTCAGCAACCTACAAAATATGAGTGGTGTGAAAAAATCAATGTCATTTCCATCCAAATTCCATCAAAATTAACTCTTATAAGGATCTCATAAAGCATGCAAAACAGGGAATTACAATCACTTGTATTGCTAATCCTCGAGAGAGAGATAGCAAGCAACTCCAGAAAGACAGGCATAAGAAAGCTTCAACTATATGAGATACAAAAAATCCTAGACTAGAGAGGAATATTAGTCTTAAAGCACATTGTAATCTTCCTCCCTGCTCTTGACAGCCCTTCCCCTGGTGATAAATACCCTGTCTCACTCGCTTATCTATAGGAGATAATCTCTTTCTCACCTTTTCCTGCTATTGTTCTCTGCTAGTCCTACCCCCCTGCATAATACAGCTATCTTTTCCCTTTGGTGGCTGATCTAACATTGCTTTGTTAAATTCAAAGCAGTTTTTCTCAGCTTATAAGTGACTTTGAAATTTTTTGTTTTCAGGGCCTTTGAAACCCAAAGCTTGTCTATTATTTTCCAAATTGACCAGTAAGTTCAGACCTTCTCCCACGGACCCTCACCACCCTACAGTCTTGAAGGCAGTCTGTTAATTAATCTCCTTCCAAATGGGTGATTGCTTCAGAAGGCACTAACCTTCGAGTGCCCCATCTCGAGGCTCCCGTTAATATTCAAAGTAAGGAGCACTGATTGCTAAAAAACCCACAAAGGTCATTAGGCAAATCAGTTACTGGTACTAACTAATTGCACTGCACAGTTTCAAGGGTACATGCAGATGTTTGTGTGTGTATGCACTTCTTCCTCATGTATTTTTATAAGTAATTTTAAAGGAAACATTCAAACATTCTGTCTTTTTTTTTTTTTTTTTTTTTTTGTCTTAAGGTAACATAATAATTATTCTCCGTTCTGAGGGATTTCTCTTAACTATGGCTGAGTTTTACTTGCTTAAAGGGGCATTTATTTCTGTATGAACGGGATTCTGGCTGCATGGGTACTCCCGGCAGACTGCGTGACAAAGGTTCCTTTTTTTCAGGGACTATTCTTTTCCTTCTTTTGCTTGATATTTTTGCATCTTAATGAAACACAGTGTTCAAAACAAACTAATCTTATCTCCAGCACACCTCTCCCTGCTACTAATACCATAGATTAATTTTAGCACACACTATTAGAAGATATGCTCAGAGAACTTGTGTTCCTTAGGATCAGTGCCAGAAGGCAGGAAATGGGCCTCTGAGACATGTTTAACTTCACAGAATTTTCAATTTCACCAGCTTTGACAGCCTTTTGTTTACATGATTTCACAAAGAAATCCAACTCGGAGTGACATTTTCTGGCTGGGAATATTGAAATGTTTCCTGTGTAGACTGACATTTTGAAAGCTGAGGAATGGCTCGTAAGTATCAGAAGAAATCAAACAGTATAGCAAGCTCAGGTAGGAACTCTCCAATGCCGTCTGGTGATAAATCAAATTTAATTTTAAGCCCACATATCAAACTTCAGGTCACTGTTAGTGCTCAATCTATGACAAATATAGTTTTCTCCTTCCTTTTCACTCTTCAGACTGGCAGTGCAAAACAAAACCAAGCACTGCCAAGAGCATAGGAGAAAGGACAGAAAATTGCACAGTTGAAAAAATGTTCAGATTGTAGCAAGAACACTGAGGTGATAAAAACATGGAAAAATGAAAAAAAGTTTAAAAGGTTTTGTTATAAGTTATCTGGTATTTCTAAGAGAATCTGAAAAATTACTACAAAACATTAGAAAATGCAGCTCCTCAACACACCCTTTTAGGGAAATTTTTATGTTAAGATAAAGTAAATATCTGTGAAGGAAATAGAGAAATTAGGTCTGAATTAAGATGGAGATTCAAAAAGTGGAAAAGCTTGGCTGAAAAGAGCAGTCACACATTTAGGCAGAAACTGGAAACAACAGGACAGTAGAAATAAACAGTCTCCTGTCAAGTAAGATAGAGAGCAATTGTGTCCTTTGAAATATTGGAGTGAGAATGGATATTATAAAAGGTTTGCTCAGTTATGTGAGAGAAATAGAGGGGCACAGAGTTGGCAATATTGCTAGAAGAAACAGCTTTTTTTTTTTTTTTTTTTTTTTTTGCTGTTTGAGATACTTGAAAACTCTGGAAATGTCACAAGTGTGCAGAGGATGGCAAATCGGGCCATGTTAGCACTTCAGAACTTAACTGTGCTAACTTGAAATTCAATAACAGTCTGCGTCCCCAAAAATAGATTTCTCAACTTTTAGCAACCATTATCATTAGCTATTCACAGCACTCAGTCCTCAATAGTCACATCCTAAATTAGCTGTGAGTTGACAGCACCGGGGACTTATGTCTTACAGTTAGCCTTGATGACTAACTTAGTGCTCTTAGTTGGTCCTTGGTGGTCTGAGCTGGTGAAACATATCACTGTGGCAGATGTCTCCAAGTGCTGTGCTGAACCACACATATGCTGTCACAGGGTTTTTTTCTCTGCAGGCAGGCAAATGTTTGGCTTAGGAGTGCAAAACAGCTATCTTGTTGCTAGTTACTCACTGTTGGAAGGAAACAATGGTTATTAGAGGAAGACAAAAGCTTCTTGATCTTGTTAGAGGGAGTATTCAAGAGAGTAAACATTTGAGGGAAGAGTTGCTCCTTGAGGTACCACAGACTAGAGTTCAACTGAGACTGGTGAATGAGAAGATGATCTAAATGTCACTAGATTGCCAAGCACAAATATTGTAGGTATACATGTGAAAGGAGGTACATCCAGAATGTGCCACACAGGAATCACCGATATCCTTTCTAACTTTCACTCTTTTACCAAGGCCTGAAGAGAACAGACTGCCAGGGTCAGTTGTTCTGTCAGGGAAAAGAATAAATGAAGCATGACATAGGTTTTTTTTTTTTTTTCCAAAGGTTCATTCTTCTGGTGATATAGTTAAATGCTTCAGTGACTTCAACTTAGAAGATATAAATTATGCATGTATTGATTGTAAAGTGGCTGATATAAGCAGGTTTTAGGCATTTGATTTGGCTGACCCACGTCAAGGTGTATCTGAAAGTATGCTTGCTGCAAATGCCTGTAATTTCTTTTGATCCCCCTTTTTGGAAGCTATTACAGTTTTTGGAGCCCCTCATCTGACACTAGCTTTAACTTCTAGCATTCCAAAAATGTCTTTTTTGTTGAACAAATGGATCTGCAGGGCAAAGGGATATTTGCAATTATTTTTGTTTATTTGCTTGTGTGAACTGCTTTTCTCTATTTTCTATATGTTGAAATTTTAGTGCATTAAAATAAGCTCATTTTTGCATCTGTGACATCTAGGAATACCTAGTGGGAAGATTTCAAGCCCTTGTTCATGCTGAATAGTGCTAAAAGACAATAACTCTAGTTCAAAACTGACAATTTGTGGAAGTGACAACTCACAGAAGTGTAGATCTTCATTATTTGTTTTGGACATTAATAAATTTGGGGCTTTTGGAGAGGGATTAAGCTGATCTGATTGTAGGATTTATCTTGGGAAAATGTTCCTTGTCATGTTCTTTTGAAGTTTTTGCTTTTTCACTTCCCTAGGTGTCTGTTAGCATATGTAGCATAAGGAGTAGAGAGTCATTCCTCATTTAAAAGCCCTTTTGCAAATTGAGGAGCCCTAATCCTTTCTCTGGACATTCCTGGTAAGCCTTTCTACTCATCCTTCCAGTTTTATTATGTGCCTTTGTTTTGATCAGTGATAAGGTTTTTGTGAGGTGTCTGCACCAAGGAGTTCCACTGAGGAAGAATGAATCTTTCTGCTTCATTCTCCATTTCTTGCCCAATAATTCCTACCTTTGTTTTTACAGTTTTGATTATCATTTAGCTCACATTTTCAGTTAATCATCTACAAAGACTCCTAGAACTTCCTCCAAAGTGGTGAAATTTAGTTTGCAACCAATTATTATGTCTATTTATTTAGGGATTTTTCACTTCATTTTTCATCTTTTGCATTTTCAACACTGAATGAATCTGTCATTTTATTGCCAGTCAGACAGAATTATAAGATCATCAAGCAAATCTTATAGACAGTTCAAATTTTTATTAACCTGAATTATTGTCTTTTATCATAAAACTTTCTCATGATATTATTTCATTTTCTTTCTTCATAGTTGTTAAGAATATTTTTAAAAAGATAGGCTGCTGAATCTCTTGGACATCCTCTTGGTAGCCGGCCACAAAGATGACAATTTGCAATAAATTTATGTGTAGCCTTTATCATCTGGGTTCCTACCAATGAAAGAACCTTTGAGAAACTATTCCTTTCTTATACCCATGTATCTTAAAGAGAATCTGGGGAAGACCTTTCTTGAAAATAGAAATTGCATGCAGTTGCATACTCCCTGAAGTAACCTTATTCATGCATTTATGGACTTTAACAGATTTATGCACTTGACTACCTGGTCCAAACATTTTATTGTATCCTTTAAAGGCTATAATAATTACACATGTAGACACATTCAAATATTTTTTACTTATCCTGTTTTTCTTTTCAAATTTCAAGCTTAAAATATCCTGTCAGTCACAGGTCACCTCCAAAAGTTCATTTTAAAGTCTGATGGTATGTTTATCACCTTCAATCCTTTGGCAAAGGTTGCATGTCACAGTTAGCATTACAGCAATGTAACATTTCAATTACTTCAGAATAGTCTTATCTAAGCATTTTTCTCCCCCAAGTTTTCTTCTTCTCATACTTCAGCTTGAGTCTACTTCCCATGCTCACAAAAGTAAGACCTATCTGCATTTCTGGGAAGCAAATAGTTGTACATTTATTTTGGTTTTCAACAGTTCTCCTTCCTCCCTTCCTCCCTCCTTCCCTTCCTCCCTTCCTTTTGATCCAACTCATAGTTCTTTAGTAATTTTCCTTTTTTTTAGCAGCAGGTATGAAATCATAGCACAGTTATTTCACATTCAGCTTCACAAAATTGAGGTTCCTTTGCGTTTCTTCCTCTACTGACATTAATCAGTTTCTATGCTGCCTGCAAACATTTTAACATACTATTTGGATTGTCTCAAAGGTGAGAGCCTCGAAATACCCTGCAGCTGGTTGCAATATTTTCAGATTCTTGTTGATTTCTTTATCACATTTACATTGTGACTGCCAAGAATTTAATTTTAGTAAGCAGCTGCAGGTTCTAACAACACAGTTGTTATGAATGGTAATTGCTAGAAATTGGGGGTGAAAATAAATGTTTTCCATCTATTTAAATATAAAAAAACTTTTGTCAAAATCTATCATTTGATAGATTCCCACTCCAAATTAATTTGTTCATCAGTCATCAAAATGTTTAAGGCTGTCTAAATTGTTAAAACCAAAAAGATACGGGAAACTGACCCCTTTAAAATTCTCTGTGTTTTCAGATTTAGAGACCTTGTGTCAAATTACATTCTCTCTTCAAACAGTAGTCCTTGGTGGTATGAGCTGTTCTGTTTTTGTGGTGTTCAGATGAGAGGCAACATCCATGTGACAGCCCTTACAAATGCAAACCATGTATTTCAAGTCCACATGGCATTTCCAGAACATAGGAACATGGTGTCTCAATATTCATTTTTCTTCTCAGGCCAACAACATCAGAGAAAAATTTGAATTCTCCCCTAAGGACATGTGTGACTTTCAGTAGAAAGGAAAGGCTTAGAAACAAATCTGAAGCAAGCCATTGCTTATTTTTTGTCTGCTTTTCATCAAGATCAGATTCTGATTGATTGTAAAGCCCTCAGCACACATTTGACTTGAAATTTACTCTGGTAAAGAGAAGTTGGTTTTTTTTTCTTTTTTAATTTTCTTCATGGTGTATTTTTGTTTCAGCTACTGCATTTTCTCCTCCTAATCTCATATAACCAAACCTCCTCCAAAGTCATGCATTCATTGCTTGAGTCCTGTAAACCAGTAATTTTGTACTTTGTGTTGATATGTTTGAGAGTAATGGTGGTGTTTAATGCTTGATTCACAGGGCTTGATTAGTATTTCCCAACTTACATCAAACCTCCTTTGTCTATTTTATATTCAGAATTGACTACATTACTGACTCAAGCCTCATCTGTAGGCGTTAGCTATTCCAATGGAAACATTGTACTCTGAGAGAGGCCCATTAAAATGAGCATTGTGTTAAATGCTCCAGGTGGTAGCAAACTGGCAAAAGAAGGATGGCAAGGTATATCAAGAAGGCAGAAAAGTGAAATTTTATGGAACCAGTCAGCAAGAGGCCTTGATTACTTTTCTAAAATATTTTTCGAATATTAAAACTTAATTTTAAATTTTCTGTTTCCAATGTAAATGGAAAATACTATTACACCTTGACAAATTCCCTGTACTGAGTGTCTTTTTTGATTTAAAATTGGAGGGGATTGCGAGGGGGGGGGGGGGTTACTTGTGTTATTTTTCACTAATTATAGCTACTTTTCATTTTTTGTCAAAAATAATTTTTCAGTCTCAGATTGAAAGACGTGGGGGTTTCAAATCAAGGTGCTGTATGTAGATGTTTCTGAGCTGCTGAACTTGAATTCTTTTCCTTCTGTGAACTTGCCTGGACTAGTGAGGTGCAATGAATAACACAGGTAATGGCACAGCAGCAAGAATGTGGTCCACAGTGAGAGACCAGTCTAAGGGATCCAGAAAAATTGAGTTCTTTGCATTTTCTTTGAGCATTGCAGCAGGAAAAACTGATGTAACTTAATTTTAAGATACCTTGAAACAAATTATTTTGTTTGGCCAACAGAAATATCTAGACATGTTTTGGATCAACCTTGAAGAAACCTTGGAGTATTATTCTTTGATGGACTTATTTGGTTATGTCCAGATGTTTTACCCTTGCAAGTGTTTCAATGAGAAATGAAAAATGCTGTGGGGTGCTTTTTGGAATTACCTTTAATGGTTCTTTTGCTCTACATTTTTGATCATTTGACACAAAGGTTACCAAAATGCCTTATAGAGAGGCAGTAAACTTGCAGGAAGAAGTAGGAATGGAATATAAATACAAATCTGCTATTGTTTAATTTATAGCTTTTGCATGGATTATTTATTTATGATCAGCTGAATATCAGCATAACTCATACTCCAGTGAGCTGAGGTGATGCAGAACACTGTAAGCAAATCCCAGGCAGGAGATGGCTGCTCTTCAGAGGTTCCCAGATGGTGTGGGAGGGGACTGGATGGAGCTGAATCCCCAGGGGCTAATACAGCCAGACCAGAAAGGCTCATAATTTCTCACAAGTGTACATCCCATCCCAGGCCTCATGGTGCTTGTGAGAGGCACAGGAACTCTTCAGCTCTTCAGGTGCTATTCTCTTTGGCAAGATGAATAATAGGAATTTTATTATTTGGTTTACATATGAAGCCACACTCTATGAAAGAGGTTGGCACAAGGAGTGCCAATCCTGATCCAGGAAGGGTGGGAACTTCTTGTGGGAGTGGATTTTGGACAGGTTCTGTTGGCTGAAAGGTGATGCAAATAAGTATGTTATTCTCTTCTCACTGACTTCTGACAGTTTTTTTAATCTTGATAGTCATTACTTCCTTACCACGTCCTGCTCCCTTTTCTTTCTTCTAAAAAACAAAAACAAAAACAACCAAAAACAAAACCAGAAAAAACCCAACCACCCCCCAAAGTAAAACAAAAAATCACAACCAAATGAAACATTGCTAAAATCCTTTATGCTAAAATGATGAACCTCTGAGCAAAATGGTAAATCCACTGAGTCCATATATCCCTTTCCTATAAACTGACTGTTCGGAAAACTTACTGTTCTCTATTTCTGTTTATTTTTTATGTTAATAGAAACACATAGTTTAATTTTAATTTCCTGAATGATAACAAGACTCAATGTGCTTTTAGCTTCAAACAGAGCTAGAGGAGAGTTTTTGTTTTCCAAAAAACTTATACTGGACATAGAAGATCGATCTATCTATCTATCTATCTATCTATCTATCTATCTATCTATCTGTCTATCTAGATATCTATGACTATCTATATCTATATATCTATATCACAATGCACAATTTGCTGTGTTATCATATTTAAGTGTCTCTATTATTTTATGACATTTATTGTGGTGAATATATTATTACCTCATTTTATAAACATTACTACATGTTCTATATATTTGAAATCATTTGAGTTCTTCTCTTTGAAGAGGTGTCTGGCCAGTGTCAGGAGTATATATTGTCCATTTTACAGCTGGGGACAGTGAGGAATGTTGGTGCAAACTCCAGTTGCAGAGCTGAATGTATAGAGGACTGGGAGTATACAAATAAGAAATGGAGTGCTCTGCACATCAGAAGTGAAAGTGAGACAAAGATCAGTTTGGACCCAGAAAATTTCTTTCTTTGTTAAATGGATATGAAAGTCCTAAAGCATTTTTTCATATTTGTTTGTGCATATAGAAAAGTGATAAGGTGCCGCCCTTTGAAAGTTTTTGTTTTATAAAGAGATTTGCAAGATTTAGTTCTTACAGCAGGTATTTGAAGAATATATAAATCTTTAAAAATTTATAACTGTGATCTTAATAGTGTCATAAATATAGAAGCAATAAAATATGCAAATAAATTACTTTTAAACCAATTGAACAGAGTATCCCCCATTTAAAAAGAATTTATGACCCATTTCAACTGTGAGTATGCAAATTAAATGGCTTGGGTTATGAAAAGATATGTCTAAGTGATTACTTCTTGCTTTTTGCAAGCTGACATCCTTAAAATCTCTTGGCCAATGTAATTTTTCAGGCTACTATTAAGAGGATGAAAGGCATAGCAAACTGACAGCAAGTTTTTGTTTTGTTAGAGTTCCTTTTTTTGTAAGCAATGCTAATATTCCTTCTTAACTTCCATTTAAAAAGAGGATTTTTCTGTAACAGATTTAGTGTGACAGTTGAGGAAGGAACCTAGCAGAAATGATAAATGCAAACTGGGCTCAACATGCACTCAATTTAAAATGACAGCCAAGAGTGTAAGCACTTCCCACAGTGCGCGTGGACCATAAATCTTTAGTTGTCAAAATAAACCATGCCCAGCTTACATGTTCTCTTGTGAGAAGAGAGGACCTGAGAAGTAATACTATAAACTATAGTTCAGAACAGCTTATTTTAAGAGCAGAAGTGTATCACAGGTAAGTCCCTTTGAGGAATTTACAGGTGGGATTGTGTCCATTCTAAAGTAAGGCAGGTGCCCACCATTCAAGCAGGAAGAGCTATACTGTGCCACCATGATTCAGTCCTTAATTTAATATTTGCCTTGTTTTTTTTTCCTTCTTGTCTCTCTCTTTTATTATAAAAAACAGTGAATCTTATAAAATCAATCAACAGATGCTAAACTAATCTACAAGAAGAAACAGCCTGCAAATTTAGCCAGTCCTCGTCATGTAAGAGCTGACATGGGAATTTTTAGGAGCAGATTCCTAACAACTCCGCACCTTTTTCATGCATTCTGATCAAGCCTTTTGTGCAAGCTTTGCAGGCTTGGAACAATATGTATAAAAATAATCTCCTGTCTTGCTTTTGGGTTCTCGATAGTACACCCAACCTCTGCACACAACTTGTTCTCTCAGCCCTCCCTATCACATGCAATTCCTCTGCACCTCTGACTAACTCAGCTTTTACTGCTGCCAGGGTTGGCTGAAAAGACCCATACACCTACTCTCACACTCCCATCCATACTTAGGCCTGGCAAGAAATGTGAAGTTCTCCAAGAACCATAAGGAGATGCTGAAACTTGCCTGAGAATGAGATTGTTGCCTTATGGCATCAGTCAGAACATTTTTTGAGGGGGTGTGGATTGCAAAGGAGGGGTGTGAGCAGTGTCAAAGCTAGACATAGAAATAAAATGGGAAGTAAAAGTCATGCAGTACTGATCAGCAATCCATTCAGCTTCATGAAACAACAAGAAACTAAGTCCAGCATGTTGCCTGAGGGAGCCAGAAGGGGGTAGTTAACAAAACACTTCCAAGAGCTGCAAGGGTCTGTGTCTTGTGAAGCCACAGATTCCTTCTTTAAAACACTTACTGTTTATTCTGCTCAATGGCTCTGACAATCCCAGAGGCCTCTTAAAACTAAAGAACTGGAAGAGAAACTAATTGCTCACTGAACAGACCCTGTTCATGCTGGGTTGTGACTTACACCCCAGCAAACAAAACACAATTCTTCCTGGAATACTCAGGCCCCTGCTCAGTGGGGACAAGCACAGCAGCACACAGAGGTGATGAGTGCCAGCTGTAATTGTGTTTTGCATAAAGCAAATTTTATATCTGGAGCATACAAACCCTTCCAGTGAGAAATGTATTTTTCTGCAAAGCAGAGAGGAATACATGTTTTTAAATAGGAAGGAAGAAAAAGTGTGAAGAGAAAATTTAGATTTATTTCACTTACAGTAGAGCAGAATTCCACTGCTGAGTGTAGAGTTCTGCGAACTTGTATGGAACTTTACAACTTCCTTTGGAAGAAAAGACCTGTGAAGGACTCTAATCTCCTCTCTATATATCTTAATTCCTTTAAATCATACAATGGCTTTGTGCCTGAAAAAAGATGTGTGCAGCTTATTCCTGAGTTATCAATAGTAGTAATCTTTTTAACAGATGGGAAGTTTTAGCAAGTCCTGAAATAATTACAAGATAAAGCTTTCACAATTCTGTATGAGTATTTGATTAATTATACCGCTCTGACTAAAATAAAAAAACCAAACCAAAATAAAACAAGAGAAGTGCTTTGTTTCATTATGAGTTTCAATCACAAAGAGAAAGAGAATGCATTTGCTGAAATTTCAAGTCCTAAAACCTGAATTTTTGGTCACTGGGAGAAAACATAATCATATTACTACTTAAATATTTACACGGATGTTTTTCTCCTGTTCCTAAATAAAGGTACCCCATGATAGCCGCAGTATATCTAAAAATCTAAATATATAGCTTTGGCTATTTAAGTTTAGATGCACGTTTCAGAACATTAGTGATATTGTGTAGCAATATCCTTGAGAACAAGGATTAGGATGTTTATGTTCTCACTTTCAATCTCCTAGTTCACACTTCAGGGTTGCAGTGAATGCAAACTGCCTCCCTTGTGGATAAGAAAAGTTAATCCCTAGTACCTCTGGAAATTCATACTCGTGATAGATACTTTCTAAAACTGCTTCTAAAAATATCTATGCAAGGCTCCAGGTGATGAAGTCATTGCACGTGCTGAGTTCTCCCAGTTTATAAACATTATATATTCACAGTGACTTGGTTCCCTAAGACACATTGCCCAGTAAAGCTCATCAAACTAAGTTGAATTTGGAGCCAAAATGTGGCACTGGAACTTAGGCCACACTTCCACTGATTTCAGGAGGAAATTTGGTTATTGGAACTTGACATCTAAACTTGCCTTTCCTTTTGTCCTTATCAATAATGGTAGCACCTTTTTGTTACATTTAAGATAGAGATTAGATAGATACATGAGATAGATACATTTAAGATATAAATAATATCAGTTAGCTCACTGACTGCTTGACTGTGCCACCCAATCAGGATAATGTTTCTCTACTAGTATTGCTGTCTATAATTTAAAATGTGGGATTTCTTGACCACAAAACAATAGACTTTTAAGAATTGTCTTCAGTGACTATCCTGAATTACTTGCGTGGTATCCTTTATATTTTCTCTCCAAATCTTCTATATATCTTTCATCAGGATCAGGAGCATCAGTGAATTAACTTTTCTCTTTCTCAAATGGTATTAAATGGTATTTAAACAGAAAGAATACAAAATTGAATTTTTGGACTATTTTAAAACACTCATCTATTCTCTTTTTTCTTTTGTATTTCTGCAGGTATGTTCAGTCTTGTGTTGGGTTTTTTCTTTTCTTTTTTTTTTTTTTTTTTTTTTTTTTTTGTAAAAATATAGCTTCCAGGACAAAAAGAACAGATATTGAATTCCCTGTACTAAGCTATTAGCTTTCAGGATAAATTAAGTGTTGAATTACAATAATATGAAAAGAGCAGAATAATTAAATGAGAATAATACATTAACACTTCTATGTTTCTTCTCAGGACCTTGTAGAACAATTATGGTTCCTAAATCATAGGGGATCATGGACATACTATTAAAGAAATAATTCTTCTTCATTTGCTCCACCATCTATTTGCAAATGTAATAATTTGTACAGGGTACATAGAGGTCTCTATTACACCTACAGGACTATTTTCATCCCAGGCTATTTGGATTGTACTGCTAGTAATGCAAAAAAGTTACTTCCTCTTTCTTGATGAGCATCTGTACTCTTGAGAGACAAATATTTCTGCTTTTGATTCTGCTTTTTGACATCTCATCTCAATGACATCCCAATGACTTCCCAAGATTAAAGCATGTGGATATTACTACTTTAGTATGCAAGTTTTCTACTTTGAATAATCTAAGAGAAAGTCCACCAGTTTGGTAAACATGCAGCAATTACATGAACTATTCCTTGCATAAAAATAAACAAAGAGAATGCAGAAATATATGATGGCTTGTAACAGTAACCACACTGCATGGCCTCAGAGGTCCTACTATGCTTTTCATGTGTAAAAGTAATGACAGAGCCTCTTCCTTAGTTCTCCCCTGAAATGATACTAAACAGTGTGAGGGACTGAGCTGGAGAACATGACTGTACTGTTCCCCATCTGTAGTGAGAAGAGAATCACACTTCCTCTTCCATGCTGGTCTATAAGTGGGGTCCCCAAAGCTGCCTGGGTAGAAGATGCTGTTGCTGTACTACTTTAAGAGCTACAGAACTTTAACGAAATTGTCTTAATTTTAATGTCATCTGCCAGCAAAGGAATTGAGCCTTACTGACCTAATACATCCCAAACAAGGCCATTTCCAGTATCAGTGAGGTGAGGAAGGCACTTTCTCATAGGAAGGATCTCATGGATTCCTGAGACTCAGCTAGCTTCAGTACCTAAATTAAACCATAACCAGTCTCAAACTGAGTAGGTCAGTGCGTTAATATTCTTCCAGAACATGTGAGTGTTGTCATGCATAAAAGTACATTCAGGTTACCATGGTACCTTGTTAAGGTGAGAGCTAAGTTGCTGCAGTCAATTAGTGAGTGAATCAAATGATTCCCTAATGGCTAAAATATGGTAGCACATGCCCAGTTTTAGGAAGTCCCATTTTTACCCGGGGCTGGGGAATGCTAAGTGGACGCAGTTGTGGACTCAGCTGATGGACACAAATAATTCAAATACATTGCCACTGCAACTCAGAAATGTTTAATTCTGTTTGTACCTTATCCTTGATCTCTCTACACCAAAGCATTATTCAGACTGATTCTTTCAGCTTGTCTCCAGATCTAGTTTCTTAATAGCTCTCTGCAGAAGCAAAAAAAAAAAAAAAATTATGTGATGAGAAGAAACATTTTCTCAGAGGAAACACATGAAGTAAGAAAGACATCAATCACTACCACTTTCTCTTTACCTGTGAGTAATTTCTTCACTTTTACATACTTACAGAGTTGAATGTTGCTGCAGGCGATGTGTGGTGTGAGCCCTGATTGTGATGCTCCACCCATTGACAGCACAGCAACAAACCAAAAGAAAGTCCTTCATCTTGTTCTTTGCCACTCTCATGCTATGGCACATTGTCACCCCTTTGTAAACCATGAAAGAGATTATGGAAGGAGAACAAGGCAGAGTATTGAAAGAATCTCTTCCCGCTTTCTTGTGTTTCAAAGGATACACAATTTTTCTTCGAAATAAAGAAATGTAACTGCAACTCTCTCTAATACTTCTTCCCTGCCTCCCTCAGGAGGGGAAGAAAGAGAAATTAAAGCTTTAGATATTATTTTGACTGCAGTTTAAAACAGCTTCAGTGTAATTGGTTCAAACTATTGCTGCAAGAAAACACACACGTTAGTCAAATAACATTCTAAACTTGAATATGCCTAAACTACCTAAACTTATATATGTGTGCTACTGCCAGGACACTGCAGCTCATGCTGATGAGACATTTCTGGGATCAGGAGCAATGGGAGCCAAGTCCCCACAATGTATAAAAGAAGCCCTTAGGGAGTGCTGGTAACAAGCAATGCTGCCAACAAGGGCATGGTGTGGCAGCTTGGGCAGCAGTGCACGTGGAAGAGTGTGCAGGAAGGATGCTGAAGCCCTGCCAGCTCAGCCAGAGAGCAATGACATCCACCCCAGGGAAAGCCACGGCCTCTCTGAGCTCTGCATGCTCCCTGAATGACACAGCTGCCCAGGGACAGCTCCATGGGCAACTTGCTGACACTCAGGTGTCAGCTGCAGGGCATGCTTAAGGGATCAGGAGCACAAGCAATGCCCTCCTCTGTCCTTCATCTTGCAGGGAATGATGAGAGAAGAAACAGGAAGAGAGAGCAGATATCTGCCTGGGATACCTGACTTTCAGCCTGGTGTCCCTGGCAGATTTTAGGAAGGTTTTTGACTGTGGGTTGGTCAGTTTACAGGCCACCAGGGCTGCTGGATCAGATAGGGTACACCTGTCCCAAAGGTGGTCTAAAGTGGCAGTGCAGTGCCTGAGGCCCCATGTGCTCCAGCCTCATTTCACTATGCTAAGGTGTGTGGAGTGGGGACCATCCATTCCTTTGTGCTTGCACAGCTCCGTGGTTGGACCCTGAGGTGCTGTAGTGGACAAGGTTAACAGGTGGACTGTGGCAAAGGTATTTCTTTCTTGCCTATAAAATATTCCATACTGATAAACCTTGAAGCCATCAGATAATGGAACCAGGAAAAAAATATGTCTCCTCATAATTCTCCTCTTTTTCCAGGATGTCCTGGTGTAGCTGTAGGATATTATAAATTTGGGATCACAATTTTGTAGCATAAGAAAAATAGCTCTCCAAATAGTCTTTGGGTAGGTGGAAGCGGCAAAGAAGGGGCATTGATTGGCTCAGTGCCATTGTATCAGGCTTTCTTGATCCTGTGTCAAAACACTGCATATGAAAAGAAATGAAAAGCCTATGGAGACTATTCCTAACAAACTACAAATTTAAAGATTGTCTTTATTATGTCTTCACTCTTTAAAGTGCAATGGATAGTTTTTCAGATCATTTTAAGGTGTGCTGGTCTAATATATATGGTAAATGTACTGTTTGAAGGTGATTCTTGTCCCATATTTAATCCCTTATGCTTCTGTCACAGCCACTGATGTGATTTGGTTTACTATGCTTGTAGTCAGAACAAGTTTAGTTTAGTGAATTACAAATATATTCAGTTATGGCAAGATAGAATTTCCCTGATGTACATTATCCTGTTTGTCCACTGTGTGTTTTGTACACTGTGAGTGAACATTCCTGCTGCCAGAAGGGAGAGGTGCAACATGAAAAAAGCACCCTCTGTAAGTATCCACTTCATATTTACGTTTTTGGGTTTTGGTGTTCTCCAGCTAGGAAGCTGTGAAATACTTGGCATACTATGCCATTTTTATTTCCTATAAAATATGGAAGGGATTTTACTGGGAAAGTGAACTGACCCCAGTGCAGTAAATTTGATTGCACAACTGCTAATATATTCTCTATTACTTCAGTTTTGAGTGTCTGCTGAGAGGAGGCTTTTAAAAACATTGACCATGCAGAAGGTTTGATACATTTTTGGTGTGTATGACTGGAAAGAGCATATGGCCAACAGGTTAATTTCCTTAGATCAACTCAGAAGTGATGGGCAATTGCACTAAAGTACTCCCTCCTTGCTGCTGATTAACAGGAGTTCTTGTCTGATACCTGGTACCATATATTCTTTGTATATCTTTATATTCATGTTTTACCCACTATATCCTATAAATCCCAAACCAGTATGTCCCTTAAATGAGTGTTTTCCAAACTCACCTCAAGTTTCCTTCTACCCCTTCTCGATGGCTGATGGCCTCTGTATGATACCTGCCAAGAATGTGACAGCAGTGAAGCCTGCAGTCAATCTTTAGGGTTCTTTGGCTTAAGGATCCCCACAGAAAACTGAGTGACTCTCAGTATTGGAGGACCCTTTTTCAGTCTCAAGCAATGAGTTAATCAAATGGCTTTAAATTAACAGAGCTTTGGCAGAGTTGTGGAAGAGAGTAACCCATCCTTCTGTGGAGCTGTCAGAGAGCAGAGCATCCACATCCCACACCAGCTCAGCAGCAAGAACAGGATGGTCCTGTGCTGTGAGTGGCGACCAAAAAGAGTTCACTACTGTCCCTGAAAGACTGTGCTTATAAAGTTAAATAAAGCACTGCAGTGGTTCTGAATCTCCTCATTGCCTTTGTATGATGCTCTTCTGGCACTATGATCCTAGGATGCACTGTTTGTTGTCTGTGCACATATTTTAGTTTGGTTTTTTTTTTTTTTTTTTTTTTTTTTTTTTTTTTTTTTTAATTCGGGCTCTGAAATAATGTTGAAGCCATGTCCAGGCTGTCAAACTGGTTTATGGTGATTGTTTTCATAGCATGAAACTGGAGGTATTTGGGTTGTGCTGGAGCACTGTGGAAGGATGCATATCTGTCTTGTTTACACTGCATTTGCAATGGTCTGTGGCACACACTGGCCTTAAACTGGACCTAGAGATTGCTTCAGAGTGTGCTAGTTTAGTCTAAGCTATTCCTCTGAGTGACACACTAAGGCAACAGTGTGCACTCAGTCAAGCAGTAGGGATGAATGAAGGTGCTTCTCCCACACTCTATTTTATTTGGCTGTATAGTTAGAGGAGTCTGAGAGAGACTATTTTTGCCCAAAGTATGGGAAGAAAAGATAAGGAGGACTCCATCTTATCAGAAGGCTAATTAATTACTTTCTTATACTATATTATTCTATACTAGATTACATTATATCTAAACTGAATCTGCCAAGCACTCAACTGCACTCCACTGCACATCACCTCATCACTGTCAGCCAACAGTCCCGACACCAACACACACATATGGATTCAATTGGCCAATGAATCAAAACACTCACACTAGAATCCTATTACCAATTTCCTTCAGGTAAACAATGCATTCCACTTGTGAACAACACAGGAGCAGTAAATTACATAAGAACTGTTTTTTCTTTCTCTGAGGTTCAGAGAATGTGAATCCCAGAAATATCCTTGGGAAATTGTGCCTTGCTTTTCTCTGTGAAGAGAAATGTGGCTACATCCAACTTCTAGGTTGTTGCCCCCTTAGTATAGTCTGCTTCCAGATCTACACAAACCTACCTCAGGATCCCAAATATCAGTTTTTTCTACAGAGGTCACACTGGAATTCCTGTGCTCAGCTGCTAATGGCTGTGGTGCACAGGTCCTGCTGACACTGAGTGCTGTTTGGTTTGCCACTGGCTTGCTGATAGTCTACAGCTGTTTAGGTGGTTCTTAATTTTTATTCCAGTTTGGTGATAACAAGCAGTGCACACAAACCACACTTCACAGAAGTAAGATATATTTGGCATCATTTCCTTCTTCTCAAATAGCCTGTTTCCCCAGAGTGGGGTCATCCTAGTGAGGCAGATTCAAGCATTTGCTTAATGCATAAAGATGCTCATACAGTTTGTTTCAATTCAGTTTTATTTCTATCTTTAAACACTTTTCTATAGTAATGCACCAAAATGCTACAAAACCTACATACTCATGAGAGTACCCTTAGCTTGAGTCAGCTCCTGTGCTTTCCAGCAGATATCTTAAGAGTTTTATTCACCTTCATTCTATATTCCTATAAGGAGTTTCTTCTTTCTGCCCTTCTTCCTTGTCTGCATGCCTCCAATTTTGTATACCATACCAACAATTATTTTAAAAATGCCCACCTCACATTTCCTATAAACACAGGTTTCCTCTGAGATTAACCTATTTTTGAACAAGGCATCAATTCATCTGAAGACTTTATGAATTCTTGTAGCCTTTTCAAATTAAATGAAAAATATTTACAACATTTTATGATAAGGAGACCTGGCATGTTCCTGTTTCATCCTGATTCAAGTATTTGCTGTATTGTGATTGAGCCTCTTGGCTCCATTAGGTTTGCTGGATACTCTATAAAAGTTCTGCCAATAAATTTTCTTGTACAGCATCTAACTTCTGTGGGAGTTCTTGTGAAATTTGTATTGCTCAAACAAAAAACAAAAAAACCCCAAAAACAACAACAACAACAAAAAATCATTATCTGTACCCTTAGAATGCTTGCCTAAATTAGCATGGCACCCAAAAAACTTAGCTTGCCAGTTTCTGCTCTCACATTTTGGTTTGCCAGTAGATATGAAGATTTTTGTCCCTGGCTCTCAATTTTTTAAGTTGGGGACTAAAGAAAGAAAGCAGAGGGAATTCCCCTCTGAGTACATGTCATTTTCCAGATAATAGCAGAGGGTTGACATTTTTCATAATCACTGTACCTTGCACAGACATTAAAACTTTAAATGGCTCCATGCAGTGCAAAAAATTATACCCCAGTCTTGCTCCTATGTTCCAAATTTCAGTTAAAACCTTCTATATGGAGCCCATGCAACCCTATCATCAAAGTTGAAAAGGCAAACTCTTCATCACATACAGTTTAAAAGAATATTAGAATTTAATATCCATTGATTCAGAACTCCTTTGTAAATTACTGGTTTAGGGTAAAAAACAGATTTTCCATTAAATCCAGATTTGTGCAAAATCAAGATCAAAAAGAATGTAATAAAATGCTTTAGAATTTCACATAATTTAGGAGTACTTAAGCAGCCTCTCCATTGAACAGTGACCTTCTATTATTCTGTATTTCAGGCTCAGGGAGCCCTTCTATTCATGTGTTGACTACTAAAAGTATTATTTATTGTGAATTTTTCATGTTTTAAGTATTATATATTTGCTGTGTTCTTTCTAGCTACTGCAGGATCTTTTGGTGGGGATTTTGGTGTTAGTGGTGAGGGAAAGAGATTATTTATTTTACTAGATGAGCTTCTAAAAGTAGTCTGTTGTATTACAATTGATAACTGCCATAATTATACAAATGGGTGGAGAAATTAATAAGAGTTGTCATTTTCTTAAAGAATAAGAATGTTACTAAAACATGCACACTTAAAAGGACAAAGACAGCCGGCTAGGAGGCTTACCTTCAATAAACAAGAGATTCAAGCAAAAAAAAATAGTTTTCATTCTTAGTGGGCATATTTCTTCTCATCATTTTCATAGCAAAGGCAACATGAGGTCAGCAAAGAGAGATGTGAGAATTGGTAAAGCCAGGAAAATGCTTTTTAGGGATTTTTGACTCAGAGGCAGACTTTATTAGGCAAATTATAATTAGGATTGTTTGAGTGCTTGAGGCATGCCAGTTTGGTCCCATGCCTTGTCCCTGTTCTGTATGAAAGGTGATCACTGTCTGTCCAGCACCCCTGCAGCAACAGTGGGAAAGAGATCACGGCAAGCAATTCTGCTGGCCCTAACAGAAGAAGGGTGGGCCACAACTCTGTCTTACACAAGATCAGCTGTGGGATTCAAACTGTCAGACAGCCTTGTCATCCAAAATATGTCAAAGCTGCCACATTCACATCAACTTTCCCAGTGAGTCAGAGCTTATCTGCCAGCCCCCACTGACGGTCAGAGTCTGACTTACTGCAGGCTGTGTGTTAAAGTCACCATAAAATCCCATGCAAGTCTTTCACCAGCCATAGTGCCACACCTGACAGAACAAGCTTTGAATAAGGATTTTTATTTTCAAACTTATATTAATGTCCATGAAAGTAGGTCAAGAGAAATCATTGCATTTCTAGAAAGAGCATTGCTCATTACCACTAATCACAAAAATGAATCATCTGCACACTGCCTGCACTTACAACTGTCTGGCTTAGTTTATTGGAAGGCACAGTGCCTGCTCGTGTGTTGTTTAGACATATTATAGGGAATAGGTGTCAGAAAAAAATGATTTTACCAGGATAATTTAAATAGAACAACAACTGTTATCTTGTTAGCAATAATTTCCCTTTTGGTGACACAAGAAGAAAGCATAATTCTCCCATGAAGCTTTCCAGCCTGCTGGCACCTGCTCCCTGCTGCAGCATCATGAAGTTTAGTCAGTCAGGCTCCTGGACTGCTGTCTCTGAGATGGGGCCCATTCTTGCCAGGGATACCAGAACATCAAGAACATGTTTTTATCTTACTCAAATTGCAATTCTTGCTTTGATATCAAAGACTAGTAAAGTACAGAAGAGGAGATGTTTCCTAGCCAGCAGTTTGGGGTTTTTTCCTCTTCTGTCTCTTGCTGGAGCTAATTCTCCCCAAAGTACTTCATCTTTTCAGCCGGACAAAATGTTCTGAACTTTTTGCATTCAAGTTTTTGGATCTTCTGTAAAGCCCATTTAGAAGGGGATTTCTAAAGAAGCCTAAGCATACCCATTGCCTTTGGCTTTAAGCGTTCTGAATCAGTTAAATGGGATACACTGATTGTCCCCTTCCAAAGGGGTAAAATAATTGCAGGAATTTGAGTTTAATTATCCCTTTCTGTCTGTTTTCTTTTCTTTTTTTTTCCTATTCAAATAAGTCAGAACTGTAAACATGAAAATAAACAATTCTTGCTCAGCTTCTCATCATAGTGTAACACAGTTCAAACCACTTCTCAACTCCCACTCAGCATTCAGAAAACAGAGCATCTCGCACAGAGCACCTGCCATCTTGCAGAATAGTGCCATATGTGATTATCTACAAGATTTATGTAGAGATGTAACACAAAACTTAAGACAGGAACGTTTCCTCCTACTGGGGGCTCTGGTTAGACACTGCATAAAAATTGTGCAGGTACCTCCATGATCCCTTTTTTGTCTTGCCTCTTATTTTAATTATTGAGAAAGCATAAGTAAGAACTGTCAGAAAAAGTAAGACTGCAATAAGGCTAAAAATATCTCTGCAGAGATATGAATTATTGCAGTGTGCTACCACTGTTTTGTTTTTGTCTTCATCATCCAATAATATGTCTTGAAAATGTCATTTGTTTAGTCATTTTAAGCATGTTCTGATTTGAAAACCAAAATGTGGATTTTTATTTTCTGCATCTCAGAAAATAGGTTGAAAATATTTTAGCAAATTAGTTTCCATTTCAGTTAGCAAATTTGTCTGTCAAGTACTCAGGCATCCAAGTTTCTGATCAAAGCCCATCTAATTGAGTTTTGTAAATTTTTAAAGAAGATCCAGAGAGAGGGCAGTATGTATTTGTTTCATAAACTGCAGGAACATATGTCCTAAACTATATGTATTTTAAGAGCTGATGAAATACAGGCATATTCATGACATTTTCCTATGAAACATTTAATTTGTTGTCATTATGTTGGAGAAAAAAAAACCCAAAAACGACTAGATATTTTTTAACAGTAGCTGCCACCAAAACTGACTTCTAAGGAGACTTCATTAAAGTTTTTTCCTCACATTTATTCTAAAGAAAGTTAAGGAAATAATGATGCTATAGTTAGGGGGAATAATAAGGATGAATAGTACTATTCATAATAATCTTCATATCTATCATGCATTAGCATATGAACAATAGACATCTAATATTTTCAGCTACTTTCTTTATTCTCTCTGTCTCCTCTTTGTGTATGGGACATGTCACTGTTTTGAGTTTTTACATCTCAGCTGGCCATGATGACTAGCTAAATACTGGTATTACTAATCTGAAAAATTTTAGAGTTCTGGAAGTCAGATGTATCATCCAACTGACCAACTGGAGAATCCTTTGGAGTGCGGTTGTATAAAACCACAGAAGACTTATTAATTAAAATAATTTAAAAATAGAAGATAGGTACAGTTTTTGCTGTAGTCCCAAAGCTGCAGTAATTTATCAGCTAGAAGACATGTTAAGAGGGACCTGAGTTAATTGATTGAAATGAACAAGACTTCATATGCATCTTGAAATTTTAGCATAATTCTCTAGTGTTATTCATCTTGGTGACAGAGAAGAACTTTCCTGATGTTCTGCTGCTAATAAATACTATTTAATTCATCTAAAGTTATTGCTGGTGGAATACTGTTTCTAAATTTAAAAAGCTTAAGCAGATGTCCAAAGCACAAAGGAATACCTGCTTATGTATTCTCAAATGAGAAGTCCCAAATATACAGCTACACAGATTCCATAGCTAAGGGAGAGGAAAACAATTCAAATGGGTCTTTGAAAAAATGGAAAAGTAACGTGTCTCCTGACCTGCAAACACAACAACGTTTTTGATTTTGATGACAATTTTAATGATATTTGTGTTAACACTACTTTTACTCTGCTTGAGGCTTGTCCAGGTTCGACTCCCATAAGCATACAAGAGCACAGGACTTGCAAGAGAAAGAGAATTAACAAAATGGAAATCTGTAAACTGCATCAGTGCCAAATTGCACTGGTAGGTGGCAACATGAATCCAGTCTTGCGTATTACAGAGGAGGTGAGAAAGGCAGCACAGTTTCTTTAATCTTACGCTTTCTCTTCCTGCTCGTAGGAAGATCCCAAGTGTTTTTTTCACAAAAAGACATCCAACTCTTCCCAACTGATTCCTATTTTTTTTCTGGGAAATGAGGCAAGTGGGAGGGAAAGAATACAGCATTGTTCTGCATGGAACAATTTTTCCAGAAAAACTGGTTTACCTCATAAAACATAGTGTCTTGAAGTCTAAAACATTTTGTGGAAATATACCAGTCTAGAGCCAGAGGTACCCTAGCATCCACAGGAAGGAAATAAATTTTCAGAGGAGGTAAATTTATCACCCCAAGAGATAAGGGGCAATTCCAGTGGGAAGTTTATATGCTGCAATGCCCAGTGCTACAATTTTTGGTGGTCTGGTGCCAGTCCCAGGTGTAGAGCAGCTTCAGGAGTTGCATTTGCACCATTGGCTCAGGCACAAATGCTTTTCTTGTACTGAATGTAGTGAACACAGGGGATGCTGAGGAGGTGGGAGTAAGGCACTAAAGCTGCTGGGAAGGCATGTTTCTGAAGGCATGCAATTCTTTAGGACACAAGTGAAGTTTCTCACCTATTCCCCACCCCCCCCCCCCTTTTTTTTTATTAACCCATATAACCTTCATGAGGATACAGGAAGAGTAGACTTCCTGAGTTAGAGTTTATATAACTTGAAGCAATTTCAAACAGAGGATCTTCAGCAATAAAAAAACTGCTTCTATGTGTTGCATAGTCTCTGGGTTGCCACCAGTTACCCTGTCCACTCTATCACTCCCCTTCCTCAACTGGAGAAAGAAGAAATTCTGATGAGAATTTGGCCAACATCATGGCCTGAGCCATCTAAACCAAATACAATCTGCTATGCCAAAAACTAAAGGAGGAAAGAGAGGAGCAGGTTAAAAATAATTTTAAAAAAGGAACAAAATGAAAGAAAGAAACAAAACCCTAAACAAATAACAAAAGCAAAGAAACAGAAAACTACAAGCAATGCATCAAACCTGGGGAGGGCAACAATAATTTGTTTGACCATCTGCTCTGAGTGGTGAAAGGCTGAGGGCCTGGAAAGGATGAGTGGCTGAAGCTCTGCCTTCCAGCATAAATTGTCTTGTGTTTCTTCAATTCTCTGCACCACTGTGCTGTATTCCTCTCTGCTGGCATGGTTGAGGAATGGTGAGGAGGTGAGTCACCAGTGACATGCATAGAAAGTGTGCAGTGAGGAGTGGCTGCGCCACAGAGTAAATGCACTCTGTGCTCCCCACACACTGGAGCCCCAGCTGCCCACAGCACCCAGCTCACCTCCCCAGTCCTGCCTTAGCTCAGGTAACCACCTATCTCGTGTTGGTTTGGAGTCAGGGGATGGCTGAGGGCACAGTCATGGGCACCAGGACAGTTGGACACACAGCACTGCCTGGCCAAGCAGACACATCCACTGACAACATCTGCCTGAAAATGAACAAGCCAGCTTTGGATGGGGCTTTGAGCAACCTGCTATAAGGGAAGGTGTCCATACCCATGGCAGGGGTCTGGAGCAAGGTGATGTTTAAGATCCTTTCCAACCCAAACCACTCTTTGATTTCTATGATCCTACAAGCATTTCTCAGTCTCAAGGTGTCTGTATCAATCAGATCCTGAGCTCTGAGGCGACATGAGGAGTGGATGCATATTAGGAATTTTTTTTCACTTCTGTCAGCAGCTTCTACATCAGCAGTTTGGCATTAGAATTTGAGTTTTAATTGGTAAATAACCTGCCAATCACATTTACAAAATGTACAGGAGGTACTTTTAAATTTTTACATTCTTGAAGCATTTATGATCTTTTTCACATATCTTTTAGCCAATCTCTCTCTTATTACTTGAATAAAAGAAGTGGGAGGATGAAAAAGAGAACAGCAAGGGCTCGAGAATCTTGTTATAAAGATACAGAACATCATCTGTAGGTGGTGATATAAAAAATTACAAAAATGTTCCTCTCTGTTACTGTATATAGATATGCCTGGTCAAAGTCTGCCACTACAAACACCAGGATATAACCACGTTGCTGAACGTCATTATCTCGCTTTCTCCAGCAGCTTCATTAGGAAGTCTGACGTCAAATTCCTTAAGTCTTTCTGAGTGTTTCTGGCTGCCTGAAGAATTAACTTATTAATCACTGGCTTTTGCAATCACATGCTCATTCCAGCTAAAATTGCACTAGAAAGTTGTTGTCTAAGTTACTTTATCTGTACTTTAACTCCTTTCTCTTGGAGTCAGTTGGATGTCAATCTGAATTGTGATCTGGTGTTTGTTTTAAATGAGGCCACCTGGATGGTTTTGATTTTATTCTTCACCCCGGTTTTTCATTTCACTGCAAAATTTCCTCATCCTCTTTCTCATTTTGGGGGATTTTTGTCTTGCCTTTTTTTTTTTTTTTTTTTTTTTTTTTTTTTTTTTTTTTTTGCCTCACCAGTTTGGTGACATTCTATTTCCAGAACTAATTTAGTTAGAAGTAAGAACTCAACCCTTCAAACAGCATTTCATCAGGTAAGTGTCTGAAAAAATTTACTAAAACATGCTACCAGTGCTGGAATATTCATTTATCAGTTCATATAAAAGAAGTTTTTTCTGTCACTTTAGGATTATCCAAGAGAAAATAGGACTGTCTGGAAAGACATTTTTTGCAATGAGGTATTGATTTTGAGGAAGTTTTTGCAATAGAAATGTTTATGAGATCCAAGGCAGTCTGGTCACTTCTAATGGCAGCTCGGAATAGAGATCTGAAATAAAAACCTGGTATTGATCTGAAAAAGACGTCTTCAGTAGGGTGCCATTTTTGAAACCAAAAAGATTCTGTATTGTTCCAATGCAAAACACAAACCCATTTCCAAACCTTAAGAGCTCATAAAATTGCCAAACAGTCAGTTGCTAATGAGTTACATGTCAAGAGGGACTCGTGGCTATGGAGATCAGATGGTTTTTTACTCATTTTTTCCTAACAGAATGTTCTCTCTGAAGAGGGGAATCCCTGAATGGCAGTGTTGAAGCAGTAGTGCCATCTCTATCACAGTGTTTACAGAAAATGGCTGATGCATCGTCCTTGTTCTCAAGGCAATGGCACTTTGAAGGCAGTGGAAGATTACTCCATCCACTAGAAGCATCCTGAAGTTCAAGGCTGGCTATGAGCCTGGGCAAACCACACTGCTCCCCAGAAAAGCAGGCTGTTGGGGCATCAGCACAGCACAGGCACTGCTTCCCACTCCTCCCGTTTCCAAGCCCTGGGAAGCCAGGCTGGCTGCTGCCACTGCCCCTGCAAATGCAAGGTGTGTGCAAAACAAGCTGTCCTTGGAGCAGGGTGGGACACAGGATGGGAGCACACTCTTTCAGCAGCACCAGCAATTGCTGTGTCTGCATCTCTGCAAGTGTCTGGAAAGAACAGGACCAGCAAGCTGGATTTCTCAGGGCTCTCACATTCCCTCTGGTTCCCCCAGCTTTTCCTGTGCCAGGAGCAGGAGCATCATGGCTTTGTTTCAGGTCAATGAAATTCAACTTTCAGTGCTTTCCTGAGAAGTCATTTCCTGAGCCCCAGCTCAGATAAAGACCTAACATCATCATTAGGGGACAAAAATAGTGTGGTGGGCTGACCCCAGCTAGCAGCTAGGCCTTCACCCAGTTTTTTGTTCATGCCCCCACAGCAGAAAGGGGGAGAGAATCACAGGGAAGTGTGGAAAACTCATAGGTTGAGATAAAAATAATTTTATAAGTGAAGAAAATAACAGAACCAAAATCAAGTGATGCAAAGGCAATCTCTCAACAGCTCTCAACAGGAGCCTGGTGCCCAGCCAGTCTCAGACCAAGGGCTACTTCCCTGGGCTGTAATCCTCAGCACAGTGCTACAGTGGATGGAACATCTCTTTGGTCAGTTCAAGTCATGTGTCCTGTCTGAATCTCCTCCCAAATACTTGTGCAGCCTTAGTCAAAAACAGCTAAACCTCTGATGTGCTATCAACACTGCTCTGGCCTCAAATCTTGAAACACATCACCCCATGGGCCGCTTACCCCAAGGTATTTCCTTATCAGCACTCCTAGGAGCAGCACTGGGAATTTTCAGGGAGATATTTGTCCAGGCTAATAATTAAAAATGTATAGTTTAGGGTAAAAGCTTAAAATGGGGTTAAAATAAAGTTGAAATATGTTATGGTTTAGATTCATGTTTCGATGTGGTTTTTAATGCATATGGCAATACAGAGTCCCTTCTATGGTTCAGAATATCACAAAACATTTTTGTAAATATTTTTCCTTTTTTAAGTTGGAATGCACTGAAATATACTTTTGCTAGCGGTTGGGAGTTGGACTAGCAAGGACCAAAATTTATGAACTTAATTTTGTGTTTAAAATACTCAGGTTTCTGTGTTTGCATATATTTATTTTGTTTCCTTTACTGATATGGCAGACTTTTTTTTTCCTATTTCTTCTAAGATGAAAATATTCTCACTAATGAAGATCCATTTGCTTTTACTTTGCATGCAGTAATTTTCAATTTTTCATTATATACTTTTGGTCAATATAATAAAATATTTGGAAAACTTATTTTTTTTGCACTCTCAAGATTTTTTGATGTGTGTTTTTCTTAGGGTTTACATCTTTCTCCAAAACACTGGAAGATGTACTGTGGGCATACATCATAGCAAATAAATGAGTAAATTCTTTGCATCAGGCACTTAACATCACAACAACCCACTCACTTGTCTCTTGAAAAATTCACCAATAACATCACTGACATTGTTAATTGTTATTTCCTTTTCCCAGTAAATGTTTTAAGAAGGGTGCTGAAAAAAGAATTCTGACTTTTCTTACATAAAGGAAAGGGTTTAAAAATCTCCTAGGCCCCCAATAGACATTCGCCCCGGAATTTGAAGCCTGTGTAGGTGGCATTACTTTCAAAGTAAGGTTTTTGTTCTTCAAAATGTGTTTTAACAGGAGCTCTCTTTGGGGACTCTTTTAAGGCAATGAAACCAAGTAAAGCCTTGACAGCAAATTCTCTAAGTATGGATGGGCACATCCCAGGAACGAAGGCAATTCTTTCTGTTTAGTCTATATTTTGAAGCTCTCTCTTCTTCTAATCTTCTGGCAATACTCTAGCTGTCGCCTTTGAGTAAATCTTGCAAAGATATTTTCCCATGGCAGAAATAACCCTCGTGTTCCTTAGGAGTGGAGAAATGTATGCAGGTAGGCAGCCAGGCAATCTCCCTGGCTGTGCTGTGTCGTGCCTCAGTTGAGGGATGCTGCGTGCTCAGCGACTGTCAGTGCAGCTTCTCCAAGGAGCTTTAAATTGCTCTCTTGAAATCCAGTTGCAGGGGCTTGTTGTCTTCTGTTTGAGTATGCAAACTGAAACAAGGCACATCTTAGCAGAGCTAAGCTCAGTCACTCTTAGCTTCAAATCCTAACAGTTATGTGGGGCAGACTTAGTTAAACAGAAATGCCACTTAAGAGAATTTGTAAAAAAATTTATCCATTAGAAAAATTTGGATCCTTCCAAATATTTCAATGTACGGTAAAACTTTGCCTGAATCACCCTCTGCTTTATCCAGGTTCTGAAACCTCATCCCATGTAATTTCATATCTTACCAGAACACAGCTTTGTAGAAATCCCTTGGGGAAAATCCAGTTTCTTATAAGGTCTGTTTGAATCCTTAGAATTTTTTCATATGTTTTTAAGGACTTCAGCAGAAAATGTATTTTCCTCTCTCCTTATATGCAATAAATATCTATTCTGAGGATGATTACTCTGCTTTGCTAATGAAGTTTCAACTGTCTTACTTTAATAAGCATTAATAACACACATTTGTGTTGTCACTAGATATCTAAGAAACTTTTTATTATTTGTCATACAGTCCAATCAAGCTACTTTTAGTCATCATGAACAACTGACTTAGCTGTGGAAAAAAGTATACTTTTAAAAATGTGATGGTGTGTCAGCATAGAAACATGAGGACATTGTACTGAGACATAAGTTTTTCATGTTCTAAAGCAAAGCTAAGATACTATCTATAGCATCTACATTATGGAACAAAGCATGCTTATTTATTATGTAAATTCTTCCCATTTAAAGTGTTTCTTGAGAATGGCTGTTATGAAAAATGCACTAGAAGAAGAAAATGAGCAAAAGGAATCACAGTTTTTGTCACAGCACTGGGAGAAGACATGTAAAGGTAAAAGGTGGAAGTTTCATTTTGGATGACATGCTGACAACAGGAACAAATCTGTGCGAACTCTCCCTTTCCTGTTTCTGGCAGTCACCGTCAGCTGTGAGACCTAAAAGAGTGCCTCCTCTTAATATTTGATGTAAAGGGCTTCAAAATTACTAGATTCTTGATGAGTGCTGTTTGTCATGTGAAAACACAAAGTTAATCAAAATTGCAATTCTAGTGCTGGTGGATTTGCTAAATTAGTTTGAAAAATAACCAAACAAAACACAACTGTTGGCTACTTTTTTATTTTCAGACAATGGGCTGTATGAGTGAAATACTAGTCCTCATTGTCACCTTCATCATATAATGGATTATGAACAACTAGCTGGGGGATTTTTACTGCCTCTTTTCCACTTTTTTTGCCCCCCAGTAAGTGCCTTCCAGAACTTTCCTAAATAGGGAAGATGAGAATTTAAAATTCTCTGTAAACAATGTCTCTTTTGATATGCTCCCTACTACAGATTTATTTCCCTTTTCATTTTTATTCTGATGCTTGTTTGACCACTCTGTTCTTGCTCTGTGTGATGTTACTCAGTTACCAGTGAGACCTGCAGCATCAGTGAAATGGGGTAAGCAAAAAAAACCCAGTCCTGTTCCTACAAAGAAAAAATTTCATTTGCAAACCGTCAGATCTCTGAAGACTGTATAAATATATACAAGTGACTCTGGAGTGGTGCTCTTGCATGTACAATACAATTACCACACCAGCTTGTCACATTTTATTTACTATTACTAGGATTCAATATTTAGACTGTGGCAGTGCTTAGTCTGCAGAGGCATTCTGCTAACACAGGGTAGAACAATGCTGCAAAAAAAAAAAAAAATTAAACAATTAAGGGGAGAAAATCAGCTACCTTATAAATGCAGATGACACATAGCAAATGGAAGTCTGGAACAGTATTAATTTTGTTAGGAATTAAACCAATATTCTATGTCTTAAACATGGATTTCACCTCAGCTATTCTATTTGCCAGAATCATTTGGTACGACTTGAGAGCAATTTGCTGTACAAATAAATGCTTTATCATATTATTTTTCATATACCTTTAGGACTTAACATATCTCTATTAAAATGTCTCTTGCTGTGTCTTCTTTTATAGGTCTCTGGTCAGGTTGGCCAGCTTATGTGGCTGTCAGTACTCATGTTCTGTAAGCATGGCTGGGTCCCCACTGCTTCTGCACAGTAGATTTGGGTTTGGGATGACCCCAGGCTTTTAGGCATATCTAGCCAGCAGCCTTATCAGCATCCAGGAATATGGGTGCTTCTGATGCTCATTTTTAAAATGAAAATAGCTTGTTCACATTAGCATCCTGAGCTTCATGTGGGTTTTCCTTTAATTTTATAATTAATATACAGACAAGCACTTGCATATTTCAAGCAACATTGTACTAGGTTGATTTTTTGCCCTTAACAACTAGATTTATTTCCCTATGTATTCTTCTCCAAATGTTCATATTATAATCATGAAAATTACAAGTCCCTAACTACAACTTCACCATCAGCCACTCAGTGTTAAATACTGACTTACTGAGGGCTCACAAAGTGACTTTTCTGAAATTTTTGTAATGCAGCAAAGCTCTAGTAGTTTGCAAAAAATTATCAGATCTGAACAAGGGGTAATAGTTTTAAACAGAGAGAGAGTAAGTTTAGATTAGATATTGGGAAGAAATTCTTTACTGTGAGGGTGATGAGGCACTGGAGCAGGTTGCCCAGAGAAGATTTGGACACCCCATTTCTGGAATTGTTCAAGACAATTCCCAAGCGTTGGATGGGGCTTTGAGCAACCTGATCTAGTGGAAGGGTGACCCTGACAACAGCAGGGGGACTGGAACAAGATGATCCTTAAAGTCCCTTCCAATGTAAACCATTCTATAACTCTATGGTTTTTCTTTTATAAAAGACTTGGAGAAAAATAGACACATGTCTAGAAATGTCTTCAATGTCTAGAAAATTCAGTGTTGGGCAGGCGGGGTTTTTTATTATAATTGTGGAATGGAAGCATATTTTTCAAGATCTCCATTTTTACCTGGAGAATTATGTAAGTTTAACATCTGTTAGAAATGGAAAAATGTGATTTCTCCTAAAATACACCAAGATCCTTTCTATGTGGTTCATAGGTTTCTAAATATTATCATTAATACTATTTATGGAATAAAGGTATAATTCATGGCATAATATTTTTGGAAATATTATTCACAGAATATGAACAACTGGTGTGCAATTGTTTTTGTTCATTCAAGGAAAAGTGCCTTTCTGATTAGATCCCAAACTATGTCACACATTTGCATAATGGTGCATTACATGGCCACATTAGAGACTTGCTGAAAATAACCAGAAGGCAGTGTCTTACTTGCTCTGACACTTAGTTCATTAGCAGGCTTATCATTTTAAGGCTAAGCTAGAGAGATACATGCAAATATTCACTATTCTTAATTCACTTACCAAACTGTCCTTTTCCCATCTTGTTTAAAATCTGGCAATGTTGTGCAGAAAAAAACTAGGGGACTTTCTTGATAGCAAGCTGATCATGAGTCAGCAAAGTGTCCTTGCAGCAAAAGCCAGGAGCACTGTGGGCTGCATGAGGAGGGAAGCATTGCCATCAGGTGGAGGAAGGTGATCTTCCCCCTCTACTCTGAACTGGTGAAACACATGCTGAGTCCGGTTCTGGGCTCTCCAGCAAGAGAGAGACATGCACATACTGGAGCAAGTCAGTGAAGGGCTGGTAAAATCATGGAGGGCTTGGAGCAGGAGGAGACTGGCACCACTGGAACTCTTGCACACCTATGGCACCGTGACTCTCTGTTAGGGTGGAATCAATGCGTTTGGGCACAATACAGGCAATGCCCTCACACTCATGTTTTTTTCTACACCTCTCCTGTCCTTTCTTCTCACCCTTCTGATATTTCCACAACCCAGATCATATTCACTGAAGCTAGAGACTAATTGAGTGCAGAGAAAAGTATTTTAACAGGGATGCTCCATGTCCTTTCTTGAGTATTGCATCTAAAGAACAGATGATCTCTGATTCAGTTCTCTGGGATTAGAGGCTGCCTTCTTCTAGCAAGAAAAAGGTTTTTTCACAGAGAATATAATATACATTTTGTCTCTACCTCATAAATTCCTTGATATTCTTCCTAGATTTTTGGAAAATTATTTATATACTATGCCATTTATAACTCCTTTTGACTTCTGTTTAACATCATCAGTGCTGGCCCTGATGACAAATTATACAGGCTAGATGTGTCACATTTTTTCTCTGGACCTCTTCTTGGGCCCTTCCAGAACTACAATGTGTAATATGACTTTCTGACTTGGGAAGGGAGATTTTATTTTATTGGATTATTTTATTTTATTTTATTTTATTTTATTTTATTTTATTTTATTTTATTTTATTTTATTTTGTTTTGTTTTGTTTTGTTTTGTTTTTGTGGTTTTTTTTTTTTTTTTTTTTTTTACTTATCACTCAGGTGATGCTGGGATTTTGCTGGTGCCCTTAGGAGATTTGGTTAATGCAGTACATCCAGATCATGGCTGAAGGCTGTATGGATGTTTGGTGGTGATAAACTTCCTGCAGTTGTGCTGCAAGACTGTGTAGGGTAGATAACAAGACAAGAGGCAATGGGCACAAACTGATACACAAGAACTTCCACCTGAGCATGAGGAAGAACTTCTTAACTGTGAAAGTGACTGAACAGCAGAACAGGTTGCCCAGAGAAGTTGAGGAGTCTCCTTCTCTGGAGATATTCAAAAACCATCTTGATACAATCCTGAGTAAGGTTCTCTAGGGAACCCTTAACTGAGCACACAGATTGGACCAGATAACCTTACCCATGGTCCAGTGAAACCCACTGCAGCTCCTGATGCCTACTGGAAATAGTTCCTGATCCTTTGTGAATAGTTCCTGATCCTTTGTGTGTCCCAAACTTTGCCTAGCGCTGCCCAGAGATTGCTAGCTGGCTTAGACCAGACTGTGACAATGCAGGAGAACAAGCCTTCTGGAAATCAGTAGTTTCAAGTCCAGTTTCACTCCCCAGTCTAGTTTTTATTATCAGCATAGATGTTATCTCAGCTAATGAGTATCAGGAAAGGGATTTTTAAAGCAGATCTTTCAATGTTCTTCCACATTAAAAGGGACTAAAGACTTTCCCCACTGCATCCTAAAGGCACTGCAGGTTTGGGAATGACTTGTAACTCTTGTGAGCTTCAGATTAATTCTTTATTCAAGCTGTAAAGTGGAACAGTATCAGGTTGGTTTTCAGCTGCACTCCAGCGATGCAGGTAGAACAGGGATGTTGACTTGTTGCAATTAAAATTGTTTTTTCATCATTTACCAAGATGTGTTTCATAATATAAGAATGCAGAGATATAATTATGGAAAATTAGTTACATCTGAATACAAGTTTCAAAATCAAAACAAGTAAAACAGATCTAAGCTCAAAATTGGTGACTGGATCTATTTGTAATTTAAAGGGTACTGGCAGTACTTATTCCAGCTGAATTTAATTTTCCTCTAAAATTGCTCCACTGAGTTTATAGATTGATTTTCTACCAAAACCTGAAACCATGTCCACACATCTTACTTTATAGATTTTCCTTTCAAATTGTTGTTTCTGAGTAAATTTAGTTGTTGAGTGTCTGATGGACAAGTTTTGCTTCTTTTTTTAAGTCATTTTAATTTCCTTTTTAACATTTTGAAATATCATGAGACATAATTTGATGAAAAAGAAGAACTTAGAAGACAGACAAGACTGATTTAAATAAAAAGGGAAAGAAAAATAAGCACTTATCTAGTGCACCTAACTAAACTAAATTGCTTTATCATGTTGATTAGCAGCTTTGGAATTCAGATGAAAGAAATTAAGAAATCTCATGGTTTATATTTACAAGGACAGCTTTATTTTGAAACATAAAGGACCAAATTTGCAGTTGTCTTAGTCATGCCCTCAAAATGAGTCTATCACTCTTTTAGTATTTTGATTATATTTTGATATTCCTGGGCTTGAAACTATGCTCTTGGAACAGTAGTTCAGCCTGTGCTTTCCTACCAATAAATTGATCCTTGTACTGGACGTTAGGCAGTTATAAGTGTGATCACCTCATTACTCTGTGTAAGTATTAGCTTCTTTTCTTGCAAAGAGACATATTTTCTCCCTCTGTAGTTTCAGTAAGATGGAGCAAAAAGCTCAGACTGCTGAGTCCCAGCATGGCTGTCCAAATACTGAACTTGAAGATGTTTCTCTTCTGCTTAGAGTTCTGTCAAGCAGTCAAAACACCTACAGCAAAATCACATCCCAGACTTTTGTTGTTGCATAAAGGGGTTGAGTTCAGATAAGAGTAAGGGAATAACAGACAAGAAAAAGTGATAAGAATTCTACAGGCTTTAATTTCCTTTCAACTTTTTATTTCTTGTCCTAACTGTTGCTAAATTTAAAATTCATTAAAATCCAACCTGGAGTAAAGGACTCATAGGTCTGCCTACATTGTATTGCTTGAGTATTCAAAAACTGATCTGGAACAAACACTCTAATAAAGAAGCATAATTTATATTGTCAGGGGAAGGATCAAGAATATGTGTAATGAAGACAGGTTCAACCCTTGTGAAGCTCTTGTGAAAAAAAATGGATGCCAGACTCCTAGAATTCTTTCAAAATATTCAGAAGGGCATTTACTTTAGAAAGAGATAGGGGGAAGTCAGGGAGACATTTCAGACTCTGTTGGTTACTGCTCTCCCCCAGAGACTGTCTCTGTGACTGTGTTTAAGTTGCTGGGTTATAGCCAGACTGGCAGAGGATGCCTAACTTGTCAAAATCCTGACTGTCTGGCTCTTCAAGATCTACGCAGCTCTAGTTGCCAGTGTTTAAGAAAGGTGAATCCAAACCAAGGTAGATATGGAGGCAGGCTATTGTGATACTTGTGTAAATAGGGAGTCTAAGAAAAAATAGTAGAAGAGCTGGAATTATTCAACCAAAGAAAAGAAAAACTGAACAGATATGCTTATCATCTGTCAGCATACTGAGGAGGACAGATAAACACCAGGAAAGGAAAAGAGCTACTTAAGGACATTTTTGCCACAAGTACATATATATGTTTAAATGAGCCATGAATAGATTTAAGTGGGAAGTTCAACTGACACTCCTAATTACCAGAATATTGTAATACAAAAACTCCTTTCACTTTGAGAAGCTGGAAAAAAAATTAGAGCATTTTAGAATGGAGTTTGATCAGTTTATGAAAAGGCTTATGCAATGTAGTTGCCTGCAAATCCATCTTTAGGCACTGGCAACAGTAAGCAGTTACTTAGCTTATCAGATTTCTTTACAGGGGTTAGGGAGAAGAAAATTTGGTTCCAGACCTAAGCCCTTAGTGCATACTGTCTTGGCTTTTGGCTTTTTATACCCTTAAATACTACAAGCTTCCTGACAAGCAGAAGCAATAAGCTAAATACCTATCACCAGTTTTGCTCTCAGAAGTGTCTGACAAGGCCTCCAGGGTGGGCCAGTATCGTATCACAGCATCTCCAACATACACCCCAGGCTTCTCTTCCCTCACTCCCATGATTTCAGCACACAACTCAAAAATGTATGCACAGTCTTGCCACAGCAGACCTCAGAGGGTTGAGATGAATGGTTGAGATCAATGGCTACCTAAGTCTACCTAAAAGCAGCTCTGTGCATGCCTGTGTGCATCTCCCCTTCAGCTGCCCTTTGTGTTGTCTCTGTGCTGATGAGTGACAACTCTTCACTTCTCCAGCAAACAGGATTATCAGCCTGAGTGACACAATCATGGGATCCAGAGAGGGCCAATTTGAGCTGTGGCTGTCTGTGCGCACGCCTACGAGCGACAGCCTCATTGTGAAACTAGATCATATTAGTTTGGTAAAATAGATTGCTGTCAAAGATTGAAGATATTCCTGTCCCCATTCCAGATCGTGTATATTTTCCAGGCTTCGACCCAGTCTCATGCTAGGTAGCAACTCAGGCATCACCTCAAGGAGTGTGCCGCCATCGTGTCTTGAAAGCATAAGATGTTTTTCCAGTCATTGATTTCCAAATAGTTTGGAAAAAAATAATTACCTGTGAATTTCTCTTCGCCTATAGAATGAATTTGAACCTATTTTGTATTATTTTGGTTTTTAGGCAAATTCCCTAACAATACTGAAATATTGTTATATTTCAGTAAATATTGAAATATAAAATACTGAAATATTCCAATATGAATGGCCTTGAGGAGAAGCCAGACAAGGAGTGGCTGAGGGCTCTTGGTCTTTTCAGCCTGGAAGAGACTGAGGGGAGACCTCACTGCAGTTACAGCTCCTTGTGAGGGGAAGAGGAGGGGCAGGCACTGATCTCTGCTCTGTGGTGACAGTGACAGGACCCAAGGGAATGGCCTGAAGTTGCCAGGGAAGGTTGATGTTGGATATCAAGGAAATGTTTTTCACCCAGAGGGTGGTTGGGCACTGGAACAGGCTCCCCAGGGAGAGGGTCCCAGCATCAGCCTGAGAGAGCTCAAGAAGCATTTGGACAATGCTCACAGACACTTAGTGTTACTCTTGGGGATGGTCCTGTACAGGGCCAGGAGCTGGACTCAATGATCTGTGTTGGTCCTGTCCAACCCAGAATGTTGTCCCGTCCAACATTCTGAGATTCTGTAATATGGCAATAATTGAAGTGTGAGTAGAATAGTAAAGAGTGTAGTAGTAATAGAATAAGGAGTAGTGAGGAGTACTTCTTTTGGTAGAAAAACTTGCTCCCTGGTCATTAGCTCTTGGTCAGTTTATACTGGCCTGGCTGTTGGGCAGCTGCACAGTGAGTCAAACTGGGGTCTGAGCAGGGTTAGAAAGAACATGGGAAAGTGTGAGTGCATTTGCTGAACTGTTTCACTGTGTGGCTGCACAAAGCTGGTGTAGGAACAAGTGAAGGAAGGAATAATAGCTGCTTAAGCAAGAAAGAATTAGTTAAACTACAGCTTAAGGTGTAACTGAACGGTTTGGTATGAAAATTATCTGGGCGCTGAGAGAGAAGTAGAACAGTAGACAGTATGCAGAAATATCCTCACTTATGGGGAAATGGGTGTGATAGAGGCTAGCTAACTTGGCAGCAAATGAATAAAAAGGCTGCTGTAAAGGGTGAGTAAAGAAAATGTTAATGAAAGACTAAATTATTGCCAGAAAATAGAATACATCTGTAGACACAATATTTATGACACAGGTAAGTTATTTTCCATCTAGAAAATAGAATTAAAAAGTAGCAACTGAAGGATGCCTTGAGGATTCCAGATACAGCTACTGTGAGTAGAAATTGAGTAGTATCTCATGTATGGATAATCGACCTCAATGCATTTCACAGAGAAGTACATTTACTGTTAATCAAATAATGAATGTCTCTGGCATTCAATTTTATCTATTTCTTCATCTGCCTGAGTATTATTTACAAAGTACAGGCTGGTATTTCACGCAGAAACTGAAGATGACAGGAGTTTTCAGTACCAGGCTTAGCATGAGCAAGATGCAACATTTCTTAAAAATACTTATTCAAGGAGCCAGGAAACAGTTATCAGATTCACTGTCCCTTAAAAATAACAATTCTGTGAATAGTACTTAAAATCATCCTTTATAAAGCAGTCACTTCTTTTGGGTAAACAGTTCTGTGAGACTAACTGCATGTAATTCACCAGTAGATACATAATTATAACTATACATCCCACGACGACTTCATGTGTGGTAAATGTCATGCAGGAAATGAACAAAGAAATAGAATCATATTAGAAATGAAGTGTAACTACAGTGTCTTAAAATCACTTTCTCAAATCATGACTCTCTGGTCTGTACGTTACAGGAGTTTGACAGTCCGGGTTATAACTTGGAAAATTATCTCTACGCCTCTGTTTTATGTAAATTACATCCTCTTCTGGGCTCAGTAGTTTTGGCACATTTTATCACCCTGAGTAGGTTGGAGTTTGTTAGTTTTCCCTGCTTAAACTGGAGATTTAAAGACTGGAGATTTTTATGAGTACTCCAGTAGTACATTAGGCTTTTTTTTTTCCTACTTATTTTAAAACTACTTTTTATAACAAAGATAGTAGTGAAATAGGTCTCTTTTAACTGTGCAAGGGCTCCTCAGGACTAGAATATCTTATCAAATCATTTCTGAAAATATAGTACATTCTCAAGAACAAAGAAGCAGCATGAACCAGCACCCTATCTAAGCACGTAGTTGTTTATAGAATTTAGAGGCATTAACCAGTTGGTGCAATGGATTTTAATCCATACCATACATTTTGGCTTTGAACTACGGAGAATGCTTTAAATGCATACAACTTAATGTAATCAGCACTTCAGGAAACACGTTAAGCTAGGTAGCCAGGTCCTAAAGGGTAGTCCATTTAAAAATAGTGTTAGGCTTGTGGGGTTACATTTTTAGAAGAGATTTGTAGCCTAGGGATATTGCCTATTGCCTGTTTGTAGCCTAGGGAAAGCCTAAAACAACCCAAATTAGGAGTTAAAATAAAGGACTTAACACTGTTAAAGTGTTAGGTTATTAATTTGCTAGTCCTTCTTAACCAATCTTCCCAGAGAGAGGCTGGTTTGGAGCTGCACTGCAGCAGACACTGCAGAGCTAAGAGCTCTTAATAAAGATGTAATAGAGAGAGGGATGTGTTGTGCCAAGAATGGAACACACTTTACATACCCTTCCACTAAATCCTGGTAGGGATGAACACTGACAGCTCTGTAGAAGTGTAAGAACTACTTGACAATGTGGCAATGTCTCCAGTAGTAAATAAAGCAAGGCCAAGGGCTGGTCTCTGTCCAGGGGGCCACCTGGTGCAGCATATCCACAGGAGTGAGTTCTCTTACATCCCAAAACAAAGAGCAATATCCATACCACCTTCAGGATGTGGTCACCTGCTCATTGTAAACCTAAGACACCACGAAGGAGAAATGCCACTTGGCCTAGGGCAAAGCCACAGAGCATGATCAGAAATTATTGGTGTGAACAACTGCACGGCAACACACTGACAGATCTTGCCCCAGTGGTTCGTTGGTACAGACTTAACCAGAGACTACTGTGGAGCAGATGCCTACAAACTGTAGAATTACTGACAGCAAAGAGGGCATCTGAAGGAGTAAATGTATTTAGGTTTGGGTTGAATAAGCCATTTCCTCACTGAGGTTCATAGGGTTAGGCATAGGTTTAAGATTCTGAAAAAAAACCAAACCAGGGTTCAAATCTTACATGGCGTTCAAGAAACCTTAGAAAAGTAACTAAGCTCCAAGTGTCCAAGGACATATTTTCCTTTTTAATGGGAAAGATTGATTTTGTGAAGTGTTAATGACATTTAAAGTGAGAGATGACTGCTGCATTTTCTTTCTTGGCTGCTACTGTATATCTGCTGAGATATATGGTGTATAATTGGCAAATACCTTCTAAAAGCAAGGTGATAAACAAATATATGTGAATCACCAACCCACAAGCAATCTATCAACAGGATAGTGATGTACTGGATCATTTTTCAAATCCTACTGTATTTTACAGCCATCAAATGATCATGACAGCTTAAGGGTAAAAAAAGGTTTGTCCAATGCTGTGGCCAATTTCAAATGTGTTATTTCCTTCAAAGGTTATCTTTTCAATTTTCATTTTACATCCTTATTATAATATTACTGTCTATTAATGTAAATTATTAGTCTGTGGAAAGATCTTTTTATAAATGGAATCTTGAAATCTATTCTCCAGCAAATATTTATTCAGTTTATGGAAGTGAGTTAGAGGTGATGGTTTGTTCATGTGATGCTCCTAAAGAACTTGATCAGACTTTGGAACAGATTATTAAAATTCTGCATGGAATACTTAAGAGCAAATCTAAGAAATGTTAAACAACTTATTTTTACAGTAGCCAACATTAGTTTGTATTTACAGTTTTGCAGATCCTACTGAACTGCATTACTAAGTTGTTACAGGGGCAGAGTTCAAAGGCAGACATTTTGGGAAAGGCAAAACACTCTGTGGTTACAGAATAAGAAATAAATCTCTAGTGCCTTTTATTGAAAAAAAAAAAGAGAGAGATCAGAACACTTAAAAATTTTGTGTGTTTACCTACAATTTTATATGTTTAAAACTTTGCTGGAAAAAATGAAATCTGAAAGTGGCATGAACTTCTGTTACAGACCAAATGTTGAATTTGTCATGATGGTGAAGTGGGTGCTTGTGCCTTATGCCAGAATGAAATCCAGACTGCTGTGTTTGGCTCCCCAGAGAAAAGTTGTGTTTGAAAGGTGGTAATTCAGACTTTGCACTGCCCCAGAGATTAATTCTATTGCTTTCATCCAATTCCTGCCTTATAAAAGTTCAGATGTCTTCTAGTGCTGAATACCTTAGTAATTCTAATACAGATCTACTAAAAATCATGATCCTCAATGGATTTCTTATATCTTCCAAATAAGAGCCTGTTATCTGGACCAATTCCAAATGTGATTGATGGGTAGAAATAAATATCTCAGTATATTCACCTCTTCGTGAGCATGTGCTATGGGTTGTTTATTGAAGAGGCTTTTTTGTAGTGCTGCACTTGAGCTATTGAGAAGGACAACACTACTCAAATTGGCATAGCATCTGTTGGGTTGTGCAAAACCCTACATACTTTTATTTTTGTCATAGAGCTGCCAGCAAAATGTTGGTTTTATTTGCATAGAAAAACCTGACAAGTGTGGTTTCAGGAAGTGGTCATGTTTTTAGTGTTGATTTGTATCCCTCTCTCTGTATGAATTGTGTGACTGTGAACAGGTTACTGAAGACACCTAAATTAAAAAAATACTTATCCTATATATATGTATGTATGTGTGTGTGTGTATATATGTACACATCACAAAAAACATAAAGGCTGTGGTCAGGTCTTCTAGGATAAAACACTGTGTTCTGTTTTGCCTAAGATGGAGGCTGGCACATTTTTGGTACCTCTTCTACCCAACCTTCCAGCAACACTGCAATCAGAGTCATCCGAAGAGTGAGAGTGAGGCCACCTCCACAAGCAGAGGGCAAATTCCTGGGAGATATTTTAGCAGCACATGCCCGTTTGGTATGTTTGGCCTGCTCACCAGCTGTCCAGCACAGGAGAAGACAAGGCAAGTGATGCATTTTAACTTATAAATTGGACTGAGCAGCTATAGCCCATTTTGAAACTTGACTTCACCACTTCACCACTTTTATAAGTAACAGGTACTTCCAATGTCTTGAGTGTGGAAAGAAACAGTTTATTTCTAGAATATTTGATTTATTTCTGCTTACTGCACTTTTAATGTAATTGGTAGTATCTAGTGAAGAAAATGAAACTGTTTTAGCAATGTTTTATTTCAAGTTTATCTCCAAAACAAATAATTCAATCTGGCATGCTAAGTTTGGGTTGTTTCCAATTGATAGTCTGGAAAGATACAATAAGATTTGTAAGCAGCAGTTTCCAGCTATGAAAAATTACTAATTTATAAAATGCTATCTTTACATTTTGCCAGGTATAACGATTGAATTGTTATCAACATTACAGAATAACAGATTTTTTAAATTTATTATTTTCAGATGAATACTACCAAGCAATGAAGAACATTTATTTGTTTTCCAAAGCACTAATGAATTTGAAAAATTGTCACTGGAAGGCAGAATGCAAGATTTGCTTCATGCACATCTTTATTTCTTAATGAATGAAGGCAATTCTCAAATTTGCTTTTAAGAGAAAGTTATTAGTAACAGTTTCTCATGTACATTATTCAAAATGGTGTTATTCCTAACATGCAAGCAAGCTCTTTATTTAGAAACATATATAACATGCATTTCATTTGGTACAAGGACTGGTGACATTCCTGTATTCCAGAATGGAAGGTGATTCCTTTCTCAAGTGTTATAGACTGAGCTTTACAGATGGTTTCCTCTCCAAAAACTGTTGAATCCCTCAGTCACCCTGAGTCACTTGTTTTTCAGGCCAGTAATCTCTCTTTCCCTCCATGCTAAGGACCATCATGTGACACAGGAATGCTCCACGTGTCAATCTGCAAGTCTGATTTACTCAGTCTATATTTGATTTCAGTCTTGGTGTGGTTTTACCCTGTTGAATCTCCTCAGTCTCTTGATGTCACAGGAATGACTCCCAAATCACACTAGATTATGCCAGTAAATAAAAAAAAAAAGTTCAGTCAGCTTCTTCTCACAGTGAACACACTGTGAACCTAGGATTAATCTGGTATAACTCTCTTTTCATTTACAAGAATGGCCTGGATATTAATGTGTCTTTTTCATACATGAACATTTGTGAGACATGTCAGTCAGTAGTGTAGATCATTTTCCTATCAATTTCTTAATCCTGCTTATTTTCTATTATTATTCCTATGCCACTTAAAAACTACTAACCTGAAAATATTGTTGCTGTCTCTTTAATCTTTCTTGTACAATATTAATACCTCTTGAATTATTGAGATTTATTGGATGTTCTAGCATTCATTATAAATTAACATCAGAGATCTTTTCAGATTACTGGATGGTCCAACACTTTCAGGGATTTGGGGCCAGTTTTTAATATTGATCTGAAGATGTTTCTCATTGTTCTTTACAGAAAATATTCTATCATTCTCAGATGGAGAAGGATTTAATACTGGGGTTTGGGTCACCACTAAAAATCTGAACAGGCATCAAAAGTAGGCATAAGGATTGAATCTGTCTGTGGAGCTGATTGTAGCAGGTTCTGCTTTGGATGCAGGAGATTGGCTTCCACCAGCCTCTTGGACTCAATGGGTGGAGGCTGTCCAGGAGCCTGAGTGCTGCTTTCTTCCACAAGTGCTCAATACAAGAAAGTGCCACCAGACATTCTTCCTCTTCTGCATGTCTCTTAGAGCCAGATGTCTGCTGTTCTCTAGGAGTCTTAGTCTGTTTTCTGTAGTCAGGTTGATTTTTCTGTCCCTGGAATATCTGCACAGCAGTTGAGCTGAGAAAAAGCAAGAGGAAGTAGCAGTATAAATACATTTCAAAGTTATGACTTAATAGACCTAATAAAGACCTGGTGGGATGATTCATCTAGCAGGAACATTAATATAAACAGCGGAATTTGTTCACAGCAAGTAGACAGAGAAAAGGACGTAGGCATTTCCTTATATGTTAATGTATACTTAGGCATCTCTTGCTCTGAGGTTAATAATAAAGAGGCTCAAAAGTTATCTCATAATTTCTGAGTACAATTTAAAGGACAAAAATTGTTGGTACCTTGATGGGAGTCAATGGTTGGACAGCCATCCAGGAAATCACATGATGAGCCTTTTGTAAGCAGAATTGTCCAAGCTGCAGCACTCAGTGCCATCATCGATTTCAAAAATCTGCACATTGGAAGGAATGCCCTCAGGCAGTTGGCTAATTCTTGAGAAGTCTTAGTGGAAATTTTCTATGTAGAAGCTGGAAAATGCAAAGAGAGATGACATTTTCCAAATATGATTCTCTAATTTGGTAGAACATAAAGGAAAAAGCAAAAGTTAAAAGCAACTCAGGCACTTCTTGAGCAACGATGAGGCAGCAGAATTCATGACAAACAGGAAGAAATGCAATGTGCTTCAGCAGAGCAGATTATAGGAATTCAGAGAACTAGTAAGTGAGATCCTGTGGGAGACAATTCTGAGAGAGAGTTGAGTGAAGTAGGCAGATCTTTAAAGGAACTATGTTAAATGCAAGTTTATGCAAAACTATGCAAAAGAAAACTATGCAGAATTGCAAGTTATGACAGTGCGGAGGAAGGGAAGGAGCTGTAGATCACTCACCAAGGAAAAGAATTTAAAGAAAGATGAATGGATGAACATGTGAGACCAAAGAGAAAATCAAAAGCAGAGAGTGAAACCATGTGGTGCATAGGTGATGCATGCTTCTCAGCATGTTGTTGCACCAACAGACAGAGGAAGCTAAAGAAAGACTTAGCCCACTTCTCTGCAGAGTTAAGGACATTTGCAAACAATGCCTGGAAAGCTGATAGATTCAGCTCCTTCTTTGTTTCACTCAAAAGGTCAGCTATAAGCAGATGGTATCATGACAAAAAGGACAAAAACTTAAAAGAGGAAAGAAAACACTTGAAGTTATGCAAGTACATGAGCTATTTTGTGATCAGCCAGTCCAAAATTATATGCTGAAAATCCAGAAGATAAAAGGTGCCTATATTTAAAAAATAATCGAAGACGGAGGTTAAAATTATAATACATGGAGTTAATTTTATTTCCCATAGAAATAGTGGAAAAAAATAATGTTAGTTATGAACATTTAGAAAATACTATATATAGAGTAAGGACTAGTCAATAAAATCCATGTCAAGCCAAAATAAACTCAATCAGTCATAGGACACACTTCATATGGCTTCACAAAAACAGTGGATACCACATCTTGATTTTAGTGAGTCTCTGGACACTGTCTCCTAGAACACTCTTGTAAGTAAGCTGGGAACATATGGTCTTTATGAAAAGGCTGCAAAGGAAAGAAATCAAACTATGGCAATACATTGAGTGGGGTTTTTTCAGGAATAATCTGTGCTTTTTCCAGAATTAGTTGATATTTTCTTCAATGACTTGGCTGATGGAAAAGTGCTGGTGCCTTATATATTTGCAAATGATGCCTAGTTAGGAGGGAATGCACGTAGCAGATTAAAACTCAAAACACTCATGACAATTTAGAGGAGATGTGAGGCAAAGCAGGAGGTAATTCAATAGGAAAATGTCAGTGGATCTGTACTTGGACAACAATAGCCATCTATCCAAGCACTGGACAAGAGTCCTCATGTGGTTGCTGTGTGTTTGTTTCAGAAAAGGAGCGAGGAGCTGATAGAAAATTAGGACATGAGCACGAGTTGGTAAAACATTCATCTCTAAAAAGCCGCTTGCTATTTGCATTGTGGTGGTAATCCTGGAAGAAAGGAAGTCAGTTTCCCTGGGCTCCCTGCCTGCCCTGGTTTGACCCCACCTGCCTTGCAGGTGCTGGGTGTTGGTGAGATCCTGTGATGCCTCAGACTGCAGATATCCTCATGAGCAACCTTTACACTATCTCCTTTTGTTTCTGATCTAGTAAGTCCTGAACTTTTTAAACTGAGACCTGTCAATTCTTTGGAAAACATGTTCTTCCAATATTTATGCAGTAGCTTGGTCCTGTCTAGGAGTGGTAGCATCCTGTAATTGTCCTAATGGGTAGCAATGTCAGTAGTGTCTATTGCAAAGACAGCCTTAGAACTGGATTCAGATTTGCTGAAAAGCAAATGGCCTTTTTTTTTAAGTGTATAATTTCACTATTAGAACTACTGAAAATTTTCATGAGTTAACTCTTTTTTTTTCTGTTTAAGGTTTGTCCTTGAGTAGTTGTTTACCATCACTTTCCATAGCTATATTCATTATCGAGACCTGCCCATTAAGTAGTTTCTGGAAGCATATTTTGGTTCAAAGTCCATTTCCAGGCATTTCAATCCCCCAAATGCCACAATGGCTGAATGTTATTTTCAAGGAGAGGGGAGGACAATTAAAAATAATGTCAGGGTGCAATTCAGTAACAGAAAGCAGACTGCTCCAAACTCCAGTAAAGCCTTTCACCAGATAGATACACTCTAAAAACATGAGAAATTTTGAACAATGCTGCCATTGCCATTCCCCATCTATATCATAGTAACAGAAGTGACATCGTTTTTCAGAGTATTGCTGATATCTTGAGTGTTAATGTTCCACACCAGGTTGGAGCATGTTCTGTTTGTGAACTATAATGTACAAAATATGTTTTCAGGAAAGTTTTGAAGGTATTTATGACTTAGGCTGGAATAATTTTGGATTTCCTTCCTTTCTCTCTCTCAAAAAGATGGTTGAGTTGAGGCATGGCTAAACAAGTCCACCTCTAAAGGGGAAATATGAAAGTGCTATAATGGGAGACAGCACTTCTGCTATGTGACCAAGTCACTGTATAATGCATTACCTTATCCACCCCCAACCTTAAAAGTCAGAAATGGATTTAGCTTCTAAGTTCTAACAAATTAGGGCCTTAAAAATGGATTTAACATTAATAAATCACATTAAATCCTCCATTTCAAGTCCTCAAGACAACATGATGACTTTGGGAAAACCATATATTTGATAAGAAAATGGAGAAATATGTTTTCTAGCAGACTACTCCACTAAATTTGTCTTATTATTATAATTTTAAATCTGGAAGCATTTAGAAGCTTCTTAAGAGGTTGGGAAGTTAAATTAATCAGAGATGACAGATTGGTGGGCAGATGAGAACAAGCGCTATCATGAATTGGTGTCATGTGACCCTGAAATTTAAGGTACTGTCAAATTGTGCTGTTAGTATATCTGAAAGACATTTATAAACCAGAATTTTCAAAGGAAGTAGATGTTTTAATACCATTTTCTTCCTGATTTTGGTGTTTTCTTTTAGAAGGAGAACAGAAACATTCAGTAACTTTATGAAAGACTTTGAGGAAATCTATACATTTTTCATAACTGTGAAAATCTATTTATTGCTTCAGCAGGTGTTCAAAAGCAGCATATCCACCAAAACCTTCATGACCTCCAAAAATCTGCAACCTGCCAGGCTGGTCCTCTGAGATGAAGTCCATATAATGAACCTGCCACCTAGGGCCAACATAGTGAGTCGTGCAATGGGCTTGAATCTTACATTTTTAATTTTAAGGAAAAAGCTACACTGAGATATTTTTTTACATTTTGAAACAGGTTGCAAATAGCCAAACCCAAGAAGTAATATGTTAGATAAAGGTGAATAGGAACTTGAGTCATACATTTTATTAAATAGGCAAACATAATTGTTTTGTTTTCTGGTTTAGGAGGACAGATGGAATGTAAGAGGGCAGGTGAAGAAGGCTTGAACACAAATTTGTAACAATACCTTAAAAGTCAGATTCTAACCTGTAAGTATGAGCCATGTGATATAAATAAATGATAGCTGTGTGGCACATTTGAGCTAGATATTGGATATAAAATAGCAATCAAATGTCTGGAGAGCAGCTGCTTGCCTATCTATAAGACATCTGGCTTTTTTCCTCAGCTCAGGAAGAACTTGCTGCTACAGCCAACTGTTGTGTTTCAGAGACCTGTTTTATTTTCCAGCATAAAACGTAAGTGCAATGTGACACAAAGCAATTTTCCCTCTTGAATTGCTTAGAATTTTTAGGTTCCTTTTGTGTGGATTTATACTGCATAAACCTCGGCTTCTTTTGCCACCCTTTCCTGTTGCCCTTCCTATATACCCCAATCTACCAGTCAGGAATGATCATTACAACTGGCATAATTTCCCTGTCATTAAAAGGCCCTCTACTTTGTCTTAATGGTGTTTTTATTATTTAACACAGGATGGAGAAAGATCACGTTAAATGTTGCTTTATGAGTCACATGCAGCTTCCTGAATCTGTGGAGACAGGAGGCTGCAGCTACTCTTGCGTGCATTGCCCTGCCTGTCAGTGCTGTCTCCTGGCGCCCCTTACAGCCTCCAGCTATAGGGCAGTTTTCTTTATGGCTTCGCTGATTTTTCTCCCTCCAGAGGAATGCTGAAGTGTCTAGAAAGACAACACAGAAGTGTTCTTTCTCTGAGAGACACATGGTACAACAAACCTACTGTTTACAAGCTAAAATCTTCTTTTTCAAGAAATATAGAAAATTTGATTTACTTTTTAATATGAGGTAAATGGAATTAAATTCTGTCTCTTGAAAACCACTCAGCTGGCTGGAAAGTCAAAAAGCCTTTCACTTCTATTTTCTGCTTTTCTTTTCGTGTTTTCAAATGTTTCCTGAAGTACCCACTGACAGAAAATGAAGCTGAACCTAAAGATCATTCTGTGCAGCTTGTTTGTTCCAGAGTGGCTGGTGAATATATAGGTAAACTTTTCTTGTGAACTTTTAGGAGCTATCTGAGGTGAAATCTGGCATTCTATTTATCCATGTAGAAATCATACCAGGGTTTTCATTTGTGGGGGTTATTTGTCTTCCGCTTCCGAGCCTTCCTTCCGCGGCAGGCCGGCCGTCCTTCCTTCCTTCCGGCCTTGCCGGCCGGGCGGCCTTCCTGCCTTCTTCCTTCCTTCCTTCCGGCTTCCTTCCTCCTTCCTTCCTTCCTTCCTTCCTTCCTTCCTTCCTTCCTTCCTTCCTTCCTTCCTTCCTTCCTTCCTTCCTTCCTTCCTTCCTTCCTTCCTTCCTTCCTTCCTTCCTTCCTTCCTTCCTTCCTTCCTTCCTTCCTTCCTTCCTTCCTTCCTTCCTTCCTTCCTTCCTTCCTTCCTTCCTTCCTTCCTTCCTTCCTTCCTTCCTTCCTTCCTTCCTTCCTTCCTTCCTTCCTTCCTTCCTTCCTTCCTTCCTTCCTTCCTTCCTTCCTTCCTTCCTTCCTTCCTTCCTTCCTTCCTTCCTTCCTTCCTTCCTTCCTTCCTTCCTTCCTTCCTTCCTTCCTTCCTTCCTTCCTTCCTTCCTTCCTTCCTTCCTTCCTTCCTTCCTTCCTTCCTTCCTTCCTTCCTTCCTTCCTTCCTTCCTTCCTTCCTTCCTTCCTTCCTCCTTCCTTTTCCTTCCTTCCTTCCTTCCTTCCTTCCTTCCTTCCTCCTTCCTTCCTTCCTCCTTCCTTCCCTCCTTCCTTCCCTCCTTCCTTCCTTCCCTCCTTCCTTCCCTCCTTCCTTCCTTCCCTCCTTCCTTCCCTCCTTCCTTCCCTCCCTCCCCTCCCTCCCTCCTTCCCTCCCTCCTTCCTCCTTCCCTCCTTCCCTCCTTCCCTCCCTCCTTCCCTCCTTCCCTCCTTCCTTCCCTCCTTCCTTCCGTGGGAACTCATCCACTGATGATTATTATTAACCTAAAGACATGATCCTTAATATGGCCTTTTACGCTTGCTGTCAACTTCTGGTTTATGAGTTATGATTTAACTATAACACAGATAAGCAGACTGTACTCTTGCAAGGCAGCACCTTGAGGGCATTCCAAAAAGCATGCACCAAATTCCCTTTTAGCATTGGTAAAATGAAGACCTTAGAAAGTTCACTCCTAAATTATCACTTTAAATTTCCCATTAAGTTATAATAGCAAAAGAATTCAGAGAAGGAGATAACAGATTATATAAGGAGTTACTCAACTATGTTATGTTAGCTTCTAAGTGTTCCTTTACAGTGAGAGAGAAGCTGTAGCTATAGCAGAAAAAAAGTTTCTCCTTTCAGACCATTTCATCTGAAGCCTGTTTATTTTGGAAACTTTCCCCTTGATTGTGGTGCAGGGAGGAGTTTTCACAGTGGGCAATTAATTTTAATCAAAACTATCATCTATTTTGGCTTTAAAAGTGTGTGTTCAAGTAGGTTTGAAGGAAGAGTGAACCCTTTTGTCCTTTAAAAATACATAATCTGATTTGGCAGGGCACATTTGTGGTGTCTCTGTGGTAGATTTTCTATTAAATTCGTTTAAAAACTCCCATCCCTGAGAAAATAAGCTACATGAGTTGGTTTGAGACCTTCATTAAAGGCTGCTCCAAAGCATGTTTTATATGAAAAATGGCTTTGCTACTGAGAATGATTGGTATGTCAAGAATTTCATTTCAGCCAACATTTTTGTTATTAGAAACAGCTTCTGCTGTCTACAGAGGGGTTTTGTTCAGAAAGATATAATGCAAGATACGAAAAAAAGCATCCTTCCAGTGTTCTTATCTACTATGCAATACTTCTATTGTAAGCATAGATAATAACAATTCTAATATTTTTTTCATTTCCTTGGGTGCTGCTTCTTACTCACATCTTATAATGGTACTCTTGATTTTACTGCTGTTTCTCTGTGAGCTAGAAAAATAATCAAAGAGCTTGTTTTTCAGTGTGTTTATTGAAACCTTAGAACTGATGCCTTAAAGGTGATCTTTTAAATCCCTTTTGCCTTTTTGTATTTCCCGTGTAAAATACTAAGACTATCACGTTAAAACATGTTTTCCTTATTGTTTTCTGCATCATTAAATCTTGACAGGCCCATTCTTTTCCATTTCCTTTTGAAAGAACACCAGTTTCTGAAGAGTGGAAGGAGGGAGGATTGAAGTAGGTCACAGCCTCTGGTGACATAACCATGACAGTCCTTTCAAACTATTCAACAGCCAGATCATCCATAGATTGGAAGGAAAATGAGAATCAAAATTAAAGTCAAAATAAACAGATTGATACTTTGTTCAATAGGTTTCTGTGGTTTCTGTTGTGTTTTGTTGTTTATATCCTGTCCTACCCCTTGCCCTTCTGGAAACGTTATTATCTTTTTTGTGTACTGATAAGCAAATTTTAAAATTCTCTCAAATCAGTACAACTTTGTAGCATTCGACTCCATAGGACCGTAAGTTTCTTTGGATAGCTGAAACAAATTTCTCTGCACCTTTGAAGACATCTACCATATTTTATTACTACTGTGACTGTTTTTACAAAACCCTTGCTTCCTGAGCAGTAACCACATTCCCAGGACTGTTTGCATATGCCAGCAACAGATAAAGTTAACATATCTGAAGCAACTAAGGAATGGCAGTAATGCACTGGATGGTGCTTGCTCTCTCATTTCTATTTTTGGTTGGTTTTTTTACAAGTTGTCCTACCCTATCCTGACAAAAACAAACAAACAAAACCTGTCTAAAACAGAAAATAAAAGCTTGCTGGGGGATAAACCACCTGATTATTTTATGTTGTCACTGACAATAGGCTGACAAGGTAGCCATTGGAAGGGACACTTCCTCACCTGGTCTCATGAACTCTCAGGATCTACTGAGAAACTGTTACATGGTAGCCAACAGCAACAGGTGATTTTCTTAGTGCATTTTTTGGCCTTGTACAGTGTAGAATGTACAAAGTACAGTCCAGTCAATAGCAGCCAAAATACCTGGAGCATCTTGAAACCCAGCAATTGTTTGGGCACAGTTAGACAAGGCATCCTAGAAGCAAAGAATACAAAACACTTATGAAAGGAGAAGCTGGGGTAACCTTGCCCACAGTGTCTGCTCTCAATATTCTACACACCAGCTGAGTGAGCTGGATACTGCATCCTTAATGGTGTCCGGGGGTATGTTTTAAATATTCCTGTACCCTATCTCTAACCAACAAGATCCTGTAATTTCCAGCCACTTCCGTGCTTGCCTGTTGCTGAATGTCAACAGTAAATACAGCTGGCAAACACAGAAGTTGAAGCAGTTAAAGGATGTGTCATATATCACTGGAAGTTTATTATAATTTGCAGTTGAACTTGATTACTTAAAGGTCGTCTCTCTTCTGTACATAATCAGTTTTCCTTGCTCCCAATTTTACTTATACAATTGTCAAACTAAAATAATTAAGGAGGAATTACATATGGGGAAAAAAATTGTGTTCACGTACCAAAGAACACAGAATTATTAAACAGTTGAGGTTGGAAGGGACCTCTGGAGCTCATGAGGTCCAAACCCCTTCTCAAGCAGGTTCAGTTAGAGCTGGTTGCCCAGTACCATAACCAGATGGCTTTTGAATATCTCCAAGGATGGAGACTCTGAAACCTCTCTGGGCAACTTGTGTCAGTGATCAGTCACTCTCAGAGTGAAAAAGGGTTTCCCCTTTCTCAAATGAAACCTCCTATTGCAGTTTGCACCCATTGCCTCTTGTCCTGTCAATTAAAGAAAATGTAATGTCCTGCAGTGAATCAAGTAGATGGAAGCTAATTCATAAATTTCATTGCAGTGCCCAGCTGAAGTATGCAGTGATGGCTAAAGATGAGAGTCTCTTCAAAATCATTGGTTCGTTTCTAGAAAAGAAATGAAATTGCAGGATGAAACCTCAGCAGTGTCATCCTCTCGTAGATACAGGTTTGGTTTTGGACAAGTCTTTAATTTGAAAACTGTAAATAACTTTCAGTCAACTTGACAAGTATCATTCTTCCAACATTTAGTCTTCAAACCTACAAATCCCAGCAGCAAGTACCCCATAAATCTTCAAAAGTGAGCAGTAGGTAGGACCTGCTTCTTTTAATTCTCTTTCTACATTTGCTGAGATGCTGTCCTTTACTTTTCTGCTACAGCTACTTAATTTTCCTCCCTAGCATTACTAGTTGCCCAGATTTTACTATAATGATTATTCATCCATTTTTTGTCTCTCTCTTGAACAGTGAAAAATAGCCATGTCACAGTGATGCAGCACTAACTCCAGATACCAATCCTTTTGATGCCATGGCTGAGTCACTGCAGGTGGAATGCTGCTGGTGGCTGTGCCACAGGGGGCATGGGTGACATGGGAGGCCCAGGATGGCTGCCTGGGCTGGCAGGGGCAGATGCCTATGGCAATGGGGAGTGGCTGCTTCTCCTTTGCTGCTTCTCCTGTCTAATACCTTTGGGTGCCTGGACAGGGGTGAAGCCAGACCATGTCACTCTCCCATCCTCTACCTCCTGTGACGCTCCGTTGGAGAATGTTGCGAGTTTCTGGAAAGGATATTGACATAAAGATAAGAAAACACACACAGTGCCCGTCTGTACACTATCAGGGTTCTAGAGGCACCTGGAAAATCTTCATAATCCTTGAAGATTAAGTGGATTAAAGGGAGATCCAACCTATTCTCCCTCTCTGTATGCATCATGGTCTTACAAGGAGCTGGAAGCTCCCCAGAGCCATGGATAAATGAAGCTCCTCATCACCCATCTTCTCTGAGTGAAACTTGCCGTAAAGTTTCTGATTCATAAACCCATTGGTTGTTTTTGGTTTGTGCTGTCTTTTTACTGGAAAATTTTTGAGACTTTTCCTTTTGCATAGCAATTGCATAAGCCTAATTTTTTGAAGAAAAGATCCCCAACTGCCAGGCTTTTCTATACAGACCAGGTCCTCAAGGGACTCATCTTTCAATATCTTTCACCCCAATTTCTATTTTCCTTTTTAGTCATATCTTTCCAGTTGGATAGAGCAACTTGCTACCGGACAGCAAAATTGCTTTTTTTACCCCATAATGTGAAAGTCTCTTGCCATTCCCTTTTGTTTCATGCTCTTTATTTAATGAGAAAGGGCAGGTTAGGGACTCTCACCTGAGTAACTCAAGGCTGTTTTTGGAAAAATCTGCTGAAGACAGAAAATAGGCAGGTTATTTTGTTCTTTTATTAATCCAGACCAGAAATTACTTTCTTATATGAGGAAACACTGTAGTGGAACTGAAGATCACTTAGAATATAGTTGTACCATGTCGAACTTTTCTCTCCTTTGTTAGAGAAAGGTATTCAATAAATAGCATAAAGTAGGTAAAATAACTGAAAAATGATGCTGTAACAGAGGCAACACTTTCTTGAAGATCTAAGGTATGGCACAGTGATTTGCCGTAATTGTTGTTGTACTTTTATCATCCTTAATTGTTTTTATGCTATTCTAAATTTATCTGGGGGGTTCTAACCAATGTTAGGGTTTCAAAACTTTTTACATAAAAATTTATAAAATAAGATTGTCCCTTCCCACTCATTGCAAGTGCACATGGGAGCTCAACACAGCACTGACATTAATGATAATATCACAGAAAGATGTTCACAATGGTCCTTATAACCAACTCCTATCATAGCACTCTGCAGTCTTAAATTCAGCAGAAGAAATTGGCTCCAAAGAATAAACAGTCTTTATCCAAGCCTGTCACTGCACTAAATTAACCAAGATACGTCTCTTTAAACGCAGAGGTCTTGGCCTGCTTTCTTTGGCAAGATACTGCCATGACTAACATGGAGTTAAAGATACCGAATTAGAAGAAATACATCAATAAAAATAATTTAAATATAAGAGTTTCATTTCACCAAAACTGATAAAACTTTATATCTTTATGCTTTTATGTAAAGAAAGGTTTATCAAGATAAATCATTTGATGTTATTGAGATGGTGTTAGAAAGATAATAATTGCCTTTTTAAGGAAGAAAACTAATAAAGTCAATTTAGGTGGACTAAATCTGCTCTCATCTTTTGCCCTTGTATTCCTGCTTCTTTGAAGCCAAAGCAGTAAAAATCTATGTACCAAAAGAAAAGAAAAATTCCTGCAAAGCAAGAAAATGTAGCCCTACTTTTCTAATGTCTAAGGGAGAACAACTGTATTGCAAAATTCTCAGGCTACCTCCAAGCAGCCAGCACAGATGTCAGAAGTGCTTTAATTGTGTTAGCATAGTACTCCCCCAGGTCTGTTCTTCTGTCTGAGCAATACCATAAGCCCAGGGAAAGCACCTTATTAACACAATTGCTCTTCTCTCAGGCAGAGCCAGCCTTTCACATTTAGCTGATATTTTACAAAATCTAGGCTTAGATTGACTTTGACTTGCTGTTGGAGAAGAAGTGCAGAGAAGCACAGACACTGATGGATTTTGGCATAGGGTGGGAAAAACAAATTTCATAAACAAGCAGGCTGGTTGCAGTCTAGGCAGCAATGAGAGTTCTCTTGCAAGGGTTCTTCCAGCAGCACCTTCAACTGGATCAGGAGACACTTCCCAAGGTGCTGTTCTGTTCAGTCGTTATAGTCAGCTATAACTGCTCCAGCATCGGCATGATCCATCACTGAGTACCTTAAACTAAATAAGAAGCATATCCTAGATATTCTATCTGCATAAGATTGCCCTACACAATCATTTCAACAGCTGAAGGAACACTTTCTACTGACTATTTTCAACTATCTTATCTTGTATAGTTTGATCAATTCTGCAGCAAGAACCACCCAAAGAGTCTTTGGGATGGCCGATTCTTCACACAGGATATTAATCTGCACTCTGAAGATGTGTGCAGACTAAGAAAATGATTATTACAAATGGCTGCTGCATCTCAGAAATTAGCTTTCAGTTTGCCTCTTGATGCTCTCGTACTTCTCTTAATTTCATCATGTCTTACCCAAAATACATCTTGGTCCTACAGGCACTGCCAGAAATCAGGGGTTTTTTTCATATGGTTTTAGAAAAACAGTTTTTCTTAAAAATATGTTTTTAAATCCCAAATTTGGATAGTACTGTATACATGTTTTTAACTTCTATTGAGTCCAACAATTTTATGTAGGAAGCTGTGCTACGACGATAAAGCCCAGGCCTCTGCTTAACAGTATTCTTCCCTGACTCCTGTGTGATAGAAGTGATCTATCCACTTGAATATGGAATTTGGTTCAGAAAATGTTTTAGTTTTAGTAGTATTTAGAAGTCAAACTTGGAAGATGGAAAATGGATCCCAACAATTCCTTTCCTTGAGTTACTCAATAGAGCAACAAGGTTATCTTTTCCCAAAATTGATTGCCTGTCAATTTGCATTGTTTCACTTGCACTTGAGTCAGAAGGAATCTGGTTAATTACCAAATTATCATTTTCTATTACTTCTGGCTTCTCAAACCTTATATTTAAATGCAGATATTTACTTCTTAGCTTTGATATATATTTATGATTTTGTTGTGGCAAAAATTGTAGAAGAATACTGTTTCTCTCACCAATTTGGTTGATATATATTTGATGTAAGCATTTTCACAATCCACAGTGAAACATCTGCATTAGATGGAAATGGTTTTTGAAATGCAGAAGTTCTTCAAAAAATGAAAACGTTCTGTTTCCCATATCCCTCTACCTGGTACATACTCAGCATGTCCTTTTAAAGAAAGCACATTAGCATAATTAACTGTGTAATCTGAATGCCAAATGTATATCACACACTGAATCACAGGATGGGTAAGGATGGAAAGACCACTGGAGGTCACCTGGTCCAACATCCCTGCTCAAGCATGGTCCTCCAGAGCACCTTACTCAGAATTGTGTCCAGATGGCTTTTGAATGTCTCCAGAGAAGGAGATTCCACAATTTGTCTGAGCAACCTGTTCCAGTGCTCAGTCACCTACACAGTTAAGCTCTTCCTCATGTTTAGGTGGAACTCCTCGTGTTCCAGCTTCTGCCCATAGCCTCTCACTCTCATTGCTGGAACCACTGAGAAGAGCCTGGCTATCCTCCCTCTTGGCACCCTCCCTTCAAATACTTCTATACATTGATATGTCTCAGTCTTCTCCTCATCAGGCTAAAAAAATATGGAGTGCTTCATGAACTTGCATATCATCATATCATATCATAATCATATAATATCATATCATATCAATCATCTCATCATTACTAATGTTACTTTTTTCTTCTCCTGATTGATTGTCCTGGAAAAGTAAGATGATTACAGTCTCCATATAAACAGCATTTTGGTTGAGAAGTCCCACCCAGCTGGATCCTCCCTTTTCATTTCTTCTGGCACATGGCAGTAGATGTGGTTGCTATCCAGCTGATTAAAATTACCTTTACTTATAGAGTGAACCAATCACTAGCTCTATTTAATGCAGAGAACTGCCATTAAAGAATATTAACTATACAATATACCTGTGCAGAATTTTAGAAGCTCCTGCCAGTTTGGAAAATGAAAAGAAAATATGATACTTCTGTTTCCACTGTTTTACTAACCTACATCAGCAAAGCTACTTAGCAGCTTTGTATGGTAGAAACCAGACAAGAACAGATACACAGAAGAGCTTTATCTGTAGCTGCCATTCAAATGTAATCCCAGACAAAAGGGGTGAAATTTACCAGTCAAAATTATATTTAACATAATTTTAAGACATCCTTCCTACTTCCTTGTTCCAGAAGGACAGAAGTCTCAGATAGGTCCTGTATTATCTGGTAAATTATGTTCAGGTGTCTCAGATACTCCAGGATGTCTAAAAGGTCATTAAAAGCCTAGGAACTCAACACCAAGAGTTCCTTGTCCTCTTGGTATTATACTAAAATATAAATAAATTTTAATTGAAAGTTAATATAATATCATTGATTATGTTATTATTTCCATCTCCATTTTCACATATTTTGTTATTTCTAACTTCTTGAGTTACAATACTTAGGGAGAAAATTGAAGTGTATACTGAGGCTGAAGAGACTGGTGTGTAAAGCTCACAAAGCCAGAGCAGAATACTGGCAGCACTTTCAGCAGACCATGCATGTCTAGCCTTCTACAGTAGCAATTCTTGAACTTTGTTTTGTTCAACAAACTTCAAGCACCAAGAAATGTTTGAAAAACCTATTCCAAAGTTTTTCAGGAAGCCTTGAACATTTTTAATCATACCCTTTTGGATTTCCTTCCTTGAACTCCTTGTCTTTTTTCCCAGGCAGGTAAATGAGGGTGTAAGAAAGACCTTACTTGTTCATGGTGTACCCAGTCTACTGACTTGGATTCACTTTCTTTACAAAGTGACATTGATACCAACCAGTGAAATCTTAATAATAACCTCTAAGACTTCTGTCCACACATCCAAATAAGCAAACAGTTACCTTTCCTTGGCTTGCCCAGAGGGGATCAGGGTTTGGAGGCAGAGGTTATCATCAGCTGCTCAGAATTTCTTTAACTCACTATCACTGCTGTGCAGCTTCCTGTGGATCTTCAGGAAGAATGAAATGGGGCATCTAATTTCAATGTGGAATTCATTATCCACTCTTTCTTCAGAGCACCACAAATTAGCCAGGAAAGGCCAATGTCAAATCATCTGGGGTACTTAGCAGAACATCAAGAGTAAGAACAATTATCTGACCCAAGGTAATCATTAAGAACTTTGCTGAATGAAGAATCTGTTACCTTAAATCAATTTCAACACTCCTTTTTGTAGACACAATTTCAGGTGGTGGTACTGAGTGCATATAGTTCCAAAATAATGATTTTCAAATTAATTTATTTGTTTTTGAGGTTTTGCACAAGCTGCCAAGAAAAGAACACTTTCCTGCAGGAATTTTTAGCTGCATCTGAAGCGTGGATAAGCTCTGCTGTGTGCAAGTCCTGCATATAAATTAGCAATCACATCTTAAAGCAGTGGCATGAGTGAGGACCTTTTAAAAAGGTATATTTATTTTGTCAGCAAAATATTATCTCAATTGTCAATAAGTTCATAATTTTTACTATAAATTTTATCTATGATGAACTTTTCTCATACTTTTTGTGGAGGCAAGTTGAAATAGCATTTTCTCTATACAGCCAAGATGGATGCATTTTAAAAAGGAACAAGGCTAAGAGCACAAATCTTTCAGCAAAAGCTTGTTTCTGTTTTAGTGACTTTCTCCGCCCACCAGATAATCAAAGGAGAAAGAAGAGTGCTGGAACTCAGAAATGAAAATGCATTTGGGATTGTCCAGGAGAGCAAACTCACAACTGTGGTTTCATTGTCGGATCACTTGGCGCATGCTGTCGATACGGTCAGAGCGCTCGGCTGCATGGGGGAATGAGGGGTGATCCTGAGCTTGGTGCTGGCTTTTCAGAGCACCCTTATCCAAAGCCTGCATATCTGCAATTACCATTGTGTCTTCTGGTAGCACCTCACTCATCTGTGTGCCATATGGACCAGGTTGTGATAGCCCAACTATCAGAGACGAGGGGAAGTGTGAAGGTGTGTCCGGAACACAGGCTTGACACACTGGAGAGAAGGATTGTCTGTGGTTCTTGTCTTCTTCATGAGGCTCAGGAGAAAAAAACAGGCCTTCAGCAGAGAGTGCAGGCAGCCTGAGTCACCACAGACCAAGGAACAAATGACAAGAGATGAATTTGCCTGTAAGCACATGCATGGTTTGGGAAGGCAATTCAGCCTTCCTGAACATCACCCTGTTAAGCACATAGCAAATCAAAAATATGCCCCAGAATGTGGCATGCAGTAATTGCAAAAGAGTGAATAAAAGGGCTACATTTATATTTCTTCTATTTTGTACAGCTTCTTCTCTTCTATTTTGTACAGTTCTGTATTTTACAAGCTGTCTATTTCTATGGGAATCTTATTTTCAGGTCATATGTAAGCACAACATGAGCAAGCAGTATGCACAGTTAAACATGTAAATCTATTTAAATTTGAATAACATTGTAGAACATCAAAGAAAATATTTCATGAGTGAAGTTTGTCATGGTTTAAAATAGGAAAAGCACTCTACATTAGGATTTCCAGTTTGATTGTTTTGCTTTCAGTCATCAGAATACACACAAGTTTTTCAACTTGTAGAGCAATCTTAAAATTAATGTGTTATGAAAGTAAAATTATTTTGCTGCACTTTGCATCCTTTTCTTCTTATCTAAGAGCCTTCTGACAGCCACCTAATACCAGCTAGATTTTCAAGTGTCCCTTATTGCAGATAATTGGAAGCATCTGCTCCATTGTTAAAATGTGCACTCCTGTGCTTACAGCTGAAAACTGTGATCTCAGCATATCCAAACATCTCTTCATCTTCCCAGCTTCAATATAATTTTCTACTTCTGATCATGTCCTGGAGTAAGGAGTTGGTTATTCTAAGTAGTTATTCCTTGATTTATGTCAATTTGAAGAAATTGCAGAACTGCTGTAATTTTCAAGTCAATTGTTCCTCCTCACACCACCTGTGAACTAAAAAGGATGTGCTTTCCAAAAGATATTCAGTGCCTGCTGCTCAGTTGTTGGTTCCTTGGCCATTCCTGAAATTTTTTTAGAGTTGCATCTTGGCTGATACGCCATCAGCAGTTCTGTGGCACAGAAGATGCCGAGTGCTGGAAAAAATCAGTGTGGGCATGCCGTTCCCTTTGGTTTGTGAGGATCCTCTCAGGCTGACTGCCCTACATACAATCCAAGAAAAAGAGATTCTTACACGTTGGAAGGAGCCAGCAGGCTTATCTCTGGTACTTCTTTATTCAGCTCTTGCTGGTTACAAGGGCCAAGAGCCCAACTACAGGGACTGTCTCAGTGAGTGTATTCAGCTTGTGACAAGTTTAGTAAAAGTGGTAAAGAGTGGAAGAGGGTCTGCAAATCTTCAGCAGAGGTTGGTACTCCTGTCTGTGGAGGAGACTTCTTTTGCCTATACACAATAGTTCCTGTTCAGAAAAGTTCAGATACAAAATATATGAGTTGCTGGTGCAGGACAGCATTGTACAAAGTACTATTAAGAGAACTTGGAGACTAGTGTAGCTCTTGCTTTCCTGCAATTGATAAGTATTATAGACATTCTAACAGATTTCAACATCCCCCAAGAAATTGAAATCTTAAATCTTACTTGATAATGCATTTTTTACATTGAGAATCATTAAGATTCTTAATTAGTGTCTACAAGCAAATGAGGTGTCCAGTGTCCCATACACAACCAGTCTCCTAGAAAACCAGCTGGTGTAGTAAGTGACTCTGCTCAGCTTGAGGTAAAGTCTCACTCCCTGGGCTCTCCCTACTGACTGTGAAGAGAGCTCAGACATCTGTACCTAAAATCATAACACCCATAAGTAGAGAGCTGGGATGGGTTGTCTTCGTTTGTAAACTGAAGGACTCCCTGAATCTCCTGTTGTCATTGCACTGAAAGAGATATACTTTTTTAGGACTTAATGGTGCTGCACATGAGTGCTTGGGATACTCTTGTCAAAAATAGAGGACAATGTGGGATTTCTTAATTCTTCTTCCCACTACCGGTCACTTATTTATGAAGCAAAGATTAAAATGTCATTTCCTTTCTCCTTCCCGTAATCCTGTTATAAAACATTACTCTTTCTACCATCCTGTCTTTCTCTTTAGATCATCATAATTTTGAAGCTGCTAGCACATAGGGAGTTGCTTTCCCTAGTTTGCTTAATGACTTTTATGCTGCAAAATAAGGGGTGAGTGTAGTCCCCGTGGTATTGTAGCCTGAACCCCAACCAGACCCCTTTTTGGCAAGCATCCAAGCTTGGCCTCCAATCCCTCTACAGTCTTGGAGGTTCCCACTACTTCCCCACAGATTTTGTGCTATCTTCCTTTAACTTTCTCTTTCTGCTTAAACACTTCCACCATTCCTTTCATGAGTACTACAACACTTTGAACCCGTCAGAACCCTTCCCCTGTAGCCAGCATTTGCTGACACAATTTTTCTTTTCCTTGAAACAAATGTGACCCCTTTTGTGAACTTCTTCCTGCAAAGAACATTTCTGCAAAATAAGATTTGTTAAAAGCTTCAGCCTGCTGACAGATTTTAGCAAGCAGCTTTTTTCTTGGATACTTTTGCCAACAGTCATGCCTGGTGCTGGGCAAGGCTGGCTCACTGATTGCTCTGCATAACCAAAAACTGCACAATTCATGTAAATCCGGCAAGAGAAAATGCTTTCTGCTGAGAAAGCACTTGTCTACACAAGCAGATGGCTGCAGGTGCAGTATATGTCCAGTCTGAAAGCTTTGTCTGATACATTCTGCTTCTTAGAAAGGCCTGACATCATATGAGCTTGGCTATATGATGTCCACTAAAACAAGAAGTCTCTATCAAAAGAAACTACATCAATCTAAACAATGAACAGAAAACTAAATTTATCAGTTTTATTTAATTTTCCTTTTGTATTACCTAACAGTGTTGCTGTCCATCTCCAGCTCTTCCTTTTCTTCTGGACATGAAATAAAATTTTCTATTCTGAATTTTCTCTGCTATTTGATGCTTTTTTTGACATAAATCTAGGCAGATCTAGCAGCCACTCTTCTGAGAAGTAGGCTAGTACTTATTTAAGGTACTTTAAACTTCAGTGCACCAGAGTTTCTAATAGCCTCTACAATTTGAACACAGAAGGGCATAAGATGTGGTTAAGCCACCAGGCTGGTAGAGACACAGTATCAAATCAGGTTCAAAGGTGATTTAAAAAAATAAATGTGAAGACTAAGAAGGCTCAGAATTGTAGTCCTTACCTATCCCCAAGTCTGCTAATAACTCCCAATTTCTTTTTTTCACAGCTTGTCTTCACTAATGGTTGGCAATATCAGACCACCAGTCTTAGTTTGAAGAAAATGTCAGCTTAACCCAAGCAGAGCATTTAACAGCTAAGTGGCTTTTCTTGAGCAACAACTCACACTTGTAAATTAATCATGCTGGAACAGTCTCACTCTAGGCTAACTCCGTATACCAATTTAACTCATTTTCCATGTTCTGAATGTGGAAACATTAAATCTAGGTCAATATTTTCAGCAAATTTAATAAATTATTCAATGAGTCAATTATTTTCTCAAGATATTTTGTACCACAAATTTTCTACCTGATGCCACGCAACCATTTTAGCATTCAAGGAAAGAAACCATTCTTATCTGCAAAAGGACTGTGCAGTCATGCATCTTAATTCAGGATTTAACATCATTAGGTATAGCATAGCAGGAGGGAAGCAAATTTCATCCCACCACACACTTGATTATCTTCAGACTGAGATGTACTTGTGTCTATATCTGCTTATTCTTGAAGTCAAGAAGGTGAAAATCCTCCATTAATGCAATAAAAATTGTATATTCCTAGAAGCAAGTCATTAAGGAATTTGTCTGACATTGGCTGGAAAGTGTAATATAGCTTCAGATCACTTGCCTGACCCTGTAAATCAAAATGTACTCATGATTTAACAAATCCTATTTTTTTGCTTATTTCCCTTTTGATTTTATTTTTTATATGTAGTATTAGCAAAATCACACCAAAGCAAAACTTGGAAACAAAAAGAAGTAAAAAAGGGATAATAGTCTCTTGTCTTCTAGATAGAGGTTTCTGACAGAAGTGAATTGTAAGAAAAAGTTGAATGAAAGATATGGATATTTGACACACAAAGGTCAATAAGCAGTTCTGAAAATAAGGGCTGGGCAGATGAAAGAAGACAAAAATGCAGGCAAGACACAAAGGGATGGTTTGCAGGGAGCACTGGCAATCCCGCCAGCATGGGGAGAGGTGGATTTAGACACACTGTCATAAAAAATTCACAGAGCTCAACCATAGTCAATCCAAAGTTAAAAGGAAATCTTCCAGTGAGATCCTGTCAAAACTGACACGCTCAATATTGTACTCCTTACAAAGCCAAGCCCAGCAGCTGTACTGGTGATGAATGGCTTGGAGCGAGGCACTGCCGGGGAAGTCTCTGTCGTGTTGGCCCAATGATGCTCATGGGCTGTGGCAGGTGGTGAGGAAACTGGCAAAGGCATCCCACTGGGTCTGTCAAACTCACCTTCCCTTCTCCCTGAACAGCTCCTTTTGCTTTTCATCACTGTCACGGCCATGCTCCAAAACAGCTCCTCTTCCTCAGCTGCAGTCCCAGAGAAAACTCAGGAGTGTCATGCATTGCAGGACCACACAGTCAGAACCTTCGCTCCCACTCACTTCCAAAAATTAAACCTTTCTCCCTTTCTGCAGCCTTGACCTGATAATTGTGCTGGTGGGAGGAATAAACTGTTAGTGCTGCTCCACTGAATTTGGATTTTAAATGTTTAGCGTGCCATTCATTAAAACTGTAATTATTAATAGTTTTTTTTTAAAGGCATTGGTGTCACACTTTTTTTTTTTCACAGCTTTAATCTCATGACTAAGGAACTGTCAGAAAGAAGAGAGACTCTTTTCATAATGGAAAACATTTTGATGTGTTTTAGCAGAATTTTTTATCTGCAAGTTGAACAAACAATTCCAAAGAGCCTTGTTTTTAATGGGTATTCCAGTTATATTGACTAATGTACAGAGGAGAGAGGTCAAGTAACAGCTATTTCCAAATAAAATTATATTCTGCTGAAATCAGAATCTGTGGCTTTCTTAGCCCTGAGTCTTTTCCCCAAGCCATTCATTATCAGAGATTATCTAATTATATAATATTTTACACAATAAATGCAAGCATTGTGCTTTTTTGGCATCTTTTTTATCTCTATTAGAAGAAGCTAATTAGACTGTATTTTTCATGTGCAGGATGAATACGTACTATATGTACCCAGATACGTGGTGCTGAATGCTAGGGTCATTAACAGTGGTTCAATGTACAATTAGATATTTCTGATTTGAATGCCATTGCTAACAACATTAATAGTGTACAAGGTTTTCCATTAACCCACTGAGATTGTGGGGTGGTGAACCATTAACTCAAAGGTATTTCCCTTCTGAGGACCTAAGACCATGCACAAATCCTAGTGTGGCCTCATTCTTGATTGTCACCCAAGTGCTTTTCTAATGCAGATATTAATCTCTGAAAGAAGTCAGCAGATGCATCATGTACCAATTCTTCCTGAAGCATGGACACATCATGAGCCACATGGCAAATGCTTAATAGGATTTCAAGTACATTTGCAAAGCAGACTGTTAAAAGCAGTTTGTTGCATTTAAATGGCATAAAAGGTTGAGTTTATTCTAAGCTCTATACTATATATGACATTTGGAATTTAACACAAAAGAAGAGAAACAAACTAGAAGATATTTCTGGTACTTTTTTTAAGCTGGAAGAAGTCCTTAACACATTGAAGCTTACATGACAGGGCCATTTCCTGTTGCAGGACCCTCCCATCAATAATGAGAGAGAGATTGGGAAAGCCAAAGATGAGAAATTAAATGCCTGAAACACTTTTTTTGGAGAGCAGGACAGGAAGTGGTGAGAACAGACATTTATTTTTATACTGACTGTCTCGGTTCTAGGGAAATGAGAAAACGCAGTGTGAGTTGTATTGGCAAGCAGTGAGTCATTGATTCACTTCGTTGATAAAAGTATGGAAAAAGTATCCCTCAAGGAGGAAATAAACTGTTGAATTTGCAGCTTTACTGGCAGCAGGGGCAAAATTCTTTTTCTGCAGCTCTATTGCTGCACCACATGAAACACTGTAAAAATTATGAATTTAAATACATAATGGAAAAGACATAATAAAGGAATGACAGCTAATCAGCTCCATTCCCCTATAGCCTTTTTTATTTTATATTTGTGATGCCTGATTTAGTGTTTTTACTAGTGGCAGTACACAATATCCCAGTTCCACAGTCATTTTACTGAGTGCTGAAAATATTTGCTGAATAAGTTATCTTTTAGAAAAATATATAAAAGCTATAGGCAGAGTTCCCCAGTGGTGTAACTTGCATGTAAAGATGCCTCTTATGTGTTCTTTCTCGCCACTTCTTGAATCCCCTACAGCTACTTACAACCCTCATGTAGTGTTTCCTACCCAAGAAGCTCAGCTGCAGACCTGCTGATTAACAATTTTATGGGCAAAAGAAGAAACATCAGGAGCAGCTGGTGTTTGCCAGAGAACCGAGGAAAGGAGAGTATCAAACTGCAGCGATGACCCACTGCCTCTTGGAGCCTGCGTCTATCCTTTCTCCTGTGTGGCTGAAATGTGGCTGTGCTAACTCTGTCACCACAGCCTGGGGTCCCACTAGCATTTAATCAACCTTATTTGTAGCCCTGAAATCCAGAACATGCCATTAGATTATCCACTTTGAACCTTCTCAAGGGTTTGAACCAAGAGAGAAAAAAAAAAATGGCTCCTGCCCCACCTCAGGCTTAGCTGCGTGGTATTTTTCTACAGCATTTCAGAGCTATTTAAGCAATTCAGGACTCAGAATTTGACATGGGGGTTATTTCTTCCTCAAAAAATGTTTACTATTGATGCTGAAGTCTTTCTTTACCACACAACAATAGTGAAAAAGTAGCTAGAAATAAAAAGAAAAACACATCGCAGAGACACAGAGAGAGAGAAGGAGCAGAGAAGGGAGGGAATTATCAATATAATCAGTACTGCAGACATGGAGCTGTTCCAAGCCTATATCAGGGCAATTGGTCATTCAGCTTGAATTTGGATTTGTCAGGAGCACAGAGCCTAACCCATCATTCACTGAGAATACACTGTTCTTCCTACATTGACTGCATTTTTAGAAAAGTCAGCATTTTCCATAAGAAAACTTTTACGGATGCTCTAGGGTATTGAAGAATACCAGCCTTGCCAAAAGAGAAGCCTTAGATTTCTTGTTATTCCCAGGCTCTGACTCCTCAGAGTACCATCTTTCATCTTTCAAACAATTTTCTTGTCAAAATGTGACTTTTTGAGTAGGGTTTTTCCCCTTCTGTCCAGTTGCTTTAACATTTTATCCTTCATACTGAAGGAAAAAGTTTTATCTTGGATCAGCACAGGTCCCTTTATGTTTTGCTTTCTATTTCAGCAGCATGTTGTATTTAATAGGAGACATTTCCAAAAAGGCTGAGGGTCAGGCTTTCAAGTTTGCACTTAACAGCTGCATGTGTCTGAACTGAACATCCACTCAGACAGCCATAAAAATTCCCTTCAGCAGACTGAGCATGGCCACGCAACACAATGCTGCCTTGCAAATCCCCAGAGAAAATCCTAGTGAGCAGAACAGCCATTTGAGACTCAAATTCAGGATTTCTGTGCCAGTGTCTAGACAATATGATCATGGCCCTGCCACAGCAGCTCAGGTCAGCATTGCACTGACACCATGGCATTGTCCCCTGCAGGTGGGGAGTTTATGTCCTGACTTAAGCCTGGCATGGAAGGGGTGCTTTTCCTTTGAGCTTCCTGCAATTTTGAAAGAGTGTGACTTTTGTCAATGCTCACGTTCTAATCTCTCATTCTGGTCTTGAAGGTTGCATGGCAGCTGTGGTCTTTAAACATGCCTGATCAGCATTTTAGGCACAATCTTTCTTAGATATGACTGGAGTATCTGTTAAGGTTAATGTGCTTCACCAGCAGCCTAACTCAAAATTCCCAGTCCATAGTTGTTGGATACTTTTATTATTATTTTGATTAAGACTGAAAGTGAAATTTTGTACTGGCATACCAGAATCAAACTCATCACTTGTAAAGTAAACAGATTTTGAGTCCCAGATTATTGAATGAAGTTCTCCTCAGGGAAGTTTTCTTTGCCATTTCCGGAAAAATGTGCCAAGTATGTTGTATGTTTTGCAGTGGACACCCTGTCCACGATAGATTTGTTATGGCCTGTTCTGAATTTTTTTCTGCATTTCTGCTGCTATCCATGTAAAACGATCAACTTATTTTGCACAATGTATCCACAAATAAAAGCGAAACCTATGCATTCTATAAATCATCTGACATTCCAACAGTGTGCTGTTTTCTGACTTCGGATGACTCATTGTCATATTCATTTGTTAGCTTGTTCATCTATTAAATGTAACATGCTCCATGACAAGTGACCCATTTAATTTTCAATTCTAATTATGTCTTTTTGGATCCTCCTAGTTCAATTTTCCTAGTCTTAGTGCCAAAGGTTAATGTCTTAAAATTAGATATCTAAACAGAAGTGGGACATAGGCACTGCTAAATGAGTAAAGCAATTATAATTGTGCAGCTTTAAGCATTTCTTCTACTAACTTTCTATAAATAAAACTTTCCTCAAAGGTTTCAGTACAGATCAATTCTGAGCTAATACTAACCATAAAAGTTATTGCCAAATTCAACTAATTCTGGAGTTATGAGTAACAAGACAATTACCACAGAATTCTACAGAAATGCAGATTTTTTTAGATACTTGTTCAGGTTAGAATACCTGACCCAGGTATTCTACACATACAGACACAGAATATAAGCACAAAGAACATTTTTATATCATATATTCTTGCTGATTAGCACATCTTGAATAGCACATATTGGTGAAATGTGATCACTGATGCTATTACAAAACACTTTGATAGTGTTCAAGACTCTTGATGTTTGGCAAGCTCTATAATTGCTTTAATGCTTTATAGTAATAGTACTGCATTGATTTATTTTTGATATTTTTCTCTTCATTATCAAACCTGTGGATCTACTGCAACTTCTTTATTATTTGTGTCCAACAGCTTTCAAGATTGGTGCGCCTTTCCTCTCATTCTACACATTTGGTTTTCAGCTCTCCACCTCTCTCCCAAGGCCAGTGTAAACAAACAATTTCTGAGGCCATGGAGGCTGTGTAAAATGTCTGAATGACAAAGTAATGAACACTCTTTGTGACTGGAGTCAGCACAAGTGTTTACTGCTAAGCAACAAAGACTGATGTCAACGAGTTTTGCCAAATGCAGATGGTGAGTAGGTTTGTTGGAAAAATGAAATCACTCTAACATAACTCTTTACAGCAGATACTAATATAATAGAAATAAAATGCACTCAACTGGTTGGAGTGAAGCACTCCACAGAGAGGAATGAGGTTAATTTAATAATACTTTCTGATGGCTCAGCCTGTGTATTATGGAATTGCTCATATGTGAAAATATTCCTAACCTATCTCAGCAAGATTAAGGACGGAAAAACATCTGCAAAGCTGTCCTAAAGTGCCTGCCATCTCCAAAGCTGCAGTTCAGAATGTTGTGAACAAAGGAAGGACACAATACACTGCACCTGGCTGCTGGGAAGGTGGTGCTTGGAATATGCAAATACAACATCACTGGACACTTCAGACTCTCACAGCATAAACAACTTTTAGTGCTGTTCAGCAAATGCCTTTGTATTGTCTCTCTGAACAACTTGCCAGGTGTGACTGGTGGGCTGAGATTGATGATTATGTCACTGTAAAACTGAACCTCTTCCCTGAAGGGAATGTCCACCAAATTCTTTTTATCCTTGTTTGAGACCAGATCTGTCACAGTGGAGAACACACTCATTTATCTGCTTTGAGCACCTTCATGAAAACACAGAAATCTTTATGCACATCCTTTAGGCAGAGCTCAATATCAAAATCACATGCAATTTTCCTTCTTCCCATAGACAATGCACAAAAGCAGAACACGAAACTGAATAAGTGGTAGTTAGCTCTTAAAGAATATGCAGGGCATTCTATTCTGGTTCAGCCAAACTGCTAAAATAATTTACTATAACTCACCCCTGGTGCAAGCCGCACCAGAAAGCAGATACTCTCTTCCCTGGAAGTCCACATACCTTGCTCACCCTTCCAAAACAACCTGCTTGTGATGACTTAAGTTTTAGCTTTCATATTTTTCATTATCTGTACTGCCTTAGTGTGGAACTCTGAACTTCAGATAAAGTGTTAGCAAGTTCTCTTCACAGTTTAGTTAGACAAAGCAATCCTTTTCCAGCCTGAGAGCCAAGGACACAGTTGCAGCTTTAGGCTCAAGAAGTGTAAATGGCAGCGAATTGAGAAGAGCAATCTGGGAGGATGGGACTGCATAACCTGAAGCTGTAATTGGACAATTGACCCAAATATGTAAATGGACCAAAACTTATAAAAGTGTGAAAACTCATGACTGGTCGTCCCTCTTGGGTCCATCTCGGGCAGAGCTCCGGCCAGACTCTTGTGCTGCCCAAGGCGTATCCTTTGAAGGCCTTTCAATAAATACCTACTTTATTCCTTTAACTCTGTCCAGCCTCTGTTCCAGGTCAGCCTCTTCAGGCATCACTTGAACTCAGCTTGGAAGTTCAGTGCCACTGCCCTACTCCCAGATGCCAGTCACATTCTGTATAAAGAGACTCAATGTTCAGCCTAGAATTTCTGCTAATTCCCTAAACTGGATGGTACAGAAAGACAGGCACATTCCCATGTTCTCAGCCTCCACAGTGAGTGAGTCACCCTTGCTGGCCTGCACCAATCCTTACATTGGTGCAGAGCCTGGAATAGTAGCCTGTAGTAGGATAAGCACACACAGCAGTGTGGTGATGGCAATAAAGTAAACACACACACAAAACCAACCCTACTTCTTGTTGTAGAAAGTGGCTTAATTTGCTTCAAAGTAAAGATGTTGCACCTCAGGCAACTCATTAAACAAGTCTCTTGTGTCTGAATGAAAAATGTAACGTGCATGAAAATTACTATCTTAACTTGAGTGAAAGAAAGATGAGCCAGAGCTCATGTGGGACTCAGCTGAGAAAAATTATTTTACTTGCAGCTATTTTTATTTCTTGTAGCTGTGTTAGACAACCAGTCGAATTATACTGTACAGTTACAACAGAAAGACATGAGTGGCTGCTTAGAACTAGGTAAATTCACCTAAAAAAAAAGGACATTAACCATTTTGAACAGTGACTGCATTTGGAAGAGATATTAGGAAGTGCTGTAGTTTTTGTCTCTTGGTTTACTGTTTACATGTTGTAAGTGTCTTGGGCTTTTTCAGGAGTTTGGATCTAGTCTTTCAAGGTTAGTTGCTCTGCTTACAAATGTTCATAAACTGGAGAGAATAAGTGATATTTCAGGACTGGGGTTATTCAAAAATGGTTCACTTTTGCAGGTCACTACTGAACATTTGACCAGATGGCTTCTGGCATCTCATCAGGCAAACAAAAATGGTGAAGTGGTGAAAGTGGTAGTGACAAATGCATACCCACTCAAACAACATCTAAATTGACTTCTTGGTTTTCAGAGGCTTTAAAGATATGTTCAGGAATACTGAGTTATTCAAATATTCATGGTATTGTGAGAAATATCAGTTGAGCAATGGAACTTTAATTTAATTTCAGCTCTTTAATAAAAAATTTCTTTATGAATTTGTTTGGACTGGGGGAAAAAACTCCCATTTTTTCTAACAGGCCTAGCCACTATGCTTTTTCTCTTGATCACCAGGCATGTACACAAAGCCACAAAATTCTATTTTCTCCATCTGTAATGCACTGCTGAAATATCTAGCACTCATGCCATTAAGCTTTAAAAGCTATTAATGCACTTGGTAAAGACAAAAATTGAAATATGAAATCTTGTCAAGCCTACTGGAAGCTGTAGTTAGTCTTTTTTAATAAATGTTTTTCAGAAACTCCATTTCATCTATGATAAATGCACTTTTTTGAGTATAGCACTGTAGATTTAGTATTGAGAAAAATCTGTTTACAGCTGCTGAATTCTGAACTTTTTATTTAACTGCAGAACATCCAGAGTGCACACAAAGACATCAAACTTTCCAAGCCCTCAAAGTTGTTTGCCCTTGAACTGATCAGCCCATCTGTAGATGTGAGAGGACACCGCCTTTTCCATGTCCATTCTGCTGAGCCAGGCAACAAGGGCTTGAATTAGTATCAAAATTTGACAGTGGGTATTAAACATTTAGCATTGTGGGCTTGGATGTTGAATTCCCATATGCCACCTGAGTCCCTAGATTGTAGACTGTCCTTTGACACAAGTAGTGCTGGCTGTTCATAAGCAAAGGAGTGACTCCACCAAAGCTCTGGAGACCCCCGTGGCCCAGTCACCACCAACCCTGGGTGTCTGCATTTGGCAGGGGCGGGGGCCATGTGCTCAAAACCCTGAAAGAGGCCTGAGCCTCAACTTCCTAAACCCCAGACAATTGCAGCCATAGAGCTCCTTGAAATGGTTTCTCACCCAGCATGCCCAAAGAAGTCTCTGGTTTCAGCTCCCTATCACTGTGAGAGGGCTGCAAGCCAAAGGGACTCTCAGTAAGGGGCAAACTCCTCACAGCTAAGTGCTTAGGAAGTCTGTTGTCACACAGGGTGCCCCATAAAGTCCCACTGACTATAGTCCTTCTCTAAAATAGGTTTATTGAAGTGCACAGTGTTTTAAGCTACCTTTTTTCCCCAGGCACATTCTCCTATAATTTGAAGTCTGTATCTCATGCATATTGGTTGTAAGATTGTTATCAAAGGACCTTAACAGCTTTATGGAATACAGAAATTTGCTGTCATTGTGCTCTGAATTCTGAAAAAAATGGACCTCATTCCAGCTCTTTAAAAGGCAAACCCTGCAGTCCTTGGAAACCACTTGAAATTTAAATTACTATACTAGTATTATTATTGTTACTATTGCTATTACTTCTACTATATTAAATAGACTTCAGAAATCAAAAGGTAAATCAAGATGAATAACCAGTATCAATTTACTAACTTTCCAAACCTAACACAGAACCAAGGTCTTTTTAATTGCAACTACCCATAGGATTAGTTGCAGTTTGAACTACACTATAGATCAAGCAACTCTTGTCTAATCAGGTCCCTTTGTATTTGTGTGGTGATATTGCCCCACAGCTAATGATGTCTCAGCAGACATTACAGCTCTCTTTCAACCAAAAGCAAATGTTGTGAAGGCCATTTGAAAATCAAATCTTCTCCTCGGTGCAAGGGAAAGTCTGGAAAATACCACTAAGTACAGAAAGAGAAAATGCAAGTAAAGAGTATTGCAAGGAATATATTTCTTATGTGTTAATTAAGAACAATGTTGGTATATTATAGTACCCTTATAATAATCTAATACATTAAAAGACATTAAAATGTTATGAGCTATTAAAGCTCTGACACTGATTTAGTGTAAGTATCTTTTGGCTACCAGCCAGTATTGTTTAAAAGCTGCACAATTATCCTGGTTCTGGTGGGAAGATGGAAAAGTTTGAAAGCTTTATTTTATTCTATTTTTCTGATGGGTCTTACCCCCTATAACATTAATAAGGGTCTGCAAAACAAACTGTAGGGTTGCAAAACATGAATACATGGAGAAGACAGAAGATAATTTGAGAATAAAGCTGTTAGCTGCTCCTGACTGTGGCCCCAGAAGCCTTCTGGTAAATCTGACTTTAAAATTCAAACTTTCAGCTATATCAGGATGTATCAAATGAAATACATTTATTTGGCTCCTTAGATGTGTTGTACATTGAAATGTCTGGTAACTCAGTAACAAATTCATATCTTGTCTTTTTAGAGATGCAGGAAAATAACAGGCCTCAAAGGAACTACCTTTCAGAACTAACATGTTCTCTCATTGTTTACTTAGAGAAGAAAACAAGGAAAATTAAGTAAAAGCAGATGGCATTTTATGTCAGAAAACCATCTCACAGAATCACGTCATCTAAAAACTCAATAACTCAGTTATGTCTGCTACAGAATTTATGTTTGCTATGAGGCCCATGAGATCCTGTACCTATTGCTGTGAAAGGTTTGAGGGAAATGAAGTCAGGATGTCACAAAAAAAGGAAGATATTTAATAATCTGCCACAACAAATATTTCCCACCATTTCTTATTGAAACCTTGCTTGACAGAGATCTAGAGATCCTCTTTGACACTCAAGTCAACTTCTGAAGGAAATAAAATACCATAAACAGAGAAGGATGGCAGTATTGATCTTTATGGTGATGAAAATTAGGACACTGAAATGCCAGATATACTGAAATGCCAAAATTTTGATTGACTTGAAAAAACTTATTCTGGGGCTTAAAAACTTTTTAATTCAATCACATAAAAAGGTCAACAGAATTTAGCTGCTCTTTAAAAAAAAAAGGGACAAAAAAATGTCAATGGGTCTTTCATCTCTCCCCAAGATTCAGCCTTTAAAAATATGCGCCTTGTTTAATAATTAGACAGCTATGTCACACTTTTATATGCTGTTTGCATGCTGACAGTCACAATTGGGTCTAAAGTTAATCTGTGTGTGCATGTCCATGATTTTTCTGTGTGTCTTCTCTACTTTTTCAGCCTGCAGAACTTAGTCCCTCTGAAGGTGGGACACAGGTCTGCCCTTGCTGCAAGAAACAGAGAGAGAGGAGCCAGATTTCCCACTGATGCAGGAAGGAGGTCCCATGAAATCACCACCAGGCTTTCCCTGATCCAGCAAACAGCTGGATTTGCAGAGCTTCAGGGCAGATGGAAGGGGCAGATGGGCTGTGGCTGTTTAGCTCATCTGGCACTGCCTGCTTTGCCCGTAGTTGGAGTGGCCCCTGCTAGCAAATGGGGACCCCAGGTAGGTACCTTGCTACACGGTTCTGCTAGTTCTTGGGGAAATAGACTCAGTACTTCATAAAGAACACAAATAATCTATTGCTGTACTACTTACATTGTTTTTTATTGTCTTCCCAACGACTGCAATCTTGGGAACTTTAGCTCAGGAAAGATGCAGAGAAATCTGAGGTTTTTATCCAAAACCAGCATGTCTGAAGAGTGATGTGCTGGGGTGCAGTTTGTTCAGAAAAGATCTATTTTTTTCCATTGACATTAGAAAAAAAAATCTGGAGGAAAAAAAACCCAGAATCTTAATACTCTTTTAATAATCTGAACTTTGGTATGACAATAGAACAGCACATCGATGATGGTACAAAGCTTTTAACAATGTCACGAAACTACCAGCACAAAAAACCCCCAAGCAGCTCTATTAACAATAAGCACTGCTCGCTGCAATAGTTCCAGCAACACATTTACTGAATTGCATGCTTGCTAATTTTGAAAAACATCTCCATATGAGACAAGAATAAAACATGACAAAGTACACAGTTTATACCAAAAAGAGAGGACTAGCTGCTTATATGCTTGCCTGAAACTGCCTCAGCTAACTAAGCTCAGCAAGATGTTATAATGTTGGTTGCTGACACTGGTTATGGCTTACATAATTATATAAACTTATTTCTCGATTTCCCACTCTGTTTATGGGGTCACAATAGCTAGTTACCTGCCTTCACAGAGTCACTGGAATAACAAAACCTCTGAAGCCCATCACTACTCTCTATCCTTCTTGGAAGTAACACTAATGGGAGACTGCCACACATGGTTAGTAAGAAGTTTGTTGGGATCATATCCCCCCAAAGTGATTAATCACCATTGTGTCTGCTTTCAGTCAAGACCCATTTATCATGGTTAGATATTTGTATTGGAAATTTTTGACATATACCTAATGTTAGAGAATTTAAAGTAAGTTTACAATAATTTCACCATGTTAGAGTCAAAAAGGAGGAGGAATGGAGAGAGCTTTCTCTGCTCATAGAAGTTATTAATTAGCTAGTCAAGGACTTTGTTCTAGCAAGAGACATTTGCATCTCCAAGGAGCTAAAGTAAAAATACTTATTTTAATTGAGAAGAATGATCATATGGTTTCTTTGATAATGAAGCAAAAGTATAAATTTCAGGAAGATTAGATTTATCAGGGCTACAGATAAATTTCTTATAAGAGACAAAACTTTGTCCAAAGAGAGTGAAAATAAAAGTATATACCATGGGACTAGCTCACTTCTCAGGGTACACTGAAGGCCTGCTCTGCTGGATATGCCCTGACCATGCTCCAGCTCTGTTTTGGGAGACATAGGAACCACTCTGGTCCCCTTGGAAGTCGTGGGGATGTCCCCTTAGGCTCAGAGAGATTAGGCTGTTTCCAAGGACAGTACAGAAAAGGTCACCAAAAAGACAATAGTACCACAGACCTTAGCATTTGCATGTCTAGGACCATGTAAAACCTCCAGATTTATGCCTCTACTGAGAAAAGATAGTTTGTGGCATAGAAAATACTGTTGGTGTGAGAAAAAGCCTACTTCCCGAGCAGCAGTCACCAGCCCCATTCTTCCTGTCTCCCAGGAGCAGCAAACCCCAGAGCTATCTTGCTATCACTGCTCAAGCTCCATCTGACTTCCACAGTGGAAGGAACCAGGCTCCAGTTGCTCAGCCTTAGGATGTCAAAATTAACATCTGCCTACTCCACTAATGAGCCTTGAGCTGGTGATTGAAAATGTATTGGCATCCCTAGTTTCTCATTAAAAAGGTTGCTTTTTCAGATATTAAACCCTTTATGCAGCTCTTGTTTGAATTTTCTTCAGTTCTGCATCATGCTTTCAAACTGCAGCCAGTCTTCCAGTAGCAGCATCGCTAAATCTGCAGACAGGGTCTCTACTGTCCCTCTGCCCATAAAAACAAGGAGACTTTGCCTTCATCTTAAAAGATTATTAACTCCTTTTTGTTTGGATTCAGTCAGGGCAATCAGGCTTATTTTGATAATTTATTAATATATCACTTTCTTAAATGCCACCTTAGTCTGTGTGTGGATGTGTCCTATTTAAAAAGTCTTTTGTATTTGTTTTGTTCTAGTGAGGCTAATGCTGCCAATCCCTTCTACCAGAGAGACAAAGAAGCAGCTTGCAGAGGGAAGACTAAAGCAGTGCAAAGGCTCAGCAGCTTCAAAGTGGGGCTGGCTGGCTCCACAACATAGACACCAGTCACAGAGATTGTTGCAGAGTCCATGAAAATAACAGCTCAGCCACTGCAGTGCTGCTTGCTAACTCGAGTATGGTCCAGAACTCTATCCCATCTAAATAAAAATGCAACCATTTATAGTGGGAGCAAGAATATAAACTGTGTCAGGAATCCTCTTTATTTGTAGTTATATCAATAGCTAAGAGGTAACATACCAGGAGGCAGAGCTTGAGGATATGATTCTTAGGGTTGAGATCAATAAAGCATGTGCACAGCAAATAGTGCTGTCTGTGGAGATCTTTGTATCAGCTCCAATGCTTCCTCTGAGAGCTGAGAGATGCTCCAGAATATCTTGGGAGTCAAAAGGAGAAAAAAGGTAACAAAGCAGGGGGGAGGACAGAGATGGTTAAAAGCAATTAGGAACTTCCCTGCTATTCAGAAACTTGACAAAAGTTTCTTGGAGCACAGCAAAACTCCCAGTAGGAACTGCTCTTTTCTAGCTGGGAATGGATTTCTGAAAAGTTGAATAGCTCTGTAAAGCTGGCTGCACAAGGTCAGAGGAATAAGAGATATCTCTAAGGAGGGCCCTGATGTTCTGTCTTATCTTTACTTGCTGTACTTTGTGCCCAGGCAGTGTCTTCCCAAAACACTGCATGACAACCCCAGAAAAGCAGCTCTAAAGACGATAGGAAGGATGTGCTTTTGGAGCTCTACTGACACATGCTGAATTCAGCATCTGCAGATAGCTTTTTTTAATCCCCTCCAGCTAATTATCCATGAATTCTAAATTTAATCACCATCAAATATTTTCATATTTTGATTAGCTCACTTCAAAATAATTCAAATTAAAAGTGAACCTAAACATGTACCCTTGGGACCTGAGCAGGTGTCCTCCTAGAGAAATGGCTTCAGAATAACCTACATTGGTGATTTAAGCTGACCCAGATGACTTTCTGCTGAAATAGGCACTGACATGGTCTGTTCTGGCATCTTGACTTTAGGGAAGTCAACTTTTCCTGAGGGCAGTACTTCCTACAGTGCTTCAAAAAGATCCCCAGGAGAGATGCCTCACTGAGTGCTCTGACATTAGACATTGCTTTTACAATCAGCCACTGCTTAAGCGAAAATCAACTTTAAAAAATCAAGTAAATAAAAAACTGAAAAGTCCTATGTCTAGATCCTGAAACACAGGACCTGAGGACCAGAAGCCTACATAGGATTGGACAATCAAGTAATTCAAAATCTGTACTTGTAAAATATTTGGACCAAAAGGCCTCTAAACCAGTGTTTTAATCCCTTGAAATCTGGTTTATAGCTCTACTGTCTTTGTTAGGGATACTTTAAAATGTTACCATCTTATGCTATAAACTTGGTTTGTTACACTGAAAACAGATATGCTCTTAATTCCTTCAAATCAGAAGCAGGATTTGGCCATTTATATCTCTACAGACATGATTCTATGCAGGAAATTGGGTAAATTATTAAATGTGTAACATTCATTTAGGATGCCAGTTGTTCTTTGTGGTTGGGTCATGTATCATATGGAGTTGGCACCCAGTTTCCAATTCACTTGGCTGCTCCGGCTTACGCACTTGCAGCACATTTGGATGTCAGACAGGGCCAGATTGTTTTAAGAAATAGTGGTGAAGAAGGTGTGTGAGTAACCCTGCTCTCATCCCCATTAACAGTCAGACAAAGCAGCAGTCTAGGTTGCAGTCCTCCACAGAGACTGGGCAGGAATAGGCACCATGTGATGCCCTTTTCATCTCCTGAGCCCCCAGATGCTGTGGCTCAGATGATCATGTTGCAGATCTGTGCTGCCCACCCCAGCAGGTGCAGCTGGCAGGCGATGCAATTCATCCTCAGAGAGAGAGAGCACAACGATGTGTTCACCTCCTGGGCAGGCAGAGGCTGCAGGAGGAACAGTACCACCTCTTTGCACAGGCTAGTGCTGATGAGCCATGAAGCTGTAGATCTCTGTAGCTGGGGTGATAATTTCAAAGGGTTTCACAAAACAATATTTGTTTTGTGACAATACATTTAAACACAGTAAACATGAACCAGAGAAATGGTAGTGTCTCCACTCAAAAAAAAAAAAAAAGCCAACAAAAAACCATCACTGAGAATCACTGAGCTTGGACACCTCTCAGAGCAGAAAAGCATTTCATTCTTTCGTGACTTCAATTCAAAAAGAAGAAAAAGTATTGCAGCATTCCTGACACTATTGAACTTTCTGAACAAGTGATCAATAGGATTTCAGACAGCTTCCCTGCCAATCTGATGCCGCTGGGCAAGGAGGAAGGACTGCTGTTCCCACAGGCCTTTGACCCTACACTGAAGTTCAGGAGCACAAAGGCTGAGTCTGCTCTTCCCACTCCCAGAGGACTCTGCCCCAGCACAAGATGGTCCCTTTCTGTGCACTGCTCCTCTGAAATCCCTCTGCTCTCTGCAGGGGAGAGGTGAGCGTGCTATCAGGGAGCAAAGGGAAACAACAGCCTTTGCTAGCAGCCTCATGGAGCACAGAGGCCCTGCAGATGCTGCTGACCCATCTCTGTCAGTGTAGGAGAGTGGCAGTGATTGTGAAAACTTCTGTCTGTGCAGAACAGGGCACAAGATACCCAAACCACAGCAATATTGTGGCACAGCTCTGCTGCTGTCTGAAGGCCCTTGCTGTTGACGCCAGGGTCCTACATTCATCACCCATCATGAGGCCACATCTAGAAGATGTCACTGATGAAATATAATGGAACTCGAGAGATTAAAGATTTATGTAAAAAATGTTAATTTTGAAGCTACTCTGTGCAGATGACAGCACATATGGATATAAGGTAGACAGTTTCTTGAGGTATGAAACAGATTTTTGGTAGCCTCACTATCAGATATATTAGAGCAGTACCTAAGATCTCCATTTAAGAGCACGCATGCATAAGGAAAAAGACCTTTGCCAAACAAGCATATGTGCAACAGAGACAGGACAGAATAAAAATGTGCTATTTCCTTTAATGCTTTAATCTTTCATTTTCAGGAAACTCACTCTTTACTCCAACATTTTCATCCTTAGTGCACCATTATCTTTCAGTGCTGTCTACGATATCTAGATGAGATTCCTCTCCCATACAAATTAATTTGTGCCTTCTGTATTCCTTTCAAAACCCTTTTGAGACAACCTCTAATCATTTTCTTGATCAAATGGCAAACCTGGTGTTTAACCCACCCTATTACTGTCTTCTTCTTAGCAGCAGAATATTCTCACTTGATGTCTGTAACTTAATCTTCACACAGTTAACCTTCTCCCTCTGCAATTGCTCCTGTAGCAGAGCTCTGAAGGTGCTTATTCATCTTCTCCATGACCCAGCACTCAGCAGAAACTTTGCAGCCTTATTCCCTCTATGCTTTTTGCCCATAAATAAGCCATACTGGTAAATAAAAAATCATCTATCATTTTTAGGTCAGTGACCAACAGATTTATTACCCATCCATTGACATGTCTCACTTAACTTAAGCTAAACTAATAGTCTGCTGCACTGACATTTCCTCTTAGTGCTCTGACTTAAGACTTTAAGATGAAGTGCAAAATGTTCAAAGCCAAATCCTGTCTTTCTTCCCATTACCTTTAGCCTTACCACTGGAAAATACCACAAAGACCTATGATTGTGAATAATCTTAGATGTGACCTCCTTATCCATGTCTACCTTTCAATTCTCACTGCACAACACTTCTTCACAGCAGAAACTTACAGCCACATCACTCACTCTCTCATTATTTGCTTCCCACAATATTCGTTTCCCTGCCTTTGACAAATACCATCTTGCCTTGCTTCTAGCCTGTCAGCAGCAAAGTTAGTTTTCTTAGCTCATTGTTTTGACTGTACCATTCTTCTCCTTGTATTCTGTAACAACAAACATAAGCTGCTCACAGTGCTTTCAAGGCTCTGTGACTGATCTATCCTCTCCCATTTACTGTATTACCACATTTAAGGGCCACATTCATGGAATCAACATTCCCACAGATTCTTGCCCCTCCTCTACACCTAAAAAGATCAGTTTAAGTTATCCATTGGTAACTGCAGCCAGATTACTGGCAGCCAGGGCCCAGCTTGCTTCCTGGGTCTTTTTGGCAGGCTGAAGCATGGAGCCACCTTTCCCACCTGAACTACAAGCCACTTGATTTAAGACTGGTCAAGCCAAAGCCTGAAACGAGGATGATTAATGGATGATAGGAATGCTTCAGTAGATCAGTCACAGTACAATTTGCTGACCTCAAAAAACCCCAACAAAATAACCCCAAACCCAAACATATTCTTACAATTTTCCAGCTATGATCATTAGCGCAAATTCATTTCAGTCATTAGAATTCCACTCCTCTCCACCAGCTACCAGTTTTCAGTATTTCCCATGGTTTAAGCACATGATATCTTTCCAGTAATACAAATCAAGCCTCCCACTGACTCAGTGGGAACAGCAGATTCTCTAGGTGACAATCCCAAAACCAAATAGTGAATACAAACATGGGACAAAAAGCTAAAATAATCTTATTATTAGGCAGAAAGAATATAAGAAGAGCAAGAGTTCAGCTGAAACAGAGTTATTTACTAAAAGGTATAGTTTAGAAGAAATTTGAAGGAAAGATTTAATTTAAGGACTGTTGTCATTACATTGCAAGGGTTCCATATTGCTAGAGTTTTATACCTCCTTGATGTTTCTCATAGGCAGCTCCTCTAGGCGCTGACTCTTCCTTATCCTCACAGCAACCAACTAACTCCAACTCCCCTCAACAAACCAATCCACTCTCTTATAACACTCTTCTAATTGGCTACAGGTGTGGCCTGTTAACATCAGGCCTGCTCCTAATCCCTAATAACTGGCTCAGCTGCAACTCTTTAGGGGGTAGTATTACTTTTTATACTACTTTTTGTTACTTATGTTCTATCCCCCTACAAAGTACTGCATAAAAATAGAACAGCTAAAGCTAAGTGTAACCAAAGAGAGAGCAGAAAAAAAAGTAAACTGTATGTAGTGATAAAAAAAAAAAGAATGAAATTGTATAAACCACCTGTTGCTTGCACCTACTTAGGGTTTGACTCATGGGCAGAGGTACATTCAGGCAAATGTTACTCTTTCCTCTCTGCATCATGCTCTTCTAAAGCATGAACTCTTCACTACAGTTTTTCTTTCATAGATCTTCTATAGTAGTTATTGAGGGAGATACAGTAGCTAGAAAACAGAGTTTGTTCAGTTGGTAGCACCAAAATAAGATGTTTTATTCACTAACAAATATTTCCTTTTTGGTTTATGTGTGTGTCTGCAGTCTGGCTGCAATATGTTGTTGTCCAAGTAATTATTTTCAGATGACATCCTGAATGATTTTTAAACTGTCATTTATTCTTTCCTCTTTACCAAAAGATAGAATATATCTTCTTTTTTTATTTCTTTTAACCATCATAATCTGCACAAATTGTTACTAGCACTGCGCTTCTGTCAATGAAAAGGTGAGGTCCTCTTGACTTCTTTCTGTGGCTCCAGGTTCATGAGTCCTGCTCTTTCCAAGAGCACACTGTGTGCACCCAGGTGACACAGACATGCGGCCAAGCAAGTGGTGCAGTCAGGGGGATCTAAGTATGATTCTGGCTTAACACTGTGACATCACTACTCCCTGGAAAACCAGCACACCAGATCAACATCTCAGCTGATAGCCCTTTGAGCTTATACTATATTGGCCCTTAAAATCTCCACTTGAAATTCGGTCCTCAGCTGGGGTGATCTCTGTGATAATGTACAGAAGAGGACTGGACAAGTCAAAGGATTTTACAGTCAAAATAAATAAAGTGTAGAAGAGAAAGAAGACATACAGAGACCAACATGATGATTTAGAGTATTCTCAGAGGTGAGAGAGAGAGAGAGACTGTGTGTACAGTTAACCCCAAATGCACCATTGCCCCAAACTTACAGCTTACTGTCAAGCCATTAAGGAACTCAGTTAAAAGCCATTAAGGAACTCACCAGTCATACTTACAGCTTTTTACTGCTGGACGTAGAATTTCACTTGACATCACTGGTCCCAAGAAAAATTTGTTTCCCCTCCTAAATCTTGTGAAAAATTGCCAAAGAACCTCTAGAGGGATTTATCCTAGTGCTCTTTGGATAAGAGAAACATAATGCACTATGTAACTCAGCAATTTTTAAAGGTGCCCAGTGCCACAGTTTTCAGATTTGTAACCAGCCAGAGTAAGGAATGCTTTGCTATATGTCAGAGAACTAGCCAGGTTTATTTCTTGACATGATTATTGATTAAAACATAATTAAGAAACATAGGGTTTCAATAATTAAATAAAGTCACAAATGATAAAAATACAATGGCATCATTAAGATTACATTTAAAAAAAATGCTCTCCCTAACTGAATTCAACAGCAGCTATGTTGTGCCCTATTTTCTCTCAGGTTTATTGAAAAGTTACCCACACCTGTGGAGTTAAGATAGGATGATTTTGTCATGATGGCTCTTGCATATGCCACAGACCTTCTTTCCACATCACATCCACTTGCACGTGAAGAGCACAGGACAAAGGCTGAAACCTTTCCAACTTGTCTCAAAGCAGTATCCCTCATGTCTGGAGGAAAGTTTTCCTCATTTTTGCTTGTGAGTGATGCCCCACAACACTGAGGAACAAGGAATATTCTCTTTCCCAACCTCTTCTTCCAAAGTCTCCATGAAGAGTTTCCCTGTATGTCTCCATTAGCACATTCAGCCTGTATGTTTAACAGTTATTTTAAAACACGTATGTAAGCCAATGAATGGAGGAAATATTTATAGATACTGTTCATTTTTAGCTCTATTAGTCTTATTCTAAATGAATAAAAGCAGATAACAATTTGAGTAACACAGATACAGCTTCATGCTTTGGGTTGCATGGATTTTCTTCTACCATATCAATTGTATTTGTATTGCTGGGTACAGCATGATGGTTAAAAACATATATAGAAGAAAAGCAAGGATCAATGGATTAAATGGCTTCCTTCTTTAGATTACTCTGTTCAATAGGAGTACTCTCAGCAGATTCATGATTCACTGGTGGTTCATCCTAACAGAGAAGTCCCATAGAATTTTTCTTACTTTTCTGTCTAGACCAAGCAAAGAACTGCAGCAGCTCAACACCCAAAGGAGAGTAGCATTTCCAAAGCTAGAGGGAACAGATAAGAGCTTTGTCAGGAAGAACAAGGGAGTCAAGACTCTTCCCTGGCTGAGCTGAGAATGAACCAACTGCTGGAAATGACGAGCATTTGCCTAGCTCAAAGTTAGATCTGACTGCAGAGTCCAGGCCTGTATCTGGAATACAAGAAAAGAGTAGGACCTGACACTTTTGGAGATTGTCAAAAGGCAAGTGATGTCAGCCCCAATCATGAAACATGCAAGGTAAAAAAGAGTGTTAAAACTAATCAAATGTACTGGTAAGTTACTTACTGACACTCTGCACACATGCACTTATTATTTCATTCTGTTGCCTAATGTTGACACATACACATGAAATTACTTCTGTTATAGTTGATTTGACCTTTAGAGTTTAAAATGTAACTCTTTAATGGCAACACATTTTATCCCTCCGTCTTTGACATTCCTCAAAATCAGGCTCCTGGGATGCTTTAGGGATGATTTGAGAGCTTGTAACAAAGAAAACAGAGCTAAGAAAGTTTTGCAGCATCCGTAAAGGTAGAGGAGAGCATGCACAACCCCTGGCAGTTCTGAGAAGCAAGTGGCACCCACACCTGAAGATCAGGGGCATTGCTATGGAGTTGCAAGTGAGGGGACAAGTGGACCGCTCAGCCTGGTATTGACCGCTCAGCCTGGTATTGAAGCCAGGCTGAACTTTCCATCACTTTCTGCATTAAAGACAGATATTTCTGCTCAGGTTTGGGTTCTGATATCTCCTGTATTTTTCTGTTTCTCCATCAGATTGTACGCAAATCACTCTCAATATCATTTTGCACTGTATCCTAAACATAGAAAAAGGTAGCTCACAGAAGAGAAACTTGCTTTGAGGTACTGAGAAAAGGGATGTGAGTTCTGAACCTTTAGATCTGGCCTACAACAGGCCAGAAAACAACATCATCTGATTGAAAATCTCTGCTGTCATCTTATATCACATTTTCTGGAACTGTGGGTGGGGTGGGAGGCTGCAACTCATCAGTTTTGTTTCTGAAACACCAAGGGCCAAATCATGTGACTACTCTGATGAATTCATGCTCCTTTGGAAAACAGCTCTCCTAGGACTGACACAAACATGTTCTTTAAAGTAGAGGATGATAATAATGCTTATTTTACCAAAAGAAGATTGGTATCATTGGCTTCCTTAACAGAGGAGATCTGAGGCACAGAGTAACTCAGGGACACTCAGCCGGTCAAAACCAACCCAGTGTTTCTGCTGTTTCCATGCCTAGCTGACAGTCCCTGCTGGGCAGCAAAGTGCTACAGGGCCTGAGGGCCCCATGGCGTGGGGCAGTGCCCATGGGATGGGTGCTGTGGTGGCTGACGTGGCCTTGGGGCAAGGGAAGAGCACAATACAGCCTGGGCAGCCCCTGGGGCTGGCTAGGACGTGGGTCCCCTTGGGAAGGCAAAGAGCAGCAACAAAAATTATTTTCCTGGGGTTGGAGGTCTCAGTGGTATGAGGAGAGCTTGCCTCACACTGAATCTGAGCATTTCAAGGAAAAATGAAATTCATTTAATATCTTACATGCAGTGAGGATGGGAAAGTGTGCCGTTAGGCTGCTCATCGAGGTCAAGCAACATAAAAGTACTTATCTGTCTATTGTTTCTTTTGATCATAACATTTTGAAGTGTCCAGACACTCAAACACAAGGCTTGTTTGTACTAAACAGCTGTCCTTCAGAGAAGCCTCGTACCCTGCCTCTGCCAGCTGCTGACTAAATGAAGGGAAAAGCATTTTTCTCTACCTTCCTTATTCCTGGGCTTCTTGCCAAGTCCTTTTCCAAATCCTCGTGACTCTCTCTCGAGAAAAGGGAGCTGCCTGTGCCTCTTCCCCAGGAGCAGCAGGAGCCATCTCGGGCATCCCGCTGGCCCAGGATGTGCTGCTGTGGCAGCGCCCTCAGTCCCAGTCCGGCCCCTGCCAGCATCCCACCGGCCCTGCCCAGCCCAGTGTGGGGCTGCCCGGCTCTGTGGACCAGCTCCTGAACTCCATTAGTCCCACAGAATCCTGCCAGCCCCTCCGTGGTGTGTAACCTGCAGCCCAAGAGCAGCTGACTGGAGGCTATGGCTGCTTTCACCCCTGAACGCCCAGAGCTTTCTGGACAGAGAGCTGACTGATTTACAGATGTAATATCACTGTCTACTGGCAGCCAGGGGTCTAAAATCCTTCCCAAATAGTGATGTTTGGTCACTAATGGAGCCCATGATCCCTCAGTCAAAGGGAGTGGTATATCCTCCACTGCCTCCAGCAGCCTTTCATGCAGCACATGAAAGTAAAATTGCAGTAATTTCAGATATTAAAGGAAATAAATACATGCCAACATGAACTCCACAGCAGTACTGAACAACTGTACTTTACCAATACAGTGGGTCTGAAAACATGAAGTTTTGAGCCAAATGAGACTTTTAGCCCTGAAAGTTTTCCTTGGGACTTAGGAAGCATTCATGTTGCTACATGCAGGTCCCTCAAATAAAGAACTGCTGCCACATTTAGGGAATCTTTTAGAGAAGCTATCATTTTCCTCGCCAGTATCAGTACTTTGCCTTATTCCTTTCCCAAAATTTTCAGTTTTCTAAGTAATTTTTTAGAAATCCACAAGATATTTGGAAAGGGAAGGACACAAGTCTCTGATTTGAAAAAAGTAGCTTCTAAAACTTCAATGTTTCAAACAACTGAAAAGAACACTTAGGAATACTTTAAAAGCATTAAATCCTAACCCATCTCCACTTTTTTTTTTTTTTTCCCCCCACAGAACTATCTGCAGCTATATAAACCCCAGTATTGCTCCTCTGCTTAGGGAACAGCTGCTTCATAAAACACACCAGGACAAACACTGCATCACTCTTTCTACTGTCTTTTTAATATCAGGTCTGAATTCTTATAAGCAGGAGTATTGTCTCCAGCCAATTCAAGGATTTAACCCACACGTATTACCCAGGCAAAAATCATACATGTAAAGGAAGCTGAAAGAATGTGAAGAACCTCCTTCTATTAAATGAACTAGTAACCGTGCAGCTTGGAAAAAACGTGGTGGAATCCCTTTAGGATCTTACCCTAAGACTGATTAAAGGAACTCAATTATATCTGCTGACAAACCACTCCGAATATTTTGTGAAATGTGACTGAAGTGTGACTGAAACTTGTCATTCAGGCAGAAATCAATTCACTGTTCCTACAGCAAAATGTAAAACTCCCAGTACTAGTAACTTTTATTTAATTGAAATAAATAACTTCCATTTTAAAGACTAGCTGGGCAAGAGTATCCTACAGGGTGTTGACATCCAACTTCTTTCTGTGGAAGCTGACTTACAGTAGTGCCAATTTATGAACTAGTGAGAAGGTCTGTGATTTAATTAAAAACAGAAGAGATAAAATCCTTCCAAGCTAATGACCTCTAATTGTGTATAGCTGAGTAAGAATACAGAACAGCATGGGTGAGCCTTCTTTCATTACAATACCCTGGAGTCTTTAGTTCTGGGAAATCACACAATGACTAATTTTATTTTTTTTTTTAGTATTTCATTGTTGTGTATGTGTAGAGATCTGCTTAATCCAGAGTAACAGGAACTGGGCTCTGGATTTTCAAAGCAGTCTCCCAGCTCCAGAAACCTCATACTTGGATGCCCACCCTGCAAAACCTAAGGTGATGCTTTCTTTGAATGTAATCATTATTGTACCATTCAGCATCCATTTTTTGGCTGCAACTTTACATATAATAGAAGAGTAATGTCTGGAAAATTGTCAGAATAGTCAAGTGTCTTAATTCCTCTCTACCTAATGCAGAAGCAGGGCAGGATGGGGTGGGGAATCAGCATTCATCAGTACAACTCAAGAGAAGAAAATAATCAGAAATGCTTCCTTTCCTTGGGATTTTCAGACCCAGTGGAATCAGACCAAGCAGAATTGCATTTAGTGATGTTGTTTCCTGCAATAACTGTTGGATGTGTCTTCCCTTGCCATGGTGTTGAGTTGTCCTTGCATGGTACAAAGAGGAAGCCTCAAGTACCATCTCAGCTATCTTGGCAGCTGGAATATGAGATTCCTTGTGTCCAAATGAGAATTCAGACACATCTGAAGACATCCTCTGTTTTACTGAATGTTTTCTATTCTACTATATGATTTTTGAGGTGGGTTTGACCTCTTGTAGCATGCAGGATACAGGACACAGAATCTACAAGTTGAAGCACTGCTGTCTTCTGCCTTGTTTTCTATATGCAATCCTTTTCTTTGCTCTTTTGACTGTTTTCACAGAGAAGTGTCCCCAGCGTGTTAGAAGAAAAGTCTTCATGATTTCATTGTGCATTGGTAAGAGGATTTTTTCCCCCATATAACATTATTTTGCCCTTCTCAGCATCACTTGCCTTTGTTCACTGATTTTCCAAGCCTCTCCAGTGAAAATGTTGAATATTCTATGTCTCATATGCATCTGTGGGACTTGGCTGCTGTCCAAGAGGACGACAGTGCTTCTCCCAAAGGTTCCTGTGAGGCCCGAGATAACACACTTGAGATCATCTCTTGCTGTTTTTTGAAAGCAAGGAAGTTATTAGTTTATTGTTTCAGCTGCATGTAAATACACTGCTGAGAAGTATATTTAAGTATGTGAGTACATTACCCAAGCACCAGTATTTGACCAGTGCCTTACTGGCAATCTCATAAGAAACTAATAGTAGCTCCTTCTAAAATTTTTGCCAAAGCACAAGTATAAATAAATGAAAGAGACTGATTAACTTATCATGATGACTCCTTCAATCATCTTCTCCATTAGTGTGGATCAAAGTACAGAACCTTGTACAAAGGCACTTCAGATCTAGCTGTCTGATATAAAGGATCTAAACCTGGGAGATGAAAAATCTGGTTGTTATCTGACACAAAAAGACCATTATTCTTTAAGGTCCCAAAACAGAGAATAGCTCTGAAATACTCATTTTTGAGCTGCTGAAGATTGCTTAGTGTGCCATCTAAATAATCACGCTTTGCTTTTGGTATCTATACATTCATTCAACATGAAGACTTCACAAGAGATTCTTTTAATGCTCTTGCTATATTTTGGTAGGTAGTTTCTGACATGGTAATTAGTTCACATTAAATTACACATTTAGTCTTCTGACATCTGGAACAGTGGCTGCCAGCTATTTTCCTTCTATTTTTTTCCTGAGAGAAATAAAATATTAGGTTGCATGGTAAAAAGCTTATCTACAAGCTCATAAAGGAGCACAGGGACAATGGTAGGTGAGGCAAGCCAAGTAATACCCTCCCTCAGCTCCTCCCAGACCCATCATGGCCAAAGGGCCATCAAAGACCCATCCCCACAAGCCCAGAAGAGCACAGAGGCTCAGTAGCAGGCAGTTCTAGGGGACACAAGTGCATGTGTCCAGGCATTAAACCCTTAACAAGGAATCAACAGGAACACTTTTAGAACTGGAGATTATTCCCTATGGAGATGGGATGCATTATGAGATGCAAGGGAAGAGCATTTGGGGATGACATGAGATTTAGAATTCAATCTTTAGTGGAGAAACCAAAGCTGAGGAATGGGAGGGCTCAGGACCATTTGCAGAAGAACAAGTTTAGGAACAAATGACAGGATGAGTGATAAAAGGAGAAAAGGGGCTGGGCCTGTAGAAATGGATACCAAAGGCCGTTTGGTATCAATTGTCTGGACATACCCTGCGTCTCTATCTTGTATGCATAAGTGTGGCAGGAGATCTAAAAGCCAGTGACTGCAGTGGGCTCGTGGGTGGGAGCTGTGTGTCTAGAGTGCAAAAACTGGCAAGGGCAACATGAGTAAGTGTGTGATCACTTGCAGAGACTAAGTCACAGTAGCCAGAGAGTGGGTGAGGTGCCCTGGGAGCCGGGCGCATGCCTGCATGTGTGTGTGCTACTGTGACATCCCTCCTGGGTGCATGTGCACACGTGCATGAAGGTGTGCTCACGGGTGTATGTGCAATGACCTGTACCAGCAGCTGCAGTGGGGCTACAGCACTGGGGACTCGTATGTCCAGGTGAAAAAAAACTGGACATTGGGATTTCTTATTAGAGCCTAGCTGTTGGAGGGATCCATCCTGTACCTACACATATATGTATATATATATGTGTGTGTGTGTATATATATATATATATATATATATATATATATGTGTATACATGCACATATATAATTATTACTGGACCTCTAACCTGATTAGCCAGAGAGGGGAGGACCACGAGGCCATCGGGGCTGTTTGTGTTGGTGTGGCACTGAGTGCCTCTGTCTGCGCTGATCATGTGTGTGGCTTGCAACGAGTACGTGTTCCTGGGTGTGTCTTGCACATATATCCATGTCTGCATGTGCCTGGGGAAACATGCTCACTACTGATTGGACCTGGGGCATGGAGCTGTGCAGCCTGACCTCTATGAGGGCGCTGGATTTGCTGCCCTAACATAACACCCAGCAGCCCAACCCAGGGCCACAGAGCTCCTGTGTCAGAACTGCCCTGAGCCAGGGCCACACAGACCCAGGGGAGAGAGAGCCCTTGGGGCCTCCAGGCAATGCACGTTCCTTCACCTTCTCTCACCTATATGCCACTCCTTTGAATCTTTCTGGACCCAATTAAATGCAGAGTTTTGGTATGTCCCTTGTGAGGCAGACAGACCCGTCCCAGTATGAGCTTAGCACTGATACTTTCCTTCTGCTGCATAAAAACCTGGCTGTTCTCTACATCTGCAATGCTTTCTGGTCCAGCTTCCATCCTATCTGCATCTTCCAAATATAACTCAGATTCTTCTAGGAACTGAGTTCAGGGAAAAACAGCCTTGCCCTGTAGAGAAGAACAAGGAATCTTGCATGCTTTGCACTAATTCTCTTAAATGTACTTATCCCAATATTCCTTTTGAAAACAGTATTTCTCATCTTTTCAGAGACTGGATATTAGAGGACTGAATCCAAATGAGATTTTTGTTCTAAACACAACATACAGGTGGGAAAGGGCATGAATTGAAATTTTAAATCTACAGAAAAAAAAGTGGCTGAGCTTGGGAGGTGTATTCCTTAATGTAAAAGCAGACATGAATGTATTAAAAATGTTAATTTGAACATATCTGGGAATATCAAGATTTTTAGAAATGGTGTTATACAAGTAATATTATGTAAGTGGATGGAAGGAAAATTTTAATTTAACTTTTCTGAATTCTGGAAGTATATTTATTATTTTTGCCCCATTTAGCCCTAAACATGTCCCTGAAATCTCGCATAACATCATTAATGCTTAAATTTTCTAGATATTGTTTTTTCCCATTGTTCCTATTTTTGCCTTGGTTCTGCATAAGGAAAGAAATAGCAAAAAGGGGTTGTTTTACATAATCACCCCTGCTCATGTCTCTCCTATTTTTCTGCAACCATTCAGCCTAAAAGATAGAACATATGATTACTCAGTGAAAGCCCTGCAGCCATGTACTCCATCTGTTTGTAGCCTTCTAAGTATTATTTGTATAAAGACAATAAAAAAGTCTTGTTCCTTTATAAGGATGACTGCAGGTAGTTTGATGTCTGAAAAGAATAACAAAGATTTTCTTTCTCCAGCTCTTGAAAATGACTCAGTATGAGATTTGGATCTCAATATTGTAAATTTGATATCCTGTAGATCTCCTCCTCATCTCATCTATTGAGCTGCTTGTTGTATTACATATTTCAAGACTAATACGTGATTGATTAAGAAGCTTCATTTTCTGCTTGCTTTTCTATATGATTATTCTGTGATTTAATGTTTCAAGCTCATTATCAGCCAGACTCACTGCTGTAGGAGAATTCAGTTAAACTGCTTCTGTATTTCAGGTACTAAATGCTGCAATTTTAAAAGAACTCTTAATATGGACCACTAATCATTGTGTACTGACACAGAGGGCTGTTTAGGATATATCTCAAATATGTTTTGTTCCTCTAATGACAAAAAAGTTACCAAGATACAAAATGGAGTTGGCATCTACTTCATTCCATAACTGTACAATATTACAAACACCTGTAATATTCTGACATGTGTTTGGGCATGGTTCTTTCTGAAACTGTCCACTCACCTGTCTGCTGTAGTCATGAGATGTTGGAGCAGTAACCTTGGTTTTTTCCTTACACCCTAGTCAAGGTTTGAAGATTTTGGATGACTTCCTCAAAGTCTTTCTTTGCTTTAGCCTCTCCTTGGTGGAGAAACCTGTTCTTCAATCTCTGCTACATCTCGATTTAAATAGAATTTTACTATTTGCCTGCAGAAGTGCTCTCAGCCATATTGCTCAACCTGATCTGCTGCTACAAACCACAAATGCTTCTTCTCCAATCTTACTACTACTTGTCATTTTCACTTTGCCTCCAGAAGAATAGCTTTAGACTGATCTGGATTTTCATGTGAAAGTGCTTACTTCTAACAATATCTGGTCCTTTCTGACCAAGAGAACACAGTAACAGTGTTTTCAGGTCAGAAAGCACTTGGAGTGTTCTCCTGATGGACTGCAGAGTGGCTTTTTGCAGGCAGGGGCAACGAAGGGTGGAAATCAGCTTCTCCAAATGGAGTTGTCGCTACTCTACATGGCCCTGCTGGAGGCTGAAGCCTAGGCCGGCTTCCTCAAATTCTTTAGCAGGGAACATGGTGTAAACATCTAGACATTTACTTGAGATCCCTTTTATCACATGGAGACTTGGCACATTAGTCAAGGCATTTTCTTCGTCCTGTTTCTGCAGAAAAGGCAGAACTTTGTTGGCTGCTGCATGGCCATACAAAGGTTAATTGCAAGGGATTTCCTCTCTTCATTTCTGTATTCCGTGTTTTATTAATTGGAAAAGAGAAATGCCTCTTAAATAAAACTGAGGATTACTAGGAAAGTAGTGCAGCTATGAGACTGCAAACAGCTGCTCCCACAATGGCAACTACTGTTGAACTGTCATGTGTCTCACAGCACCTGGAGTCAGCAACAGTCACACACATATCCCTTACCATGAAACGTAGGAAACACAGGGTTTGCAAGTGTGTGTTCAACTTCAAACCTCAGTGCCCAGCAGAGATTTGTATCAAAAGCATCATTTGAGTGTCTGAACCCAAGGTAAGAAATAGATAAAAGAAAGGCATGCTGCTTTTGTGATGAAAGACTGCAATAGCATGGGTTTAGGCACCTTTGGAGTTTACCTGCAGAGTCATGAAGAGGCTCTCAGGAGAAAACACCCAGAGGCAGGATTCACTGAGCCAGCTCCACAGGAATACAGGGTGGACAGAAAGGGCGCCTCTCCTACTAAAATTTTACATGCTCTATCCTCCCAGAAGCAAAGTGCAGTGACCAGGCACAGCAAGGGAGCGGAGAAGCAGGACAGAAAAATTCTCAGACCTCTTCAGAGAGAGTCAAAATTTGACCACCACATCCCTGAGCATCTTTTAAAATCTGGGTTCAACCAGGACACACTCTGCCAGTCACAGAGATGCTAAGCTCACACGGGACGCTCTTCCCACCCTAAAATACTCTACGTGAATCTTGCAACAGGTTTTACATATTTATATTTTCTGGCACTGAGCAACATTTGCCCTACATTTCTTTTCTCTCACTGTGAACAAAGGCGTGCCCTCAATCTCCCTGTCCCCCTGTGCTAATGGCTTTCTGAAGCAGATGCTGCTGCTCCAGTAGCACAAGGCCTTTAACTACCAGGTACCTCAGCAGGTCTCGAGTCAGCCTCTTCTCCTCTGTCCCCAAGTCATTCAGGGCAGCTTCCACAATGACTGTCCTCCCAAGAGCAAGCATGGCTGTCTGACTGCTTGTGCAGAAAGTTCAGAGCCTCAGCATAAACTTAGAAGGGTATTTTCCTGATGAATTAGCTTCTCAGCAAAATCCTCACATCACAGCAGGGAGCTGGGAGTCTTTGCTGCCCATTGCTGAAGGTGAAGGTATACTCCAGCAGCGCAAGGAACGCCAAGTCCAACTCCTGAGCCACGCTGCCCTCCAAGCCTCCTAACTTTGTAAAAGTGACAGAAAACTCAACTCTCTGGAAATGCTGGAATACTCACTTGAAATCTCATTTTCCATCTTTCACACATGTAAGAAGCCCAGTGAGAAAGAATTTGGGGTTAACAAAATTCCTTCTACGAGATCAAAAAATGACAAATGAGAATTGGTAAAGCATTGTTTTACGCTTTTATGAGGGTACTTTCTAGAACCATAGTATAGTAGTTCTCTTTTTACAGGTATGCAATTCCAAGGCAATTCTTTTGGATTTCTTCAAATTACTGAAAATGTTTATTTTCCACTGCTTCAATTTGTTTCTTACAGACTTCCTCCTGCCTATGACCAGTAGAAGCACAAAGGGTCACGCACCTTCTGTACTATCCAGTTAAGTAAGTCCTTATTACTTGAATAACTCTCTGAAGAATAGCAGGCAGATAAATCATGTAAGATTTTTCCAGTCTTTTAACAACCCTCATCTAGAATACATACACACAGCTTTAAAAGAACATTGATTACACTGTCCGCCAGATGCTAAAGTAAGTTTTGTTTGCTTTTAGAGGAGTAAGAAAAATATTTGTGGAAAAAAACTAAACAATTTTTCTGACATTACATGAAAATAGTAATAATTATGCCTAACAGAACTGACTACAATGAAAGTAAAGCTGCCTGTTAAAAAACTGACAACCGTTTGAAGCTTGTAATTTCTACCTTCATCAATTGCTTTCTTGAGTGACTCATCAAATCAGTGTTACCTAAAAAGTCAATACTAAGAAAGAGGGTAAACCAATAAAAACTCCTTTCAGTCACACAACTGCTACCACTCTTGAGAACACAGTCAAGCGTTTTATTGTTTATACTCATTTTCATTTACACATAAGAGGAACAATCAATGCAGTTCTATCACAGCAGGTGGACCATATCCTGAAACTCTGCTGAATACGCACAGACCTGTCTTAAGGTCCAATCAGGAGAAAAAAGAAAAAAAAAATAACACCAAAACAAAACAAAAAAAAAACAACCAAAAAAACAAAAAAAACCCCCAAAAAACAAACAAACAAAAAAAAAAACCAAAACAAAAGAAGAAAAACTAAAAAAAACATAGGGCGGAAGTAGGGAGGCAAGAAATTTCACTAACATCAGTTAATTCATGATTCATGGGTATTTATTTTGCAGGTGAAATAGCTCTTCTGAAAGAGCAAACTGCTTCACTTCTTTACAAAACACACTAAATAATGTTAAGTACTTAGAGAATTCTAAATTTCGCAGTGGTTCATGCGGTAAGGGTGTGCAACCGACACAAAATGGAAAACATGGTTACAGCATCAAACTGCTACTCCTATTCCCAGCTGGTTTATGGAAAAGGTCATTGGACTTCTTGATTTCTGCTCTTGTGGAGTAAAATCAAGAAGTATTTCCTTTTTAAAGGCAACTATGAGAACAGACTACAGATATGCAGTGCAGTTGAACAGGTCTACAACTCTTGTTTCTAGAGCATTTTCATTTACTATTGTTTTGAAGTACAAATATAAAACTTTTGCACACTGTCACTTCTCACACAAGTTCAGCTGAAGGAGTCATTTACAGAATTTGCTGTGATGCTCCTATTTTAAATGTGAGTTTGTCTCCTCTTGGCCTCATGGGTGAAGGGAGCAACTCTTTCCACTGAAAGAAAGAAATTACAAGTGTGCAGAAGTACAACTATGCTACCAACGCAGACAGAGACAACTGTGCTCTTGTGCACACCCCTACAACCGGCCGGAGAACAAATTAAGAAGTTAAGCCTGCAAAATAAATGGAGTTTACTCTCAAACTTTTTTTTTCTTCATTCCAGATGAATTATAGACCTTGATTCGAGGCTGCCCTCTTTTTGGTTTTTTTTTTTTTTTTTTTGCAACTGATCTGCGTGCCTATTGGAACAGCATCTCTGCCAGAGTCATTACACTGAAACGCAGAGCTGAGCAGTTTGGTGGCAGAATGTATTGACGTTTTTGCAGCATCATGAGTCTGGCAACTGGGCTTGGGGAAGTTTCAAGCAGTGGGTCTTTACAATAGCAACTTGATTCTGCAGACAAAAAGCAAAAGATTGGCAGAATTATTAAAGTATCACAATAAAGGCATGTATGCATTCTGCAGAACGTGGCGCTGAGTTTAGTGATGAGCTGGCAGCCACTGCTGTCAAGAGGTGCGGAAAGGCAGAGCCCTTCCGCGTGTGAAGACACCGAGGTGTCCAGTCTCCCACGGAGGCTGAGGGACAGCTTTCCCCTGGGACGCGGGCTCGTAGCCGGCTCCGCTCCCGCAGGAGCAGCCGGAGCCGTGAGGAGGGCAGAAAGCAGCAGGGCTGGACTTTGTCAGCAGCCTTCATCTGGGGCCTATCCTACTTCCCTTCCTCGCCAAAAATCCCCGAAAACAAAGCCAAAAAAACACCAACAAAACCCACCATGCCGCTGGTCGCGGGGCCGCATCGCGTCTGTTCCCAGGGGCTGCAGGGCCAGCGGTGCCCGCAGCTGCCGGAGGGGGCCGGGGCGCGGCACCGGGGCGGGGACCGGCCCGGCCCGGGCGCTCTCCGGGGAGCTCGGCGGCGGGCTCGGAAAGCAAGCGCCGTTTGGCACTAACTGGCCGAAACACGGGCATTAGCATACGAAATGGCGGCAGATTGGTTTAATAGGTGGAATAAAAAGCAGATTGCCGTGAATCACTCCCTGCGATCTGGGAGGGGGGGCACACACGACCCGCGCACACACAGCTTGTGAAATGTCAGGAGCGCGCAGCATCCCCAGCGCTCGCCGCCACTCGCGAAGGGTCTGACACCAGCTCTTTGTGGGTCGCACCCCCCTCCCGCCCCATCTCCAAGCCCCGGCTCCCCCCGGCCCGTCGCGCCCCGACTCTCCGGGCTGGGCGGGGTGCGCGGACCTACCTGTGGCGCCGGGCGCGGGCGTGCATGGGGGCTGCCCCGGGGAGCACATCGCATTCAACATTTCAGCCTGTGCATCGGAAACGAATGAGTTTGTGGAAAGCTTGTTTGAAGTCTTCGTTAGACATAGTATAGATGACGGGGTTGATGAGGGAGTTGAGATATCCAAGCCACGTGAAAAAGTCAAAGATGGCCATGTGGAACCAGCAAGCGTCCTTGCAAATAGGCATCACCAAGCTGATGATGAAAAAGGGCAGCCAACACACGATGAAGGCTCCTAAAATAATCCCTAAAGTCTTTGTAGCTTTCCGCTCTCTAGCGGCCGTCAGCTTCTTTTTCTCCAGCAGGGCGTCCGAGACCTTCACCTTCACCTGGTTCATGTACACGGGGGAGCCCGTTTCGCTGGATCCCTCGGGAGCCTTGGAGTTTATGGACGTGACGGAAGAGGTCGACCCCGGGGAGTCTGTAATTAACTGTGCCCGCGTTAGTCTTTTACCTGCTTTCTTTGGCGTCTGCTTCAAAATCCGCGACCTGGCTTCCACGTAGATCCTCCCGTAGAGTGCTATGAGCAGCAGAGTGGGGAAGTAGAAGGCTCCTACTGTGGAGTACACGGTGTACAGGACGTGGTCCGTGTTCACCACACAGTTAGATACTTCCTCGGCCTTCGCCTGCCGCCAAAACAAAGGGGGTATGGAGATACAGATAGAGAAGGTCCATACCAGCGCGATCATGCCCGCTGCCCGCTTGGGAGTCCGTTTCGTGGAGTACTCGACGGCGTCGGTGATCGCCCAGTAGCGGTCCAGGGCGATGACACAGAGGTGCAGGATGGACGCCGTGCAACAGGTGATGTCCGAGGACAGCCAGATATCGCAGACGATCTGACCCAGCGTCCACCTGCCGGTCACAGTGTACATGGTGCTGATGGGCATGACAAGGATGGAGACGAGGAGGTCGGTGACGGCCAGCGAGGCGATCAGATAGTTGGCCGGCGTGTGGAGTTTCCTCGTCTGGTAGACCGTGGCGATGACAAAGGCGTTGGAAAGCACCGTGGCCAGGGTGACCAGCGCCAGGACGACGGCGAGCACGATCTTCCCGGAGAGAGGGGTGGCATCTTGGTAAATCACTTCCTCGGCGCTACAGTTTCGGTAAGAGTCGTTGGCGGAGCCCAACTGCGCCCGGCAGGGGCCGGCCGGCTCCATCCCTCCGCGGCCGCCGCCCCCGCAGACGGCGGGGCTCGGCGCGGCACGGCGGGGCCGCTACCCGGGCAGGACCCCGTCGGCGCCGGGGGAGGGCTGCAGCATCGCCGCGCCGGCACCACCTCCCCGCCCGCCCGCTCGCCCTTCCGGGAGCTCCGAGCGGGCTCCGCGGAGCCTCACTCCCCACGGGCGAGGGAGCAGGGCAAACCGGGGGCCAGGCGCGCCCGCTCGCCCCGGCAGCTCATCGCCCCGCCGCCTGCCCGCGGAGCGCGGCGAGCCCCGCACATGGGGCTCCCGGCCGCCCCTAAGCGCAGCCCCGTCGCCCGCGGCTGCACTCCGTGTCTCGACGGGCGCGGTGGCAGCGCCGCATGCCCGCGGGCGGCGGCCTCGCCCCCCGGGCTGCGGGCGCGACGGCGGGGGCTGCGGGGGCAGCGGAGCCGCCCCGCCGGGCCGTGCCTTCACACGCAGCCCGCCGCAGCAAGTTTGCGGCCGCCGCCGCGGGTGCGGGAGGAGCAGCAGGAGAAAGAGGAGGGTCCGCGGGAGGCAGGGGGAGAGACCACCTCCCATCGCGCCCCGCCGCGGGCCATGCTGTCGAGGCCCGGCCTCCGCCCAGCACCGGCGGCCGCGGGCAGGGGCCGGTGTGAGTGAGCGCCGAGCAGCCGCCGCCCCTTATATAGCGGGCGGCGCGGCTCCGCCGGCACGGAGCAACCGGTGCCGCTCTCGGGCGGGCTGCCCGCCCGCCTGCCCGCGGAGGAGGAGCCGCCGCCGCCTCCCTTGGCCCTCCCTCCGGCACCCACCAGCCGCCCGACGGGGGGGGGGGTTCGGCCCGCTCGGCCCCGCGCACCGCCCCACCGCCGCCCCCCGCCCCTACCCCTGCAGGCGCCGGGAGGAGCCCGAGCTCGTCCCCCGCCCAGGCGGGGAGCAGCCCCTCCTCTTCCAGCCCGACGAGGGATGCCACGGCACGGGCGGATGCAGGTGCTCCTTGGTCCTGCCGTTGTTCCCGTCCTATCTTCCCATCCTATGATCCCATCTTCCCACCGTGCCCGCTACGCCGTGGGGCTGGGTGATGCCAGGCTCCCCAGGGAGCCCGGCGGGGCTGCACCCGGGGTACTGCCCGCTGCCACGTCCCTCGGCGGCGTTACAGGTGCCGCTCGGTGCCGGAGCGGGCCGTGCGGGACGGGGGCGCAGCAGGAGCGGCACCGCGGGACTGCCCGCCGGGCCAGGCGGCTGCGCAGCGAGCCCCGCTGCGGTAGAGGTGGATCCCCACCGGATCACATCGCCTGCTCTACACTTCTAGTAATCCCGTGTTTCCTGGGCTCAGGCTTTCTTACCCATTTTTCTCCTTCCTTTTATATTTTTTTCCTTTATTTTTCTGGTGCGCTTGGAGGGGCACGCCCGCGGCTGAGCAGCCTTGATGTGCCCCACAGGCTCCTCCATTGCTCGGCAGGCGGGGACAGGAGCAGCGGGAGCACGCGTTTGTCCAGGTCCCGCAGCTCCTGCCAGCGTTTGTTCTCAGCAGCCGCAGGAAAGTTTTGCACACAAAGGGAGTGCGAGCTTGCTTTTTGCTGGGTCAGGATAATTCCAAGCTTGGTGAAATGCCGATGCTCCAGCCCGACTAAATCTCCCGAAGATACCACGACAAATTAAGAGGAGACAAGCGTTTTCAGTCTCCAAGCATGCTTGTGCACATCTTCACGTGCTGCTACATGCCTAAGTTCCTTCTAAACTCTCAGCACTTCCCTCTTGGACATCCCCTCCTGGCTGTTTTCCTCTGTGATGAAAAAAACAATCAGTTTCCCTGTTGCCCCGTCCTTTCTGGGCTTTGCTCAGCACCACACAGGGGCAGGCACTGCAGTGTTCTGCCTGGGACATCGAGCTCATGGACAGGGTGAGAATCCACAGCGCCCTGCTCTTCAGCAGGAGGGACTAGCTCACTCGAGAGGATGCAGATCAAGGAATTTCCACAAGAGGAGGCTGGAGAGGATCCATTGTGGTCCAGAGGGGCTAGGAAACTCTAGGAAGAGAGGCATTGAACTGAAGAGCCAGGGCTGCACAACAGTGTGGGAAAGTCAGAGCCCTGCAGGGACAGCCCCTTCTTCCCTCCTTTGGCACAGGAAGAGATGCCCTGATCTTGAGATGTGCTAAGACCCACAGGTCTCCTGAGATTTAGCAAACAAACAAAAACAAAAAAAAAAAAAAAACAAACCAAAACCAAAAAAAAAACCCAAAAACAAACCCCCCCCCCCAAAAAAAAACAAAACAAAACAAAAAAAAAAAAAAAACTAGTTGTGTCTTCAGTTAGACTCTCAAGAAATGAGGTGGGGGAAGACTGGATTAAAGATAGCGTGGCAGTCAAGGTTTGCCTACATTCACTGAACTGACAGGAAGATAAAATGTCAGTAAGCCCTTCTGTTTTCCCAAAAGTGCATGGGAATAGGGTTTAGTCTGTTTCCATGTTTCTATTTTGTGGTGCCTCCTTGTGTTCAAGCAGCCACCACCTCCTTTTGGTGCCTGGTAATTGGTTGGAAGCTCTAGACTTTACTGCATTAAAAATAATAATACAGAGCTGTCTGCATTCTTTTGATCTCTTTGATAGGCAGAGATTTTATAATTCTGGCTTCTAATACAGTGTGATATTGCTTTTACTTCTGCTCAGCATTTCTGGCTTAATTTAGTTGTGCTTAAGTTGGCAACTGCCCTCAAGCCTGTGTAGCTCAACATTCTTCCCAAATAGGGCTACATATCTGAGAGGAATTTAAATTTAAAACACCAATAATAACAAGAGGAAAACCTAGCCCTTCATTCAATTTTGGAACAGCTTGCCTCTTGTGCAAAGGCTCTTCTGATAAAATTATAAAACCTCCAAGGGCAATGTTCTAGCCCTAGAAACAGCCATCAGCCATGGTGTGTAGTGTAGACAAGTATTATGTGAATGGGTAATGAGTTCTGGCCACCCTACTAATGTCACTGTTTATTCTCATTCTAAAATATTTGTGTTCTGTGCACAGCTTTTGCTGTTGCCCTTCTCCATTAATTCTGGGTCATTATTCATCAGTAATCATTGTTCATGGCTTCCCTCTTTGTCTTGCCAAGAAGATGATTTTTTCCTCCCTCATTTGTTTTCTTCTGTTGTGCTTCCTGGTTTCTCACTCATTTCTGTAGCACTGCTCTGAGTGGTCAGCAAAATGTTCACCCAGTGTGACAGGTCTGGCTGTGGTGAGTGACCTCAGCTCACCCGACTTCCTGTGAGGGCCCCCTTGTCTTCCTGGGCAGGCTCAGTAAGCATTCCCCATGCTGCTCTCTGAGGCTTCAGCCTTGGGTTATGAAGAGCTGCAGGAAGAAAGTAAAGCCAGCTTCCTAGCAGGAGTCTGTGTCATGGTGCTGCACGTCACTGATGGAGGAGCATGCAGAAAACATGTCCCAGGCTCTGGAACTGCTGCTTTCCTCAGGCTGGGCACGCTGCTTCCAAGGATTTGTGTCACAACAAGGGGTGCTCAGGTTGTAGAAGACTGTTCTTGCCCTCTGCTCTGCCAGGCTGCACATAGCCCCCCATCACAACTGGACTCCCAAGGGCCAAGGCTTGATGAAAGAACCAGATTCTACCTGGATCATCAATAAGTGCTGGAGTCCTGGAGTGCCAGTCAGACACGTATTGTGTATCATATGTATTGTCACATGAACGATCATATCTCACTGCTGGCCTGTCGCCCAGGAGCTTGCATTTCATTGTTTATTTTCTCCTCTCCTAACTGGATCTGAAAAGATGCTTATGAGAAGAGATCTTATTTCCTGAAGCTTTTGGCTTCTGTGCAGAGGCAGGCATAAAATTAATTTCTTTCTGCTGGCATAAGACTGTTAATACTTCTTATATCCAGATTCTGATGCACTAAAATACCCAAATATAGAAACTGCAATGAAAACTGAGCCTATTATTGGTTTATTGCTTCACAGACTGCCCATGTATGGCGTAAATATCTTATAAATAAATTAGAGAGAGAAGACAGACACATAGAAACAAACCTAAGTACAGAAAAGAAAAGTCCTCATTGTACAGTCAGATCTGTCCTGGCCACAGATAATGTCATGTGGGTTTTGGCTCTTGCATCTTAGGTATATTTGAACATGGAGCTCAGTGCACAATATAAACTTCACCTCTGCTCTTGACTCAGCTGGTAAGTTGTGTGTAATGCCATCTTTAGCCTCCTGCACTGTGATGAGATTCATACTCATATTTTAAATAATGAAATTCTAAGTCCTTCTGTTAGCAAAGATAACCTTGGCTATGTAAATCCAACACGGTGGTATTTTGTTGAGTTTGCCAACAGGCAAATAACACTAATGTCTGTGTGAAGTTTCTCAGTGTTAACTTTGAAATACAGCTAAGGCCGTTTAAATGCCATCACTTTTAAGTCACTAATCAAAATAAAATCGCCCAGCTTGAGTTACTAAAATTTAATTATAAGGAACAGCTGGGCCTAGTTTTGATTTTTACTCTAAGGACCCGGACAAAGAAACAAGCACATGGGCTCAGAAGGCACAAATCCACACTGAGTTTGTCAACCCGTACTGGTCAGGCACAGTTGCTGAAAAATCCACTCAGATGCCCTCCAAAGATCATTTAATTACCCTGAGTAGGCAACTGAGGTCAAGCAAAAACATCCCCTCCATTCCTCCCTTACAGTGTCTCTAGCAGTTATTCTCCATTCATTGCACTGATCCTCACACATTTCAGTTCATGGAGGTAGAAGTTGAGGCTGGTGTCTGTTCCTCATCCATCTACAAGGAATTTGATTTTAAACAATGTTCCTGGAGATGCTCCACAGTAAAAACCACTTCAATCTTGCCCCATCTCCTCTCCTTGCACACTGGCCATAATTCTGCTTTGTCACAAATCAGAAGAATTGACTGCTTGTGTGAAAAGGGCTGTGGTTTCAGTCTGAGGCTGCTGGAGCCTCTAATTCACACTAAAATCAGTGCAAAAGCCTGTTTTGGTGCCAGAGAATCTGGCTCAAGGATTATCCCTCCAGTTCAAGCTGTCTCCTGTTATATACCTGAAGGGATTTTAACCTACCTGCTGTACTATGGGTGGATTATAACCTGCTATAAAATTCATTCATATCCAATGGGGAATGATCTGTGGAAAATAGCCATGACAGTATGACATAAAGGTACAGCTGTCTAGGAATAAAAGCCAATGGCATAACCTTTAGCACCTGTTCAGCATTGAGGGAAAGTACAATGTATTTAGGCTTTGTAGGGATTCGGATGAAAAAAGGTCTAATTTTCTCATATGCTCAGATTTGGCGGAAAATAAATTCTCTGCTTTTAGATATGAACCTGTATCAGTTTTAAAGCATTGTCCCACTTCAGTATGTTCCAGTCTTTCTGTCTGATTTAGAGAATGGAATCTCTGAAGGTCTCCTTTCAGGATCCAGAGTTGATTTCAAAGGGGTCCCAAATATCAAGTTTTCAGAAATGAAACACTGCGATTTTTGTTTAAAAAAAAAGTCTGCAGACATTTTAAAGCAACAAACTGCTAATGCATAAAGCTTCATGGGAGCTTGTGCAATGCAGTGAACCACTGCAAAGAAGTAAAACTGCTGAAAATTAAGAATCAAATCTTTTCCTTGTGAAATTATCATGTCAGTATTGATTTAAGGAGAACTACAAAGATGCCTTCCTATTAGAGATCTGCTTCTTCTGCATGGCTAATTAATATTTATCTAGGAAAGAGGTAACATATGCTAAGCCCACTGCCACTATTTATAAGCATGCTCTAGTCTTTGTTCCCGGAGGTAATCAGAAGCTAGGAGCTTTTGCTGGCATGCAGATTTGGGCTGCTAATTTAATAAAATGCATCAAACGTTAATTTGAGTCCTTTTAGGATGTTTACTAGCTGACAGTTTCTTTTGCAGTATGAGACTTAATTGCAAAATTTAGTTGTCTGTTCTGCTTAGCAAGAGGCTTATGGAGAGATGCCTCTTAGAACCTGCTGAATTTCAGGAACAGAAGCAGTTTTGAAGGCCACGAAGGTCTTGTAGGCTTACTTTCATCAGCAGATTAGTGTAGCAGGACTAAAGCAGTAGTGAATGATCATAGCATCATCCAAATATCAGAGCTTTGCGAGGTCAAGAGGCCCTTTGAAAGATTCAGGGTACAGACAGTTGTCCTCAGCAGCACTTTGCAAGGTAGAGCAGAGCGGAAGATCTCATTCTGGTCACAAGGGTCAGTTTCTGTAAACCAATTAAATCCAATATAATCTGATCTTGGAGAGAGGCTGTTATGAAACTGATGGTCTAAACATTGAAAGTGTGAAATCCATGATTGAATCTACTAAAAAAAGTTGAGTCAGCAAAGGCCATCAGTATCCACCAGTGCTCTATGGGTAGCTCTTTTGGGAAGAAAAAAACAAAGGCCCAGAAGAGATAGGTAAATAAAATTGTGTCATTGAGGCTTCTTCCAGATAAAAGGTATTCATGCATCCCACTGCTTGGAAGCAGAATTTGTCTCATCTGGCCTTTCTCAAAGTAACAAAGTAGAACTACAGAACCAGATCAACAGCCTGGATCAGCATTGTCCCAACTGTACATATTTTCATATTTCTTTTCTTATTTCCCAATCTTTAGATTATCCAAAGATTGTCCTAATAGGAGCTGTGAAAGTGCATGTCTTTACATCTCATGTTTAAGGTTATTTATTGGGGAAGGGAATACTTAACTGTAAAAGATAGATGGGATCTTTATCATATTTCAAAGGGTATACCTTAATTCTCATTACAGGAAGAAGTCAGTTTTAAAGGATTCAGATCTCAGGCAGAACATGCCCATAAAGAGATTTTGAGGTGATCCAAAAAATACCTTGGCTTCTACATGTAGCCTTTAAAGTGTAAGTGGATTTTTAAAAAGTTGAGATGTGGACTTTTTCTTATTTGCCAGATGATCATGTTTGTGTTTGTGGAAGCCGAATCAGATAATTTTATTTTGTATTCTTTTGTATCTTTTAAATTCCAGTTGTAGATTTCATGGGTTTCTGTTTCTTTCCTTAGGCAAATCCTTCTATGTCCCTTCCCCAATTCTTACTCTCCATAGTTCCATCTCTTCATTTTAGGAGCTCGGCAAAGGTACACACTGGGTGCACAGTTCATCTCTTCAAGAGCAGACCAAGGCTTCCATGCCTAAGCAATCTGCTTCTTTCCAATTATTATAAAAAATGCATCCATTATTAAAAAACAAACAAACAAAACAAAACAACAAGAAAAAGCAATCTGCAGCTCACTCTGGGTTTTCCTTGGTTTTCTTTTTATTCTCAAACATTGCTGGACTTGGCCCAGATCTGTCTCCACATCCCCATTAAAGTTCATGACTTTCATCCTAAAGATGAACTTTCTCCCCCTCATTTCAAAACTCCTTTACCACCTTCTCCATATCTTGCTCCCACAGCTTAGAACACATCTGCGTGTGAGCCTGACCTTCTGTGCCCTCACTCTGCTCCCACTACTGTCCTTGGGAAGGAGGACAGTATCTCCCCTCAAGACCCACAGGCTCATGTTTAAAACAGAGTGCTAAATCCTAGGGGGATTTTTAAAAGAAATCTACACTCCAAAACCATAAACCCCCATCCAAGAGTATAGAAATACTTGGCTGAAGTTATCTCATTGCCCAAGTTGCCCCTGCTTAAGGACAGCTTGAGGCTAGGGAGATTTAGTTGCTAAAACTGCCATCCTGGTTTCTATAATGTTTCAGCTATGTTTTTCTGATCTTGGAAGCTGCATTATACCTACCTAAAAGCAACCACACAATTTCATAGCCTGCTGTTGTGGCCATGACCCTCTTCTCTCTTCATCCCTTCTTTGTGCATCCTTTTTCTTATCTCATTCCTCCATTAATACCTCACTAATAAGCACGTTTTCTTTACATGACTTTCAAAGCCTTTGGTAGTTCATCTACTTCTCATCACATATTCAGGTTAATTACTGCCTCCCACTAGCCTCTGATGCTGGCCCCTCCCAGAGTATTATTCAATTTCAGTCAGACATCTTCATGCCCTCCCAGGCTCGAGACAAGTTTCCTGTAACAGGTACAGATATCCTCATTATAAAGGATAAAAATCCTCCCTCGCTGTGATACCAACAAAGCACACTTTACAAGAGTCAGGCTGTTGATTAAACTATGACTGCTACCTATTATTCTTCCTGGTTGTATTTTCTTTGCTGATGTTTTCCCACCTGTGTGCCTCTGCTAGTGCTAATCTTAGACTGCAATTCTTTTGAGCAGAGACACCATATTTGCTGCTATGAAAATAGCTTTGAGGGTCCTGATTCTACACTTTGAGTGGCTTGGAATACACTCTCTGTCAATAGTAGCTATTAATATTTTCTCTTGTGTTGGTATTTATCTGTACAGTTCAGAAATCACTGTCAAGATCTAAGCTGGGCAGGGGAGAGAAAATATAATGAAAGGCTTGTGGGTTGAGATAAGGGCAGGGAGAGATCACTCAAGCAGTTACTGTCATGTGCAAAACAGGCTCGACTTGGGGAAATTAGTTTAATTTACTGCTAATCAAATCAGAGTAGAGTAATGAGAAATAAACCCAAATTTAAAAAACCTCCCCACCACCTCTTGCTTCTTCCTGGGCTCAACTTCACTTTTGATTTCTCTACCTCCTCCCCCCAGGCAGCACAGGGGGATGGGGAATGAGGTTGGCGGTCTGTTCATCACACATTGCCTCTGCTGCTGCTTCCTCCTCAGGGGAGAACTCACACTCTTCCCCCACTCAGCATGGTGTCCTTCCCAGAGGAGACATCCTCTCTGAACTTCTCCAATGTGAGTCCTTCCACTGGGATGCGTTTTTTAACAAACTGCTCCAGCGTGCATCCCTTCCACAGGGTGCAGTCCTCCATGCACACCCTGCTCCAGCATGGATCCCTTCCTCAGGGTGCAGTCCTCCAGGCACACCTTGCTCCAGCATGGATCCCTTCCACAGGGTGCAGTCCTCCAGGCACATCTTGCTCCAGCATGGGTCCCTTCCACAGGGTGCAGTCCTTCAGGCACATCTTGCTCCAGCATGGATCCCTTCCACAGGGTGCAGTCCTTCAGGCACATCTTGCTCCAGCATGGATCCCTTCCACAGGGTGCAGTCCTTCAGGCACATCTTGCTCCAGCATGGATCCCTTCCACAGGGTGCAGTCCTCCAGGCACATCTTGCTCCAGCGTGGGTCCCTCACAAGGTCACAAGTGCTGCCAGCAAATGTGCTCCAGTGTGGGCTTCTCTCCATGGACCCACAGGTTCATCCAGGAGCTGGCCCCAGCACCAGCTTCCCATAGGATCCCAGCCTCCTTCACCTGCATCCACCTGCTCCAGTGTGGGGTCCTCCAGGGGCTGCAGGTGGATATTTGCTCCAGTGTGGACTTCCATGGGTTGCAATCTCTACTCAGGCATCTGGAGCACGTCCACCCCCTTCAGCTTTGCTGATGCTGGTTAATGTAGAGCTGTTTCACATGTTCTCTCACTCTGCTCTTCTGCTACAGTTGCAGATCCACAGGGTTTTTCTCCCTTCTTGAATAGGTTATGCCAGTGGCACTACCACCATCACTGATGGGCTCAGCCTTCGCCAGCAGTGGGTCTGTCTTGGATCTGTCTGGCATTGGCTCTGCTGGACACAGGATAAGCTTCTAACAGCTTCTCACAGAAGCCCCCCGGCTACCAAAGCCTTGCCATGCAAACCAAATACAGCAACAAATGATCCACATAAACTGACATGATCAGCACAGTGGACAGTTCAAAATGAGATCAACCAGAATCTACAAAATATAAAGGTTCCTCATTTTCTGCTTGAGAAAAGCAGTTTTGCTGTATGTTTTGTTATATTTTAAAGATAAGAACTGCCCCTTGTTTACCTTATGCAAGTAGTGAGAAATAACCAAAAGTAAAAGAGCAGACTATTAAGATGTAATGTGCACCCAGTTTGCTTCTATTGCAGATCTGAATTCTGAGCTATAGAGATAAAAGGGGGGAAAACACCCCTGCTAGAAATTATGTTCTTAAAGACTGGGGTTTTGAGAAGTAAAGAATATGATTACCCTTCTGCATCTTCTTCTTATCTGCCCTAAAAGATTAATTTCTCCAAAGTCTCCCCAAAAGATAATATCTTACTTATAGTTTGATTATAAGAATTGGGAATTTCATCTTAAGTGAATCTGCCTAACCTCTGCCTAAGATGTATACTCTTAATATAAAACTTAAAGCACCTGGTCATGGCAGGCAGGACTTCTATTATCAGTGACTTTCCAGGCTTCTTCCTCTGTCCTTTGGTTGTAGTGCAAATATTGGCATTTATTGTTGGAAATGTCTTTTATTGGGGTACATTTCTTGCCTCAGCAGACTTTCTTACTGGCTTAATACTACATGTAACATTAGGAGTTAATTTACTCTTCTGCTGTGCTGCCCTATCAATAACCTTTGGACCAGTGGTGAAAAACCCAGTAATGTAGATTGCTCTTTTACATGATTCTGAAAATGAATCTGATAAAACCTCAGCAGTACTCCCACTTCCTACATCTCACATTTACATTTACACTTTGTAAATTCCTGAGAAGAAGAATTTTTAGTTTCATGTTCTGAGAGAGACCTGCAAGAGTTCAGTAGTTCCCTTTTCAGAAAAAAAAAAAAAAAAAAAAAAGAAAAGCATTTTGGTAGCATTGTTCAGTCTTTGACATTTTGATTGCCAGTAAGTACACAAAGTCCTCTGAGACATCATCCTCTGAGGAGCCATGAAACATGGGTCAGCCAGTTGTTGACAGCCTAATATTATCTGGCTGAAACAGTATGAAGAAAGCTATTCCTGGAAGCTGATGGTTGTATGCATTGCCTTTCTTGGATTTCTTTCATGAAAATGAAAGAAATTAGAGCAAGTTTAGATATCCTCCTTTCCTTAATGAAAGGAGTGGCTTAAATTTGTTTTGGAGATTTTAAGCATATCTGCTGTCTTCTCATTCCCATTTCTGTACTCAATTCTGCTTTCATTTGAAAGGGTCAGACTGCAGCTTATCAAGGATCATTTGGGCTGAAAAAGATCTGCCCTGAAAAAAGTCTACCTATTAACTGTTTTCAACCCCTCTGACATTTGCTTGTGGATCAGAAATTTCCAATTGATTGCCAATCAGATTTCTGAAAAGACAGAAAAATGAAGAAATAAGTTACTTGGATGTCTAATCATAGGCATGTTTGATATGACCTTGAGCCAGGAGGACTCGATGAAATGGTTCTAACACTCTGTTAGACTCTGTCAAAGTCTATATGTGGATATATTTGAAGCTAAAGGGCACAGTTTTACTTTTTGTAATTTTAAGAACACTTGGTGGGCACAGCCAGATGAAGGAAAGCTACAGAGAAATTTGAGGATATTTATCAAACAGTTTTAGATAATTTCAGCCTTTGCATCTTGATAATAGTAGCTTATACAAGCAGTAGCTTCACTAAATTATACAATATTCAGATGGAGGTGATTTGCAAATAGATCTGTCTCTGTAGGGAAAGTTTTGTGTGGGTTACCCCAAAAGCCAGAAATGTGAAAATATAGAAAATTAACAGCAAATGATCTCGAGGATCAAAACCAAATCTTGACAAAATAAGGACTAAACCCTGCTGTCATTTAAGCAATGTAACTATGTACATTTACAATTAAATTCCACCCACACTACTTACATACTGGGTAGCATTTTTTGAATATTTGAAACTTGCTAAAGAATTTGAGCATCCACCTATTGCAGGCAGAAAAAAGTAACAGATTTTTAAGGACCCAAGAAATGTTAGGGATCTCTACCAATAATTACATGCCACACAATTTTACCAGCCATTACTCTGACTCAAGAATTTGTGACTGGAGCAATCATCAGGTCTTAGAGGAGGAAGGCAAGCAATATATTTTATCAGCCCAGCTGAGACAGCAGGAGAAAAAGCAGAAAAATCCTCAGGGACACAAGAGATCTTCAGCAGGTCACATATTCTGACCCATCCCAATTCATTCTTCCAGATCTCTTTTTAGTCTATTCCACCGATGAAATGCTGGTAAAAATCTGGTTAAAATTTCCATCTTCTTTTTAGCATAAACTTGTATGCCTTAGGTGTCCAACAGTTTTGCCAGTATCGTCCTTTATAGCCTTCAATCTGATAGCCTGCAGTCAAGGTTCATTCTTAACCTATTTTTACTGGTTAAACAGACCTGCTGTCTTTAAGTCTTTGTGCTCTCATGCCCCTATTTTTTGATGTTTGACTTCCCAGTCTTATTACTTCTTCCTACACCATTCTCCTAAGCTGTTTCTCTTATGCTACTTGAAGTGAGTGTAAAAAGGCTGACAGATACAGATAGATATCAAATATATGGTATGTACATACATCTTTATAATAAAATTATATATCTGATAAAATATGTAAAGATATATGTGTGATATATATCGATATATGTGAAAGGCAGTCACAAAAAAGAAGGGAAAAATCATGAATCAAAGAAGGGAAAAAGTTCATGATTATGATGGTTAGCATAAGAACTCATATAAAATCAGAGCCACACATTTTATTTTAAAATACACATATATAGCCTAGCTGCTCACTAGTAAATTGCAGATGTACTCTACCATTTTATAAACTAATCCATGGAAGCAAGGTAGGGGACAATTTCAAAGGGAAGCTGCATCTACCTTTGCTGCATTGGCAAAGCAGAGCCACAGGCTGACCTGACCCAGCTGGCACTGCTCTGCTCCCCAGAGGGTGTCAGGCTGGATGACTTCCAGAGGATCCTACTCCTGCCAGCATTTCTCTGCTTCTTTGCATTAATGCAGAAAGATTTTTGGACACAGCCACGAGGGATTAATACATAGTGATGACTGAGTTTGGAAAGGTAGCTTCAGTTATCAAGGCAGTGAAGACATAGACCTGCCCTTTTAAGCATTGTATATAAATGGGAGCAGGGAGAAGCACCACATGTATTAAAATCCCAGCAGAATTTAACAAAATAAGGGTGACCTGATTTTGGCAGTGTGCTGTTTGGCTTTCAGAATGAATTATTGTAAAAACACAGGAATTAGAGAAAATAGGGATTGAACTAATGAAGTAAGAAATATGAGGGATTGCCAGGATTGTGGAAGAGCCCAGCAGAAAACACTAAGAGACACCATGAATGGAAACAGCAAACTTTTCACCCATTAAGTGCAGTCACAGGAGGGATAAAATGTGCTGCAAAGCAAAACTGATGGACTAAAACAAATCTGGCTAAATTACTGATCAAGGCAAAGTTTTGCCCTAGCATGTATGAAAGCAAAGTGCTACAATTCTGCTATTATTGTTGTTCTATTAATTATGCAATACATATCAATAAAGATTCCTTTTGTGCTAGGCAAGCCCCGTGGATTCTATGATCTTCATAAGAATTTTCATTTAGCAGGAATATTCCATGCCTTTTTTTTCTAACTATTTTTTTCATGCTAATAGAGTATTCATATGACAGTACAGCTCTTACTAATCTAAGGATTTAATAAAAGGTTTAATTGCAGAGGCATTTTTCTGAAAAGAAGAGGGATATTTATTTGCTCCTCAAATAGCCATGAGGAAAGTTAAATTAAGAGGTTTATAGTATGAGATTTATATTGGATTTAAAGGATACCTGGCCACTTCAGCAGAAGTGGGTTCGGAATAATCAGTGATGAAGTAAAGAATTGCTTCATTTGTTGCGGACAAGTCAGAAATTCAAGTCTTTGGGAAGCTTGGAAATTAGCTTGAAGTAACATTTGAGTTCAGCTTCTGTCTGATAACCACCTCTCTGATGGGTGATGTGACTGTATGGTGCAAAATGCATTTTTGTGATGTGAGAGTCTCAGTGAAGTCCCAAACCTGTTCACCCTGTCTTGCTCCTCGTTAGTGAGAATGAAAGACTCTCAGTCTCTCTGATAAGAGGAATGTGGGGGTCAGCATCCAGCCAGCAGCACATGCAGAGAGCCTGGTCTGTGCTGGTGAGGGCTGTCACCATCTGTGCTGGGCAGGACACAGGACTTGGTGCTGCACATGTCAGAGTCTCTGCTGCAGCAGCAAAACCCAGGGAGGCTGCCTCAGTCTGGTTGCCTCTGCAACTAAGTATCTGTGGCAGACATTAGATTTTCCCTATAAAATGTCTCTCTTGTCGGAATGGTATAAAGAATCCTGATGTAAATGAGACTCAACCCACATTGCACACTACAATCAGTATCAGTAATGCTGATTTGTTACAAAAGGAAGCACTGCTATTCAACACTGTGTTAATGAGTGGTGAGACATATTCATTTTGAAGTGGGGAAAGGATGCCAAAGCAATTGATCAGGAAACAAGGAAAATTAAAAAGATGTATTTCTTATAAAGCAATGTTAAATAGGGGCAGTAGGCTCTGGCTGCAGCTCTGTAAAATTCAGATTTACTCTTCATTTAGGAAAAAAACATAAACTTTTTTTGTTGTCACCTAAATTGATACCAGAAGTGTCATTTAATGAATCATAATTGGTTTTCAAGAAAGGAAAACAAAACTGCAAAACCTTAGTAGTGTGGGCCACGGAAACCTGATATTTTATCCTGCAATTTCTCAATATTTGGTTCTGTTTGGCAATTATCATTCTGAGATTCTGTTCTCAATTGCTTTTGGAATGCAAGTTGCAAATTCCAGCCTTATTTTTATTTAATGTAATACTTTCATATGGCAGTGGTAATCAGAGTCAGAACTATGCCTGTAAGATCAGGCAAAAGTAGGACGTCATAGTGTAATGCACTTGGGATTTATGTAGCTGAAAATAACACAATAACTTGTGAAACAGTGAATGGAAATAAAGGCATTTCTTACTATGGTGACAATAGGGCAGTGATGGCTTTGAGAACCTGGATATTTCTAATAATTCAAAACAGTAGGAAAATATTTCAAATCTTTTAAATAATCCAAAAAGCCTGAATTCCTCATGTAAGGAAAATTGTGGATATCCTAAGTTATTGCTTTTCTTAATCAAACTCTTCATTTGTTTCTTTTAAAACTTTTATTAAGAAAAAGGAAGTGACATGATTCAGATGTCTACCGTTTTGTCAATATGGGCTGCTTTGGAATCTTTCTCAGAACAGCCAACTGAGCAGATTTTTTTCTGTGTGTTAGGAAGTTCTACAATTCTGCACTCTGCTTCATCTCCTCCATTGCAGGATGTGCTGTTTTGCTGAAAACTCCTCATTCCCCCAGCCATCTCACCAACAGTTTCCTCCAGGCTACAATTTCCTTGTTTCACCTTTCAGCTATATCTTTGATTTCTTTTCTTCCTCATTGGCTTTTTTGCAATCACATTATTGCTTTTAGGAAAAATCTCCTTGGCACATGCCTGGGGTGTTCTTGAACTTTGCATCCTCTTATGCCATTGCGCCATTCCTCTCCCCGTTCTTCCATCTGCACATTCAGAAATCAATCAGCACCAATTACCCACTACATCTACAGGGGTTCAGAGCTGCAGTTTTGAAAGAAAAATTGTGGGGGTGTTCAGATTTCAAAGGGGGTCTCATTCTGCTGGATCAATTTGGACTGAGGACATTGGAGTAACTTACTATTCACTGAAATGAATGGTCCCACCAGTCAATAGCTGAATAACTCAAACCTTGCATGACACATTTCATTTCCAAACAGTAAAATGCCTACTTTGACCTCTCTGGAAAATGCTAAATGGCATCAGCAATAGCAAGGGAAGGCTGTTAATTTTATTATCATCACTGCTGGCAAATAAAGCACTGGAGAAATATAAAGGTTTGTGTTCACAATCTGGCATATTCAAATAATGCAGATGCTATCACAGAAAATTATTTAAATGCCTAATCAGCCCATAGCCCCAAAATAATAAGATATTAAGCCAAGGAATCTTTGGGGTCACATTGATTTGTTTAATAGTTGATGCATTTCATAAAATCACAGCAAGTAAACAGAATTGATTTAGGGCTGCTATTTATGGAGATCAGCTCACTGGGAGCTGTAACCATTCAGTCTCCTGGAGGTCTTACGACAAACTTCTGTGATTACTTACCCTGTTTGTGGCACCAAGAGATTTGTACCACTCTGCTTTCCTGGTAAGCTTTATGATCTTGCTTCTTTGCTTACTGTCAGCAGATCATAAAAGAGTTTCTTATTGTGGGAAGTCCAGCTTGAATAAAGAGAAAGCAAAATTCAGGAAATTAGGAAAGCAAATTTGGAGAAGACTGGAAGTTTGAGGAGATGAAAGCAGACCACTAGAGTGTGTTGTTCTTAGCACACACCTAATGCTTAGGAACTCACACATCACTAATAACAGACATATTTTAAAAGCAATGCAAACTTCTATTGCTTGGTTCTCTAGGATAATTTTGGAGGCTTCTTGAAAGTTTTGAAAATTGATTTGTCATTAAAACAAATATGAAATACAGAATTTTATAAACAACAGAAAAGGTGTGTCTGGCATACTGCATTGTGTTGCCTTTGAAACCCAGCAATAGGGGAGATGTTGTAATGGGATTTACTGCTTGTCTAGCTTGGGAAAAGGATAATGTGCACTTGTTCTTTTAAGTTGTGTGCTACACCAGAAATGTTAAAACATCCAGTAGAAGCATTTTAAAAATACATTCTTTGAACTGCAGTTTGCAAAAACAACAGTTGGTGGCACTTTGAAACAATTTTTATTTCTAAATGCATTTGCTTATTGTAGGTGTGTACAAGATTACATTAATATTAAATTACTGTTCTACAGTGATTCAGATTAGGGTAACGATACAGAACTTATCAGCTGTCTCTGCATGGAGCACAGAGAGCTTGCTTAAACTGAATCTGAAGATCTGCATTCATAAAAAACAAGGGAAGGTGTTCAGGGAGATTAATTCTTCATAAAAAGAGCCATAGAGAAATTACCAGAAGACAAAAAATGGTAAATGGAAATCAGGAAGTCACTGCAATCACCACGGCTTGCTCTGTTCTGCAGAGGGACTGTGGCCTGAAGCAGCATCACACGTTTCTGTGGGCAGCTTGCTCTCGCTGGGTTTACATTTTGAACAGGTTTTTGCCATGGCATTGATGTGCATGGTATGTAACATGTATAGATTTCTGTTTCAACCAGCACCCACTAGGTAAATAGGCATTTCCCAAGATTTTAATCCCTAAGCAATGTGAGGATGAAGAACAGAGAGAGACTGCCATGGCCATTCCAGGAGAATCGAGCATTTATCCATGGTGATCCTATCACCCAAGTGAAATCACACCACCTGCACAGGAACTGCAATGTGTTTGATATCATGGAGGAAACCTGGGTATTACTGGAGAAAACCAATGATTTGAAAGATATTCTCTCTCTGTTATCACATACCTTGTCTGAATAAGTGACATAGAAGTTGACAAGCAAAACATCTTTCCTTAGACATTATATACGAGCCTTTCTTTCACAGGCCAGTTTCTTTTGAGTCATTTCAATTCCAGAAGGGACACACCACCAGTTGGTCACAAAAAAAAAGCCCTGAATACCAGGATGACGTGCTGCATTAGCTGTGGCCATTTGTTTAAAGGACAGAAAGACCAGACTACAGCTGATACTTGGCAATCTTTACAGCTTGGGCAAAGGCATTTCAGTGCCTTCTGTTTTGTCTCTAATCCTTGTATATTGGAAATGAGAAGTCTCTGTCAACAGAGGGTAAGATATTTGGAACCACTGCTGTTGCAGATGATTTCTGTTTGCCATCTTGGCCCTAAATATGTTGGTCTTAACAGTATAATCCATGAGTGATTCTTACTTAGTTTGCTAAATTACATGTTTTCCGTTATTAGTAGTTTTTATATTGGCCAGTTTGCGTTCTGTAGCAAAATGTTTTGCTCAGCTTCTGACATGCTGCTTGATGCATTTACTAATATGGTCTTTCCTGGGAATGTTTTGCATCTTTCCCATTTGATTACATGAGGTAGTTTGCACTGAGGGGAGAGCTTGCAATATCCAGTATGCTAAGGCAAACCTCCTTGTTGTGAACAGTAACACTGCCTGGCATTCTAAATTTTCTGTAATGTTCTGCTAGATTGGGTGTAAGTGTGAGCTAAATACTGATTTGAAGTGTTTGCTTTCATATAGTTCCGTGTTCCTCAGCTTTTGCAATGTTCTTGCTTCAGCTGCATTCACGTGGTGCTTAGGCAGCCCAGCAATGCCTACAAGTTTCATGGCTTTGTAACTTTTTGAGTCCTTGGTACCCTCACACTCCCTTACCTGCAGCAGTATACTTCTTGCAGTCTGGGAGCATAGCTCTGCTTCAGTTTGAGATAATGCTTTGAGGCTTTTTTAAACACTCCTCTCCAGTGCCTAATTCAGGAATATGTACCTGGACCAAAAAAAGGGTTCTTTGCTGATGCTAATGTGCTGATGCTGATGCTGTTCTCTTATATGCCTGATCTTGTGCTTGCAGAGGGCTCAGGAATCTTTGTTTAGGTATTTTGTAAACCTGCATGCATAGCTAATCAATTTTCACACACTGCTGCTTTCAGTTCAGGTGTGGATGCAGAAATACCTATTTTCTGACTTTTACCTGCAGATAACTTATAACCCACTCTTTATCTTGGCTGCTAACCAAAGTAGTAATTTTGGGCTCAGCAGTTACTATCCTTCTCTTACATTTCTGACCTGCAGGCTTAATTGTTTTTATTATCTAGATATAATTCTTTTGCTCACATTCTCTCTTTGAGCAGCTGTATCAGTTGTACAACTGTGTACCTGTTATTAATACTGGCTCTGAAGTGCCTGTAGATGTAAATCAGTATCCCCTCCAGGGATTTCTATCATTATATTAAATGAACTGGATCACGTTCCTCCTCCTTTTATCCCTACTTTCTCTTTGTCCTTTCTTCTCATTCCTTGCTCCCTAGGCCAGGTGCCAAAAATGCTGGAGAGGCAGTATCTCAGCTATCAGCTTAAATTGTCAAACTGGCATCCACCTCTTTCATTTCAGGGAGCACTGTGATTGAAATTCCTTTTATTTTAGGCAGTGGTAGTATTTTAAACTCACAACTATCTCAAGAATCGGCGATAACGCTGCACTGCTTTGCTGTGAAGGGGTGGTTACAGACCAAGTGAGGAAATGTTTGCATAAATACTATGTAGGCAGATTCCCACCTAGAAAAAGCTGCTGTTTCTGCCAAAATATTCAGAATCTCTCTGGCATCCACGACAAGACAATTGTCAGACTTTATTGGTCTGATCAGGAAAGGCTTTTGCTTTCATTTGGTGCCAGCATATTTCCCTGACAGTGATGTGAGAGGTGACCAGATGTGTTTGTTGACCATGGAGATGCCTACGCAGGGAATCTCTTTCCTTCTTCTTCGGCAGAGGTGAGTGGAAGTCTGCAGTTGCTCCCAAGGAGGATGGGTTGACAGTGTGCTTGGTTTTTATGACCTTTCCAGGCTGCATGGGCTGGCATGAATGCCTAATCATTGCAGGTGACAGAATGGGGGTGTCAGAATGGGCTTTGCTTTGGAGCCAGAGTTCTGAGATGAAAACCCCGTGTCCCAGCTGGGGAGGCTCAGCTTGAACTATACTTTGTGCCACATTTCTCTCTTTTTATCAACAAGGCTAAAAATCAGGGATTTCAGGGACACAGGAGTCCCAAATTCCTGTTTAGCATTTTGTTAACTAGGTGACAAGTAAACTCTGACTCTTCATTTACTAAACCAGAGAAACTTTATTAACTTGCAGCATACTTGTGTTTTGTCAGGCGTTAGGGGACAATAGCAGGGGAGAGGAGATAATACAGATTCTAACATTTCTATTGGACCTGGCTGTGCTTGTTCATGGCTAACTTCCAGATGTGAATGTTCAAACTGTAGGTCTGTAGTGGGGGAATGTGCTTGGTTTTGTTCTAAAGATGGAGTATTATCAAGAAAGTAGGACTCCAGTGACACATGCTTCAGTCCTTAGAATGTTTTTCTTCTTCAACTGTTATCAACTAATCAAGAATATTCAGAAGCCTAGGGATGAGGCTAAAAGGGGAATGCTGACTGGACACAAAGATGGGACTGGTTTGCCTCAGATAACCTAAGCAATGATTTGCAGCCTGAGTTATTGGCAAGGAGAGCAATGAGGCACAGTGTTACCTGGGAGGGCTAAGGGGAGTGGTTTCTGAAGGCTGACTGTGGTGTTGCTGACCTTAACAAAGAAAGTTTTCTTATACCATAAATGTGTTGAAGTTTATCGGACAACAAAAAGTGAAATGTCATCTCTTTTGATTTGTTAATAGGGAATTGCTGCACAGCATGTCTCATAAGCAGTATATCAAGTGTCACAAAGCACTCTGAATGAGAGGGAAAGTAGAATTATCCTTTGGCAGATGGAGCTATTGGGCAACTGAGCAATTCTCCTGTAGGAAAACCTTTGTACAGAGTCAGCATTGATTGGTTTGTTTGGTTTCAGTGTGAAAAGATTTTCTCAACATTCACATTTTTTGCAGAAGTGATACTTTCTCAGCCAACTCATTAACTGCTGTGTTCTCTGCCTGAAAATATCTATTTAAACTCTTTGTTGCACCCTCCCAGCAACCTGTTCTGATGCACAGCTCCCTCCCAGGTGATACCAGAGATGTGTTTGCCTTTTGCAGATCCTGGAATGAAATACAGAGTTCTTTTTCCATTTCATCACAAATTCAGCTGCCAAGGCCAGCATCTTCATTATCCCACTTCTGCATGCATGAATGCTAAATCCATTATTTATAGGCAAATTTCTGATGATGACTATTTGTATGTCATTGGTGGAAATTCGCCTATGTGCTCCCTCAGAAACAGATTGGCATTATATAACTTCACCTAACCAGCTGTAATACTATCAGAACACGTGTGCAGTGCAGCTCAAAAACAAATGAAAACATTTTAATGGAACATTTGTTTTCAGGTAGCAGCACGTGTTACGGTTGTGAGTCTGAAAGTATTAACAGCTAACTTACGAGGTGATATGTTTTTATCACTTATGTTTAGGATCCAGTCTTAATTCTCTGTTAATGTCAAGAAGACAAGCCACTAATGATGTGCCAGTAAAATAACACAAAGAAGTAATAACTGATTCCTTTAGGTGGTCATACATTAAAAAAATTAGAACAGCTTGTTCCAAAACAGAAAACTGTGTATGGAATGTGTAGACCTAGCCTTAGAAAACATGCTGACAGGTCCTGCAAAGGATTTCCTACCTGGGGGAGCAGTGGCCCTGTCACTGAGGGCTGCTCATGAGTAAAGGGCTGAGTGATATCCAGTTGTCTCTTGTCTATCTAAAACCCAAACAAGCAAATGAACAACTTATTTGCATAGAAGAAGACTCTTAAAAAACCCAACTATACAAACAAAAACCCACACACATATGAACGATATTATGAATTATTTTAACCCTGTTGAGCCCAAAAGGTCAAAAAAAAAAAAAAAACCCACAAAAGTTCTGATGTCTCTGAAAAAGGATTTTGTAGACACTGACAGATTTTTCATTTCACTTGTCTACCTGGGTGAAACAGTCACTCAAAAATGGATCAATGACTTTAATCAATACCTCACGCAATATTGTGAGAGGTCATCTATCATTGTCTCCCAGCACTAGGGTAATTTGCAAACAGACATTCCTTGTGCTGGAGTCATGCCCAGAGGGCTTTAGCAGGAAGGGAATACCTCTCTGTTGGTCAAGCACAAAATAAAAAAGTCCACATTTACTGCTGTAACAGGAACAAGCTGTGACAGGAGTAAAACACAGGCACCAAAGGCTTGAGAGGGAAGGGGTGAGTGAACAAAATGGAGAGAAATGGCAGAGTAAGGCAGAGCCTTTGAGCCACTGTTCCCTGGGGCTGAGAAATGGCTGTAAGTGGGGCAGCTCATTAGAAGACCAGAGCTGTTTCCAGCACCTAAAGCAATTAGTAGATTTTTCAGAAGAGCTGGTGCCTGAATGTTTCTGAAAATCTCCTCATAACATGACTGTGAAAGCCACAAGCTCCTGACTGCTACTGAAAACATGGCTTTTGCTTAGCTGTTGACATGGAGGCTAAAGCCACCCTAAAGACTCTGTTTAGGTATGGCTGTTAGCAGTGTTTGTCAGTGCACGTGCCTCCTCCGTGTCCAATACCAGACCCTGTTGTGTCCTAAATGTGGGAATTACTGAGGTCATCAAAGGTTAATAGCTAAAGAAATAATTTCATTATTAAGTAAGTACCCCCTGGTACTGAAAAGCTGTTAATCATATCCCAGGAGAGCTTTCCAGCTTGCATTTTTGAGGATGCAGGGAAATGTTACTGCCTAGTTTTTGTTTTATGTCACTGTGTAATGAGAATGGGTGTCTTACTATTTTATTTAGTGTTCAGATATGAAATATAGCCGTGCCTCTCTTGAAGTGTTACTCTGGTTTGATACAAATTTCAGGAAAATAGCATAAATATATTATAGTCCATATATACAGGAAATTCTGATCTTTGATCAGGTTATTAAATTGACTCATATGCCAAGGGAAACCAAAATGTTTGCAAAAAAGATAAAAAATGTAATTAATTGAGATTCACAGGATGGGATGGATTTCAAGGCTGGGAATTCAGAACTTAAAATTAAACATTACATCCTAAATATTATATTAATAATTATAATTGCTTTAAGTATAGCATATCTGGCACAGTGGTATTGTTGTTTTGCTTTAGGGATACATTTAATTTCTTAATTGTCTCCTGACCAATATTTTCAGTGAAGTCAACATGAGAACATCATCAGAAAGGAATCTAAAACAGTACAATCCCTTTCATCAAAGGCCATGAAGTATTTATTATCTATACTGTGTACATCTGCACACAGTATAGATCTGACTGTCACCAGGATGCAAATACACCAGAGGATAAATAATAAAATTGTTTGAGTTACCTTGTCTCCAAATTCTTCATTAAACCTTTTTTCTTTTATGGAGAAATCTTCTGTAAAACTGCAGAAATCTTCTGTGATGCATTATGTGATGATGTTATGATCCAAGTTCAGAATATATGGCAATGAATTGTTGACCCTTCTGGATCATCCTGAATATTGAAATAGAGCTCATAGGGCTTACATGTGCTCAAATTTCTTCAACTAGTGTGAGATACTGCCAAAGCACCACTAACTCCTCTGCGCAGATTGCATGAATTTTACCTTTCTTTGCATTCATTGAGGGCAAATAAAGCTGGGTTACATTGCAAATAAGGAATTATTGTGGCAAATCCATCAGCTGAATCCTTGGCTCACAGGCATAACTATATTCCAGCAATTATATAAGCTGAGCTGGACTTATTTCTGTTGAAAAGTTACAAATAAAAAATAGATGCAAAAGAAAGCAGATAATAGAAATATACTTTACCCATACTCTTTTAGGTCAGTGTGAATGTGAATATGTGATAGCGAATGGACTATGAATGTTTGTCTCTTGGATTCTTAAATACATTACATTCATAAGTAAGTTATGTCTGTGAGTTCTTGCTGTGCTAGTAAATTCTATAAGAATCTTTTGTTAAATTGTTTAAATTACTCTATCAATTAAGTGCTGTTAAGTTTAGGTGCTGTTAAAACCTCTAAGCCTAAACTGTTGGTCAAGTCCTGGGCTCAGTTTGGCAAGGGAGTCCACTCTGAACCTTATGATACAACAGGAGAGCCTCCCTTATTCCTTTTTATCCTTACTTTTTCCCATCCTTACCCCTTTTTCTATTCCCAGACTCCACATATATCATTTTAGGGTTTTTTTGTTCAGATTGATTGATTTAGTCTGACCATTTTAGTCTGATTTTTCTCTATGGGCTTTAACCATGTATAAGTGATAGAGTGAACTTTGTGAATGAACTTTGTCATATTTTCCCTTTTATATTAAACCTGCTTTTGCTGATATCTTTACCAGGGATTCTTTGAGCAACCTAAAATATTCATTCACAACAGTCTTAAAATCCCACATGGTTTTTCAAAATAGAAGCTCTTTACAATGCCTTTTCAAGGTTAATGAATGGAAGACTGAATCTACATCCTAGACCTGGTCCAAGATGCCAACTCAAGTTAACATTGTTAATCTCCTCTCAGTTCATATCTACTAAAACATGAGGGTCAGTTTTAAAAGTAAGAATTCAGTTGTCTCCACAACTGAGTAAATAACCCCAAACTGATGTTTGAATAATTCAGCAACTTTTTTAAAAGAACCTTATTAAATACTTCCAGATATAGAAAATCCTTATGTACCATAAATTTAAATTGTCTAAGAAAATTTGCAACAAATATCATAAAACTCTTAAGAGAATCCTTCACCATTGCACCAACTTGTTGTTCAAGAGGATTTTGTTTGAGGAAGTTAGAGGTAAGAACTTTTTATTTAATCATGAAAAATTTATTGCAATGTTAACTACAAAGAGCCCACTCCTACTCCATAACCATTAAAATGCAGGAAGTCACCTATTCAATAATGCAGAATTGTTGTGTATTAAAAATTTAAATCTATAAATATTAATAGAACACAGGTCAGTCTCTTAACGAACAGAGGTAGCCGTACACACAGCTATTGTTGTAAGCCTTAAGGGGTGTACATTAGTTAGACAGAGAGAAAAACAGACATGTTAAAAAGCAGTTGTCCAAAAAAGGAAGTTTTGTTCCTTTTTTCAGATGAAAGACAAGGACAGTAAATCCTATACTAATCCCAGTGTCTGTGCTTGTCCTTTGGGAAGGCAAAGTTCCTATTTCAATCTAACAAGTCAACGTGTTGGAGTCAGCTTTACGAGGGCATGGCATAAAGGTGTTTATACTAACAGCAGCCAGAGTCACCTTCTGCAGCCTTGTTCCTTTACACCACTTTGGCTGTATCAAGAGGTCAAAGACATGATATTGCTTTTCAAGGGACTGAAAAGACCCAGGCAATGTGTGCCGAATGTATCCAACATCAACAGAGAAGTGATTGCCATGAAGAAAACACCCAGGTTTTCACAGCCTGGATATTTATAACCCCCAGGAAAGGGGAAGCTGAGTGGGTTGTGAGAGAGCTTTCAGTATCAGCATAAAGCAAACTTGAAGTACTGCAAAGCTACCACTAGCTTGTCAAGAGTGAATCCTGTTAGATGTAGTCAGCTCTTGTAGGAGATATTTGTGGCCCTTCCCAGCCTAAAGCAAACTGACATCCCTCAAGCACTCTCCAGCTCAGCCAGGGTAGCTAGTTAGCAACACAGGTTGAGTGGTGGCCTGCATGAAAAGCACAGATGTGACCTGACAGCAGAGCAGAGCTTGAACAGCATGCACAGCCCAGGTCTGTCCAGGCTGTGTCTGGAGAAATGTGTTTGCTTCTTTACTTTCAGCTCTCAGCCACTCTAGGAAACCGCGTTGTTTCATAGCCTTATCTGTGTCTGCCACACTGGTGACACTGTGTAATGCTGCAAATGCAGGAAGACACAGATGTCTGCTGCCTGCAGCTGAAGGGTGAGGTGTGGGTGGCTGAGTGTCCTCCCCAGCTCCTGGGGACAGGTCTGCTGTTTGAGAACTAGAAGGAGAAATAGGAGGAGACAGACCACAGGTCTGTCCAAGGAGGGCATCTTTCATGTTCTTATTTCCATCCCTTGCCTGATCCAAGATATCCCTCCCCAGTTTTGTAAGAATACAAATGCAAAAATGGAATATTTTTTTTTCATCCAGGCTGTCTGTTCTTCCTCCTGTCCCCCTTAGGTAGAGCAGTAAGAAACTGCAGGCTAGAGCATAGCAATTCTCCAACACACTACAGGGAAAGCTGACCATCTGACATGCATTGTTGTTTGGCACCACATCAGGAAAGCACATCTGTCTTCACCATTTCTCACAATGGCAGTGTTGAACACTTCACACTGCTCTGCAGGGTGCTCCTTCAGCCCTGCTCTCTGAGGAAGCACCTGAGGCCAGAGGACCCATGCCATGGCCTCTGCTTCAAAGCATGATTTAATATTAGGCTTAATTCAATTTTAGACTAATGGCAGTCATAAATAGTATCACAAGACCAGTGGAATGAGAAAATACTAACTTATTGGAGACAACACTTCAGTTAATGAAATGTTTTGAATTAGAAATAGTGGCTTGAAATAGAATGTTTGTTAGGCAATCTGGGCCTGTTTAGAAATACTGTATTTAGTTGAGTCTGAAAGTGAAAAGCAATTTCCTAGCTGTGTGTTTGTCCTAAACTTCTTCATCTGCATTTCTAAGGGCTCTTGATATGCTACTTTGTTGAATGCTCCCTGCTTTTAATGATGTGATAGATCTGCAAAAGATTGATGGTTGCTATTAATATATAGGAGAACATACAGGTCCCATCTGTATATCTGAATGTTTCAGAATAGAAATGGAATAGATTTGGCCACATAGAAACAGAATAGGCACTGCTGCAGCTACTGCCAGATCTCCAATCTCCTGAAATTTTGTCCCTCTCAGGATGACTATTTCTATCCCGTTGTGACATTTATCCCATTTCTGATTCCATTTTTTGAACTCTGTAACACCAGTGCTAAAGATGGCACATGAGCTGTTCTAACTTGGACTTGGCAGGAGAAAGAATTCAGGATGTAGCAGTAGTTAATAATTTTGAAGTACAAGGTTAAGTAGTCTGAGGTTAGAGAGGAAGAGATCAGCAAAGCACTTCTTATTGATTTGATATGAACAAGCCAGCTGTATTCATTTGTTACCAGCATCTGTGCAATAAAAAATATAAAAACAACATAAAAACCTGTTCTTTTGTATGTTTTACCCTGGATTGCTCCCAGGACTTCTCAGTTTGCTCCCCTTCACTATTCATTTTCACACACTCGGGTTCATACTATCCCACGTAACTGTGCTTGATTAACACCACTGCCATTCTTTATTTCATCACCGCTTTTATTTACTAGGCTTTTTGTTCTTTCATCAAGTAATTGGATCCTGTCTTTTTTTCTTGATTTACAGTATTATCTTCTAGAAACACTGAGCCTGGTTGTTCCTTATGCCTCACTTCTTGGCCTCATTGTCTTCTTCCTTCTTCTCCTCTTCATGACACATTGTGGTTTTTGGATATTAATTTTTGTCATATGTCTATTGTTGGACAATTATAATTAATAAATCCAGCTTTATCATTCTATGTGCAGTCACACAAAGAGTGTGGGCATGGAAGCAAGGAGGATGTGGCTTTCCATTTATATATGGGGCTTTATGGACAGAAATTCCCCTATTTCTGGAAAGCAGACAGATATGCTTAGTGTTGGCTCCCTAGAGAGACTGAGAGTATTATCTGCAGAACCAAATTCCCTACTAGAAAAACCAGAGGGATTGCTCCATGAAAAAATGCAACCTAGTATCTGTGTGGTATTTCAAAAGTTCACATTTTTGCATTCTCAGCATTTTTCCTTTCAGAAGAATACAGAGCATCTAACAAATACCAGTCTGTTGGGGCTAGTTGATGGCTTCAGTGATGAAAGTCCAAAACTTGTGATGAATCGGAGGAGTTTTATTCTTTTGTCTCTTATGGGAGCTTTTGCCTAATTGAATTATATTGTCCTTTAGCTAAAGACAGTTTTCTCAGTGCATGCCTACACCAAAACACCACCAAACACAAAGGAGAACATTGAGTAAAGAGATAGGCTCAGTCTCCAAATCTATGTAGACTTGTTAGTGATGGCCACTCATTGTATTGACAGTTTTGTGCGGCTTTTGCTTCCGAGCCAGCATGGCATCTCCTCAGTATCTGTCCTGTCTTTGCAGGGTAACAGGGCATAGCTAAACTGTGCCTTGGGTTTAACAAGCTCCAAGTTGTGTATTTCACTAGAAATCTTAATTTAAAAAAATCTGGATTTACAGTGACCAAAAGAAGCAAAAATAAAAAATTATTATATAGGGTTATAAATACCAGGACATTTTATTTGGAAGACAAGAGAAGATGTGCTTACCTATGTGTCCTAGATACAGAGGCATAAATGCTGAAACTTTTGCATTTGAGCACTTATCACAGCAACAAAGTGGAAATTCTGTGTGAGGAATATCAGTAAGTTTACTGTATAATAGTTTTTATTTAAAATATATCTGCAGTCCTCCATAGCACTCACAGTGATTTACAGGATTCCATTTATATGCTTTTTACAATTTACACTATTTGCTGTAAGCATTGAAAGTTGACTGGAAACTATTAACACCTATTTATCAGAGTATTTTTTGCAGAAGTCAGATGGTAGCTAATGCTAATGCTTTTGGAAGAGATTTGTATCTATATACATAGCCATTCATCAAGCAATATTCACAGTTGATTCAAAAAACAAGAGAGAGAAGTGATTTCTTCTCTTTGTCATTTACCATGAACAAAAAAAGTCAATTGCATAATATGCAGCTACCAAGGCTTATTTGACCAGCACTGGTGATAATAAATGAGAAGGGGAACAAAGAACTCAGGTTGCCATCCATCTGCAAAGGCATTTTTTAAATGGTTAAATATAAAGCCATTTAAACAACTTTGGCATTAGAAAAAAAAGTCCCAGGGAGACAAAAGAAAAAGAAAAAGAAGAAAAAGAAAAAGAAAAAGAAAACGAAAAAGAAAACGAAAAAGAAAAAGAAAAAGAAAAAGAAAAAGAAAAAGAAAAAGAAAAAGAAAAAGAAAAAGAAAAAGAAAAAGAAACAATGTAAAGCATGATAAAATCAGATGGTTCCTTCCCTTTATCTGAAAGTAACATTCCAGCCATAGATCTATACTGCCAGAGAGAGGTAAAACTTTAAAAAAACCCCTCATGCAGATTCTCAAGTACATTTATTTTTTAATGCTTTTGACAGAGACAAAGTGGTATTAGATTTCAGTAAGCGAAACATAACAGTTTTGTCATGTCATATATACAATGTAGTATTTGAGGTTTTCTAAATAATATTATCAATTTACAGTTAGAGAAAATTCTACAATTAGATGGTGAATTGACTTAGCTTATGAATGTATACTCTTGCAACAATGCTGATGATCTTCAACTCAATAATTGGATAGATATTAGATCAGCAAATAGGGATCCATGTCCATGGAACATGCTTTGTGTATGTGTGTGTGTGTGTGCCATGCATGCACATCTTATATAATTTAGTTTCTTCAAAATGTAAATTAGTTGCTGTTCTCAGAGTCATTATATCAGACTGCCTGATTAAGGATCCAAGAGGTTTTCCATTACAGAAATTATCTATATTCCTGTTTTCTAAGGGGGGAATCCAGACTGTGGTACACAATGGTACAAGCAACTACATTTTGTGCTGGCTTCTAGAACAGGCTGGGTCATGCCTTTACTAAGCAGGCACTGTTTGTTCTGGAGTATAGCTGTAATATAGTCTGGCGTTTAGCTGTGTGGGACTATCACCAAATTGTGCTTCCTGGGCTTACTGAAAACATACATGTAAGAAAGTTTAGTTCAATCTGATATGATACTGTCCTCATTGCCCAGCTCTTCTCTTAGCTGTACTACTCATACCACAGTATGACAACTGTTAGTGTGGTCTGACAGAATCTGTGCCACTACTGTAAATGCTTTGTTTTTCTGTGTATTGCAAAATTGTGTATTGAGAAATTTAAGGGATAATTGCATATTAGATTTTATGCCTGTTGATCATATAAATTTTATCTCAGCTCAGCTACAAATTCATTTCAAATTTTCTGCATTTTAACCACAGATTAAAATGTCACTGTGAACAACAATTCTACCATTGTCTCAATTAGATGAACGTACTGCTGTCAGTTAAATAACTCTCTTATTGTGTAAATAACAATTGGCATACATTAATTCAAATCTTTAGGGAGGTATTACCATGAATAAAACCCCTTGGGAACACATCTCCCTGCTGTTGTGTTCACAATTCTTTAATTTCAGTGACTTCTTATCTCAAAATTCAGAACAAAAGAGCTTGACTGAAGACATGTTAAGCTTCTAGAAAATCTAAGCAATTTCAAAATGCTTAGAACTGGCCTTGCTAGTCGCCTCTAATATTGTCACAGATTCATAGAAAATCAGAGCAGGAAAGTCCTTCATGGGATCGTTTAGTCATTTAAAGAGAAGCAGAAGCTGTCACTGAGCTCAGTGACAGCAAATCACACATTAGGAAATATAGTCCCTGGTGCTGAAAAATTACTCTTTATAAATAAGTTTTTAGAGGGGTTGCATTTTTTGTTCCACAGGAAGAGATATTTCTCATTTTTCATTATTACACTTTCTGTACTACGCAGTGGATGCAGTGTTTTTCCAGATGCCAGGTGCTTCCAGTCAAAACTACTTTTCCCTTCTAGCCAGCTGTAATCTTTCAGGATACCCCAGGGTCACAGCTGAGCTCTGCTTCTCAGAGCATTTTGTTAACCTACCCAAGCATAGTCCTGTCTGTAAACATCCAATTTTGCTCATGTTTATGCTTGAGTGAGGAGCCCATCCACTTGACAGATGTGCTAATGAGGGAAAAAAAATGAAACACTATTGACCAGTTGTCATGGTTTGACACTGGCCAAATGCCAGGCACCCACAAAAGCCTTTCACTCACCCTCCCCTGTTACAGCTGGGCAGAAAATGTAATGATGGGTTCACGAGTTGAGGACTGGGAGAAAACACTCCAAGGGGAAAACAGGCTCATCTTAAAGGTTCAAAGTGAGTCTCTTACAAACGGAGTCAGAGGAGGAGAATGAGAATTAAAATAAGCCCTTATAAACACCTTTTTTCCCCTCAACCCATCCCTCCTTACTGCGATAGCACAGGGAGACAGGACATGGGGGTTTGGTCAGTTCATCACCCAAGGTTTTCTTCTGCTGCTTTGGGAGAGGAGTCCTTGCCCTGTGAGACTGTGGGGTCCCTCCCATGGAAGGCAACTCGCCGGGAACTCCTCTGGAGTAGGTCCAACCTCACAAGCAGCAGCCCTCCCAAAACAGGCTGCTGATGGATCTCTGCATTCCCCATGGATCCCCATGGGCTGCAGGGGCACAGCTGCCTCAGCAAGGTCTCACCAGGGCCTGCAGAGGAATCTTGGCTCTGGAGCTTGGAGCACCTCCTCCCCCTCCTTCTTCACTGACCTTGGTGTCTCCGTGTTGTTTCCCTCACATGCTCTCACCTCCTCCTCTTCTCTGGCTGGAATTAAAACTGTGCCACTACTTTTGTTTTGATTTCTTCTTAACTATTATCACAGTGATGATGGCTGTCATCACAGAGGTGTTACCAGCCTCTCTAATTGGCCCAGCCTTTGCCAGCAGCATGTCCATCTTCAGAGCCATCAGGGATTGGCTCTGCTGGACATGGTGGAAGCCTCCAGCAGCTTCTCACAGAAGCCACCTCTGTACCCCCCACCCCCCACCAAAACTCACACTGTGCTTAAACCAAGACACCAATAAAAAAAATAATGGCAGCTTTGAGTGCTTAGTGATTCCTCTTGGGCTTTTTTTCTGTGTAATTTCTTCAGAGAACAAAAAAATTTGTTCTGTGCTGAATAATCTGCCTTGGAGTTTAAACTTACCATAAAGCAGATTTGCTTTCAAGTGTATACTGTCACTCATTAAGGTCCTTCTTTCCATTCCACTAACATGTTTAACTGCCTCTGAAGTATCCTTGCAAACTCTCTTGAAGATTTTTGTTAAGACTGTGCTCTCCTTATTGCATTGTTATTCCTTGCTCTAGGGTGCACCTGTGCTTGTTGCTTTGAACTTCTTTGGCTTTGTAAAATTCTACCTATCCTTTCAGGCTGGGATAGAATCAAGCATTGAGACTGTTCTATAGTGTGCTAGGACACCTTGTTCATGTTTGCAGAAGTCTGTGAAAATCCATATTAATACATAATTTAGAAACTTCTGGTTGCTAATTGTAAATCAAGGTGGTAAAGAGTTCCTTAATGGAACAGAAACCAGAAACTCCTCCATGGAAAAAGCTCAACGCAGAGTACAAAGGACATGATGTATGGCAGTGCTGCTCTCCTCTTATGAATTTTTTTCTCCCAGCATAAGTGGCAATTCCTCTGCTTGTTCTGGATTTATTGCTAGCTGTGACTCCATCAGAACAGCTGTGCTGGTAGCTGCTAATTGTACACTGGCTTCATGTTGTTGGGGTGTGATGGACATTGTACACCAAAGCCTCTTACACCTCATTTTCCAGTCTGACTGAAATCTCACAGCCAAGCCTAGATGGAACGGATTTTGTGTCCTCTGCATTAAATTTTAGAGTTTATCTGTAAAAACGTTGGATGATGTGTGATTAACTGCAGGGCTTTCATTTTGCTGCAAAGCTCGCCTTGTATGTAAGAGTCCCTGCATTGCCGTGAGGGATGTTGACTTCCATTTAGTTGCTATTTCTTCTAGCATCATTAGTTACACTTTCAGCTTACTCTTGTAATCAATCCCAGTTAATTCAGAAGTTTATCAGTACATGACATCCACCTTAAGGAAATGCACAGAAAACATTACTGTCTTTTTTGTATTATTATTATTATAATTATTATTATTATTACTATTATTATTATTATTATTATTATTATTATTATTATTATTATTATTATTATTATTATTATTATTATCTAAAGGCTAAATATGCATTGTTTGGTGATACCTCAGAAAAGCCATACACAAATTTTGGCTACAGTAATGGTCAGAGGGCTGGAGTACCTCTCCCATGCATGGAGGAAGGAGGGCTCTAGGGAGACCTCACTGCAGTCCTCCAGTGTAGTTCCCTAAAGGGGAACTACAAAAGAGCTGGAAAAGGACTTTTCACAAGGGCATGGAGTGATAGAATGAAGGGGAACAGCTTTAAATTGAAAAGGGGCAAATTTAGATTAGCTATTAGAAACAAATTTTACTGTGAGGGTGGTGAGGCAGCGGCACAGGTTTCCCTGAGAAATTGTGGGTGCCCTCTCCCTGGATCTGTTCAAGGCAAGGTTGGATGGAGCTTTGAGCAACATGGTCTAGTGGAAGGCATCTCCTGCACATGGCAGGGAGTTTGGAAACGAGATGATTTTTAAGGTTCATTCCATCCCAAACCATTTTATGATTCTATTATTCTAATTTACTGTTTCAGAGTTGTATAGCACTGAGGACAAAAATGTGTATTTGGCTTGTGATAAATCTTTTGGCATAGTCATTCAGAGCTCATAGATTTTTGACTCATGCTATATTTGTTGACATTGTTCCTGGCTTCTAAATAATTTACTTTAGTTCCCAAAAGAAGTCTCATTTGAAGTATATAGTTGAATCAAAATATAACTATGTGCAGTTAGAGCCTGTTAACTGATCTCATTCCTTTGGGAAAGGATAACTAGCATTTTATCACTGAAATTTTTAAGGAAATACCTGAGTAAGCATTTAGCAGTAGAAAAATGCCACTTTCATTAGTGCATGGAGTGAAAGGATTTGGGAGGTTTGGGTTATTTATAGACAGGGGCAAGCCAGGTGCTGCTGCATATAATGGTTGCCTGGTAACACATCTAGGATTACAAGATAGCAGGGTCATTGATGTAGGCTTATTTCATCAGTAAAAGAGAAAAGAAAGGAAAAAACCCCAAACCCACACCAGCAAACTGTTCCTTGGCAAGTAGGGTTTTTCAGTGCTTTGTGAGCAATTCAGTAATGCCAAGCTTTCAGAAATATATCCTCTAGAAATGAAAGACCAGAACAGAGGCTTGTTAGTCATTGTTTTGTTGTATCAATAAGAAACCCAGTTTTGCCTTTGGGCTTGGATTAGGTTTATTTTCATTTGCCTCGCATGTCGGTTTACAAATACTCAAGAAGCTTTACATGATTCTCTGCATGCCGTTCTACTTTAATAAATATTTGTTGATATTTTGATTGTAATGTCTTTGGAGCTGATCCTAAGAGGATAACTGGTACTGAAAGCAAAATTATTTAATAAGATCACTCATGTATTCAGCTATTACCTCTCATCATTAAGAGCGGCAGATTAGGCTCTGCATAGCTGTAGATGGGTGAGCTTTTGTACATATGTGTATTTAAAGCTATATTTAGCTATTCAGTTGCTGAAAAAATACCCTAGCTTGCATAGTCATTGAGCACTTACAATGAACATTGTTTGTCATGGGAATTTTTGATCCTCATAATGCCTTGGTTTGGGCAGCATTCAACAATTTTGGCATCAAAATATGCTTGAAATCGTTGGTTAGCAAATATAGTTGTCACTGCCATATTTATTTTTCCACTTTTTTTTCCTATGAATATCTCCTGAATATGTCCTACCTTTCTGCCAAAAACACTTCTCCAGCCAAGCTGGGAACAGTTACAGAAGTTACTTTGCAAGTGCCTTCTCAGAGGCACAAACTCTTCCTTTGAAGTCTTCCAGCTTTCCCAAAATCTTTTATTCCGCTCAGGCCTGGGAACTCATCCTACATCATAATTTGTTTGTTGTTTCTTTAAAGCTCCGGTGTAAACAGAAATCAATAATGATTGATGATGAGACCCACTGACTCTTGAGTTTCTTGTGCAGTAATATTAATATTCCTGAGGTTTGGATATATGGACTCAGCCTGTGACCTCACAGCTGTGACCTGTGCTGAAAGCACAGCACATGAATCATAAAAGGACCTTGTCATGGATTTGGCAAAGGGAGGGAAGGATTCTCTTTTGCTGCCTTCTGGATTCTTTTCATAAGGAATCAAGAGACAGTCAAACTGGGCAGTATTATCCTCTAGGGCAACTTACTCAAATAGCCAGAAGGCTCAGCCTGAAAAAGGATATTTTGTCCCAGGCACTGCCCCTGCAATTGTTCTCATTTCAGGAGTGTGTAGTAGTGTGTGTGAAGAGTCATATTTTTGTTTCCTGATATATTCTCTTGATCAATAAATGGTTTGTATTCATAGAATCATTTAGGTTGGTAAAGACCTCCAAGATCATGAAACACCATCATGTGAACTAAACCATAGCACCAAGTGCTATGTCCAGTCACTTCTTGAACACCTTCAGGAATGGTGACTCCACCACTTCCCTGGACAGTCCATTCCAATGCTTGGCCACTGTTTCAGGTTGAACATTAGGAAACAATAAATGTTTCCTAATGTTCAACCTGAACCTCCCCTGGGACAGCTTGAGTCCATTTCCTCTTGTCCTGTCACTGGTTGCCTAGAGAAGAGACAAACCCCTACCAGGCTACAGCCACCTCTCAGATAGCTGGAGAGAGTGATAAGGTCTCTCCTGAGCCTCCTTTCTTCCAGGCTAAACAACCTTGGCTCCCTCAACAACTCCTCAAAGGATTTCTGTTCCAGACCTTCCATCAGCTCCATTGCCCTTCTCTGGACACACTCCAGTGTGTCAATGTCTCTCTTGAAGTGAGAGGTCTAAGTAAAATCAGTGCCCTGGTTCTGCTGGCCACCCTATTTTTTTAAACAATCCTGAATGCCATTGGCCTTCTTGGCCACCTGGGCACACCCTGGCTCATGTTCAGCCTCTGTCAACCAGCACACCCAGATCCTGTTCTGTCACAGTTGAGACAGCCACCATACACAGAGCAACACTGTACAATTTCAGAAGGCCTCAAGCATGCAGAGCAACACCATACCATGCCAGGAGGCTTCAAGGTTCTCACTTTATTTCTTTTCAGTACACGTTATTGCCCTTCATCTGACATGCATTGCACCTGTGTGGCCTCTGTACCCTTTGGTGATTGGTCAGTGCACCTCAGCACTGCATGTCTCATCACCTTCAATACTGTTCACCTGTCCTGCACAGCTGTAGCCCATTAGGGATGAGGCTCAATCACAGCCCCACTCCCAATTACCACAAACTGTGTGTCTGTGCTTTTCCACCAGGCAGCTTTCCAGGCACTGCCCTCAGCCTGCAGTGCTACTGGGGATTGTTGTGACCTGAAGGACTTCATCTTACACTACATCTCATACTGTTGGCCTCAGCCCATCAATCCAGCCTGTCCAGATTCCTCTGCAGAGCCTTCCTGCCCTCCAACAGATCAACACTCCCACCCAACTTGGTGTCATCTGCAAACTGACTGAGGGTGCACTCAATCCCATCATCCAGATCATTGATAATGATATTAAACAGGGGTGGCCCCAATACTGAGCTTTTGGGAACCCCAATAGTGACCAACCAACTGGATGAAGCTCCTTTCACCACCACTCTCTGGGCCCAGCCGTCCAGGTAGTTTTTAACTCATCAAAGAGTGCACCTGACCAAGCTGTGGGTTGCCAGCTGCTCCGGGAGAATACTGTGGGACCCAGCATCAAAGGCTTTACTGAAGTCCAGGTAAACAACACCCACAGTCTTTCCCTCATCCACTAGGCAGGTCACCAGATGATAAAAGGATATCAGATAGGTCAAACAAACCCTTCCTTTCCAGGGTTCCTTGAGACCACTGGAAGATTTTTATATCAGTACTTTGCATGTCTGCTAGGAACAATTTCAACATCATATATGGAATCTGTAAGTACAGATTCTTGTGAAAAGGAAAAGAAATAAAATAAGAGAATCACTGATTTTTATTTGAGTTATTTTCTAACATTCCATTCTTACTTCTCTTCTTTTTAAGTGGTGACCTGCATTCTCCCTGAGAAGGAGAACTGACTCTAACTCACTCTTTCTTCACAAGACAAAAATTCATCCCTTCATACCACTCATGTTTGTGCCATGTTTTGATCAATATGAAATTGCAGATTTCAATTGACAATATTTTACCAGTATGAATAGGTAAATATGAAAATTCTACCTTCATTATAAAAATTGAGCAATTAAACCATTGCTTCATCCTGGTATTGTCATTCCATCAGTCCAGGTTTTCTCTATTGTAAGCTTTGTAGATTATAGTATTGGTTTTTGCTAACAAAAGTCTTTATTTTTTAAATTTGCTTTGTTGCTTTTTTTCTAACCAGCATTCTTTAAGGTCTTGTTCCAAATACATTTTCATAACTAAAATAAATAGGAGAATCTCTTCCCTGCTTTCCATTTCCACAGAAAATAAAAGGAAGTTTTTCTCTTGAGTATTCCAATTCTTTTAATTACTGTCTCAAATTTGATTTAGGTTTTTTTTTTTTTTTTTGTTGCTGTTGTTTTCGTTGCTCAAAGTAATTTTGCTTGCCGGCATTTAGAGATAGGTTGTGCAATAAACACTGGGAGAAACCTCAGCAAAATTGTTTCCATGGTGTTTAGTCAGATCTGCATAACTGTTGCTTAGTGAGGAAAATAAGACGAGAGTACTCAAAAGCAGAAAAACAGGGGTCACTTGAAGTTCTTGGTTTCAAACTGGCCATACCTTCCATCCAGCCTGTTGGGGTGGTGTGCCACAGCATGGATGGGGTATTTTACCAAAGTGAATTTGTTCAAAATTCTCAGTCTGTATCTCAGATTATTATATTATTCTGTTTCCTTTTTACTTTGTTATTTATGAAGAATAAAATATGCTGAAAGCATGATTTATGAAGAAGTAGATCTAAAGAACTCCCTCCTTCAAAGCACACCTTTCTTCTCTCAGCTCACTATGGCATGCAGCAGGATTTCATGCCTGAAAAAGCATCCCTGAGCCTCTTTGGTACGGATCCAAAGCTGTAGAGTCACCCAGAAGCTGGAGGCTGGGTACTGCTTGTCCTGGAGCTGCAGCTCAGGGGGTCACAGAAGAAAGTAGTGAAATGTGTTGCAATTCCTTAAAGCTAGAAATACTGTTTCTTGCTTCTCCTACTCAAGGGAGGAAAGTAAGAGGGAAGTCTCTCTGCAGAGTAATCTGTATGCAAGGCAGGTTCACTTATAAAACTATACGAGAATTAAAATTTTGGGTTTTTTTGGATTAACCTGCAACTTGGACATCAAGCTGTACTTCTATAGGGTAACCTTGTATTTAGGAGTTCCCACAAAACAAAGTGGAACATCCTTCAGAAATTAAGCCAGAACTTTCCCTCTCAAAAAAAAAAAAAAAAAAAAACCAAAACAAAACCACAAAAACTAAACAAACAAACAAACAAACCTACCTATAAGAGAAAGCAAAATATGACAGATCAGAGGCTTTCCCCACATTTGTGTGGGGCCATACAATGCCTGATCACTGATTCCATCTGGGAGCTTTTGAAGTCCATGGCTCACCCTTGTCCCCACGTCCCTTGCAGCTCTTGCTCACAGAGAGACAAATGCCTGCACCATGCCTATGGGGCAGTTGAGTCAAAGGACAGGGGATGGATAGCTCAATTCTGTCCCATGCTCCACAGGGAATAAAAGAGTCTGGGGTTTTGGGGCCTGCAGCAAAGGGCTGCTTATGGGCACCCTTATCTCTGCCTGTTTATTCACTGTGGCTAAGCAGAGCACCTCCAGCAGCACTGCCCAAAGTGTTACACAGTCCTGGACCTCCCTAGGCTCTTCCCCATGTAGCTGTGATTTTATCTATTGCATTACACTTCACATTATCAGTGCCTGTTAACTCCATCAAGCTAGTAAAATCCATCTTTTATGTGTTAAGCCAACTTTTGTCCACAAAGCACTCCATTAAACCCATCAAATCTATTTTGGTCTTATTTCTGCCATCAGTTCTGCCACATTTTGTGCCAGCTCAGGCCAATAACTAAATTATTAAAGCTTGGAGCCCTACTCAGATAATATGGGCACTCTCTGAGCAGCATAGGACAAAGGTTAACAGCAGAATGAGCAGTGGAAAATGAAGCACAGAAGGGATGTAGTATAAAGATGTTTTGTAGCCAGTCCTAGCATTAATGTACTTACTATATTTTCCATGTCATTTATACCATCTTCCTCCCAGTTAATTTTGTAATCTGAATCTGAGGATTCAGGCTGGGGAGGAGAATCACTCTTCTGGAAAAGGGGAGGCTATTTTAAATATTTGAGAATTGAAGTAGAAAGAGGGAACATGTAGAGAGAGGAAAGGCTTGAAAATTTAGTCTGGGGAAACAAATGTTTTTCATTTTTCTTTTCTTGCACTATAAAATGAGTGCAAAATAAACAAGGATTAAGCAGCATTAGTTTACAATTATCCCAAAATTCTACCCAAAGGCAGCTGAGTTTGTTTTTGGGAGAAGCTTCATTTTCCATTGAAGAATTATATGATACCAGAAAATAGGAACTAAAGCCTGGATTTGCTCCTCCTGTATTACAGAGTTAAGTGTCAAGATACCATACTAAAGCAAGAAAAGCAACTTTCAGCAACTGGTGTGACTTTCCAGCTCATGGTATCCAGAGTAGGGATCCTAATCCCCCATGCCTTCTCCAAGATCTCTTGTATTTGATTTATTCCCCCGATGTGAGGAGTGTGACCATCTGTACAGAAAGAATTCACCTCGTCCTGACCTTTGTGCTAACTGGGGAAAGAACAAACAAGAATGAGTTGAGTGAAATAAATATTGAGGGGTTTCTTTTAATAGGCAAGTGTGAGGTTTTTTAATGGGCAAATGTGAGGGTAAAATGAAGTGGCTTGGAAGACATAAGGAGGTTTTAGGGAGAGAGGTTAAAAAGGAAACGAGGCCTGTGAATTTCTTGGAGGGTTTGTCACCTAGTCACTCTGTATGGAATGCTGGCAGAGACACAACCCAGGGGCAGGAAATAGTGTGGATGCCAATATTGGAAAGCTCATGGAGGATGCAAGACCTAGCTCAAATATAAAAGATCAGCTCTGTGTAAAAAAGTGGCAGAGTGCAACCTTTCATGATTATCTGTCAGTTTCCTGTCATCATTGGTCTCCATGGCCCAAGTTTGGTTCCTCCACCCTTTTCACTTCAGGGAATCCCCCAGATATGCAGCTATTTCACAAGGAAATCCTAATGGGGACTTGTATTTCATACTTAATGCTGCTCTGCATGGTGCTTACTACTTTAGGGACAATGATTAAGTGTATACCAGAAGGCAAATGCACCTTCTTTATCAAAATTTCTGGTTTCCTTATGAGACTGGTATTTAATATTTATATATCATCACGTTGTTTTATTTGTTTACAAAACATATTTCTCCTCCACAATCTGTGTGAGCAGCATGAAAAAGAGAAGGACATTTATTTGTAAGATTAAATTCCTTTTATCTTCCTTGTCACCAATCTTCACTTGGATAAGATAACATAGGTTAGGAAGTCTCTGTAAAGCATAGAGTTCCAGTTCTCAGCTTTCTTAGTGCAGAACTCTGAGTCTCTTTCTAATCTTTCTTATTACTCTCATCTGTACCCTTAGAATAACTATATTTTGAGATAGGCTAACCCGGGGACAGTATTCCTAGCACAGCAGACATAGCTTGATTTATAATGGGCTTGCAATCTGTTTTTTCTTCATACCAGCCTTTTGTAGCCTAATATTTACTTTCTGATTCTCAGCTCTGTTATGCAGTGATCCTTAGAGAGCTGTGATTAGTAATTTAGGACTGCATCCAGAGTTATTGTTGCATTGAATTTCTTATTGCCACCTCACTACACTGCCTATTTCCCCATATTAGTCCTAGTTTGGCCTGGGTTTTCTTGACCTATATAATTTTGCTATCCTGCTGTTTATCACCCTCCCCAGAACTGCTACACATAGGCAACCACACAAACCTCATGAATATATTTGATGTATCTCAGCAGTCACCCTTTTTAGACAGTTTTTAGTCAATATCAACAAATTGCCTCTCACCTTGATCCTTCTGTATTTCATTATCAATGTGAGGAATATTATGAAAGGCAGTTTCAAAATCTAAATAAATAACATAAATTAATTTTCCTTCCCTTATAAATATTTTCCTGGCTTTTTGAAAGACTGTTAAATATGTAAGAGGACATGATCTCCCTTCTAGCATATCTGCCCTTACTGAGCCATGTGGTCATGAAGCTTCAAAGGACATATGTTCTCTCCATAACCAATTCACAAAGTACAAATTCATAGAATCATAGAAAGACTTCAGTTGGAAGGAACCTTAAAAATCATTCAGTTCCAACCCCCCACCATGGGCAGGGATGCCACCCACTAGATCAGGTGGAATTATTCTAATAGAAATATGTATTTATGAGGCACTAACATTGTTACTGAATAATAATAAGTGCTTTTGAAAATTTAATGTTTTTGATTTATTTCTCATTAGAAAGCAGCATAAAATATAGGCATTGTGGAAGTTTACTGCATTCAGAGGATAAGTTTCCCCTCTGCGAGTCATTTGTGCAGTCATTAAAAGGGATGCCACATGGTGTTGTGATGATCTTTTAGAACAAGATAGTCATGAGGGAGAATTCTCTGCTACTAATTCTTTCAGTTACAGCAACCTTGTAAGAAAACCACTTTTAACATTTAGCAAAGATTTTCTTTGGGACCCCTCAGTTGATACATGGGCTTTTTATTTTTCATCACTTACTGAAGAACATGTTAAAGCACAATGGCAAGTATAAAACGCCTGACACTTTCTGCTTTAGTGTTGATTTAGAAAAAGTTTCATTAATGACTATAAACCATCGGTTTGAACAGTCTTAAAGACTGGCAGAATGGATGTTAGACTAAACAAAAATCAAATTGCCAAGTAAGAAACTAAAACATTAGATCACATTTTGCCTAGAGTTTGCCTCTATAATACCGGGCCATTTTTATAAGGGGAAACAAATGCCCATATTCTTTGTTTAACTGGTCAAAATGTGTCACCCCAGTATGCTGATCTCTACAGATCCCTGCTGGGTTCTTGTCCAATTAAAAATTTTCCACATTTTGAATTGCCAGAACATCTTATTACAAAGAGCTCTACTCTATCTCATTCTAAGCAATGAATACTTTTTCTGCACATCATTTCCTTTTCTTTCAAATGGGACAAGCTTTCCTAAGGTTTGGAAAAGTCCTAGAGGACCCAGAGTGAAGCACAGTCTTTGAGGAGATGATTCAACCCATCTTGAGAAAAGTATGAAGACAGAAAATGTGCATTGCCTTCAGGAAGCACCTCTCTTCTCACTGACTGTGGAAAGTAAAAACATCTACACTGTGCAGTGCTGCTCAGATACCTGAGCTTGGTCTGAAAACCAGAAGCATAATGGCCATTCTTTCCACCCTCATGGGACAGTCATTCTGAAAATGCACCAATGTGTTTGCATCTCGCTTGACATTGCTGTTCAGAACAGCCTGGAGAATTTTCTGTGGCAATACACTGCAAAGGCTCAGGCACGAGTCAGGTGCAGATGGCAAATCCAGGCTCAGAAGAAGCCAGGAATGTGACTGTATTTTGTCTTTGACACTACCCACAGAAACATGAGGGTGTCACATAAAGGCTGAGATTATATAGAAAGCCTAAAGAGAACCTTCTGACTTTATTAAAATGGAATCAAAGAGAGAATAAAATTTTTCTAGCAATTTAAGGATTTTGAGGTTTTAACTGATTATAAAGACATTTCTTTAATGTGTGGCTTCATTTCCCTCTTTTATTATTGAAATCCTCTCCATTACAATTTGTAGCTTTTCTTAGTGTATATAGAAAGACAATTTAAATCAACTTTCATTTTTCATTCTATCAGAGAAAACCAGCTTTGCACAGTGGAACGACACTAGAAGAAAAATCCAGTAAAGAATATGACTTTTACTAAGCTAAAACTGCTACTTAATTCTATTGTCATAATGGATTTCTCGACAGAATTAGATGCAACAAAAGTGGAAGCTTCTCTAATCTATCTCCATGTGCCATTTTACTCAATCACAACATGCTTGCTTGGAGCACAGGTTAGCTGTTTGCTCAAGCTGATCATAGATACTGCATTTATTCTAAACATGACTAATTCTTTTAACCAGATGGTTGTACAGATAGCTCTTTTTCAATTTTTTTTTTCAGTATTTGTTTCCCGGGTCTCTTGTTTATATTTATTATGGGATTTTATCACCATATGTCCATTTTTTATACCTTTTAATTACTTAGACTTGGTACACAATATTTTCTTTTTGAATGACTCAACAAAACAGTGAGATAACCAAATTGTTACAATTAATTTTCATACTCTAATGTCTTTTTTCATAATCTATTTAAAAGTAATTCTGGTACCTTATTCAACTAGTGCTGCATCCTCTGAGAAACTCCAGAGATATTCTCAGAAAACACAAAAGGTTTGTCCATTCATTAAGAAAAATATTAATGAGACTGAGTTATCCATCTATCATATTCCTGATTTTAGATATGCAATTCTCATCATCAGTTGGCAAAAGTAAGTGATCTTGTTCCCATACAGAATATACCATAATTCTCCTTTGTAATGGAAATCTGTGTGAATGAACACTAGATTTTACAAATAATTTTGGTGACTGCACAAATATGTTCCCAGTTTGGGACTCTATTTTCAACTCAGATATTTAAATTTACTTATGTGAATAATGTCACAGAAACTTTATTTTTTTTTAATTTAAACATACTGCATGTAGAATGTCTCACTAAGGATGTCTATACACAATAGTACTGGCCCTACTCTGTGCTCTGAACAAGAGTTACAAAAAATTGCTGAGTTAATCTACAATAGGAAGAAAATATTTTTGACATATGTAACCAGCTTCTTCAGGAAAAAAATGAAGCTTTTATTGTAATTGACTATTTGTAGTTAAGTAGCCTGAACTGAACCTAGATGTTATTGATGCAAGATATCTTCCTGGATGTTGCAACTCTTTTACTGGAGGGAGACCTCTCTGTCTCTGAGTCTTTAGTTGAGTGCCAGCTTCCCTGAACAGAATATTGCCACTCATCAATGCTCTCATCACCTCCAAGCTGCCAGTATGAACATCAGATACATCTACATTATTTTTCTTGGTTCAGGCAATTTTGTGCTGTCTTGAAAAAAATTGAAACTGCTTCCCCTTTGGAGTGGAAAGGTCTTAAACCTTTCCCTTAATTTTTTGCTATAAAAGTAATACCCACCAAAAAGTCAAAATGTATTGTGCTTATGCAAAAGCTGTTAAATATTAAACATAGTTTAAATAAAGTCTTCAGATTTCTAAAAGACTTTATCTGAGGACCCTCTTAGAGGAAAAAACACTTGGATGCACTAAAAACTAATTCATATTGGCAATGGAGTCACAAAGAGGAAACAGAATTTCTCTCTTATAGTCAAAAAATGATACTTTTCTACTCATTAAATCAGAAAGCTGTCATCTTGCCAAGCAGTATAGTTCTGTGGTCCAAATACCAGGTTCTGAAACTAAATACAAACAGATTGTGGGACACATTCTGGACAACTTGTTCTCAGATAGCCTGTAATGTGATGTGCCTTTCAACTGACTGGTGGACTCAGGTTGTCCCTCCAGAGGCTTGGGAGATGGTCACTGGCCCCAGGGCAAGAAAAAAAGTGTCTCTGGGTGACAGAGAAAGGCAAAAAGGGAGGAACTGTAGCCCACAGAGATAGTACTGGGATGAGTAGAGAGACCTGGGTCACCCATAGCCCAAGGCCTGCTGTGGCAGACAGTAACACTTTAGGGATGAGAATGAGTTGGCTGTAACCCACACCATACTGGGATCGCAGCAGCCAAGAAGAGGAGCAAGAATTTGCCTGTGAGTATATGATAGATGGAACAGATTTGCTTATAGACAATTTTATTTCTGTTCTGCCTTATTTAGTTATGCTTAGTATTCTCTCTTTTAAAGGCTTCTTATTTTAGTTTGTATTTTAATAAAATCTGGCTTTGAGATGAAAGAGCTTTTTGGTCTTCTGGTCTCCACCATAAGGCAAGGATCTGAGAGACATGCATCTCAGAGACTCACCTGTCTCTCCTCTCACTCCACTGCACACACATCCTTTGCTTAACAGTGTGCAGCATTTGAATTTATCATAATTGACTGCAAATTAGTACTTACATCCTGTGAAAATGCCAGGGTTTCAAAATTTGTGCTGTTAGGCAGAAGAAACATTGACACTTTTTTTACACAGCTTCCCATTCTTTTTGTATTGTCATTCCAAGCTAAACAACACTTCTTGACATTTTCATGTACTGGGTTCACTGTGAGTTTAAGTGAAGCCTTTAGTTTCATCTTCCTCTAATTTACTCTGGATTTTGAGCTGCTGCACTGACTCCTGAAGAGCTGGTCTTTGTGCCTCCACTCTACTTTAACTCAACTGTAATAGTAAGTTTTTAAAGTGAAACTTAACTGTCTTGGTGTTGTGTAATGCAGCCCCATAGTAATTATTTAATCACCCAGTGGTAAGCTGAAACATTTCAACATCTGCTTTTGGGTTTGAGTTTGTCATTTCACTGGGTTTTAGTTTTGAAAAACTCCCAATAAAGTCTATATGTCATTATTGAATTTGTAAAGTATTCTGTTACAAACATGGGAATGTTATCTAATAACTTATTAAGTCCATGCATTTCAAAATCTACACGATTAGTTTCAGTAGCTTTCTCAAACCAGAGATCTGCTTCAATTTCTGGAAAAATAGTACTGGTTTTGGACTCCGACCCTCTGCTTCTCTGTTGAAGTTCTCCCACCTTATCTCCTCCTTCACAGCATTTCCTTTCTTCCCCACTAGGTTTGTGTGGCTGTTTCTACTTACTCCACAAGTACCACAAATATGAATTCTTGAGAACTGGGCAGGGTCATCCAGAAAGGCTCCTTGGTACTGTGGGAGAGGCACAGATAATTGTGGGTCATCACATTTTGTTACTTGTTTATTTATTTGTAGGTTGAGATCCTGATTATGTAGTCTGAATTGATTCAAAGTGAGCTAAAGGTCAAACTTATTTTGGCCAGGAAGTTGAGATGATTTGTAATTCATGTTTCTCCAGTTTTAGGCAGGGTCAAATACTTAAGGGAGATATGGCTGGGATGTTAACAGGTTCCTAACCTAAAGTACATGGAAATATTTTTCCCTTCCCTTCCCTTCCCTTCCCTTCCCTTCCCTTCCCTTCCCTTCCCTCCCCTCCCCTCCCCGCCCCTTCCCTTTTATTTTTTAAAATGAAGAACATACAGGAAAGGTAAATGAGAACATCCTATTTCCTCATGCACACACAGAGAATCATAACTGTGTTATAACTTTGTGTGTGCACACAGACAGACATATCTACATATATCCATCCTAAACCTATTATGAATTATTAGCAGAGGATTTAATAACTGTTCCATGAGTACCATTCTGAATATTCTGAAAACTATTAATAATGCATTTTTACACTAATATTATGTCAAGTAGTATTTGTAGCATTTTTTGTTCAAATTGTCTATAACCTATAACCACTATATAATGAAATTATTATTTGTGTATAAAGTTTTGTGCATACTATGTTGCCTGTAATAACTGTGCTTAATTCTGAGGAAAGGCAAACAAATAATTTTAAAATATTTGTCTATAATACTTTGTTTCAATGGATTGACAATTTGACTTTAGATTTTTGATGTTACCTTTTGCTTTCACAATACTAAGTCATGAAAGACTCCAATTTATTGAATATAAAACTATTTTCTTGGAACCTCTGTTACCAAGGTCTTAGACTGAAAAATTTTCAATATGTCTATGGAGAAGAGATAGTATTTTTCAGAATGTGCTGGTTTGAAAACGATTCTAATGCATAAAGTGTCTTTAAGTGGACAGGCACTTCAATTTAAATAATATCTATCTGCAATGTGACAGGCTTGAAGGAACTGGATTACTTGTCTAGTAGTCTAATTTGAAACCCCAGAGGTAATCACTGAAATCCACAGGATACAAAGCTTAATTTGACTATGTGACCTTGTGCATTGATCTAGATTAGTAGTTTGATGGTCTCCAAAACCCTTATCAGTTTAACAGCTGCCCTCTAATAAGCTGCCAGTAAACAAATCTTCCTCCTCCATCTACCTATTTTTATTTTGAAGAAGGCAAAAATTGGTGACATACAGAATGAAAACTAAAAAACAGTGAAGCAAATATACAACTAGATAGAAAATAGCAAACTGTCACACTACCCAGACCCCTTATTGTTTTGATTGCAAGTCCTAACTTCTGAATACATCGAATTTAAATGCAAAATAAAACTGTAGAGCTGTACTATGCATTGCTAGTTTACAACTGTTTTCACAGTTTTACATGAAGATTTTCTTCATATTTCTTATTTGAAAGAAATAGATCTGTTCTCTTGCAAACAAGTTTGGTTTGGTTGTTTTTATGTTCTTTGCCTGATCTAATGGTAAGGATTTTAATGTACCTAGCTTTCACTTGATTTATTCATCTGCTTGATTGGTTAAACAGTGATCACACATGCAGATCTTCCTAGGATGTGCTTTCTGTTCTTTTTTTTATGAACTTGGAGTCCTGTGTGCTGAATACTTATCAGTAGTCATCTTCATTAGGTCTGTATTCGATTACAGGACTTTGTGTTTCATTTCACTGTTTGAGTTGGGTGATTCCAACCAGAAGGTTATTTAACTTGTCCATTATCTTGCAAAATAGTGTTTCCAAAAAGCTTTCTTCATTTCTTATCTATAATTTGCTTTCTCATGGCCTTTTCTGTCTGCTTCAAAATTTTCTTATTTGAATTCCCATGGTCTGACTCTTCCTTCAGCATAAGAACAGGACAACCTGGACAATATAACTAAGTATTTTGAAGTTCCTAGAATTGTAGATCCTGATTTTCTTTCCTCCAAGCTTGACTTTCCTATCCCTCCCCATGTCATTACTTCAGCAAACTTTTCTTTGGACATTTTTCAGAGCCAGCATCATGTGGGTAATATGGGGTTTTGTGGTTCTTTAATGCCATTTCTCTATCCTGTTTCTTATCCTATTTCTCCACCCTGGAAGACTTCCAGTACAGCTCTGCCTCTAGCAATACAGTTGACAAGATGTTTAAAGAGTAGAGAAGTTACTTTTTAGCTCTTTACACTTTTAAATGAGGCTATCTTTCTTGTGCTTTTTTGTAGAATTTTTGAAATACAAGGAAACTTTTCCAGCATCTGGAAATCATTACACAAAGGGGTAAATGCTACAGCAGCCTCTGCACCATGAGCAGGTTGTCTGTATGCCAGTGAAAGATCTGGGGACACAAAAATGCTTAACTGCTGGACATAAATCTCTGTGCTTCAGGAGCTATAATATTAGAAGTTTTTGAACTCCCAGACCTTCTGATAGCAGCAAATAAAGACTTTGGCACTACTTCTAATATCCAACTGTGAGAAGGGGCAATTCTCAGGAGTTCAAAAGAAAATATATGCATATGGGTGGGACTGGTATGTTTCTTGGTATACTGAGCACTTGGGAATGCCTTACAGAACTGCAGCTGGACAAAATCCCCAGGGAGGACAGGGCAGTGCAGTCTGACCATCCCATCTGACAACCTCAGCAACTGCAACTTAACCCTTTCATGGTAGAAGTCGCCCTGAAATGGGCATGAGAGGGGACAGCCTGAAATGCAGCCTTTTTTGCAATATGCAGGTAACAACTAGGATTTGCATGGGAGGGCAAGGAGGGGGCTTTATAGAGAGACATTGTATTTGGGAAGTGAGCTTTAGGAACCTCTGGCACAAACCACCACAGATGGTCCAGAGAACATCTGCTGTTCTACCCAGAGAGGGAGCTCTTGGGGTTACTGCTGGCCGGTAATAGGCCTAGCACTGTAAATTTTTTTGCTTCATGAGATTTTTGCATTCTTTCAGAGGAAAAAAAGCATCTTTATGGACCATTGGAAACATACATCTGATTCAATCAGATTTACCTGTGAACAGCGAAAAGGAGACAGCAAAGACAGGTAATAAGGTGTGTCATACTGACTAACTATACAAAAAACCAAAAGGGAAAGCAGTATATTTTAGATGTCGGACCTCGTACATAGTTATTTCACATCTGCAACACTTGGAACCTGTGCAGAACAGGATTTGCTTTCAAACCTCATGGCCATGATTTCCCATTGTCATTCATTTCTTGTATACTCCTGCATTCTTAGAAATATGCATAAAATACTGCTGATCAGTCTGGATCTTTTTAAATTAACTGATTCTTTCCTGTACAACAACCAGAAGCATAATGAAAATACAGTCATAAATGGATGATATGTTTGTTCTCTCCAGGAAAGACAAGATTAAAGCTTGGGACTGTGAATCATTATGGTAATAACCAAGAGTGAAATAAAGATTATATGGATGAAAACAGAAAGGATTTTGGTCAGTTGTATTATGGAAAGCTTGCAAAAGAGATTTCACTGAGGCATTCCCTGAAATACTGCATAGGCAGGTGAACAGACATCTCTATATTTCCAGTAAATTCTTATCATTGTGATTACAATTTTTCCAGGTGTACACTGGAGGACATGTATAAATAATAGTGATAAAGCTCAGTTATTACAACATAGCCACATGTACGGGAATAAAAGACAATGGAATGCCAACCATAGATGGGATAGAGGTTTTTGCACCCTGATGAGTTGAGCTGATGATTGAGTAAACAGAAATGGGACAACATTCAGTGGCATAAAACACAAGACCAAAAATTAAGGAGTAGTGTCTACAGTTTCTGCATCAAATCAAGTCACCTTTTGAAAAAATACAAAAAAAAAAAAAAAGAAAAAAGATATATAGTAGAGATCCTGTGATAGCCTGATGTGATGCAGCCATATGAAAACATCTTCTCATGAAAAGAAATGTAATAAACAGTATCCTAGCAAGAGTTTACCTGTAGTATAGTGTACAATTACAGCTGCTCACACAAGAGAATTAAGCACACTGAAATGCAGAGAAAGGCATCTAAGATACTTAGAGGGAAGAAAGTTTCCACATGATCAGAGGCTTGGAGTACCCCTCCTATGAACACAGGCTGAGAAAGCTGGGGTTGTTCAGTCTGGAAAAAAGAAAGCTCTAGGAAAAGCTTATTCCAGCCTTTCAATATATAGAGGGGTGGGTTATAAGAAAGAAGAGAGAGACTTTTAACCAGAGTCAGTAGCAGTAGGACAAGAGGGAATGGGATTAAACTAGAAGAGGAGAGATTTAGGTTATATGTTAGGGAAGATGTTCTTTACTGTGAGGGTGGGGAGGCACTGGCAGAGGTTGCCCAGAGAAATTGTGGATGTGCCACCCATGGAAGTGTTCAAGGCCAAGTTGGATATGGCTTAAATCAACCTGATGTTGTGAAAGATGTTTCTGTCCATGGGGGGTTGGACTAAATCACCCTTAAAGCTCCTTTCCAACACAAACCATTTTGTGGTTCCATCTTCCAAAAGGAACTTGGCTTTCCTAGCCTAACAAAATGTTGCATATCCATAATATTGCATGTTAATACACCAGAGAAAAGCCATTTGAACTAATAGTCACTGCTGGCACAAGAACAAATGGGTATAAACTGGCTATTTATAAATTTATCCTGAAAAGAAGGTTTCTAAGCATCAGAGCAACAACAATTTGGAACAACTTTTCTAGTTGCAGCACAAAATTTAATGTGGTTAAACAGCGCAATAACAACCTGGATTAAATTAAATGATCAACCAACTAAGCAGAACTCCTGTGCTTTCCTATGGCCTTTATTATTAGAGGGAAACGTAATACAAGGTTTTGGGCAATACCTCTGTATAGCTCCTATATCTCTACATAAGGTTCTGAGTTCAGCACATACCACAAAATGCATTTGGTGCTGTTGATTTTTTGTGCTTCACCTAATTCTTAGTTTCTGTGTCTGTTGTTCATTAACAACACTTATGAACTTGATTATGCTTTGGTTTTACTACTGTTTAGGAACTTAACTGCATTTCCATCATTAAATATGCACTAATTCTTTTAATTGAAACTTTTTTTTTCAGTAGATTATATCTTTCCAATATATTGTGAATCTTGCTGTTATAGTATTACATTTCAGCTTGGCATGCTGATGTGTAATGTCCATTCCCCTCTCCTATTAGGGGGTTTATTGGTTGCTATAGTTACCGACCATTGCTCCATTCATGTCATTTATGTAGGCTAAATTCTTAGTGACCCTAAATCTGTTATCATGCACACCTTGTTTTTCCTATATTGTGAGATGTCAAGGCATCAAACATGTTATGAGGAAGACTTCCAAAAAAAATTAGTAGAGCTTGTCTGCATGACAGTCTGGATTCACAGGGCTGACTCCCTCCATGCATTGCCGTATTTCTACATCTACCTTAAGAGTAAATCAGCCAGGTCTTGTAGATGCTGTAACACAGTCTATCTTGATATTTATTATTTAATCTATTAAAACATTTGGCTGTCTCCACACACAGTTGGGGGACCAATTAAAAGTCCAGAAAAACTGTACAAAGTTTCTCATGTAATTAGACGTTTCAGGGCATGCTATTAAGGGCCATCTGTTCTCCTGGATGACTGAGTATGACTGAGAAATGAGATGTTTCCTTCTGTGCTTGAGGTTCCGTCTGTCTTGATTCTATATTTGATTAACTCTATATGGGGGTGGGGACTGAATTTATTTATAATGGTCTTAATCTGTAGAGCAGGTTAAATATGATTAGGGTAGGATATGGAACTGTTTAGCACTTGAGATACCCTTTATTGTTTCAGAGCAAATAACTGTCTTGAACATTTTTCTAGGAGAATCGCCACTGCTTTTCTGTTGTTTACATTTCCCCACTGCCTGTTTTTTCCCTTTGTTATCAGTGATCCAATTTTCCCATAGAATAAATGGTTACAACTAGAGAAAAATCACTGCCATTTTATGCATTTTGAATTTGGCTAGTAAAGCCAAGCAGATCTGAGCAGTGCAGCAAAACATATGCTGTAAACTTATGAGAACTGGCTTGCTTTCCCCTTGGTAACATCTGTGCAGGCTCACTAAAGGTAACGCAGAACATGCCAGACTGCTGCAAAATGTGGAGATACCCAAATTAACTTTTAATTTAGGTATTTCTGCTGTTCTGCCAGCTGTGATGTGCCAATACCCTTAAGAGCAGATTTCAGTCGCTTTTTATCAGTGCAGCTGGCTGCCTACACTTTTCCCTCTAAGTGCCTCTAAATCCTAACAGAGCAACGACATGCAGCAATACTTTCGTTTAACATTTCTAACAAAAAACTGACGGCTTTAGCTATTGTTTTGCATTATCACGCACACATTTAAAACTTAAATCTGGCTCTAAACAATACTTCAACTTCTTTGTATAAATTTTTGCAAATAAGATTAAAGGTCTCTTATGCTCTGCATATAGCAAAGTATTTACAAGTCTGTGCCAAGCCAAGACATCTGGTCATTGTGTTTTGGTTATAGTAATGTGGGTTTTTCTATCTACCATGTCTTCTTTGACATTTCACCCACTGTACTTACAGCAGGAAGTACAGTTATATTGATATTCAAAGAACACGTTCACTTATTCACTTAAATGCAATATTGTTTGAAAAATTAAACAGGAAATAAGAGTTTATGACACCCTGTTGCACACAGCACTGCTAATGTCACTGCCCTAGCATCACCCTTAGGCATGTAAACCTGGCACTTTCCCAGGCTTCCAGTTGATTTTAGGAATGGTTATCATAAGTAGTTTAAAACTAGTATTTGATGATAATTGTAGGCACTTAGAATAGAAACATATCAGAATATTTAGATACAGTTAGCTATCAAGGAGTGAGTTAGTTGCCTTTCACTTTCTTTAGTGTCAGAAAATAATACCAAGGAATTTCCAATTTGAAGTAACTTTTCCTCTTAGAGAAAATGTGTAATTGAGTATCTTTCTTGGAGTGAGGTATGTCACCTAGGAGCCCACATTCCTCATCCCTATGAAGAAGTCAGTCAACTTCTCCTTTAATTCCTTGAAGTTAACTTCACCCCTCCCATATGTTTCCTTGGCCTGAAATGCGATGAACTCAGTATTTTTCAGCAATTAGGATCTGTCTCTAGAGACTACTTCTTTTTCTCTCTTGAGGAGAAAGTGCATGGATCTTTCTACAAAGAAAATATAAGTGCAGCTATTGTAACCATGCAGCTACAGCTGTTAATGAACAGTGAACATGATTCATACAGTCATCGGGAATTTATTATCTACCGTGAAGGAGATGTGGACTTTTTTGTGTAATCAGAAAGAGAATATAAATTCTGTTTTAAAGAATTTTTCCTGAAATTAAAAGCTGAATTTCTCTTATTATTATTCAAAATGAGTAAAGTTGTTTAAGGAATACCACAAAAGCTATTAAAACTTTGACAGATGTTCTGGTGAAATGTGAAACTGGTTTTCTTTTTCTACCTTCAGGAATAACATTATTTCATTATTGTGATAATTCTACAATCAGAAAACTGGAAAAATTAACTTTGATGGATTTTCTTTTTTCCTGGAATGTTTCTCTCATAAGAAAACGGCACAAGAAATCTGGAAGCATCAAGATTTGGCAAGTAATTAAATCATTCAGAAAGTGGAATTTTAATCCTTATAGGAGCTCTACTTAAAGTGTCATCTCACAAATGTGTTTTCATCTTGGGAATGGTCATGTTGGCTGTCTGCTCCCTTGACAATAATAATGTACATCTGTTCTCACAGTTTTCATAAAATGGAAGATAGTATAAGTCCCTGCAGATTATATAATTACTGCATAGTAAAACACTGGGTTTATAGATGTTTTTACATAGTTTTCTATGTATTTTAATATGTGTATTGCTCATGTGCTACAGTAGTGGCTTTGTTTTCTCAAAATTCAATAATAATCAGAAATAATTAACACATTCCTTATCCATTTTCATCATAAAAATACAAGTTATGTTACAGAGAACTAAAAAAAGGTGTGCATGTGAAAATCAAAGTTTATATAATTTTTCTGCTACACTAGGAGCAGGATGGAAAAAGGTGAGTTTTCTGGCCCTCTTGGCTTTTCTGGGCCCTGGTAAAAATATCTAGGTTTTTCAGGCTCCTCCCCTATCTCAGCAAGAAACATGGGACATGTTTTCTTATAATTGAGACAGTAAAGCCTCTGCTATTCAGTGGTGTCATTTTCCATTACAATACTTCACCTATAGACACAGCAGATCCTTTTTCTCTCAGGATCTAAATTAGTTACAGGGTTTTATCCTATGTAGAAATTCCTTTGCGATAATCTGTTGTTTTGCATGCTAGAGAGGAGGTCACAGGTGAGATCACTACAGCCTCATTTGGCTGCAAGAACCTGTGAAAAGTTCAGAGCTGTTACCAGTGACAAACCTGTTCACAGGGGAATTGCAGGTGAAGTCACTTGTCCCCCAATGACCCTTGAAGCTTGTGTCCCATCTGCCTCAGCCTGTGGAGCCCTGAAGAGCCTCGTGACTTGTGCCTGGTGCATTTCTCCACGAGAATGAAGCCCCAACAGCACAAAAGGGGTGCTCCTGCTTTGAGGAGCAGCTGTCCAAAAGATACTTGGGGAGCTTCTGCATCAGTGGGGTTAGTAGCTTTTGGGGGGTTTAAAGCCTGTTTTTGTTGAGGAACAAATGAGAACGGATATGTGAAAGCTCTCCTGTTAGGCAGAATAATACAGACTCTGTGTTCAAGCTGTATTTTAATTAACAGTATCAAAAATAGAGTGTCATACAGACTGAATGCTAGGGATGATTTAACAGGCAGAAAGAACAATGAGTGAGAGTTTAGCAAACTAATACAAGGTTGGAAAACAAGATTTGATGACCTTTTAATCACTGATTTTCTCAGTATGTAGAGGAAGATCATTTATTTTCCCAATGCTTCAGTTTTTTTCTGTACAGTGGGGATAATAAAACTGCTTGAAATAAGTCTTTTAGGGAGAAATGTTAAATATTGGTAATTGCTTACAGCTTTGATCAAAGAATCACAGTGGCTATTTACTTTGGGAAGTAAATGCTATGTGTAGATAGAGAATTTCAAAGTATAATAGGTCATGAAACCATGATATGGTAAGGCATTCCTCTCAGACTTGTGAACTAAAAAAGCCAACTGGACATGAAAGGGCCTTTGACGATCTTCAGAGGAAAGAACAAGTTAGCACCTTTAAATCTGAAATTATAGATAAATACATTTTCCTTCCTTAAACCCCTGTAGTTCCAATTAGGGATTTTACTTCTCCCTTCCCTCCCAAAGGGTGGCACAATGCTGCTATGCATTATTGAACATGCTGCTGTGCCTTACTTGACCCCAGAGGTGACTGCTTCTTGGCACTGGATGAAACAAGTTACACAGATTCCTTGAGTACCTCACTGAGAGATTGTGAGTAGCCTAATTAGAGAATGCTCAAGAACTGTTGTGAGATACTTGGATTACATGCATTGTTTAAGGCCAAATTAATTATGAGCATTAATACAATCTTGATCTAAAGAGTAATTTAAATAAGGAATGAAATAATATGAAGATCCCTTTGAGTCCCATACAGCACACTTTGTTTTTCCACATAAAATATCCCCCACATAATTTAAAATGTTTTTGTGGAGCAGAGCAAGGCAGTGCCACTCAGAAGTGCCAGGAAAATGCACTACCAGATGTGAGTCATTGCTGAACTCCAGCATTCGTTTTTTTGTTCACCTTTCAAGCACAAGACAACCTGTTCCCTACTGCAGAATTGCCCGCAGGTGCCTAGATGGAACATGCAGTGAGGAGCCTGCCAGACAAGGGGGGGTTGTTTGATTTTCTTCTGAAGTTTGAGGAATTATCTTAATTTCCTGTGAACACCTGGGGTGATGTGGCACAACCATCCAGGGTGAAATCTTGGCATTTCTGAAGTCAAAGAAATCAAAGAAATCTTCCCTTTTATCTTTCAGTGGAATCAGGATTTCTACCACATACATGTTTCAGTGCCATGCTCTTTCAGGTAAGGAAACAGTGAAGTGCTGGAAATGACATAAATTTCTGTAGTCATGTGGTCAATTTCCCTACAAATTAGAAGAATCAGATGGAATTTAAGTGACCAAATCAGTCTTGGAAGTTGGACGGCCAGAATGGGCTTCCACTGCAGCTTTTTGCATGGTAAGCTTCATACATTTTGTGGATACCTAGAATATTTGGTAGCAGGTTTACTTTAATGAAATCTGAACACAAGGAGATCAGATTTCTAAGTCTATACTTTGTCTATTTCTAGGCTAGATTATTTTGATTAAATACCCATATCCACAGTGTATTTAAGACATATATTCTAGGATGAATTGAGTTACTCCCTAGATCTGCATTGAATCTTAGGAGTAACTGGCTACAATTAGTCACATGAATTTCATACTTTTATACTTATTCTTTGTAAGTACTCTAGGGTTTTAATGAAATGGGGCTGGAATACTAAATAATTTAGTGTTACTAAGCTAGTTACACAGAAACGTGAGCAGAGAATTGTATTTTAACTTTACAAGCAGGGTATCTCTGCAAAATTTTCCCTTTGATTACTACCATATGAAATATTTCAGCTGAATAACATTTTCTTTTCAGGTATTGAACAAATATCTCTAACAAATACTCTTCACACAAGCTCCACTTATATGACTAGAATTCCACATGCAAATTTCCTTTGAATGTAAAACCTAGGGTGGCTGTCTAAAGCTAAGCATACAAATGGCATTCTGAACATTTAGTTCTAGTCCATTTATTTTTGTTTACTTCTGTGCTTCATTATAATGAGATACACGTTTTTGTGTATTGAGGACTATAATTACTCGTGTCCATAGAGCAGCTCAGCAGACAGTATAATTATTGCTCACATGTCAGCTCAAGGCAAGAATTAGACTCAAAAGTCTGACATGTTCATTACTCCTACATTTTTATTTGTTCACCTCCTGGTAGCACCTAACAGATCACCTATGCCTGTCCAAATTTTTCAATACAAAGAGATTAAACTCCTGTGAGGGAGATAGTCATACCTGAGAATGAAGCTGGTTCTTCATTCATGTCAGAAAGACACAGAGCTGGTTCTGGGACATGACCACAGGGCAGCTGCCCATGTGGGCAGCACTGCCAACATCACAGACACGTCTGAGGCTGCAGAGATGTGACAGATGGTCCTCCGTCCACAGGGGTGGAGGGTGTTCTCTTTCTTTGGAAAAATCAAGCAAGGTCTTGGGGCAAGCTAGGCATTTGCCACAGCTGGAGAGATTTTTTTCAGTCTGGAAGTGACATAGCCATTACTCATGAGCTACGTGTAGATCAAAAATTGGTTTGATGTGGCTGCCAAAGACCCCTTCAAGACAGGGGCTACAGCAGGGATGACCAGAGAGGCTGCATTGTATGCTCTCTGTAGGTGCCCCTCATGCCCACCTACCTCCACGTGCAACTTGCTCCAGAATTCAAAAGCACTTTTAGCACAGAAACAGACCGGACAGTCCCTTACTCAGCTGAAGAATGGGAGCAGACGAGGGCTGCTGCCCAGCACAGGTACCCATCCACTGCTGTTACACTGGCCTGTGCACTGCTGACACTTCTGGTTTCTTCTGCTTTCTGTCTGGGGCACCATTAATTTCCTGAGAACTCTCACAGTTCAGTACAAAAAAAACCTTCAGGCTTTAACACAGTGTACTGGGTTTGTGGTTTGTGCTATTATGTTGGGCAAAACCAAAAAAGTTATAAAGCCACAAAAAAACTTCAAACATCCCTCCTTTGCCTATTACCAGTGAATCCCGGGTCTCTACATAATTTAAAAATATCTGGTACTTAGGCTTTTTTGGCTGGCTTTCTCTGAGTTTGTGTGAAGACTTTCCTCCACAACAGGAAGCCCTGACCATCTCAGCGCTTCATTGCAGGGCATGTCTGCATACTTCCCATTATTTTGGGAACTACAGACAGAGCTACAATGCTACCATTGGCCAAGATTTCTCCACAAGGCCTTGGTAAGGTACAGGAGCTTACATAAGGATGACTACCTTGCTCTCTACCCTATTCCTCTATAGTCATACAACTAATCACAAGACAATAATATTTTTTCAGAAAGTTGTCTCCATTACAGCAACATTGGAAATGGTAGGGTGAGGGTGAGGTAGTTGCGAAAATTAAAAATCCTGTTTTAATATCTTTTAGTAATAAATGTTCACAAACAAGCACAAATTAAGTTTGTTCTCTATATTTTAAATTAATTTTTACTCATCAGTTTATAAGACTCGTGATTTTAAGTGGTTCCACAAAATTGCTTCAAAAGAAATGATTCTGTAGAGTTTGCATATACTTGATACATATCTTTGAAATTATTTGTTCTTGTGCATGTTTTTAGTTACAGAATAAAGACTGCTTAAAGTTTTATTGAGAAAATTCAAGTAATTCCCTTATAACTAAATGAAAAGCACATCATTAAAAGAAGATTTAAAGGCAAGAAAAAATCCTTTTATGAGAGCACAAGTCTGGAATAATTACTTCAGCTCTGGCAGTGAATACTTCGTTATTTAATGTAATCTTAGTATGCAGTACTTTATCCCAAATGTGTCACGAATTTTCAGTGAGAGAAAATGAACTTTGGTCCTAATGTGTACTCTGGGAGTGAGAGGCACATGGCAAATATTATAGCAGTTCACTTTGAGTGTTATTTGCTCAGGTATCTTTGCTCAGGTAGTATCTGGGGTGTCAATAACAGCAATTTCAGGTTCTCTGTCAGGCCATGCAGAAAAAAATGCATCAGAGTCCTTTGCTTCCTCACCCACTGCCTATGGATCTCTCATGCTGATGCACAGTCCGTGTCCCCAGGTCTCCCCCCAGCACCCTCACTGTGTCTCAGCTGTGTCCCCAGGTCTCCCCCCAGCACCCTCACTGTGTCTCAGCTGCAGCTCTTCACCGCCTGTGGTGCTCACCCGAGCCCTTGGGTGCCTGTTGCGTGCGATGCTCGGAGGCACCCCCGCACTGCTGGCTGTGCCTGAAGCCCAGGGTGCAGCACAGTGTCTGCACTGGGGCTGCAATTCCTCTCACCTAACCTTCCCTTTCCAAAGGTTAGAAATATAGATATTACTCTAGTCCCTTTCCAGCTAATGGAAGGAGGCAGGAACAGCTGGCCAAGATTTCTCTGGGTGGACCTCACCCTCTCCAAAGGTGTCAGTCCTGCCCCTACAGGGACATCAGCTGGCTAATGCTAACTGCATGTGGCATTGCCAGGTCTCAAGAGTTTGCAAAGACACAGCTTGACCTTAATGGGCACCAAAATGATTTTAGCATTTAACAGAACCATTTTTGGCAAGCACATTGCTCTACATAAGGAAAGATCTGCACATGGTCCTCCCAGTACTTGGGCCTGATATTTCAAGTGTAGCAGATTATAAGATGCAAGAGCAATACAAACAAAAAGTTTTTCTCAGTGATAAAGAAACATCATTAGAAGCTAGTGAAATACTTTTCTAATCCATTTAAAACCATTTTGCCAATAGGTCAGGTGCAAACTAAGTTAACTCCAAAGGACTACAAATACTGATTTTTTAAAATTAATAAAATAAATAAAACAATAATAACATTACCTGAGCAAAATTAAAGTTGGAACCAAGAAATGTAGAAACAAATTATGTATATTTCTCAAAGATAATTGCTGGAAGTATATTTATGTTTCTAAGTACAAAGGGGAAATTGAAAATAACATTATTTATATCTCAGCACTTTTAAAATAATATTACATATGTAATTCCAATGAGTATAAGTTCAATTAAAAGCCATACAGCATAGAAGAACTGTGCTCTCATTATGTGAAGTGCTTCCTAATAAGCAAGTGAACCACTAAGAAAATTCTTCTTATTCATAACTTGCACAGAAGAAGACAGGGGTAATCAGTGGAACAAAAAAAATCTGTCAGTGTCCAATATGAAGTTTTTGTTTAGTGCCAAATTAAACTTCTCAGCTTTTGTCTGTCACTATTCTTTGATTTTTTTGTGTTAAAGGTATATTTCAATAGAAAGCCATTTGTAAATATGAAATAATCTAAAATTTGATTAAATACATTTATCAGGATGTGATTTTAAAGACCTTGCAGTTTATTGAATAGATTTTAAACTCTTTTTGGAGGAAAAAAAACTTACTTGCTTTCTTTCTAGCAGTTACTTTTCTACAAATACACTTTCTGTACCTTATTTTTTCATGATGGAGATGTTTTGACTGATGTCACAGTTTTAAAAGTCAGTGAAAAAATCTGTTTCACTGAAGTGGAAGCCCTGATCAGGCAATGCTTTTTCTTCTTAAACCTGAAACAAGTATAAAAGCATGTCTCTTAGAACATTTAGATCAACCTTTTTTTCTGTTCATGAGCAAAGAACTCAGGAGTGAAGGAAAAAGACAAAGGATTTCTCTGTGACAGGAGAGAAAGGCAGGGGAAAAAAAAAAAGACAAAACAATATAAAAGTCCCAGCATTTCATCTTAAAATCCTTAGGAGACCAACTCTCCCCCTCACTTTGTGTTTTGTGGATGGAGAGGTTTGAGCTGATTGATGACAGTTGGGTTAGCATAAGGATCATTTATTGAAGTAAAGAAAAGTAGCTCTTCAGTCAAATACTTCCATATCTTTTGCTTTTTCCAGGGACTCCTCTGTACTGTTTTCTGAAACAACATGACTATGTTTATTACTGCTCCAAGAAGATTATTACTGTAAAAATGTTCAACTGACAAAGATTTCAGAGCGTGTATTATCAATTTGTGTGAGTCAGACCTTTGTTGGCAAAATCTCAATGGAATTGCAAAATACAGTTTTCCAGCTCAGCAGACTTGTACCAGACATGTACAACTCTACACAGAATGCCAGTTCCATGCATCAGAGGAAAGCTTTTCAGCATGTTGCAAAACAAACAAACAAACAAAAACAAAAGATTGTGTTCATCTCAGAAGATGCAAAACAACTGTCTGAATGTGAATGAACACACACGCACACACAATTATCTACACATGTGCTCTAACACATACATGCAACATCAGTGAGGGTTCTAATATCTACGCCCAAAATTGCAAAGAGGAACTGTTTGACACGAGACCATACTGAACTTAAAAGGTGGGGATATATTTTTACACTGTTCCTCTTTCTGTCACCACCGATATAACTGACAGAGCTATCCTATCTCTCATCAATTAATTTTTAATTGCTGTAGGTGAAAGCTAGATTTAAACAAAAGTCTTGAAGGCATGAAGTTTCATATAATATTTCAGTAAACAGTCACTTTTATCAGTTTAGATTTCATTCGCTTCTGAGGAAAGTATAAAAGAATCTGGACATTTTATTGGAGCTGTTTACAAAAATTTACAAATCAATGGTAAAAATTGAATTATAACAGTATTGTTGATTGTTTAAAAAAAATAGAATTAGTGAAGAAATTTAAATTAAAATGTTCGAAACTACCAAAATTTTTAGAAGACTGGATTTCTTCGAAAAGCCTTTTTTCTCAATTTAGCAGTGCTCAGTAAAACTGAAAAGCTATTAAGCTAAGTGAATAAACTATCAGAACTATTTACTTTTTTATGAGTCAGCCTATCCAGTTGTAACAACAGCCCTGGTGTCAGATTAGGAAAACTCATCGGTCTAGATAGGATCTTAGAGGAGAAATTTCAATGTCAAAATAACAAATGGTTTCCATGTAGCTTTAAATTTTTATTTTGCTTCCTTAAACTATGTAAGGAAATTAAATTTTATTCTCTCATATACCAAGGAGGAGCTAGGCAAGTTTAGTAGCAATATTCTGGATAGATGGTTACACATAATATACTGAGTACTGCAATAGGTTGTGACATGCACATTGCAAATGACATAAATCATTAATTGTTTTAATGTTGAAGGTCTTGAAGTAATTTATGCAATTTACTGGTTGGTCCACAAGTCAGTGTCTCAAGATTAATCTTATACTGCTATGGGTTGTTGAACAATGTGAGTGGTCAGTTCCCTTCTTTTCCCTCTGCCTTATTTTGTGGTTGTCATTAGCAATATTGCTTAATGCTTTATTGAACCCCCATTTGCCTGTTTTCTCACTATGTAGATATATTTCTGTTCCCTGTAGCTAAGTACCCACAGAATGATATGAATACTATTATCTTTAAAATGTACTGTCACTATGAATACTTGCTTAAATTAAGCACACAATTATTGTTTGGGTTCAGAGGCCAGTGAATAAGGAGTCAAGCCAATCTCTAGTGCTATCGTCAAAGTCCTCTTATTTTTCTACTTAGGTTTGTACATATACAGAATCATATGATTGCATTGTTCAAAAGAATACTGGGATCACATTCATAATTTCTGGTGGTTTTGTAATAGTATACATTCCACTTTATCATCTTAGACAAGAAAAGAGAATTGTGGGTTTTGTTCATCACTGTTCAGCATACAAAGCTTTATTCCAATCCATTTGAAGTTCTATCTGAAAATTTTAGCACTGAGTGATTATTGAAATACACACAGAACAGAAAGGAGAATCTTATGAACTCAATTAAAATGGAAACACAAATATCAAGAACAAAAAATCCCACAAATTGTCAATTATTCCTTTAACATCATCCTGTTCTATGAGGCAGCTGTGAAAGTAAGTTACCACCTTGTTGGAGGAAATACCAAGGCAAATACTATTACTGTACCCTCTGATTTTAAAAGAAGATGCACAAAGTCAAAATGTTTTATTCCCAAAATGTACCTGACATTTTATTTTTCATCATGCTTGTTTGTATATGTTACAAGATTTATTTTGATGAAATGAATGGAAAAAAAGAGGACAGTACAAATAAAAATTGAAATCAAGGCAAAAAATAAACTATCTATATTTTATTAGTTATTATAGTATATCAGCATCTCTCTGTAGAAATACCAAATATCCCTGGCACTGTGATAATTAGCTGCTTTTTGTGGCAAAGGATATAAAGGAGGCACTACTTCACCACAAATTGTATGGGCTTTCATTGGTCTTCTTGGTCCATGCAGCCCAAAGTGCACCTGGACAGAAGCTCTAGTTCCAGCTGCTGATCCACTTCTCTGGGTCCCCTGACCTGGTCACTCTTGTCACATGAAATCTTCAAGGTCAGCATGAAGTAACTTGAGCTTTTCTAAAGAGGTAGGACAGGAACAGTAAGTCCTGCCTGGGGCTGGTGCAAGCAGTGTTGGTCTCATTTTTATATAATGATTTCCTTTCATCACCAGTTGATGCAAATAATGTAATTAGACTAATACTAAATACAAAACCACTTCATATTACATTCATGAGCAGTGTTATTGTAGTATAAATTCCTGCCAGTGAATGGAAGATGGATAAACAGAGATATTTTTCTCCTGTGCCTTTGTCTTATTAATTATATCAATGAGCAACATCAGTTGTCTTCTTAGGCAGGCTGGGGAACACAAGCAACTGTGGCTGCTCATTATCTCATTTGCCCAAGTAGTCTTTGCTAAATAGGCACATATTCTTGTATCCTCACTGCACAGACAAGACAAGATTGATGGAGATAAAATAAATTAAAAAAAAAAAGAAAAAAGAAAAGATAAACCCAGAGGGACCACAGGTATTTATTTAATGACAGGACCATTTACCCAATTTTCACAAGGTATTTGTTCACTTGAATTGAAACCATTCATAATAAGGAATAAGCAATTCACTGAAATTTGAGAATTCGACATCAAACCAAGTCTGTTTTATCTGCTGAAGTAAACTGAAAAGAAAATTTCACAGTGTCTGGCACAGTCAAAGGTAGAAATCCTTCCTCTTCATTGCCCTCCCCCAGATGCTTAGACCTTGGCTCCAGGAATACATCACGTGAGAAACTTGTCAATTATCAAAACTTTTAACTCTAAGACTGTGATTAGACAGAAAATAGAAATATGTTTCAAAATTAATGCAGTAAAGAACTATGGCAGTAATAAAAGAAACCTTATGCTTCCTTTCAATATTTCCTCATTTTAGTTATTGGTTTGCAATATCAGCATCCCATTACAGTCTAAGCTACAAAGACTTCAGGATAATAGATCTTCCTTTAGGCACCAGCGTTTGAAGGGAAAAGGACAATTTAATATTCTAAAATCAGTGGAACTGTGTGGGCAGTAAGGAAGAGGGGCTTATCTGTAGATTTACTGTGAAACAATTATGCTCTTGCAAGCTCTAAATCCCTCTCCTACTCACAATTAAAGGCATAGATAACTTCCTAATGTACAGCAGCTGACAGATCAGATGATGGAAAGCCAATATCTATCACTCTCTGTTTACTTCTTACTTTGTATGGGAAAAATCAGCCATATGCAGAATTCATTTGGGATAAAAAGAGCTTGGGTAGCAGTGCATAGTAAGAAACGGTTTCATCCATCAACTCTCCCCAGAAAGACAGGACGGGATATTTCATTTGCAGGGCAGAGGAGGAGATACCAAAGGAGGAAGCAATCAGTTCAATAACAAAGGGAAAACTCTCAAGCAGAATTTCAAGCTCCTAAATTACTTCCTGAAAGGCCCTTGCAGAGCTCCTTATTGGTTCTTTTGTTTGTCCTCACAAAGGCAATTGCCAGAAACTTGATTTCAATTTGAAAGCTTTCATTTGTAAAGAAAGCAGCACCGAAGGAACCAACCAGTGTGGCATATTAACAGGTACAGTGAGCGAAATCTTGAAGACTTTCTTCAGAGTTTGTGTTTTATAGCTTATAAAAACTCTAGAAACCAGACCTGGCAGAATCTTTAGTACCTCAGGAACCCCAGAATTTGGCCTTCTGGGTTTACCTGTGAAGTACAAATTTGTACATCTATATTCAGTTTATGTCACTAGTAAAATTAATCCAATCCACCAACAAAGCTTACATTTAATGCACATTACTGTTCTCTTGTGTCACAGAAAGCTATGAAAGTGATCCTGCTGAATCCAGAGCATCCAATGACTCTCCTAAAGTTCTTTGGAGGCAGAGAGACTTGCCCACTGCAGGAGCAGGGATTTACTGCCTGTGAACTCAACATCTGTGATACTTAGATTGTCAGCTTAAGTACTTTAAAACTTTCTTCTGTGTCCTTATTTTTCCCATTAATCTCTTATCTTATGCAACACAAAAAGAAGACTGACAAAATAAATTGTGCAAGTAGGAATCCAAATTAGTAGTTTGGCTTGCCTCCAAAATATCAGTAAAAACTGATATTTTCACATTACTTTTCAAATTTCCATATTCTTCCTTCTCCCCTTCTCTTAATTTCACAGGAGATTCCTGGCTGATCCTTACTTGTCATAAAGATTTTGCAAGGATTTTTTAATTAAGATGATTTAATTTAGATGGCCAGTAATAGCTCACTTTTGTTAACTCAAGCACAGCATCACCAGCTGGGCAAGGGAGGGGATTGTCCTGCTCTGCTCTGCACTGGGGCAGCCTCACCTCCAGTGCTGGGGGCAGTTCTGGGCGCCACAATGTAAGAAAGACATTAAACTATTAGAGAGTGTCCAAGGAGGGCAACAAAGATGGGGAAGGGCCTTGAGGGGAAGCTGTGTGAGGAGTGGCTGAAGGCCTGGAGGGGACTGAGGGGAGACCTCAGTGCAGTTACAGCTCCTTGTGAGGGGACAAGAAAGGGCAGGCACTGATCTCTGCTCTGTGGTGACCAGTGACAGGACCCAGGGGAATGGCCTGAAGCTGTGTCAGGGGAGGTTTAGGCTGGATATCAGGAAAAGGTTTTTCACCCAGAGGGTGGCTGGGCACTGGAACAGGCTCCCCAGGGAAATGATCGCAGCACCAAGCCTGACAGAGTTCAAGAAGCATTTGGATAATGCTCTCAGGCACAGGGTGTGATTCATGGGAATGGTGCTGTGCAGAACATTAATGGATTCAATGATCCTTGTGAGTCCCTTCCCACTGAGCATATTCCCATCACAGAATATGACTGAGGAGACCTACACCTTCCTCCATCTGCCAACACTGCTGGATCCAAACCCCGATGTCTGATATACATGTGCAAAACTGCATGAAACAACTTGCATAGAGTCTGCTTCCCTGGCCCAGCAACTACACCGAAGCCTGACAGAATCCAGCTAAGAGCTGGAAAGCAGCAGGTCCTCTGCTAACCTCAGAAAGAAACATACCAGTTTCCTGGGTGCTACCCCAAAGGCCCACTGCTCTAAGGGATATGTGAAAGGAGCTGAATCAAACCAATGATAAATCTTTTTTGAAAAAAAAGGGTCTATTCTGCTCATCTCCTGGTAACACAAGCAACACCTTAACCTCTAAAACATTTACCTAAGGGGACACATTATCTCAGTCTCCAGAAAATCTGGGTACTTTTCACATATTACATCCATGAGCAGTGTTACTGTAGTGTAAATTCCTGTCACTGAATGGAGGATGGATAAACAGAGATATTTTTCTCTTCTGCCTTTGTCATATTAATAATATCAATGAGCAACATCAGTTGTCTTCTTTTCACAGTGTTATATCTCAATGACTGAAATGAAGTCAAAACAACTGTGTCAATTGTGCTCCTTCAGGATTACATTTCAGTTGCAGTGAGACTGATGCAAGTAAGTAATGACCATGGCAGATACTGGTCAACAAGTAAGTTACTTCCTTTTTATTCACTGACCCATAGCTGAAGTGACTGGAAATCACCCTCCCAGAAAATTGTATCAAAAAAGCAGGTTCAGCGGTTTATCATCCTAGCTGTTTATGCTTAAATCTTTGCAGCAGAGCTTTTATTTTTTTGAAAGAAAGGATGCTTGCTTTGATCTTACAAATGTGTATCATTATTTTTTAATCAGTTCAATTGTGAACGTGAGTAGCATGTTTTTGTGCTTAAACATATTGCGCAGAGACTTGCATAAAGGAAAACAATAAAAGGAATTGTAACAATTCTTGTTTCCAGTTTCTATAGAAGAAGTTTCTACAGTTACTTGTATCCAGTTTCAGTCTTGGTGTTAAGTTCAGTTGTTATTATTAATGACTATTTAAACAAGAAAACACTTTTTATGAGGCTTTGGGGGCATATTTTAATGTTAGACATCAGAAGAAAATGACCTATTTCAACAGATTAAAAAACATAATTTAAAATCAGATTCTACTGTATTGGATGTGTCTGAGACAGGGCTAGTTTCCCCCACTGCAGCCTTCATAGTGCTGTGCATTGTAGGGGATCTAGGATCTAGAAAGGTGCTGATAATGCAGCATCAGTGCTGTCCCTCCAAGACTCCCCTTCTGCACCCAGTAGATGCGGGGGGACAAGGTCTTGGGTGGGGACATATCCAGGAGAGCTGACCTAAAGTAACCAAAGGGATATCCATACCATAGGACATTCGTTCAGCAGATGTTCTCAGCAGAGCAGCACAGCTTTTGTCTTCCAAAGCAACTGCTTTTCATACTAATACCCTACCTGTGAAGTGGCTGGATATCACCTGCTGATGGGAAGTACAGAAGAAATCTTTTTGCTTCCATGTACAACATTTGCTTTCAATTTATTAAAGTGCATTTACCTTGAATCATGAGTTTTCCTGCTTCTTATTTTCTCCACCTTCATCCTGTTAAGGAGGGAAGAAAAACGGGTGTCTTGGAAGGCACCTGGCACCCAGCCCAGGTTAACCATCACAACTATGAAATATTTTTAGCACCTTTTAGAATCAAAGGGGCATTTACCCTTATAATTTTTGTCACATGGTTTTTGGCAGTATTTATAACTAGGACATTAAAGAACTCACTACCAAGCATGACTGCTTACTTTTTTCTCTCTCTTTGAAATATTCAGCGGATTGTTCTATGTGCTAATCATCATGAAAGAAACTTTAGCTTCTAGGTGATCCCAGAAATCACGACTCAAACTAGGGGAAAATAATGAATAGGATGGGAAAATTTCCAGTGCACAGATTTACCCTGTAGGTTTTGTGGAGGCTCACAATTATTTTATAATCTTATTGTTTCTTTGTTTTAAATTGAAAACACAAATCCATGCTTTATTATTTTTTTCATTTTAGTTTGAACTGTTTTAGTCACCTAGCAATCAATCCAATGTCCATGATTTTCTGATATTAATAACTCAATATTTCCATTAAATTATTTCCTTTGAAATCTCACTGTCTAAGCCCTTATAACAGTCCAATTTGAGTGGCATTTATGATTTCATAGTGAAGGACCTGTTAGTTTTTTAATTATAAAGTTTTCTTTTCAAGGAAATTTACATAACCTTTTGATTTGTTCAGAGAAAATGGAATTATTTTTTTAGAGTTTCCCATATTTGACAGGATTTTGCAAGGTTTCTGTGAGCTACTTAGATATTTCACAGGGGCTTTCTTAGCCTTGTGGTGCAAACTAACTGCATAACAGTCATTCAAACTGTAATTTAAGCATAGAAAATCTGTATGGGATGACATTTGATGCAGTACTCAATAGCAACTCTTTACAAATGGTTACAAATGGTATAGTATCTTGTGAGTTCTCTTAGAAAAATATAAATCTCCTGGAAATGTGCAAAGAATTTAGGTTGGAGGAAAAGTGGTTTGGACACATGTAAAAACCTATTCTATTTAATTTGTAACCGATTTATCTAAGCACCCAGTTTTTCAAAAATGAATTAACATCTCTGATGCATAAATATATATGTATTTGGAAAATATAAATAGTGATATTTTATATGGCTACAGCCTGACTTACAGCTGTCATTTCACCAAAGAAGGAGAAAAAAAAATTGCATAATTTCAACACATCAAAATAAGTCCTCTAGCAAAAAAAGTGAAGTAAGGCTCTGTAAAGTTTAGTTGATGAGCTTTGAGGGTAATATAAATGGAAAGCAGCCACTTTTGAGGAAGGCAAATTAACAGAAACCAACTGCTCTTTGATGTCTCCAAATTCTTTGTTGCTTCAAGTTCTCTGTCAGCCTTATTGAATTCCTCCCTTTTGCTTTACTGAAGACAGTTTCATCTTACAATCTAAATTTAAAAGGGTTTGGTATTTTCTGCTAATGAAGTGTCCAATGGCTATCAGGTGACATCTCCTGTGGATAATTAGCTGAAATCATCTAACTATGATCAGTAACACTTGGAAGGAGATATGGTTAAAAAGCATTACTTATATTAGTAAAGACTATGTGTATAAATTGCATTTTTCCTTTGAACATACCAGACAAGAAAACCTATTGGATGATCTTGTAAACAAATATTACCACACTGAAGGAGGCTAAATAAATGAACATTGAAGAAAGCAATGAGGTTAAAAAAAGTTGGCAAAACTTAAGTCCAAGTTAGTTGCTAATCAGTATTTTTCTTAATCACATGGGTCAAATAGGGTAACTGACCTCATTAGACAGGGTGCTAGTAGAGAAGCTGGAGACAAAAGTTTAGTTCCCTCACTCCGTGGCTGATCTCCTGTCTCACTCTGTTCAATAAAATTGAAGCAATAGCACATTCTTACCAAAAAGATACAAGCAAAACAGAAGGATCATAGAATCATAAGATTATAGAATAGGTAGGGTTGGAAGGAACCTTAAAGATCATCTAGTACCAATCCCCCCGTCATGTGCCAGGACACACCTCACTAGAGGTTGCTCAGAGCCCCATCCAGCTTGACTTTGATGGGGCATCTTCAACTTCCCTGGGCAACCTGTACCAGTGCCTCACCACCCTCACAGTAAAGAACTTCCTCCTGATATTTAATCTAAACCTACTCTCTTTTAAGTTGAATCCATTCTCCCTTGTCCAATTAACACAAGCCCTTATAAAAAGTCCTTCTCTGTCTTTCCTGTAGGCTCCCTTCGGGTACTGGAAGGCTGCAATTAGGTCACCTCAAAGTGTTCTCTTTTCCAGGCTGAATAAACCAAATTCTTTCGGCCTTTCCTCATTGGAGAGATGCTACATCCCTCTAGTCATCTTCACAGTTGGCCTCCTCTGGGCTTGCTTCAATAAGTGCATGTATTTCTTATGCTGAGGACCCCAGAGCTGGACGCAGTACAGGAAAAAAATACTGACCGGGAATGAAGGATGATCATTTACATCAGTAATGAAGAGCTCAACAGTGTCTACAAGCTGAAACAGAAAGCTGAAAATGAAGAAAATACATGCCAGCAAATAAACACTGAAAACCATTCTAACAGCCTTTCCCGCTGCACTAGATGAGAGACAAAACTGGGCTAGGTAGACTCTTGGTCTCGCTTACTGAGGTGTGTGTTATGTTTCCAATGTGTGCTTCCCTCCTTGGTGTTACTTGCTTCTTGACTTACTAGTTAGAGAGACCCAGGTGAAACGTATTGATTGACAGTCCAAGGAATGATCTCTGGGACGTTGGGACCATCTCTTTGGCTCAGTATTGACTTTAAACTGAACGAATTCCCAGAGCATTCAGGCAGTCTATCTGATCCGTTTTCCACAAATAAAATGTAAGTAGCAAGGACAAGCTCATCTTCATGAATATTGGCAGAACAACTTTTAGCCCTGAAAACAAGTGTAGAAGTAATTCTTTATGAGGCAAGAGGGTTTCTTAGCATATGAAGAAATGCCAGTGGCAGCACAGATATCTTTACAGTTTGACAGTTCTTCAAAAACTCTGGACAGTGAGAAGCATTTCAAAGCTGAAGCATTCTAAATGTCTGAAGACATTTAATAGCAAGGAATAGTGTTCTGAGGGCAACATAGATGAATATTTCAAATGAGGAACCAAAGAGGAAAACATTTTTTAATAGAACCTCACTTGCAATGGCCACAATTCAGGTTAAGAAGGTATTTAATTTCTATTATGACATACAGAGGTTTAAGAACATGATCTGTTGTGCTAATATTGCTCATGTTTGTTCTTATCTAACTGTAAATTATTATCAAAGTGTAGTAAAAATCCCGTCTCGCTAGTTGTGAGGTATGGAATACAAACAAACAGATTTCTGAATACTTTGAAAAATGTTTAGGTTGCCCTTTTACACTCCAACTCATGTAGCTTTTATCTTGACATATATCTGCCTTTGGCATGTTTGAAGAAATCTGGTTTTGAAATAATCAAGTCATGCATCTTGGAACTGCCTGCCCTGGTCACAAATGTGCCACATTGCATATTTATTGACAGACACATTTTCTCTTGAGAGAATTATATTCATATGTGCATGGCTCCAAATGTATTCCTGCACATTATCTGTGTGTCAGATATGGGAATAAGGCATAAATAATATATTAGAGTTGAAGAAGAAATAAAAATTATGGAAACTATTGGAAAAACAACTCCTCTCCAAATGCAAGGTGCATGGGAATACAAGAGGATAATCTCCATAAATACATTTCCTCATCCAATTTCACCTTAGGTTCTCACAGATCAGTGCAGAGCAAAACTTCTGATTACACTTCAATTTGATTTTCTTACAGACCTTAAGGAAATTATATATAAAGCACATATATCAAGTATCACATGAACTCCACAGAACTCATATTTCTTTATTCTCAGATATGAATTATCCAAATAACCTACATAAGAATTTCATTCTGAGTTGCTGCTTTCATTGTTTCCTAAATCCTTGAGACAAGAAGTTATAGAGTCAATTAAGCTCAGAGAGCAAATGAATGTCACAGCTGAAATGAAGAACTGTGCATTTATTTTACATAACTGAAAGATCAAACAGTGAATTATTTCAACAAAAGTCTAGAATTTAGTTAGAATGAAACTCAATAGAACTTAGTTGAAGTGAATTTAGTTCATTTTATGAACTACACTTATACAGAAGTTTCCATGGATTTAAGTGGAATTTGAAGTGTCCCTCCCTTTAATTGGGTTTTATGTTGTTTTAAGCCATGACATCTATGTCTAGTCCCAAAATTACACATGTAATAAAATTTAGGTTCACTTTTATTGCAGGCAATTCCTTTTAATCGCTTGTGTTCTTCATAATTACAGGGTTTAGCAATCCTGGTTCTGGTTTGGTTTTGTGGGGGTTTTTTTTGGGGGGGGTGTTGTTTTGGGTTTTTTAAATTATTTTTAAATGTTTTCTACTCATTCACCAGAAACATGATTAAAGACAACACAGATATTTTAGCAGATGGGTGATTATCTCTCAAAACCTCCTATGGAATGTCTGTTTGTAGCAACTTATGGGCACATGCAATTTTTTCCCCTTAAAATATGCAGACCAATTTTTCTAGTTCTAATGTGTAACCTGAGTCCCAAATATGGACTTTCAGATTTCTGGACAGCTGCATGAGGACATAACTTGTACAGACTGATTTGAATTTTAAATTGTATCACTTGAGTCACATCATGCAACTTTTAAATGGCATCTTTATTTGTACCTACTGGTGCTCACATTTGTATGCCACCACCATTTTATATCGGGCATGGGAACCATGGTAATGTGACCCTCTCACGCTGCAAGCAGATGCTCTTCTTCTCTGAAGCAACTACCCAGCTGCTGGGAGAAAGGATTTATGTCAGTCCATGGCCCTTCCCTGATGAGTGCCTGGAGCCACAGGAAGCACAGGTTAAGAGTTCCGAAGCAGATACAATATTGATTACAGCTACCTTGACCTGTTAGAATTATCTACAGCCCTTCAGCTGTAAAGCTAAGCAACCACTTACCTAGCATATGTGATAGGATTTTTCTGAGGGAAGGAAAGTTTCATGTAAAGGAAATCTTAGGAAGCCTGTTGTTATAGTTGAAACGTAACATTATATTTATCATCAGATAAACAAAAATACTTTCTTTACCTTTTTACCACACCCTGGTCACCTTGTCACTTCTGTACCTATCTATCCATCCATCTAAAAGTATATATATACATATATTTGTACATGGATACCTCTATAAATGACCTATTCTATTTATACAGCATTTGCATTAGAAATTCCTTTTACTAGTCTAAAATATTTAAGTTTTTCTGAGGAGTGTTTTTTTCTTCTCCAATCTTCTTTACACAGTTGCCATATACAAGGAATTCTGGGCTTCAAGAATCTACATTTTTAGTATTAACCTGAAGCCTACATTTTGCACTAGGAAAAATGAATGAATTAATGGTTTAAGCTTGTTAAATTCAGTTGGACATATTTACAATTAGAGCAAACTGACAAAACTCATTTTAAGTGAATGAAATGGTGACAATTTGCATGGCTGAGCAGATGGCACTCCCTCTCCTCGCCTACAAGAGCAGTACAGCATGGCCATTTTGAGGAAAGACATTAGCATAACTTTGAATACTAAACTGGACTGCACTGTCTTATAAGAATAGATTTATTATGCACTACTTATGTGTGCACCTAGCCTGACATGCCAGCTCATGACCATGATAGTGCCAAAATATAGCAGAGGTCCTTAAAACAGCTTCCATGTTGCTATGCAGCGCAAAGATTTTGGATTTTTTAGTAGGGGACTTCTCAGCACTGCTGCCAAGGATCCTGGGAGGGATGAAAACTGGCAAATGCAGGTGCCATGGGGGAGATTCTTGCATTAATCCAAAGTCCTACCTGTGTGTAAGACTGCCAGACCACATGCTATTTCCTCCAGTGTAGATCAGACATATGTCCATATATAGCTAACAACCTCCAAAAACTCTCCTCTGATTTTACGTCTGGAATACTAAAATTATTACAAAATACAGATAATAGCTATGCTAAACAGTTTCTGTCCAATAATTCAGTAGTCAGAGTGCTGGCACACACAAACTCCTTTCACTTCTGTGTCAGTGTTAAAGCTCACCTCTTTCACCTTGCAACCCAACTGACCATGTTACAACCAATCGTCAGGTGGGTCAGGTAGAATGTCAGAGTAGAATACTGAGTTTGGTTTGGTTTAGTTTAGTTTGGCTCAGCTTGGTTTGAAAGAAGTTCTAGAAGTTCTTACTTCTAGAACTTCTTACTAGTCAAGTAAGACTATCACTAAGACAACACTGCTATTACAGCTCTTCCATCAAAGGAATGAATCTTTGGATGAGACAGCACAGGATCATAGAATCATTTGGAATCATTGGAAAAGGCCTCTAAGATCATTGAGTCCAACCATGCACGCAACACTGTCAAGTCCAACACTAAACCATGCCTTGAAGTATCACATTTGCAAGTCATGTGGTATCGTACATAACCCCTCACAGGAAGGTAATTTGATTTCTTATCTGAAAATAGGGAAAATTTCAATTGTCTCTAATGAAAAATACATGCTACCTGGACCAGGGAATCAAAATTGGAGCTCTCATCTTCCTGCCCATTAATTACTCTTTCACCAGATTAAAGCTCCCTGTAGCCTAAAAACTATTTAATTTCACCCAAAGCAGGGCATTTTTGGCAAAAGGTATTGAGACAAATCTCTTAGAGAACATCACTGTGATTACTGCAATGCTCCTTTGGGAAACAGGGTGCAAACTACCTGAACAAAAAAAAATAAATCTGTATCCTTTAAGCTCTAAGCTGGTTAGACAGGCGAGGTGCTAGAAGCAATAGCACAACCACTGTGTCTCAAGTAGGCACCTGGCCTTTCCAGTGTGTGAAGTGTGTTAAGTCAGTATGTTCCAGGAAATGAAACTCACTTCATCAAAACTTATGCCTGAACCAGCTGAGTCAACAGAAAAAAATTGACATTGTAACCCATGATTCAGCTGACACCTCATGCTTGCACAGAGGAACGCTAATCAAAATGTCTCAGGATTCGATCACAATCACGTGGATATTTTAATGCATTCAATTTTCTATATTATGAGGCAGTTAGCAAGGACTGCTCATATGTAGTTTGGTTAAAGTTCTGTGTATAGAAGTGCAACCTGTATTTATTATATCCTAGGACAGCTATATCATAACAATTACCTGTTTACCTCTTCACCTTTTTAAGAACTTCATGAAGAAACCTTGTGGAACTACAATAGTAAGTTCTAAATTAAATGAAAACTCTTTATATGTTCTTTAATTCTTCTTTCTTCTCAGACATCTGTTGCTGTACAGAAGTCTCGCAACACCCCTGTTTTGTTACCCTTGGATAAATGATGAAATTTAAATGCAGAAAATTACCTGCTATATTGTCACATTAATTTTTAAGCATCATTCTGACTACTTGCTAACATGCTTTTATTGTTTTTCTTACCTAGTGGAGTGAGAATCTTTCAGTACTGATTTCCAGACAGGGAAATTCTTTGAGGGAAAGGTTTTATCTTTCCTTAGGATATACTGTATAGAAAGGAATGGAATCTGTTATCATTAATTTTATGTAAGTGATGACAAAGCACTATGAAGTATCTATTCATAATTGATGGTATGATGCCTATAAACGGTAGCAAGTTTTTTAGTTTCCCTGTTCTCCTCATATCATGTCTAACTTTTTGCATTGTTTTTATAGAACAAGGCTTTCATTGCACCAGACACTGAAATGTGATCCTTTTTTCCCTGACGATAATACTTTGTTTCTCAACAGAAAAAAAGATGTCATTGCATAACTCACTGAACATCCTGGATCAGATACATTTAGAATTGCAGATTATGCTCAAAGGGACTGCTTGAGCCATATTGGCTCTATCAGAATTGCATAGAAAATAGAGCCATCAAAACCACATTATAATCTGTTTTGAAAACAGCTTGATGCTGAGTAATAAAGTATCATGATGCCAATTTTTTTTTGTATTTTTAATTAAATATAGCATTGAAACACATGGCAAAAAGGGTCAAATGAGAAGATTTTGATGCTCCTGCTCACAATTTTCACACGCTTTTAAAAACACTGTATCTCTTGCCCCACCTCAGCTAAACATAATTGCAGCTATGATAATTGAGACAGCACGTTTCATAAGTGTTTTCAGACACTTCCAGTTCTCAGGCAAAAAAACATGCATTAAAATATACAGATGTCTTGTATATTCTAACAGACTATAGTTCTCCAAATGAAAATATATTCTTCCATGCTCAAATTGTTACTGATACTGTAACTATCCACTAAGAGCAGGGCATGCCAGTTTGACAACTAATTGAAGCCTGTGGTTTTTGGGCTTGGTCTTAGTTCACCACTCAGTTGTTTGAAATCATTCAGCATATGGATTGGTTAAATACTGAGAACTCATGACCTCTAGTGTGATTAAACACATCACTGCTTTTATTTTTAATTAATAACAAACACAGCTAATTATTTTGTATGACCTTTTGGCACAAAGATATCCTTTGACTGTTCTTGAGATCAAAACACATATTCACAAAAAGATCAGAATAATTTATGTGCAACTAGTAGAATCAGCTTCCTTCACAAACTACAAACTGCTTATTTCAAACTGAAGCTTCATTTCACTGTTGTCTCACTTGAGTTTACATACAGTGCTAATCACCCCATGCTTGGATAGCTTATCTTTTATTTATCAGATATAATATTAATTTGCACTGTAGATCAATACATGTGCACATACACATTGTTCATTTATGGAAAAGTAATGTTAGATTATGTTGCTTGGACATCACAAAGAAACTTTTCACTGAAAAGTTGGTCAGGCATTGGAATGGGGTGCCCAGGGAGGGGGTGGAGTCACAGTCCCCGGAGGTGTCCAAGAAATAACTGGATGTGGCACTCAGTGCCATGGTCTAATTAACAGATTAATGATTCTATGATTCTATGTAATCACTGGGAATACTCACTGAATAAAGTTAATGCAAGTTCTACACATTATTTTTTAGAAGTGTTCTTCAATAAAACAGGAACACACATCTAAGTGATTCTGCAGTTGATTTTGCCCAGATTTTGCTGCTTTCAGATGAATACAAAAGTTGTTAGAGATGCTCTGTTAATGGTGGGGATGCACCAGCATTTTTCCACCTTGAAAATATTGGGATTCTTCAACTTATTTTAAAAGCAAACCTAAAAATGGTAGCAAGTTGTACTGTATTCTGAAAGTGGCGCACAGTAACTTTGCAAGTTACTTAAACTTGCAAATTTAAGAAATGTTCCTTCTAACTACTAGCTCCAAATTAAAAAAAAATAAATAAAAATGGGAACTGTGCATCTAAGACTGAATTTATACAGCTCATTTTTTTATTAATGTAGTTTAAGTACAAAATAATAAAGTGAAAAACATCTCTCCAGGCAGCTGCCTAATGGTAGAAGGCCTCAGGATTTTTAGGTGCCTCTCAATAAGCCTATAATTACAAGCAGAACTGCTACTCTCAGAAAAAGTAAAGCCACTTTCCTTTTTAGAACAGTAATAATGCTGTCCCTGCCTAGTTCTACTTCTTAAGACTCAGCTCTCTGCATACAGGTGACAGGTTTGCAGGTAAAAGCACTGATGTCTCTGAATATTTTATTTCAGTCTCAGCTGAAAAGATTAAATAAAAACATGGATGTTCCAATCTATATAATGAGTGTCCAGTTTGCAAAGCATCTGCATCACTTACATGCACAAAAGATGCACAGAAAATTATAGGGTAGCTGCTGATATGTCAGTTATAGAAGACTGGAGAATGTTTTGGGGTTTTTTTTCCCTTGAGTTTCACTGAGAAGTAGTGCTGTCAGAATGAAAATGCTCTCCTACTTCTTCCATCTAATTCATTTTTATAATTTGAAGACTAAAATGAAAGTTTCAACGTGTTAAAAGTTTTCTGTAGTTCAGAAGGTAAATCCTTCAAAATAAAAAGAAAATGTGTATTTGCTCAGAAATTTTCCACTATGTACACTGATAAAAAAGAAGTTTTTTGAAGAAAGAGCATTATTAAAATAATGCTCCTTAGATTATCCAACAAATGAGGATGAGGGTTATAAAAGTGTGTATTGTTTGTCATATCTGAATACTTGTGCATTCAGAAAGATTGACTACCCTCTACTTAAAAACTTGATGTATTGTGATAAGCCTAACTGAACCTAATGCATCTGACTTCATGACTCATTTTTTATCTCTCCTGTCTTCCCTTCTCAGCCTCCTCAACCAAGTATTAGTAAAAATTTCTTCAGCCTGTCAAGCATTAGAACAGGCTGTCCAGGGAAGTGGTGGAATCACTCTCCAAGAAAGTATTCAGAAGTTGTGTAGATGTGGCACTGAAGGACATGATTGAGTGGTGGACTTGAAGTGCTGAGTTAATGGTTGGATTCAATGATCTTAAAGGTCTTTTCCAGCCAAAATTATTCTGATTCTGTGCCTCTATAGATTCCATTTCTGGCCAATAAGGCTTATCACAGCCTTTCCAGCACAGTTTGTGTAGAGAACATAATTTTTCATACAAAGGTAATTTCTTAACTGGTGAGCTTGGTTCACAGAGTTTCCACTAAAAGGCAGCTTCTATTTCCAATGCCTGGTTAAAGAAGTTTCATGATCCCATTTCCTCTTATGATATTGTGCTGGTTTTGGCCGGGATAGAGTTAATTTTCTTGAGAGTGGCTAGTATGGGGCTATGTTTTAGGTAAGAAAAGTTTAAAGAGGCATAAGTTAATCAGCAAAACACTTTGAGAGACCTTTATGGAATTGATAGCAACAGGAAGTGTAAAAGCGTGGGGGGTTGTTTCGGTGACCCAGGCGATGGTGAGCTCTGCCACCGGGACCCTGAGCAGGCCCAGCGTGCGGCCGGACTCCAGGGCCGGGATAGGCAGGCCACGCTCCCAAAAACCTGTCCACAGCTCCGCTCCCGTCCTTCTCTGGCGGAAGGACCAGGGGCCTTCAGATGTCACCTACGGGGTTCCACGGCTTCCCCCTTCCTGCACCTCCCCGACTGAGGCGGCCTTTGCAGCCAGCCGGCCTTCACGCCTCCCTCTCATCCCAGCCCCCGCAGCGGGAAGCGAGGCCCGCGCGTCCGCGGGCTCTGCAGGCTCCCGCAGGGAACAGCCGCCTTCGGTCCAGATAACCGCGAGTGGGAGCGAAGGGCCCGCAGCGAGGACCTGCCAGCCCTGGGCCCCGGGGCCGGGGCTGTGCCTGACCGCAGCGGGGGCGGAGGGCCGGCGGTCCGGCCCCGGGCCATGGAGCCGGGGCGCGGCCCCCGCGGCGCTGCTGCAGGTGGGTGCGAGCGCGGGGCCATCGCGGCTTCCGGGGAGGCTCCGAGAGGGCTCCGGGAGGTGCCCCCAGCCCGCGGTGTCAGTGGCCTTTGGGGACATCCCTCATGGGCAAAGGCTGCCTCGGACAGGCCCCTGGCTCTCGTGGTTCCCCTGGGACAACCACCTGGTTCCCCTGGGACACCTGCCTTGTCTCTGTGCGGGAGGCCTTACCTGGGCAGCCTCAGGTGATCAGAGTGGTTTCCTGAGGAAAGGTTGTGTTTATCTGGGAGGAAATGGGAGCCTTCTCATGAAAGCTGCATTGCTTTGGTTATTAATAATAAAGAATCAGCTATTGATTACTTGTCTCTATTAGTTACAAATCTGAAGTTTTCTCCTGTCCGTTTCACCTGAGTCACAAAGAAAAACACTATTGTGAAGTTTTGTTGGATGGATGCTGGGATTCAATTCATGTTGTTAGTGCTCCTGTTAAAAAAAAGGTTGTGTGAATATGCAGATATAATAGAGTATCAAAGAATTGTCAAAGTTACCAATATTTTTAACTGATTATTTCCAAAGTCAGTGAATTGAAATGATAGTTTCTGATCACTCTGACCTTAGGAATTCAGAAATCATAGGGCTTAGTCGCTTGCATTTTTCTCATTGACTGACAAAATACAGTAATGATTAATTTTATATTATCACAGAATGGCCTGGAGTTAGAGGTCCTTAAAGACTATCTAGATCCAACCCTCCTGCCATGGGCAGAGACACCTTCCACTAGACCAGGTTGCTCAAAATCCCATCCATCCTGGTCTTGAACAGTTCCAGGGATGGAGTTTAACCCCAGCTGGCAAGTAAGTACCACACAGGCTTTTGTTTAGTCCGCCCACCTCAGTGGGGATAATCATAAAGAAAAGGTAAATCTAAGGGTTGAGATAAGAATAATCTAATAGTTGAAATAAAATATTATAATTGTGATACTAAGTATGCTAATAACATGATTAATAAGAAGAATTGTCAAAAGGAAAGGAAGAGAGAGTAAAAGAACCCAAGAGAAACAAGTGATGAACATGGTTGCTCAGCTCCTGATAACCAACGCTCCGCTCATTTGTGAGCAGAGATCCCAATATTCCTTTGGCCAGTTTGGGTCACCTGTCCTGACCTTGCTCACTTCCCAGCTTTCAGTGCAGCTCCTCAGTAACAGAGCATGAGACTTTTTATAAAGCCCTTGACTTAGGATAAACTCTGCATAGCGTCAGCCAAAACATCAGGATGTTATCGACATCATTCTCATACTAAATCCAAAACTCACAGCTTTCTACCAGCTACTAAGAAGAAAATGTCCCAGCTAAAACCAAGCTGCATCGACAGCTTCTCCAGGCAATCTGTTCCAAGGTCTCACCGCCCTCAGAGTAAAGAATTTCTTCCTAATATCTAATCTAAATCTGCCCTCTTTCAGTTTAAACTCATTCCCTCTTGTCTTGCCCTTGAAGAAAGTCCCTCTCAAGCTTTCTTGTAATACCGTTTAGGCACTGAAAGGCACCCTGGAGCATTCTCCAGGCTTAGCAACCTCAACTCTCTCAACCTGCATTCAGAGAAGAGGTGCTCCAGCCTTCTGATCACCTTCGGGGCTTAGATGTTGTCTTAATTTGAATAAACTAGTAATTGAGCCAAATGACTGTGTACAAAAGTACTTGTCTATGGACTTGGCTGTGAATCCTTGGCAAGTCTCTTCAGCCGTTCGCTGTCTTTTACAACTTCCAGTGCTTCATAAATTAATATTTAGACACTTCATATTTGAATGTTGTTATAGTTACATTAGTGTCTATAGTATATGTAAGGATTCATTATTTATTGTATGCTGTATGCTTTTTAGACTACTGGATTCCTAGCAGTATTCCCTCTTTTCCTTGTCCTCTCTTACAAACATTTCCTTTCCTCTGAACAATCTCATCTTTCTTTCTGCCTATATGAAATTTCTATAAGAAACCCAAAACCAAGGTTTTTAAAATAACAGTGGGTGCATTCTGGAAGGTTACCTGAATTAATCACTATCACTGAAAGATACTGATCTTGTAGATTTAAAAACTTGCAGAAACTGAACTGTTCAGGTTAAAGCTGGAAGTGTGAAACTGAAAAGGAAATTATGGTGATATTTTAGTCACTGTATTTTAACATGGAAAGAGGAGATATGCAAATAGTCTATACGACTCCAAACTCAGCCTTTTTTGAACTCTGCTTTGAAATTCTGCATTCAAAAGCTAATACAGTCATTGCAATAGGTAAAACTGGGGAGATAAAGGCTGCTTTCTTGTTGGAACTTGGCAGTACATAAAGGCTGGGATTGTTTTCCACAGTCCCTAATGCCAACTGTAAATTTACTCTTTATGTAATTATAATTAGCATTTATGAAACTTTGTAAAAGAATTAGGGTCTGAACTTCATGGTTTCATAAATTTCATCTCATAAAGCTATAATGAAAAGTACATCCTCAGTTCCCAACCAAATGGATTTACATCCAGCTGATGAAGTGAGCACAGTTCTGTTTTGGTAGTGGAAGAAATCTGTGCTGACATAAGAATAGATAAATTTACACCACTGAGTTATACTTTAATTTCTGAACAGCAGGTTTTATAGAATAAATTCCCTATTCTGGAAACATATTCATGTCTTTAGTAGTCAGAATAGTAAAGAGAAAGATGGTAGTGGTACTGTGTGCCAGATTCAGTATATATTGCTGTGAGTGACACATAAAAAATTTTTCCTCCTGTTGAAGGAGAAAAAGGAGTGCAAAAGAAGTCTCAGCTTGTAGGGGGAATATATACACAATTTAAACTACCATAAAACTCAGGATTAAATTACTATTTCCAAATGATCTTGTTGAAGAGTGAGGCCAAGAAGCTTGGAGGACCCAAACAGATTTTTTTATGCTCATATAATTCCAAGCATACTTGAAGTTTCTCATGTCTTTAATTTGCACCTATCTGCTATTTTGTGCATTGTAATATGTTCGCAAGGTTATTCTCACAAACTTTTTTCAATGACTTCTGGGTTTTTTTCTAGAAAGCTTTCCCCCCCCCCAGTGGTATCAAAAAGATCTGGAATTACTGGAATTACAAACTTCTTTTAGGGGTGATGCTCTCAGCCCTGCAAAATTTCTCTTGTTAGTTAGGTACCATAAATAGGTCTTTGAAGGTCTCAGCTTTAGCTGCCTGTGGTGTACCAGCTCATCTCAGTGCAGCTGGCTGTCCGCAGTACATGTGTGTGCATCTGATGAAGTCATCATCTTAACACTCTTTGTAGTCCATGGGGGGAAACAATGTTTCTGGGTCATGACTTTACCACAAAATGTACAAATGACTTGGCTTATTTTTAACATTAGAAATCTCTGTTTCTGCCCATTGATTATAAAAGAAGTCCAGACAGCTAGCTCAGTTGTAGCCACCTAAACTGTAGGTTTCTGTAGTTAAGAAGAGATAAATCCTATGTCAGAAACGTTACTGAAATCCTGAGGGATTACGTTTGCTTATGTTCTTAAATTCTCTGAAATGGTTATAATTGGGGAACATTAGTAAGTTCTAAAATGTTTTTTTCAACTCATTCATGTTACTTGGATTTGGAGAATTTGTAAGATTTGATTTTAGAAGCTAAAATTATTTAAAAGAAATAAATCATGCTACATCTAAGTTTCCTTGTGCTTTTGACATAAAGTATTTTAAATATTTATTATTTTCAGTATTCTTTTACCATTTTGAGTTCATTTGAAAAAAATCTTCTGGAGTTATTGTTAGGCTTGCTGTAAGAAAAACAAGTTCTTCCCTCACTAAGTCCACGTTACATATCTTTGTATATTTGAGCATAGGTTGTTTAAAGATGACACCATGGAGTAGCCTTGGTTTAATACATTTTTACAATAAATGCTGTGTAATTGGAGGCTTGCTTCAGTTCATCTTGATTGTGTAGCCGTCCCATTACCATTGTTTATAACATACACAAATGTCATTGTGTTAGGCATACCAATTTAATCAAGTTTATTTTATTGTTGCTTAAATGTTGTGGCCATATGTCTCTGAGCTCCGCCCAGTTCTGCTACAGCAATTGCAGCATTTTGTGCTCCATCATAATGAGTCGATATCTTGGTTTCTATTGTAAAAAGCATATTAGGTAACAAAGATGTGGGTAATTTTTTCCCATTTATTTGCACTGTGTAATTGACAGACTAGTTAAAGTAAAATCATGGTAACAAAACAGTTTTTCCTTGAATGTTTGTACCTTTAAGGACAGACCATACTCTTAAATTTAGAAGGAGAAGCTTTTTTTTTTTTTAATGTTTGGGGCTGTCTGAAGATTCTTAGCTGTGTAGTAGTGGTGAATGGCAATTTGTTTCTGTCCTGACAAATCCTATTATTTTTAAATAAAAATTTCACATGTGGAGAAAACCGAGCTCTGGAATGGCCTGGAAGTTACATGAATTACAGTCGATTTTGTATCTTATGGTATTAATTTTTGAAATTATTTTTAAAATTCATATGACTGTGGTCTGAATAACAAATGAGTGTCCTGACGTAATCAACAAGGTTTTGTCTATGACATTTGCAGCAGCGTCCTCCATTATTAGCCATGAATTTCATGGTCAAACTTGGAAATCACACCTAAGGTCTATAATTCTTTGACATTACTGAGTATTGCTCCAGTGTTGAATTCCAAGTGAATTTAGGTTTGGGGTTTGGTTTGATTTTAAATATAATTAATCAATGCTAATGCTAATTAAATATATTAGTTAAATAAAAATAATTAATGGTATAATTTTAAATCATAGCATAACTCAGCTAGCTTTCCCCCCCATTTCTCTGTGACACACCCATTTCCAGGGTCAGGGAGAACTGACCTATGTGCCACACAGAAAAATAAATTATATAAAGTTCACCTCCTTTACATAAACATCCCTGAAAGACTTCTTAAAACCTCTACAGCTGAGGGTTCACCTTCTTCTGCAAATGGCCGATTCTTTGAATCATTAACCTTTAACATTTCAGTCTCTCCATACGAGCTGCTGCATCAAATGTGCCTGCAAAACTGCACAGGAAGATTGGTGGATGAGGGTAGTGCTTAGGAATCAGATTTATCCTCATTCTCCCTGTTATCCTGTTTCCTGCTGATATCAAAGGTCTTCAATGGATCTTGCACCACATGTCAGTTCCCCTTGGTTATGTTACACAGAGCTGTATGGGACAGTTCATCACTTCTTTTGTGAAGCAGGTGAAATAATTGCTCAGCAGCCTTCCATGGCTAGGATCTCAGCAGGTCTGTGGGTTCTCAGTACCCTCTCTCTGAGAGCTGGAAGCATGGAATGTCATTCTAGTGTTGGAAATCTATAGACTTAGCCCTGTTCAACAGTGTTAATCCATCATGTCCTCTGAGTGGTCTTCCAGTACCAGCATGTGGATTAAGGGGTTTGCAAAGGGAACCTGTCGCCAGATGGTATCTCTTGTTAGGGTGCTGAGCCCTGCTTCCAGCAGAGTTTGCAAGGGATTACTGGTTTTGTGCTTAACACTGAGTAGTCACAGGAATGGAGCTTTGGATAATTCTTGAACCTTCCTCTTTATGTCAGACATATTTTGGCAATAGCGCCTAGAATTAGACAGGGGACTCCTTTCTGCTCTTGGTCAGGTACTATTCTCAGTCAAGGAAACTCTTTGGTTCTAAAACTTTTTTCTGCCTAACCAGTGGTGTAATTTCTGTGCTGATAGGAGCAAAAACATTATTGATAAAACTCTGTAGCTGCCAATATGCTTTCAGTGGAATATATTTGGTGGTTCAGCACTTCCTGAGAGCAACAGATTGCTGTGCAATTTTTGCTAATGCACAGTTGGCCCGCATCACCATACTTCTAATAGTGTCATCCGGTGTGTTTTTTTCTAGAAGACTTACATAGTAGTTTCTGAGAGAGCAGTTGTCCCTTTAGGGGAATGGTGAAAAAACCTCAATAAACTCTTAGAATTTCAGCTTTTTGATACACAAACTTCTCTTTTCCTAATCAGAAAGGATAGTGTCAGTAACAGAAAGCAACTGAAAGAGCTGTTTATTCTCGATAAAATCTTTAAGAAATCCATTCTTTCTCAAAATGCATCCAGGAATATTGCTATTTGTCATTAATTATCTAGTTTTAAACTAGAGATTTTGGGATGCAACAGAATGACTTCTCCAAAAACTATGCTGTGAATTGTTCCTAAGAAGAAACAGTTGTGTTCTGTGATCTGTCCTGCTGGTGGGGTTTTTTTCTAACAACATCTTTACAAGTAATTTTTCCAGAAAAGTAGTGAATTTTTTCCTGCAAAGTAAGAATATCTCCCTAAACTCATTCAGTGTAAGGCACTCCTACTGTAGAAGGACTCTGTATAAGATGTTAAAGAGGAAAAGGCCTCCCTCAAACTCCAAATTAATTCATTAATTAAATGTATGTCTTAAGTGTTAAGGTGGAATGCTATTTAAGATTCTCAAAGCAAAATTAGGTAATGGCTTATGTGGTTTATCTGACTTACTAGGGATACATCTACTTTAGAGAATAGCATTTTGGAATGTTGCAGTTAAAAGATCCTTTTACTTGTCTCCATTGTACCATTACCTTGTGCACTAAGGTTTTTGTTATGCTTGAAACATGGTAGTCACTTTCCAGATAAAATGAAAAAGTGACTCTCTTTATTTTGGTAATGGGTGGTCAAAAAATGCTACCAAAGTAGCATTTCATACTAGTAGCATAGTGGTGATATGTCAGTGGTCAGACAGCAAACTTTGTATTTTCTTTGTATTAATATGTCCTATAAGGAGAAAGAGAAGGCAATAAATAATGTATTGGTGGTGACTCTGATGATAAAAGCCGCCTGAGAATTCATGAAATGCTGGCATAAATACCACTTCCCAGCCCCTACTGGAATGTTGGTCATCTTGCAACTTCTGTAAATGTAATTTAAAGGAAAAAAATAATACTGGCAAAGCATGTTATGAAGCAGAAAGTAAATATGTGTTTGTCCTGAAAAGGAAAATGAATCAGAAAGCTTTGGCAGAGTGGTCTCTGGAGATACCAAAATGTTAAATGGGCAGTGTAAGACATTTTTCTGCCTGCCCTAATTTATCGTTCTGCTCTGCACAGGGACTTTGTAAGAATGGAGCTTGACAGACCCTGTTTGAGTAACATCTGGGTGAAATTTCTATTGATGAGATAATCTGGGAGGCACCTTTCAGATTCAAAGCCAAATATTTTAGATACCTTATTGTTACTATTTAATCTTCTTTCAGTGTGGTTCCACATATTTAATTTTATTCACAGCTTTGAAGGCTGTTCAATTACTTGCATGCTTTTGTATTTGTAAACATTTCTTTTGATGTTTAGGGCAAGCAAGAGTCTTACACCAGTTTTCTGTCCCTGTGGGCTAATCCTTTGAGACTGAGAGAATCAACTTCTGCTTTTCACTGAAATTCTAGATATGAATTGAAAAGTTGTACGAAAAAGATTTTCTTTATCAGAAATTTTGCAAAAGTACCATTTAATGTATATCTGCTTTAAGTAAGGGATATATATAGTATAGTTGAGTTTCTAAATGCTTACTATTTAATTAGTTTAAGAATGCATTGGTGGCTTAGATTAGGTGATTTTGCCCCAACACATGACAGAAATGGAGTATTTCAAGTGGAGAAGAGTAGCTTAAAATATAGCAGTAGGTAAATCGATCCCAAGGAATTTTTGCACTCTTGTTTTGTGCAAAACAACACTCTATACTACATAAAGTGTTAACTGGCTGCTGTGTCTGAGTGGACAGAGTGCAAGGAGTGCACAGGGATTCTTTGTGCATTTCAGAAGTATTTGAAAGGTGAAAGAAATACATATAAACCAGTGCCTCCTGTAAGTGTCCCTGATGGATAAATGAATATGTGATGATTTATGACTTACTATCTAAAGTCGAGTACAACCAGAGGAAGAAATTAGCTTAGTGATAGCAGATAATCTGGTAAAAGGATGACCTAAAATACCTTTTTCAAACCTTTGCTGTGACTATTTCAGAGCTGTTCAACACAACTTATTAGTGCTTAACCTGCAGCTTTGATGGCTAACAAGAAAAAAACAGCATTGTGAAAAAATTGTAGATGTCAAGATCAGGGTAAAAGTGTTGGAAGTGATTTTTTTTCCTTAAATTATTATTTTGGGAGTGATATTTTTTGGGGAAAAGAATACATCAAACAACTGAATGAAAATGGTGGGGAATTAGGAAAAAAAAAAACTTTGCTAATTAGATAGGCTGGTTAATATTAATTAGTCAGTTTTAATTTAATTTTTTCCTTCTCTGCTCCTAGGCCCTGTGCTGTTGCACATGATGTAATCATCTATTTAAATATTTTATTTCTCTGACTCATTTAATGGTTTTTGCCTCATTCTCACTGTTTGTAACAAAGGTTATAAAACTGTCCTCTTCACTTACCTTCCTAGCCACTTGCATCCCTTTGATGCTGTCTGCTTAGCTTTCTGCACACTTGAGGCTTAATATAGACTTAAAACTACAAGGGCACCAATACCAGGTGTCCAAAACCAGACACAACCTCAAAGTTTTATCTTTTGAGCACTGAGACCTTCTGGTACACTTTCAAGAAATTACATGTATTTTATTTAAATGTAAATAACCCCAAATGAATTCTTCTGTCATGGGTTCTTCTGTCATGTCAGAATTCTTTTGAGGGGGAAAGAATGTCAGGGTGGGTTTTTTGTGGTTAGTATTTTTACTTTCTTCATCCTTGCTTTAGTGGAGATAACATCTGCATTAAAAATTTTGCTAGTATAAGCCTATTTGAAGTGCTTACCATTGCCACAGTTATTCTCAAACACTGGCTGAATTTTATTTTTATAGCCGAGTGCAGCTCATGCATGTTCTGTTCTCACATTGTGCACAGGTGCTTGTATTTCTGTTCTTGATGATTTAGGAATGCACTAGAAATTAAAGAATTGGCTTCACTGTTGAACAGTCTTCAAAGCCAAGAAAATATTTTGTGTCATTTCCTTAATGGAGTCATAGTGAAGTAACCTTTTTGTTTTCTGTTTTTCTAATGCAATAGAAGTCAAAGGCAGAAGAGAAAATCAGATTTCGTATTTGAAAATATCAAAACTAGCATTGGCTTTTGCAATTATTCACTCAAAACCACCAGGGAAGAGTTCCAAAGAATACACAGAGTACCTTGCCAGAACTGTATCCGAGCAAGATTTTGGATGGAAATGGAAAGTGGAAGTGCTGGAAGCTGAAGTTCTTCAATTACGACAGGAACTTCTTTTGAACAGGATCTCTCCAAGATTCTGCTTGGAAAATAGTAAGTTCCTCAAATAATTTCTGGCTGTGTTGCACTAGCAAGGAACCAAACAGCTTTCATCTTGCCTGTATCATTTCTTGTACCTAGATGTGAAAGTCTTCAGTGTACAGGTTTTTTTCCCAAAGTTTTGAGGTAGTGGAACACTTAATTCATTTGTAATGGGATTGTGCTTGAGAATTTGATGCTTATGCAGAATTTATATATTTAACCTTCAGAATCAATGTGTATTATACAAAATAATTGCAGACAAAATTTGTCAATATATAATGTTACTCTATAACCTTGGAAATACTAGTTTGGAAGAACTGATTTGTATTTACATTTAAAACATATCTTAAAGACATATTGCATATTTTTTAACCACCCTACAGATTTAAAAATCGGAATTTAAGTCTAAAGTGTTGGAAGCACTAATCCCAAATATGTTTAACAGGAAGGTAGGGCAGGCCAAGGGACTGTATGTCTGTTGTTTTTGAGAGTGTATTGAGACTGTGGATACTGTGAATGTTTTTTATGGCATTTGATAAAATATTGTAGTCTGATATTACTGGATTCAGGAAAGCTTTTAGCCAAAGAAGAATAAAAAAAAAAAAAGATGGTCTCAAACAGCACTGTTTCTCTGACTTGTGCATGTGTAGTAAGTCATGCTCAGTTCAAGATACCGGTGGCACTGTGTGAGCTTGAAAATCAGGCAGTGGAGGATTTCTGCAGGCTCTGGGAAGATACTTTCCTGGGAGATGAGTTCAAAACGTTCTAGGCTGAAGGAGAGAGAAAGTTCACTGCTGAGGGCATCTCTAAAATCAAGATGTATAGCTAATTGCTTTATGACTTGAGATTTTTAAAAGGTTCCCTGGTGGAAAACTTGATGAGGCTTTACCATACTGCTTTTGTACTGAAACAGTAGCATCTTTATTGCCATGCCTAAAGATTTCTAATTTGTAATGTTGACTGATGGGGAGATCATTAGACTTCAGCTAGAAGCTCTAATGGTTTATGTATTTAATTAGTATAATAGACCTTTCCCTACAGAGAAGTGATTTAATGACTATTCTTACTTTTTTAATGTCTGGGTGTCTATTTTCTGCAACCTATTGCAAACATGACATTTAAGACTAAAAGTAAGTTTTAAGATTCAGTTTCCATCAGGTATTTTATGTTTTGAAGAACTGTCTGCATATTATCAGGAGAAATTTACAAACATCGAATATCTGGAGAGGATATTCTAATTTTAGATTAAGCAGAACACAGAAAACACTACCAGTTAGCAAAACATAGCAAACAAGATCAATTCACTTGCAACTTCTAATTTTTGAAAGATTCTCTAAATTTGAAAGAAACTCTAAATTTTAATTGTGAGATAGGCAGACAAAACTGTCCCTGGCAGATAACACCTCTTGCAAAGGATGTTAATTTTCATTACCCTAGTCACACTGAAGTTTGTTCACAGACTTAAAATGTGATAATCTTTTCTAATTTTAGATGTCTTACCCCTGCACTGTTTCTGCTGAGTGTGCATTCATGATTACAGTTCCACTGGAGACAAATGCTCAGTCTTGCTTTTGAGTAAAGAAAGATTGTTACTGGTACCTGATGGAATATCTGTTGGTGAGATCTATGCACTCCTTGGGATAGCAAGTTGATGATGTGCGTTAGTAGTAGAGCATCTGTGGTTGACATGTATGGGAAGATGGCTGTAGAAAAAAGGCCTACCTGAAATAGGGGCAACTACACCACTGACATCTTCTGCCCCAAGATAAAAAAAACACCTTTCTTGTGTGTTGTGTTCCAGTTTGGAGATTTTTCAAGCCCGTGGAGAATAGAAGCTAAAGGGTAGCTACTGCTGAGATACAAAGTCACAAGGAGGTTAAATCAAAGTAAGGAGAAAAAGTGGTAATAAGTGGTGTTTCATCCTTTCAAGTGAAACTACTATAGGCCCATCAAGCCATTGTTATGTTTCTCAGGTTTCCCACCTAATATCACACCAGAAGGATGCTCTTTAGGGCTGAGGATGATTACTAGGACTGCTCTTAGCACCAAGTAATCTGCAGATATGGATCCTTTTCCTCCTCCACTCATTTCTCTAGCCTCATTTCTGGAGTTAGTGTTCTGCTTAAAATAATGCAGCCTCATAAAAATATTTTAAACCCCCAGCCTTTCTATGGCTTTCTTCTGTTTTGATTAACAACTTTAGATACAGGAATAGTGGTGGGTTTCACAAAATCCACCACCAGAAAATCTCATGCAGTAAGGATAAGACTGCATTTGTTCCTGCTGGTGCCTCTTGAGAACTGAAGAGTTTGAGTCCTTCAGCAAGGTTCACTTTGCAGCTGTATATTCTTTGTTTGCATCCCAAATGTGAGAGCTTTTCTCTCCCACCTGCTGTTTGTAATAATAGTAGTAGGTCTTTCAGAGACTTCAGGAATCATTAGAAACTGCCCATGGAGTTTTATTTCCCTGATGTGAGAAATTTGTGAGCTATTTTCCCCCTCCACATACAGTTGAACAGAATATGGATGTGCTAATACATGAAGGATAAAGAACAGAGAATCCATTTTTAAGGGAAATGATGCCTACATTTCTTTGTTCTACCTGAAGAGTTCTTTGTCCTCAGAGACACTAAGAAAGTTGTGGGTTCCTAACTTAGGGAGAGAAGCATGCTTTGCTGCAGGTAAACTACTTGGTGGTATGAATTCTTACAGATTAATGTGTTTTTTATGAAAGTGTTGAGTATTCACTGACTGTGATGTGTCTGAAAGGTCCTTATTTGACTTACTGTTCAGCTGTCTTTCTGAATACAAGACTCTCTTCCTTGGTGGTGCTTTTGGCTGTATGTCAATCAGCCAAAATATGGAGAAGGAGAAGCAGATCTTTTTTGCAATTATCTGTTATTTTTCACCTTGATAGTATTGTCCTGACAACTAAGAACATGGGTAGGAAAAAAAGTCAAATTTAATGTTAAAGTTTCATGCCTTTCTTTGATTTAGATTAAAATTTCACAGAAAGGAGGATAGAAACTTCTTGATGTAATTTCAAGAATAGCATTTAAAGTATTTGAGCATTCTTTGCTTTGGAGCAACAAGAAAAGATAAAAGTTCTTACAAAGCATTGATGAATTGACAGGTTCATGGATTGAAGCACCTGTCCTCTAAGACAAATTCCTTCACTCTTATCAGTTCATAAAATCAATGATCATATTGTTTCTTGGCAGGCTGTGTTAAAGAGCTCTGAAAAGCCTGCAGCTGTTACTCCAGCCCAAGAAGCTATAAATGCAGTATTCTTCCCTTTTTTTGCCAAGCATGTATTTTAGGAATGACAGTTTAGAGGACAGATGTTTATTACCTTGGTTGCTTCCAGCTGATACTCTTGAAGGTTCCAAATCAATTATCCAGGGTTTATTTTTAGCAAAACTTGTCTCAAGTATGTGTTCCCCTCTTCCTTAGCTCCACCTTCAAACTCAGTTCAAGTTACTCCCTTCTTATGCAGTCGGTAGGAATTTACTGAACGGCTCACTCCTCTGATTAAAATAAAAACCAGATTATCGCCACCCTGTACCTTTTCAGAATTGGATTACTCTTCCTTTTATAGGTCATTTACAGTGGAACGTCTTCTGCCATGCACTGGAGTCCCCTCCTGTTTTTAGTCTCCACAGTAGCACACGAGCCAGCAGTGTGTCTGGGTGTTTAGGGAAATGCTGACCTCTGAGACACACTGTGATTAACCTGAATATCTGATTTTTAACTGTATACTGGGGCTGTTTCACCTTTCAGGATACTGTCCTCTAAATCCTATTCCATGTCAAAGAAGCAACTTGTATCTCTTTTGGGAATAATACCCAGAGAAAACAAGAATTTTTTATCTCCTGCTTCACTCCTTAACTTGATGTGTTTCTTGAGGCATTTAGTCATACATGTGGAAAAAAGGACCAACTTCCTTTGTACGTTAGTATGAATGAAGATACTTCAGTCTCATTTCTTCTCACTGGGAGCTTTGTAGAACTGGAACTAGCCAGTTTAACAGCTGAAGTAAAACTGATTATAAGCATTACATAGCTACAGTTTACCAGCAGCCTTGCTTTGGGCCACAGAATTCAGCCTTCTCTTCCCTTTCCACTTCCCTGTAAGTAATGGCTTCAGAATTTCTTGCTCAAAAGAGAGAGGCAGAAACTCTGGGTGCTCACGTTACACTCTGGGATTTCCTTGGTAAGCAAAGACAGGATCAGGTACATCCTGCTTTAATGATGTCAGGAAAAATGATGGCCAGTCCAAATATTTTCTGAATAATTGGATTTCAAACTTTTGAAAGAGCAAAACTCTCCATCATGATTTAAGTAATACAGCTTGTGATGTTTCCTCTGCCTTCTTACATTAAAAGGAGTGGTGAGAGAACATAATTGATAATAGATTTTTTAAGCTCATTTTCAAAGAAAAAACAATCAGATGAATTCAGAAAGGTCAGACCAAAACCTGAAGATTTCCTCAGTGGGTATGTTATCTGCAGCCTCATAAAGGAGCCTTCCTTGTTTGTGGGGCTAAGAGCAGTCCGCATCTGACTGAAAAGTAATGATACAAACACATTAGTCTATTAGGGGAAATTATTTCCCTCCTCAGAAGATAGATGAAATAGTGTGAAATGTTCACATATGTTGTAAATAGCACTTAGCAACAATTTTAGTTCCTATGACATGGTACTAAGGTCGAGGACTACAGACTAGAATTTCCAAGTTATCATGGTATGTTTAAGGAAAAGCTATTTTTTAATTTTGGCGTGTTTAAATTTGCTGCTGTTACAGATTGCTGTGTCCTGTCATCACTTTCCTCTGCTGGTATTTGGAAGGAGTACAAAAGCACAGCAATTGCAGAGGAGCTGTCAGCCTCTGAGGGGTATCTTTTACTTCTTGCTTTTTCTATCTTCCTTTTTCTAAGGTCAGAGTATTCTCCATTGGGCAGCATTCAACTCTTAATCTGATGTTGCCATGGAAAACAGTTCTGATTATTTTTTCAGGTGCTTAGGGATCTGATGTTTTTACATAAAGACATTCTACCTCCCTACTTCTTGCTTCCCCATCCCCCCAGATAAAAATAGGTGTCTTTCTCTCCATTCAGATACATAAGGGCAGCCCGGTGTGTCATCTCAACATTTTTTCTCTAAGGCTTAGGGGTGTCACGCAAACAGTACTTCAGAAATGTAATTTGACATCTTAAGTGTGCTGGTGTACTCCCATGCGTCTACCAGTGGTAATAATGCAAGTAGGCAGCATGGCAAGGAATGTCTCACAACCTAAGAAGTATTTTATGTTTTTATGAGGAGAACAAAGAAATGAAAGCAGATCTGTGAGATGGCAAAAATGAAGTTAAGTTGTGTTTAGCACAGATTTATAGGAATATGGCTCTTGGAATATGATGATGAGATAAATCTGTTCTCCATAATTGTATTGACACAATGGGGAACTTCATGAAAGCTGAGGCCTTTTCAGGATAATTAAATAAGTTAATTTGCAATCTGTAAAAAGCACCAGCTGGAGTGTAATGATTCATTGAAATCTCAGAGTACTGCTCCTCCCATGGATAACAGGTCTGTTTTGGTTTTGGAAACTTTCTCCCTTTGAAAGCAGGTGTTGCCTGTCTTATCTGATGGCATTGCTACAGCTGTTCTAAGCACATAATTGGGGCAAAAGGACCCAAGAAACATCCTTTTCTTTCCAGATTTCTGTGTAAGGAACCCATTCAGAGGCAAAACCAACCCAATTTTTCTAGCAAGAGAAAGGGTTTGTTATTATTTTATAAATTTGTTATAAAATGTGTAGTGATTATTAGGAATAAGATTCATAAAAGCAAGTGGGATTTATAGTTTAGTGTAGATTATCTTCTTCTGGGTAACAGAGCAATAGTTTTGGGGAAAACTGAGTGTGTATGGTAAAAACAGATTAAGAAGTGGCAATTAGGATCCTTTTGTCTTTAAGTCTACTGTGGGAAGCTAAGAATCAGTCAATTTTTTTCCTGGAAATACAGTGTTAAAAAAAAGTCACCATTTAAGGAGAAATACACCATTTAAGGAAAAATACTCAATTTAAGGAAGGGCACCATTTGAGGAGGTGAAGGAGAGACATGCACATCTTAGGGGTGATGATCATTAGTCTCCAATTTATTATACTTTTATAATAGTGTTAATAAGCTCATACATATTCTGTAACCTAAGCATTCTATTCGTTAAGCTAAACATCAACTCTTCTTCATTCTTTCAGTCTTGCATTCCACTTTCCCACGCCTCTCTGACTCCTTGTTATCACATTTAGAGATGTCCAAGGACACAGTATTTTCGCAGGTGCAAGAACTCAGATCAGAAGGCTAAACACAGTATTTTTCCAGCTTCTAATAATTAGCATTCCCACAATACAGAATCACAGAATGGTGGAGGTTGGAAGGGGCTACTGAAGATCATCTTGTCCAAGCCTCTTGTCAAGCATGGTCATCTAGAGCCAGTTGTGCAGGACTATGTCCAGACATTTTCTCAGTATCTCTGAGAGTGGAGATTTCACAACCCTTTTGGACAACCTTAACCCAACTCAAACTTGGAATCTAGTTCCGCAAGCAGATCTTTGTTTGTGTCCTTCTGGATATATAGACAGAAAAGCCAAGTGTTTATACCATGTTGTATTCAAGAAAAGCAGTGTTTTTAGGAAGGTACACTTCAGCTGACTTCTTAAGGAGTCCACCTCATTTTAGCCTTCATCTCACTAAGTTGCATCCAGCTCATTGCAGTCTTCATTGCCTGCTATTTGCTGTCTCTTAGCAAAGCTCAGTTTGTTTCATAATGCAGAGCATTTTTAATAAGACATAATGCTTACAGTTTAGTACTGCCAGTTCAGTCAGGTAGTTTATTTAGAGATAACATTAATTCATTTAGTATTTTGAAATATCCCCTATCTGGCTTAGAACTCACATTGCAGTCACATAATTGAGATGATCAATATTGTAAAGCTTGTCAGATCTTTTGTTGTCAAAGCTGCTTGGTGAGCATTAACTGACCCAAATCTGTATGTTTGTCACCTGATTATTTACCCTTTCATATCTTTACTGCAAGTTTGCTTTGTTTGACTCGAACTACAGAAAATGTCGTCTACAGAGATCCCTTAAAAATGAATGTTTATATCCTCAAAATCCTTCTCAGTTCTTACTGAATTCTAAACATTTAGGTGCTTTATGTGAGCAAAATCCCTAACAAATTGAAGTATATGCTTCCAAGCCTTTAGAGAAGCACTTAAATCCTAGCATTGAACAGTTTGAGAATTTTAGGTATTTGGTCCTATATTAATTTCTCTGAAATTATCCCTAAATGGGATAAAATATGTCAGCATCCACCTTTAGCATTAAAAAGCATAAAAAAGCATCTGCCTTTCAAAGAAAGGACCTTTCTTTTCCAAGCCAGTTACAAAAAAAACCCCCATGGACATGCAGAAGCAAAGTGTGGGATACAAGGCTTCTTATTTGGACAATTCTAGTAATATCTTATAATAATATTTTGGAATTATTATTATGGAATAATGAAAATAGAAGTTTGGCTTGGTTCCAAGGGGGTGCCAAACACATAAGAGTTCATGACAAAGGGAGAGTTGTTTATTCCTAGACCACTCAGCTTAGTTAGCGATGAAAACAGCAGAATAGAGGCAGAGTTATGCATGAAAGAAAGGCAAAGAAAATGTATGGGTTTTTAAATAAGAGAATAAACTTGATTCATTGTTCATGGAAAGTGCACTTCAAACAAACTGATCAATGAAAATTAAATGAAGAATAACAGAGCTCTGAAAAATGTAGATGTGGACATAATTTCACTTATGTTTTCATTTCCTTTTAGAGGTTATTGACTGAACACCTACTTGGAAAGCAGAATGCTATTAATGTCTCATTTTTAGTTGTCTCTTGTTTTTTCTTTTAGAAGTGGAACTGAGTATCAACTGTAACTGAGTTTTAAGAGAACTTTATGTGTCTGATGTCAGTGGTTTTGATTTTCAAGTGATTATCTGTGTATCTGCTCATGAAATGAGGGAATATAAACATCTAATGCTTGAAACTGAAGTATTTTTTTCTTTGAAGAATTCAGATCATGTCTTCACTTTGCTTCTCACCTCTGCCACCTTCAAGCCACTTTTCTGTTGTCATCTTATTGCAAGAGGTCCATACTGTTGTCTCCTTATTGCAAAAGTTTCACAGCTTCTTGATATTTTCTCATGGGTAGCTCTTCAGAGCACTGCCTCTTTCTTCACAAAGTAGCCAACTGACTGCAGTTACCTTCTCAACCAGCCAACCCACTCTTTCATAGCGCACTTCTGGCCTGTTGAAGTCAGGCCTGTTCCTCATGTTTGATAATTGGCCCAGCTGCAACTCCTTAGGGGTAAGATTACTTTCTACACTATGTTTATTTATCCCCCTACAATTTTCTGTTCTGCAGTCCCTGTTGGTGGTGAAACTGCAGGTAGATTAAGAGATTAAGTTTTTCAGAAGACTTGAAGATCATTTTACCATTTCACAGTAATTTCATCAGTTGAGGATCCTTCTTCCAAGTTTTAAATACAGAACTACTTGACCTTAGCATTTGGCCTTTCTTTTTCAAATGTTCTCCAGTCTGAGACAGCCACCAGAAGAGTGTCTTAAGAAAGCATCTTCCACCACCCCAGCTCCTACTACACAAATCTTATACCAGCTGCCTCTTCTACTCCCCACTGGGTAGTGAGAGAATTAATGTGGGAGATAGGATTGACCTTGGTATCCTCTAGAGCTCTGCTTCCTTAGGACTAGCTGAAAGCTCCCTATTCTCTAATCATGGGGCTGGTTGCCATCTCACTGCCCTGATGAAAGCCTCTGTTTTGTGTCCCACAGCAATATGTAAGTTCTAAATTCCTGCTGTGCCTGCACACCTTGCTGACATGCTGTCCAGCATGTAAGTCACTCCCTCATCCCTTGAGTGCCTTCTGATTTTCAGGCCATACTTTTTCTGCAGTAGTGGATATGTGTAGAGGGATGTGAGTTCTTCGGCCTTTGCACCCCAAGGCTCTTTGTGGGACCACATCTTGTTTTGTTTGGGGCTTGGGAGCTTGCTTTCTTTTTTAGCTCAGGATCTTAGTTTAGTAAGAAACTAAAGCACTTAATAAGAATTAAGAACCTAAATATTCCCTGAATTTCATGTAACAAATTTAAGGAGACTGTAAAATTGTTCACAACCAGATATTTCATTACTTAGAGTTTTGTAAAATTTGTGGTCACTTTATCACACATATTAAATTTTCATATTTCTTGTTCTAATACACTTATAGTCAAATGTTCTTGAAATTAGTATTTAAAGATTCTTGTTAGTCTGAAGCAGGCTTAATGCCATTTCTGTTATTTTTTTTTTACTTGATAACCACATAGTGTGAATATCAAGACTGCTTTCTCATTTGAATAGTAGGCAAGTAGAAAGTAATGAGTTTAGCTTCTTTCAAGAAAAAAAAATTACAAGCTATTTCTAGACATGTAGAGGGAAGGAATGAGTATTTCCTGGTGCATTGTTATTTTTTTTTTACAACATAACTGCCACCTCCTCCCCAAATGACTGGAACATGTAAATGACTTAACAATTTTAAGCATTTTATGTTATTCATTTAGCTGGAAATGCACTGATATTGGGGACTTACTGTAACAGGGTTTTCTGGAAGCTCATTGTTTGATATTTCAGTGGCTAGGAACCTAACCATAAATGCAATATTGTCTCCTAGAAGAAGGAGTGTTTTATTGAATACCCTACCTCTTTTATTTGGGAACATCTTAAGTTTGGTTTCTATAGATATTGCTTGATATAGATATTGATTTTTCTTCTCATTACTTCACCTTTCTTTCACCTCTTCAGTGTTTGGTTGCTTTCTTTTTTTTTTTTTTTTTTTGTTTTACACTTCCACAAGAGGATCAGAAAACATACATATGGGGTTTTTGCACATAGTTCTTGCTTTGCAAGTTCTGACATTAAATCCTCATGAGCAATTTCTATGTTGTCCCATGGGATTCATAACAAGAACAAAATAACCACATAGCAGAACTCACAGTAGATGGATTCTCTGGAAGGGCCTATTTTCCTTAAATGGCACCAAAAACCGCTTTTCAAATTTTTTTCTTCTGAAATGTGTTTTGCTCAAAACCCAAGGGAGAGAAAACATGAAAGATGTATTCCTGTTCTTGTTAGCCAGACCATGGGAAGTGTGCTTTGCTTCTTTGCTTGTTTTCCAAGTTTAAAAGGCTAGGCTGGCCTTAAATGTCCAGCTTTTCCTACCTCCTGGAAATGGCAGTTGATTTCCCTACAGTTAGCCCTTTCATTTTGAGTCAGTTGGTGCCAATACTGTGCAATTTCACATATGTCCGAATGTTAAAGACATGAAACTCAATAATAAATAAATAAACCACATTTCCAGTTTTTATCTCAATAATAGTACTTTCATTGATACTGGTATGTTTTCAGAAACTTGATGGTCAGAATTTAATTGGAATTGGTGAATTTAATGAAGTCCATATTAAAATTTTTGAGTAGTTTTTTATTAACATACAGAATACTGTAGGTTGCTGCTTTGGGATGTTTTCTGTGTTAAAAATGCTTTTTTCAACTTGCTATGAAATATAACATCTATTTCCTGTGTGGCCAAAGTATCTATAATTTGTTTTAATTAATTTAAGAGGAGTATGGTACTGCATGGGATCCTTGTGGAAAATGAACTGTATAGTCAAGTTTTCCAAGACTGAGAGGAGAAGCAGGGCTGAGCCAGGAGTTGGTCAGATGGGGTTCAAGCTTTGCCTCATGGCACTGAGATGTTTATGGCTGTTGGTCTTACACTTCACTTTTCTGGCTTGTTTCGACTCTAATCTTTGGCATAGGTAGCATGTAGAACAGGTGTCTTCTGTCACCTAGAGCTGAGTTTATGTCGAGAGGCATTGCCTTAAATGTATTTAATGTGTGAAATGGGATGAAAGAGATTCTACAGTAGCGCACTAAAGTAATTTATTGTGTGAATGTACTGTATACTCTTGTAATGTAATTTATGTGTCTTTGAAGGAGATGGTATGAGATAGGTGATGACTGGAGAAGCTTTTGATTCTCAGTGTTCCTCTTTGTTAAATAGTGAAAAAATCAAACCTAATGTTCTGTTCAGCTTTGACTGTTAGAATTTCCTACCTGACTGGGGAGAGAGAGTATACATAAAGAAGAATATTTTATTTGATGCAGTTCTAGTAACAGACTTTCACTGCCTTTTAAAAGCAGTCTGAGTTTTTGAGAATAAAAGCAGTGAAAATGTTTGGAGGACCAGAAATTTACATGCATTTTCTTCCCTGGAAATTAATGGGAGTATGTATATTCACTTAAATTGTTTGGTTTCTGTCTACTTAAATTATATATAGGAAAACTTAAACTTTCTGACAGTTTTAAACTCAAAATTACTGTTCATATTACTATGAGCATAAAACATCGTGTTCACAAATAGATATTAACTTCTGAATTTTTTACTTTCATTTTAAAATATCTTCTTCCTCAGCTAAATTCGAATCATGGGAAGTTCTTGGGGAGCCAACATATGCATGTATTACATGAATTTTGCATGGAAGCAAAAAGGAGCTTTAAAGTATATATGGCACTTTGAAAAAGCATGCATTTAAGCATTGCACAAATGTAATTTTCACGTTTGCGTTTCAGGAAAACAGGATACCTCTGCTGGAACTCTTCTGGGTCAGGAATCTATAAACCCTACAAGTTACTCAAGCCAGCTAGAAGACTCTGGATGTGATGTCTGTAATGACTCTGCATTTGATTCTTTAGGCATAGCTTCAGATTTTCATCAATCTGAGCATAATGTCAACACTTCTAAACATTGGTTGGAAAAAGTTCCACCGCTGAATCTTTGCCATACTAGCAAGGAGCAATCTCTGACTGCTCCAGTGCATTTTTTGCAACGTTTGCTTGAAATAAGAAAACTGTCAGAAGGAGGAATTCTTCAAGCAGACTTCTCAGAGCTTGAGAATGATTCTTTCACCATATGCAATTCAGTGTCTCAGTTGCTTGATGGACTGACTTTTTTTTACAACAGTCCTAAATTCCCGGCTCCAAGTTTCCTTACTGAAGCGGTTTGTGTTTTGCTCAATTTAATAACTGATACTAAATTATCGAATCATGTTTTGAAGAAGTGTTTCAAGAAGATAGAAGAATTTAAGAAAAATCTAATTCAAATTATTTTAAGAAATAGGAGTGTCAATAGGGTAAGTTTAAAACTTTCCTTCTTTCATATCCCACTTCCATATACTGTAATATTCTCCTGGTTTTATGCACTCTTAAAATACCAGTTTGTCTTGTATTTTGAAGAGCACCAGAGATTTTTGTGATTGTTTTTTTCAGCAATGTGGATAATAAATGCTCTGAAGCACTTGAAAAAGTTCTTGCTCATGCATGCAAGAACTTCTAGCCTATTCCCAAGTACAGGACTTCTAAATAACTGATAAAAATGCAGTTTAAAGCAACTTTATAGATAATATGCAGGAAAACCACATTGTTTCTCTTGCTGTATGGAGATATACTGTAGATATTCATTCATATGTAATGAACTTCTTTCTTGAGCATCTAAATAAAATCGTTTTTTTGCTTCAGATATCCATAATTCTCTAGCTACTTGCAAATTTGTGTTTTAAAAATACATAAGCAAATGAGTAAAGAGTTAAAAAATAATGTCCCCATCACAAACTACAAGTAGGACTGAATTGCATTTTGTTTCTATTCATCAGTGTGTGCTCCATGTATCATCTTGTTAATTTCCTCATTCAACTGAAATATCTTCACAAGATGCCCTACAGGTAGTGAATTCCATTGCCTGCTATAGGATTTTTTGGTTTTTTTTCTGGATTTTAGAGTGTCTTGGAACAGACATGATGGTTGTATCTTTTGACACTTAGATGTACCAATTTAGTGTCCCCATGTAGGTAATTATGCTACCAGAAGAGCAAATTATCTTATCCCAGTAATTCTGCAGCCTAAAGAATGTTTTCTGGTTACTAGGTCCCTATTCTAGGATAAATTCTAAAGTTGCCTTTCTTAATATGAGAGCCTGGACATCTGATATGCCTATGGATGGATGTACCCATTTGTCTTAATTTAAAGCGAATCCAACTCACTGTGTATTGTTTACCCCAGAACATGAACATCAAATAAATATTGTTACTAAATTAAGAGGGCATTGGGTGAAAAGGATGTAGCTGTATTTTGGTTAGGAAGCATTCCAACTGAAATATTTCCAGGACTAGAGCTTTGTGTTTCTCATACCAGAAACATTTCCACTTTAGTGTCAGCATGGTGCAAGACTCAGTTTTTAACTAGAGGTGTCCCTGGTCAGTGTTTTGAAAGGATGTGACCATACATTCCATTTGTATGACATCAGGAATGGAGTTATACAAGTGTGACTCCTTTTGTGCGTGTGTGTGTGTTATCACTGGATACAAAAAAAAAAACTTTGAACAGTCCGTCATTAAGGACTTCTTTATAACTGATGATGTCCACTGTTTCTGCCATTTCCCATCCTCTTCCTGAATGGGAAGTCAGTAAATAACTGAAATTAGTTTCAGTGTGGGAGTGCAATGCAGAGATTATCCAGAGACGGATTTTATGTTGATTGGAGAAATCTGGCAGAGTCTAAGTGAGAGGTGTCACATCTTAAATGGGAGAAAATGCTCTCATTGATCAAGGATCTTTCAGGCCTGCAAAGTATTTTTATGAATCATTCAGGAGTGATGGAGTACGTCCATATAATTTGAAAGTGGCATGTTTTCTCTGAATAACTTCACTAAAACAGATGGCTTTTTATAAGATGTGTTGTATCTTGCTTCCACCAAAATGTTGACATAAGAGTCATTACTACTGGCAGCCATTACTTCAGTCAAACAGATCCAACGAGTTTAAAAATTGTATAAACCAGTTACTAAGGGGTAATCTTGGAGGTTCCCAGATTAGAGGTTTCGTTTTCTTTAAACTGAATTTAAAATGGAAATAAATGTGTAGCATTCAGAATTAGTAGTGCAAATTTTGTAGCTAAACCTTTATGTGCTATGTACCAGATATCTCCCAGGAACACTTTATACAGGTGGTGATTGAAATATCACAATTACAGGTTTAAAAAAGAATTACCATTAGTTACTATCTTTTGGAAAGAGTCACAAACTGTAGGAATTTCCGTTCCAGGAAAATACTTAAATCTCTCCAGAATAGAAATACTAAGAATTTTGTTGTATCTAACCTTACTGTCAGACAGCATTTGTATAGACAGCCATGCAGCAATGTAGTATTTGACACAGGTTTCCCTTTATCATCCTCAAGATTAAAACTGTCAGGATTTTGCAAGAAGGACAAAGGTCTGTGAGAAACACCTTCAAAAACCTCACCGAGAGAAGTGGCTGTGGATTACACTTAATTAATTAATTACATCTTCAAAAGCAATCTAAGATTTTTTCAGAGCAAGTTAAATAACTTTAAATAATCTTTGAGAACTGGGAAAGGAATCATTATCTCTACCTTAGGTGTAAAGGAATAAAAACAGCAGCAGAATTACTTTCTGTAACTGTGGAGTCCTATTGTTTGAAATGTTTCTAATTATAAAGCATTGAAGCTGTAAAAACCAGCAAAGATGTGTATTCAGAAATTTTTTCCTGGATTCAACTGCCTAAAGCTGCCTAAACTCTTGGACAGAGTCTGACCTGGAACTCCAAACTGACATAGGTAACAAAAGGAAAACAAAAAAGTTGGTCAATTAAGGTATGTGGCAGAAAATAAAGGTAGTTTTACGTAAAACATTAAATTATTTATATAAAAAAATTAAAAATAGCCTCTTGAATTTTCCTATTTTAAATTTTCTCTTTTTCCTCCATGTTTGGAGAGCAGCTCAGAAATATGCACAGTTGTTAGACACTCAATCTTTTGGAATAAACCTTCTGGAAATATCTCTAAAAGGGACCCTCAAGTCACAGCTCCTCAGGGAGAAGTATGAATTTTCAGAGGTTCAACCATCTGTGCAAGGCCTAACTTTGCACCTTCTGCTGACATGGTTTTGCATCCCTGTATAGCTGCCGCAGAAAAGTTTTTGAGGATCCTGTGTCTAACTCAGGTACAGATGAGCTGTTGCTTTCATGCAGCAAAATGTGTGACAGTCACTGCTGATCTGTGGTGCAAGTGCTTTGTTCATAACCAATTTTTGAGTTAAGCAGCACTGAGACCTTGGAGGTTTGAAGGGGTGTGGATTGCCTTGCAGTTTGTAAGTTGTTCATTTGTGTTGAGTCACTCCGCTGACACACTCTGCTATGTCAGCAGAACCACTGTTGTATTTATGTAGGTTCCTTGCAAGTCCTGCTTTCAAGCAGACCTAAGTGTACTATAAAACTCTGTGAGATTGTATTCAGTTGGCAGAGCCACTGGCTCTGGCTTTCAAATGGACTCTACAACCTGACAAAACGTGGGAAAACATTTTGCGTGGAAAACTCTGGTAGGAGCCATGGTATGTAATTTCAGCCCCAGTGGAGTAAAAACTTCAGAAAGAAAACACTGGAACATTGTTTTTTGCTGAATCTACCTGCTTGAGACTTGACAACATCTGTCTTCATCTACCTCCACAGAGACTCAGCAAAATGTACATTTCTCCTGCTCCTAGTTGCATCACTCACTCACTAGCACTTCAATGTGCCTGTTGTGTTGATGTTTGTATCTGTTGTCCAGAATATGTTCGAACAGGGGATCATTTCTCCTATATCAGAAGAATACAACAGTTGGAGGCGCTGGGGATTCCCAGCTCCCTGTGCTGTTTAGGGTAGCATATGTGTTTTGTATTTCTGGTGGAGGTTTTGGACAGCTCATGGCAGTAGAGCACTTCAGAGATGACATCCTGGAGCTTGCCTGGAAGCCTCCTTGTGGTGAATCTGGTCTTGCTGTAGGTTCATAATATATGGAATTAGCTTTAAAAGTCAAATCTGTCTAACAGAAATTAAGATGCTTTATATGTGTGATATTTACATCTGTTGTCTCTACAGCTGTGTGAAACTTCAAAACAGTTATTGTGAGGGAATCTAGAGTCTCATTTATTACTTTGGAGATGGAAGAAAAATAGGTTTATCTGTAGCCTCTCAGTGCCATTCAGTTGTGTTCAAAGCTGACATGGCCAAGTACATCACAGGGTGCTGCATCACATGGGATTTCTGTGGTGTGATCCTTAGTGGTGTCACAACAGTTTGTCAGCACTGTAGACAATTCAGTTCCCTGGTTGTACTTCTTTCGGGTGCAGTTGATACTGTAATTCAGAGCCTGGCTAATGCATCTGTTACAGGCCAAAAGATCCTGGCCTTAACCCTGGGTTTTTTACAGAGATCTGTGTGTGTTTCTTGGACTTCATGTTTTAGAGAGTTAACCAAAACACAAAGACACTACTTTTGGGATTCTAACTCTAACACTACTTTTGGGTTGAGCTCTGTTGGGCTCCTCTTCAACAAATACCTCATCTCTCTGGCCCATCTCACTCATGATCTTTTTCAAACAGGACCTAGAAAGAAGAGAGATGTGTTTCGGTGGTCTGTTGTTGTTTGCTTCTTCTCATGCTATGTTTAAAAATCAGTACTGACTTTGAAAATGATGTTAAGTCATGAATTGCCACTCCAGTCAAACAGCACACACACAAAAAAAGGTTATGTGATACTTCTTTTTTTTTTAACCTTTTTCTTTTTCAGGAATTGGCTGCCTTTAGGGTAGTTGTTTTGAAGTTACTAGCATTAACAGCATCTGGAGGGACACTGAGACATCAACATAGTTTTAGGAACTTCTCGTATCCTGTTTGAGACTTTACTACCTATTTTAATTTTTCTCTCATGTTTCATCTAAAAGCCTTTATGTAAATTTTGCAGCTGTTCAAAATACTACTATTGATGACATTTAACAGAAAAGCGGTTTCAGGAGTTCTGAGTAGTATTTTACTGCCTTTACTGGGTATTTGTGTGAGAAAGAATTCACAATTCTTCATGAAAATAACATGTTGAAAAGTAATACATTGAAAAGCAGAAAGAGAAATGTTTAAATCTCAGTGGCAATTATATAATGAAATTTATATGTGTGCTTGTGCAGTTTAAACAGCACACATTCATCAGAACCATAGTTTTGAATGTTTTCTTATCTAGGATACAGTTTGTATGATTCATTAATAACCGAATTTTCCTGGAAGAGAGTCATCATGAACTTACTCTGATTCTTGAATACATGCAACAGTATGCATTTAATACATGTTGCAGTTAGTTGTGGTTGGCAAAAATTTCCCCAACTGTGTATAGGTTTGCAGTATCTTTTGTCAGCCACAGCCAAGAGAGGACTTAATTCATTGGTTTGCAAGAGTATTTCCTGCTTAGAGACAAATAAGATTTAGAAATAGTTATTCATGTCACTGGTGGTTTTCAAGTGGAAAATGAGCAGGCTTCAGTTTTCCTAATTAATTGAGTCCCAAGGGGAATACTATGGGTGCATTTTCATACACCAAAAGATTTTACTTTTATAGCAGAAGAGCACTTCATTTGTATGAATATTAAAACACATTGCCTGGATTTTGAGGTCTAGTAAGAGCCAATGCTTGAATCTCTTGATTATTGAATTAAATTTTCTCAGCAATCTGTTGTCCTTATGTAGAGAGTTAAGTCAAATGGTAATCAGAATCCATTGTCTTGAAAATTGCTACTGTCTAAAGCAATCACCAAACTGACTGACCCTCATTTACTTCAGTAAAGTGGTTCATAGAAGTAATGTAGACAAGAATGAATGAAAGAAAATGTTGTCCATCTTCCCCTTTCAGCTAGCTTCAGCTGATGCAGATCATACACTAAAGCTACAATTATGGAGGAAATACAGAAAAAAGTTAGTTTGCCCAGCAGATGCTGAGTGGGCTGGAGCTCCCCATCAGGACAAGAGCCTGTGAGCTTAATGCCTCTTGCAGAAAGACTTAGTCAATAGGCTCCCCTTGATCAGGGGCATGTAGTAAACCCCAGTAACAAGGTTCCCTTTGTTGCCTCAGTCTCTGATTCCTGCCCACAGGCTTTCAAGCTGCTCATGGTTGTTCTTCTACAACAAGTGTCCTCACTCAATGCAGCTCTTGAGGCAGAGAGCAATCTCTCCATTTCTCCTTCCTCCCCTGTCTATTCTGAACACTCTTTAGCCTTCAATAATCATGCTCCAGTCATGGGATTTTTCCCACTGAGCTTCAGTAATGGCAACAAGGTTGTAGCTTTCTAGCAGCACAGTGGCTTCCTGCTCCTCCAGTTTTTGCTCATGCTGTGTGCATTGGTGTAAAGGCACCTCAGCTGAGTTGTCAGCCATGTCACATTCCTAGAGGAGCGCCCGTAAATTCCTCTTAGACATTTGCCTCCCTGGTGTTTCCCTGTTGACTTCTGTTACCTCAGGAGTCCCTGGCTCATCTCCCTAAGACTGCAAGTGTGCTTCAGTGCATCTAGCACATTTCTGAATCAGCAGCAGAGGATCCTCACTAGCACCCCATGGCTCTAATCTTTGAATATCACCCCACAGCGTGCCAGGGACAAGCCTGACACTTGACAGCCTGTAGCAGTGGAGCCAACTGATGGTTCTACTGGAGATCATTAGGTTGAGAAGAGTGGAGAAAAGCATGAACAAGATCATGAATGAGGGGAAATTTAGCCCAGGTATTAAGAAGAAATTCTCTACTGTGAGGGCGAGTTTCTCTACTGAAACAGGTTGCCCTTAGAAGTTGTGGATGTGCCAGGCCTGCCACTGTTCAAGGTCAGGCTGGATAAGGCCTTGAGCAACCTGGTCTAGTGGGAGATATCTCTGCCCATGGCAGAGAGGGTTGGGAGTAGGTGATCTTTAAGGTCCCTTCCAACCTTTACATTCCATGATTGTATGATTCTGTGAAAGGGTAAGGGCAGAGTAAGGGCTGGAGATGTGGTCTACAGAGCAAAGAGTTGAAATAATACCTATAAATTTTCGAGACTGGTAGAAGAAATTCCTGTAAACAGGAAGAGAGAGATACATGAGAAGCATCAATTAACAAAGGAAGCAATGTGAAGATAAAAAAAGGGGTGCTAATGTTCTCTGTATAAAAGTGAGGTTTTCAATTGGCATTGATGATTAGGAGTGGAAGTCAGGTTGGACTAAATGGGCAAGGGTAATGTGAAATCAAAGATTAAAATAGTTTTGTTTGTAAGACTCCACAATTTGAGGATTCCTGCAATAATTATTTGCCTGTCCTGTATTGCCAAATATGTCAGTTTATTAGGAAAGAGAGCTGTAACTTGGGACAAAAACTGTAAATTAGCAAAACAGAAAGTAAGGTGCAGTTGTCACAGCTGCATGGTGTAGGGAATCATGCAACTCACAAAGGAATAAAACTCAGAAATTTTAGATATCTACTATTAAATAAAATCTAACACACTGATAAATGAGTTCTAAAAAACTATTTTCTTAAGTTTTTTATGCTGTTTCCTGGGAAACAGGGCTTACAGTGTGTGTGCTGTCTGCTTTGGTTATCAGTCATTTCCTCTGCAAGTAAATTTTGATAGCCAGCTTGAAATCACTTGGAAAGAAGTGAAAGGTCAATAATACCTTCAAGTAGGCTTTAAAATCTGTAGCTGGGTGAAGGAGAGTCCCAGTTAGTATGCCTGAGATAAGCTGAACGTTGACATTATATATTCATTTTGGTAATGGCCAGGTTGACAATGCACACATCCTTCCCAGCTGCTGGCACAGCATTGCCCTCTCTTGCTCTGCATCCTGAATAACATGGGAAGACAGCAGAACCTGGGATGTGGGAGGAGGGCTAGGGAGAGGTGATGCAGCACCTGAACAGTGAACCAGGCTCCATTACTTCCTGTTTCTAATGGTATATTTTTTACAATCCAGTTTTCTGACTGCTTTTACCTCAGGATTCCTGAAACGCATTGGTTTTATTTCATCTACAACATTAAACAAGCCCAAGGGATTAAAAGATTTCTGTTTCTTTTTAACATTGAATAGATTAGAGCATTGAATATGTGCTTTTATCTTTAATGAAACTATATACTATTCAATTTTTCTGTTTGAATGTTTCCAGAGTAAAATTAGCAATACACGAGCATGGCTGTACAACAAGGTCTTACTGAATCTAAGCAGATTCTTTGCTTATATGCTTATTTGTTCTGTGTGCATTTAATCCACACAGTCTATAAGCATTATTTTAACCTTCTTTGTTGTCTCTTATTTTCTTAAAATATTCTGATAGGAATGTAAGAGGTCCACCAAGATAAAATGTAAAACCTATGCTCTTTAATAAATCAGCGGGATTTAAAAAATCAGTATTAATATTTATTAAATATAATTACAATTTATTTTCTATAATATGTAACCAGAAAATATTATATTATAAGGATACATTTAATAAGAATATTTATTAAGTGTTAATAAATTCACCAGTGGCATTTTTCAGTGCCATTGATACTCATATCTCAAGTACCCTTAGTAGTATCATTACAAAATACAAAATACCTACTTACTTCTCTTAGTAACGGCTGAGCCTTTAAATTTCAAGGTCCCTTGTTATCTAGTCTTCAAAAATTCCAAATATAAAATAGCAACTCTTGCCAAACCATAAAAGATATGGAAATTTTGTGAAAGACTCTATTTTAGTAAAATCTCAGCTTCTAGCATTAATAATTGCACAAAAAAATATGTAAGCAAATAGAAGAGAGCTTAAACAAGAACCACAATATTCATGTTTTACTGTGATTTTTGGGAGAGGTTACCTTGAAAAACTGCTCTGGGTTGCCTAGTTTGCTTGCTCACCAAAGGCAAATTAGCAAGTATATTCAACGTTATGCTCTGCAAATGTAGAACTGTAAAATTTGTATCCCTCCTTAATTTCTTAAAAGAAATAAAAATGAATGGTAACTTTAATGAAAAGTGTGCTCTTTTTAAAGCATTTTTTAAACCTTGAGTTGAAGCAGTTGTAGCCTTGGGAACATGGGTGCTGTCAAGGCAGAACTCTCCAGGTGTTGCAAACTTGTTTCTAGTAGATACTGTGGAATATGCTTTCAAAATGGTAATTTCTACCTTATTTTTAGAAAGAGGAGTCACTGTTTTGTTTGGAAGGGTGTATATTGCCAGTATATGAAAGTCTCAATTTAATTCATATAGCCATAAAGCATAGGTAGGTACATGCATTACATTATCCCTTCAAATAATTTTCATTATTCAGAAACATATTTTTATCACATCTTCATTCACATTTCATATTTATAGACTTAGGTGTATATGTTAATGAATAATTTTAATTACAGAGGTTTTCAAGGCTGTATGTGTACAATTTATGAATTTTTTTTAATAGGAGGAGTTTACTTTGTATCTCTGCAAAAAGATTTGGTTCTGAACTTGAGACTTGTATGTGTAGATTTCTTTTGATACTTGTTTTGGGATTACATGCAAAAGTGAGATGATTGAGGGCAAAGTTTTATTAAAGTTGGATTGTTCTGACTGTGCATAGGAGTCTTATGTTGGGCAGATGATAACCAAGCTGATCCAACTCTTTACCAGCTGGAAGAGGCTGGTAAATAGACATTGCATCACCTACTGATCAGGCAGTCAAGCAAGAACTGTAAATGTGAAGCTGCCTAATTAATGGGTTTTACAGCAAAAGATTTCAGTCACCTTGCTGTCCACTTACCTAGCCCAGAATTTGGTCAGTGACAATTTTACAGGAGACAGTGTTGAAAACCATGGTAAAGTCGAGGTAAATGCTTCCCCTAAATAAAATCATGCTGACTGCTCCTGGAACACCTTCCTGCCTTTTCTGTGTTTGGAAAAGTTTTCCAGCAGCATTCATGCAATGCGTTGTCTGCGTGTGTACACACACGTGAGTTGGCTGGAGGTACAATCTATATTGCTAGTAGGATGCAGTAATCTGTTTTGAGTGGTTCAGACATCATAGTTATTCTTAGGCATACAGATTTGTGTAAGAATATCCTTTTGTCAGTCAAAACCACTCATTTACAAAGGGTTGCTGAATATTAATGTTGTAGGGGATACACATTTATATAAAAACACGTTATAATAATTGTAATTAATGTGTCTTACTTCTTTTTCCTTTGAAATAACTCCAGTATATTTACATATAGAAAAATCTCGTGTACTTTGTAGAGAATATGCTTCATTACATAATAGCTAATTATTTCAATTTCAGGGAACAAAGAACACAGTTTATTTTTTTTTATATTTTCGTAGAAGAAACTGGCAAAAAATTACTAACATAATTCTCATGTAAGTCTACATCACTCCTCTTGTGGTTCAGGAGAAATGCATTGTTAAAGAACGATATGAAAGTGAATTGTTTGAATTTGAAAATACATACAGATACATAGTATGTCTTCTAGCAGTTAGTATTTAATCAGTTTTTTTCCTGATAACTGTATTGACAACACCCTAGTACAGCTCTTGCTTGCATGTTTGAATTTTAAAGAATTTGTTCATTTATTTGTCTAGCTATAAAAAGCAGAAGAATAGTATGTGCAGAGTAGTCACCAGTTTGCTATGTGAGGAGATGGGTATGATGACCTATAATCCTGAAAAGCAGTGTCCTGGGGAATTCACACTTTTGGAGGAGCTTGTTCCTGTGACAGTTTTCTGTAGTGTTATTCTTGTGAGGATGGATGTCAATTTCTCATAGATCTCATATATCTGTAATCAATAGAATTTTAAATTGGACTTTTTCCTTTAACATTTTAATATGTAAATCCCATTTCTACTTAAAGCAATCGTTTGGGATAAAAAAAGACTGAGATGCATTTTGAAAGATTAAATTTACTGTTATTTCCCTTTAGTTTCAGGCACTGAATTCTGTATCACAAACGCTGGGTTTGCTAGGAAGGAACAACATACTAAGGAATTCTTTAATATCCCTTCTCCTATCGGGAGTCCGTCAGTTTGCTGAGCAGTTGTTGGAGGCTCACCAGGTACTGTCATCTTTTCTTTTCGAGAAAGCCCAAAGAAGGGTGTTGGGCAGTGTTTTGGCTATATTTATTTGTTTCTTAAAATGTAAAGAAAATCATCATTCTATAGAATATTCAGATTTATGAATCCAGAAAATGCTAGGAGCTACCTTAAACAGCAAATTCAAAAAGTGAGGCATAAAGTAAGAGAAGATTCCATACAGAAAGGTAAAATTATCAGACTGGATAATAAGTAGACCATATAGGTTTTTAGATCATACTATATAATTTGCAAAATACTTGAAATAATGAGTTAGAAGATTTAGTACGATGTATAAATTGTTGTCTGTGCAGGCAATACAACTTTGGTATTCAGCTAAACAGACGATATAACTTTGGTATTCTCTCTCTAGCTCATGTAAAACTGGAAAGTCAGCTGCTTTATTTTATTTCAGAATTAGATGTCATGTTTCATATTATTATTATTTCAAATCATTAATTTTCCTGATGCCAAAGTTGTCCAGCACATAGTATCATATTTAGTTTGTTATAATGAGTAGGAGCTAAATAGCAGAATAGAACTTTTGGTAAAATTTATTCTTAAATTAAATTATTTCCAGTAAACTATAGAGGAAAGAGAGAGAGAATAGATGTTCCTTTAGCATTTGAAAAAAAGATATATGCACTAAATAGGGGTTTCATAGATTTTTCATACATTTGTATGTGTTGGTATGTATTTTATGCAAAATGTTCAGCTTCACTTGGGATTGCAACTTGATTTTACACTATCCTAAAAACTTTTTATTTGGTGGAAAATAAATTTATTGATACATATCAAAAACATTCACCATAGATTTATTTTGCAGTGGTCTAATTTAACAAAAGGCTTAAGTGTTGCTCAAGCAGTCTTAACTTTTTCTCTCTAGGATATGATGTAGTAGTAAGTTGGACTGTTGGAGAAGGAGTATGTAATTGCCAACCCAGATTTCTAGTATGTTTGAATCATATTCTGAAAATGCCAGTCTTGAAAGAATAAGACAATGAGCTGTGCCTTATTTTAGGTTACTGTTAGCATACAAGATTTACTGATGGCAATCAAAAGTCAACAGACTTTTGACAATTGTAAGGATAGGGAAGAGTGTAATTAAAAACAATAATTGGGTTTTTTTAAGTTTAAAGCAGCTGTTCATTTTTAACATTATTAAATCTCACCTATTAACAGAGTTAGTCATCTTTCTTTTCAGAGTTTTGCCAGTGGCAACACAGAACCTTTCAGTTCTCCACAGTGATGTCAAGCTCATACTGAGCATTGTGAGTTAGTTACTATGGAACTGCTTAACCTTGCCATATTGTGATTATTTTTATTGCTTTCATATTTGGTGAAGCCTCAGGAGCTGGGCATCTGTCAATCTGTAGCTGACACTCTGTAGGAATTTGAAAAGCTGCGGTACATGTAGGGCAAGTAACTGAAGTTCTGATTTGCTCAGCTTGTGATGAAGTCAGTGTTTTTAAAGTTCATGCATTCTTGCACTTAGTCCTAATAGATGTATTGTGTTCATTTACAAACCCTCATATATTCTGTATGTGATAATATTCTGGAAATAGATCACAATAGGACTCAATTCTGATGGCCTGATTTATGAACCTGCTTCTAAATGTTTCTGAATTTGTGTAGCATGACTTCTGGCAGATATGATTCTTAAAGGGATTAAAGTATTTTTTCTTGCTTTATAATCAAATCTAATGATACAGTATCAGTTTGAAATAAAAAACCCCAGCTTTAAAAAAAAAAAACCTCTTCATAAATACTTAAATTAGAGTTTGGAGAAAGATAATACTTCATATAATCAAACTTCATTAGCTGACAAGTATTCTAATTGTATTTTGTTACTTAAGCAAAACCACTGTTAATTGCAAAGAGTATCTCTCATTTAAAACAATCAAATTAGAGATTCTTAATTTTAGTTATGATTAGAGGTGTGGAAATACATGAGGTTTGTTTTGCTTCATTGTTAGTTAGTTTTATTGTTGTTGGTACATAAGAGAAATAAAGAATTATCTAAGGCATGTATCCAGGTTAGTTTGCAGTTAACTTTTGAACATTTGATGGAGAACAGAAATTGAAAAAAATAGCTTATTCATCCAAGCAAATTTCTGTTTTATTTTTTATAATAATATTTTTTTAATTGAAGATCGTTTTCAACAGTGACTTGGAATAAAAACAACATTCCTTTTAATTTTTCTAAATTAATCATCTAGATAGCTAAACATTTTTGTTTTAATTTCCTCATTAAGACTTGAGCTAAGTTCCAAGTAATTTGTCAAATGCATGAATTCAAGAATATGCAATTTTATATTCCATCATGCCTTCAGTAGGAAGTGTGTTCAGCCCAACCCCTTGCAAGTTTGTGTATACATCTTTGATAAATATTGAAAATATTTCAATTTCAAATTTTGACTGATTTTAGACAGTTTGTAACTGTGTCATCGTGGAACAAGCTTATCAGTCTATGACCCACAGTTCCAAAGTGCTATCTGTGCCCCATGCTTTAGAAATTAAAAAATTAGGTTGTGTATTGGAGAGTGTTTCTAATAAACTACAAGAGAAAAGTACACGGATTACTCTGAATATTTTTATATTGTTTTCTAATTGGTTAAATCCTTTAATCTTACAATATGCAAATTAATGTCAAATACATGAATCATAAAATTTTGTATACACTATTTCCACATATTAATATGGAAATTAAAAGTAATTAAGGAGCATGTAAAACAGTATAGTTATCCTGATTTTCCACACAGTTAAGATGATTTTTATGTTACTAAACTCTTAAGCAAGTTAGTAGTTTGCTTTAATTCATTTAGGTACTTCATCATGGGCTCAAAGTAAAGCCCATACTTAAGTGCTTTGCTGACACCAGCATGCTGAATTCTAGGCAAAAGCATATTAATATAAACTCAGTTGGATCTCTTTATTTTTACAGATGTTCTCTATAGTCTTTTGAGTTTTATGTATAATAGGAAGCTTTCATGCTTCATAAATAAAATTTATAAGGATACTGTAATAAGAACCTTAAGTTACTATGAAGAAGGAAATTTTCTGATCCCCAATTGGATTTCTACTGCAGAACAGATAGAGGTGTAAGATACTAAGATTTCTGAATCAAAGATTTCAAATACTGTGAAAGATGGATTACTTTTCAAATGTTGAGCTCCTCTCATGATAGCAGATTTGCCTTTAGGATAAATCTCAAAGACAGAAGGCCAGAAATGGAAAGCACATAGTGGTTTACTGGATTTACTGCTCATTTTAACCCCCCCCCCCAGTATTAATCCCAAGAATTCTGAAAAATAAATTAGAAACCAGAAAATAGATTTTGAAATAGGAAAGAAAGACATACTATGAGGTTTTGGAAAGCTCTGTTATTCAGTAATTGCTGATGCATAGCTCGAGTAGCATTACCCAAGTTTTATCACATTACTTTCTAGATACCATTTTTACTTTTTTGAAAATTTAAAATAGCTTTATCACAAAAGCTGTACACTGTATAGCTGTTTGTGTGGGGTTTTTTAATCCAAGCACGTAAGCATTAAGTCCAAATTCAGATGTGGGTGCTGACTTCTCACCTGAAGTGAATGACAGAGGATATAAAGGGTGAGATTTCCTGTTTAGGTGTATGTAGTAGACCTTGCTGTCTGCTTCTTGTTGAAGTCAAACAAGCAGCTAAGATTAGCTTAACATTTGCCAACATGAAGATAGATAGTCATGCAAGGCTTTGTTGAATGTTACATAAAATCTTGAGAATCGGGCTCATTACAACAAAACAGCTTTGATTCAAAAGAGCCAAAGGAGGTTAGACATAAGGTGGGATTTGTCTCACTTGAATTTAGATGTCTATGATATTTCCATCTGACATTCTTACTTCAACTTTCCATTGTAGTTCAGGGAGGGGAAGAGTAATTTCTTGTCCAACCTATGTTCTCTTACATAATTATGATAATTGGTCCCAGACTTGTTTGCTTCTTTCTTCTGGCTATCAGAAAGGACATTTAAGTTGATAACCTGAAATGCAGATATTTATGTTAAAAATTCCAAAGTTAAGGGACGAAAATCCCATAATATCTCTACAAAAATGTCTTTTTGGATTATCTGGGCAAGAGATGTTTGAGCGAAGACCTGATCTGCAGAACGTTGTAACAGGTAGTCATGCAAAGCATACTTCTGTCTGTACACTGACACACTTACGCGAGTAACGTTTTTAGGTGTTTGGAACGAGTTATATTTTAGTTACTGTAATTAATAAGTTAACTTAGTTTTCATACATTTGAATTCTATTAGTGTCTGCAACTGGTGACTGATGATGATGGGTTGTACAGGGTATGTGGATTGGAGTGTCTTGTAAGATGTATTCAGCCATGGTGTGTCTGATGCATCTGCCTCTGAACAGGCAGACCTGTAAAACCAGCAGTCTATGCAGGCAGTGTATTGAGGCAGAAAAAGAGCAAAGGGGAGCAAAGAAGCACTCTGATTTTGAGTATTTCCCGAGATTTTCATTGTTATTCAGCACTGTGTAGCTAACAGGCATGTCACTGGAATGTCAAACTGCACAGGAACAGCTCTATATGGAAGCAAATGAAGGGCTGAAATATTCCTGTGGCTGGAGAGCTTTTTTTTCCTAGCTGGCCTGCAAATTAGAGGCTTTGTGAATGTCAAGTTGGACTAGCTCAGTTGGTAATCAGTTCATCAGGGAAAATGGAGTTTTCCTGTAGCTGGGTTCAGCTAGATGATCAAAAGGTTTAAAGTGCTGAGAACAGAGCTATTAGTGTCAGAGCTTGTTTTCATAAGCCTTTCTCCATGTATTCATTCTGTATCCAATGGTTGCTCTGGGCAGGTGGGGTACCCACCACATGCTTTATTCCAAAGGCAAGTGTGTCTGATGTGATGTAGAGAATTCTTCAGGCAAGCTCCTCTTTCCCAGAAGTTTACTTCATTTGTGCAGTATGTCTAATCTCTTCAAACATAAGTTTATATACATTGCAATAAAGGTTTCCTATGTGTTAGAAAAAAAAGCTATATACTCTTTTTTCTCAACTATGATAGAAAATGGCTAAAATAGTTAATAAGAAAAAAACAACTGAGAATATTATGCAGCTAGAGAAGCATAATACCTTTTGCAGTCTGCTGTTGTTTGAGGTACTGAAATGGCTATCAGGTCTATTTGGCTTTCTAGAATTTCTACTGTTGACTTTTGCTGATGCATAAGATTAATAATATTTCACCTAGGTAAAAAGAAGAGACTGGTGTTATGTAGACCTTATGAAAATAATTTAACTTGCATCTGGACATCTGCTCATCCTGTCTAAGATGTAATTTCTTTCCTTGTTATGCTTGTAAGCAGAGATTGTAACATATTTCAAATTGTGAATTCTTAAATATGCTGCAAAATAGTGCTCTGAGTAAATGTAATCTAATTTTTATTCCATGCAACTGCTGATGCTACTGATAACAAAGGAAATAATGGATGAATAGAATAATAAGTGGATCTGCATTATTTCTTATATACCTTGTGTGGAGATACAGTTTTGGGAATATGTAAATCTCTTCCCTGAAAGGCAGGAAGGAGAGAACCAGGCAAGACTTGGTATATGCCAAAAGATTGCCATACACCTTTGAAGTGTATACCTGCTTTTGCTGCATATGCCATCCCCTATTACAGGTTAGATTTTAAGATGCTTACATGTCAGACAGAACTGGAAAATGACAAATGGTTCATGCAGTGTTCTCTTCCCTCTCATATTATCTTGAAATGATACCATTAAGGAGAAAGGAGTTTAGAAGTGTTCCTACAGAACTAAAAAGTAGCAGGGCTTTGACTACACTTAGGTGCTTGGCAAAATTGAGGATGACATGTAATCAGAAAACCTCAGATGTGTTTGGGAGCAGAAGCGGCAAATATCGATTGCATGAGGAGAACTGTCGACTAGGGTATTATTACTCTTAATATTGGTGAATCATGTAATTCATGGAAATATAATACTGGAAAAGGAAAAATGCTTAATTAAAGATACCAAAATATATTATATCTCAAAAATTTACTAACTATTATTTCTGGAAATCTTGTTTCAAACTGTGCACACAATTCAGGCTTTAAAAAACCCCCAAAAAACAGCTAAAAAAAAAAAAAAAACCCAAACAAAAAAAAACCCCTAAAAATTCCAATAAGCCAAAACCCAACAAAATCAAAAATAACATGATTATAAATTAAATGAAATTGCTATTTGAATTTCTGGTGCAGTTAAGCTTTCATTACAACTTTTTTAAAATGTGGGTTGATGCTGCTTTTGCTTCCTTATTCTCAGTGTTAATACTGTCCTTTCTTTATTGCTTTCTAATGTGGGGGTAATTTAGTTCTTTTACATGCCTGAAAGCAGAACATGAATAGGGACAAAATGTCAGATTATTGTGTGGTATACCTGCTAGTCTGGAAGACCATTTGATTTTTACTTAAACCTGTGTCTTCAAATAGATAGCTTTAATGTTCCCGTTAGGCTCCCTTCCTCATTGAGCATTCCTGCTTACAGACAATGATTTGCAAAATGGAATGATGTTACAGAAAATTGAGCATTGCTTCCATAATGCTTTTTGGTTATTGCAGTTGTCTGTGCAAATAGCATATATATACCATATGTGCTGTTAAAAGTTCAATTTCCAGGAAAGGTACTAGATTTTGTTACAGATTTACCTTTGGCTTTTGATTTTGGAGAATTGTTTAACATCCTCATTATGCATGTTTTTAACACAGTTTCACTAAATGCTTTTTTGAGATATGTTATAAATGCACAGTTCTTGTGTCAGTAGCTTTGCAGTCTGTTTGCTGCTTTAGTATTTCACATCTTCATAAAATGGAAAAATAAAGAGTTGTAGCCCTAGAATTTCTAAGTGGGAATCACTGATAAAGTGATTTTTTGTTTAAAGAGTAACTACAGCTTATAATTAAAAACTGTTTTTAAGACCTTAGATAAATATAATAAAACGTAAGTGGAAACTATGGAATTATAGAGGATACTAGTGTAAACTCATAACTCCATCTTTCTTTCAAAACATTCTTTTCATTTTACAGGACACATCCATATTTTGGATGTCTTAGCTTTGTACACACTTGTTTTCTAAACATGTCTGACAGATCTGTACAAAATGACTTAGAACATCAGCTTCCCCTGTTGGAACCTCCTTTGTTGGTTCCATTTGGTTTTGCTAAAAATACATTTAGAGCAGTGTTTATCTACCTATAGAGCTTATGCACAGCCATCACTGTTTTGCAGACCAGGAAGATTAACTGATGTTTGTTTGGTGCTTTCTAAAATGTTCAAGTGTTGCTGCCACGGTCAGAAGGGGCTGCTGTCCCAAGTTTGGCTCTGAAACAAGCAGAATTTGTCTCTCATGGATTAACTGATGCAGGTTTATATCAGGGACAAAATATCAGGTGTTAGCTGCATACAGTTTGCTTTGTAGCTAAAATTGAAATTATGGTTTGCATGGCTGAGACATGTGGAAGATGAAATCTGGTTCCATAGCATATTTTAAACTTAGTATATATGTTGGGTGACAGCATTCTGCCTGGCTGGCTAAGGCTTGATCTGGCAAGACAGCAAACCATGATTAATTCTATGCCCAGAGGGAAAAGTGGGCTCCACAACTGGTGTCAGCAGCAACTCCTATACTTTGCTACATTACAGAATTTCTGGTGTAGATTTAATTTAGGGAGATAGGGTGGGATGATCTAAAGCTGAACATCTTTTAGAAGGTATCAGATTTAAGTTTGTTGTGCTGAGGAATTAGATGTCTGAGGGTTCAGTTTTAGGTAAGCACTGATGATATAGCCTCAGTCCACAACTGATTCAGTGCAGCTAATGTATTGGTGGACCTGAGTAAGTGTCAGAGTGAGTTTATTGGGACTCATAGGGACTTTAGAGATATGGGAATGGGATGCTGGACTAGGTTTGTGGTGAGAGAGAAAGAGAGCAGCAGCTAGATGTGTTTAGATCTGTGTATTAATTGTGTGAGTTGCTGGATTCATGTAAGGCTTGGATGTCCAGGATTTGCGCAGCAGAGGATGTTTTGCTGAAGTTGGAGGTGCTCCTGAAAGAGAAGCTGAAGTGTTCTCAGTCAGGATGTATGATTTATATGGCTTGATTAGATTGAGGATTAAGACATTGCTGGTTGCAATCTTGAACTTGTATGAAAGGCAGGAAACCAGGTACCTCTGCTGAGTTGAACCACAATTGTCAATGCACACTTGCACACATATACTATTGCAGAAGAATTTATGGCAGCACAGTTTGTGTTGCATGTCCTGTAGAAATATTTCTTTTCTGCTAAAGTATACATTTGAAATGCATGTAGCCCCAACATTACGGAATTAAAATCAGTTTTAGAAAATAACCTTCTTGAATCCACTCCAGTTTAGCTTCCTATTATATAAGAAAGGATTATTTTCACTTGATTGCAATAGAAATTCATATAGTGAGAAGTCAAATGCATAGAGCAGAAAAATGAGAAAAATAGAAGAAAAATATATGTTTCTTTCTCCTTGCTCATAGATAATGACAGGTTGCATGATTATAGTGCAGACTTTGAAGATGTAACTTGTACGTTTTGAATTTCTTGGCATCTGTCATTCCTGGAATTGAATTGGCAAAGCCCAATTAAACCTCTGGGTATATTGTCTTGAAACAAGATCATTTGGGCTCTGTTTCATCTTTATAATTAATTCTTTCATTAAAAGTTAGTACTAGTGCCTCTTGAGTTTTCAGATTATTAAACTTCTAGCTGAACTTGCAGTTTTCAAGAACGCTTTATGGAGCCTTATCATTTAATCAAAGATCTTTTACTAAGCCTAGCTACAACATTTTATACAGAATACTATAGTGAATTGTGTATGATAAATATGAGAGAGTGGAGTAATAGAGTTAAAAATTTAAGTAGTATTTCTGCCTATTGGCATAAGTTATAAAAAAAACTTGGTTAAGAGTAACTGAATAAGTTAACCATTTTGAGTTCTTCCTACACAATTTGATTATTTTACCTATGATTCAGTCCTGTTGATTAATTTAAACAGAGTAAATTAATTTAATGATTGTCGAAGTATGGAATGGATAAAGTTGGAAACAACATCTGGAAATTATCTAGTACAACAACCTGCTCAAAACATTTTTTGCACTTCTATTTCCAGCTACTCAGGATTTCTTTTGGCCAGTTTCTCCAGCTTTTTGAGAACATTCTGAATAGTAGCACAATCCTCTAGTGTGTCCATCACTTGTGCTGTTGTGTCATCTCTAAACCTACGGTGTTTGTTAAATTTTCTAGAAGCGAGATTATAGTTGCAAATTAGTTGAGTTCCTAGAAGAAAATATGTTAAGTGATGTAGAGACAAGTCATTTTTCTCCCTACAAAGGTGGTAGAAATACTGTTCAGGAAAGCTTATAGGAACTTCATAACACTCTAGGAGTTACAAACTAGGGAAGGTATAATTATCAGTTTATGGAAACATAAGGTGAATATTGATGCTCTGAAACTCCTAATTTTTCTCAAACATCCTGTAGAACAGCCTTCATGCACCTAAGAAACCCAGAGGATAGCACATAACTCACTAAATTAGCCCTTAGCTTTCTAGGGCTGAAAGATATTTCAGAGGGACCTTGAATAACTTAATTATATTTAAGATTGTTCCATATCTTTTTCTCTTGTTATTTTAAATTGTTTTAATGAAGGAAGAAGTTTCAAGGAAACCAACACATTAGCTTCTCTCTCTGTTTAATTTAGAACTTGCCTGATTTTAAGAAGAGTGTTGAATAACTTAAGCAAGCTAGCAAAATTATTTATCTAGAAATTGGAGTACTTGGATCATTTAGTAGCTATTTTGTTTTTCACCTGGATGTGTAGTTTAGTTGGGAAGCATGCAGCTTATATGATAAGCTTGATGAACCTTTCTTTGTGTCACTCATGTCATGTCAGAGAACATATACTTTTTTTTACTTCTGCGGGAGGTAAAATGCTCCTATTTAGGTCAGGCAGAGGGAACAGGTAAATGACCAAGGATTACTGAGAACTCAAATTACATCTAGAGCAGTGCTTGCCAGAAGCAGGAGTCATCAACATGGTGATCCTTCACTGTGATTAACCTCCCTTCTGTACCCATCTAGATATTCTCATTTTCTGCCACTATTGTGCTACTGCTAGGTCTTTGATGTTACCACACCTCCCTTCCAGCCACCTAAACCCCATCACAATTACTTTTCTTTTACTTCTCAAACCTGATTACATACCAAACCTTGTATGTCTTTCACAGACTCTTAGCTCCAGAGTAGCCAGGAGAAGGTAACACCAGAAGTTTGGGGCTGAAGAGGGCAAGGCACTTCTAAGCTTGAAAACTCTTTCTCACTGAAAATAAGAAGTAATTCTAGATAATAGGTATGTTTTTCTCAAAAGTAAATGGTGTATAATTCCAGTTAGTATTTACAATATTGATAGCAAAATTGGACTAGTGGGTTGTGCTTTTGTCAGATAAATGCTGTATTGTTGAAAGACATTATTGTACCATCTGCTGAAAACAGAATAAATTTTCAGGTATAATGTGAAAAGGATACTTTTCTCTCTTAGAAGCAAGACAAAATAATCAATTCTCACACAGTAAAATTCGCCCACATTGTAGATCAGGTAAATGATAGTGTTTTCTATCATTAGTGGTTTTTTTTCAGTTTGTAAATTTTGGAAAATGTTTACCATTCAGACTGAAACGTTTTTTCTTTCTCAGACCATTTTTGTCTGTGAAGAGGAAGACATAAGTGTCCACAGTTTTCACAGAAGCCAGCATGGGCTTTGCTTTGAATTTATGCATTTCTGTGTAATAGCAGGCATTGTAAACTCATGTGCTAGACAGCCATGAATGCATTAGCAGCTAGATTGAAAAGATTCTTTCTTAAAAGTAGAAAAGCATTACCTCACTCTAAAAGCATTTATGAAGTTGAAGTAATAATTGTGGTATGTGTGGGATTATAGCACTGATTGTCATAAAAAGAAGAAAGTATTAATTTTATCTTCAGAGCAGAGACTGAATACCACACATTTCATGCCCATGCATATAACAAAAACAGAAAAAATACCAAATAATATTTCTTCGAATTGAGCATCGTCCATTCTCTATAGTAACAGAAGCAAGAACCCTTTTCAAAAAGAAAAACAAACCAAAAAAACCAAATCACAGACAAACACCTGTAGGCATAAAAGAAACAAATTAGGATTGTAGTGCCATTATATGGATTTAAAACTGCCATTCCTAGTAAAAGCAGGGAGCTAGTAGTACATTAAGAAACTATATAAAATAAATAAGATCATTATTTGCAATATTAAAGAACATTGTCTGAATCATAGACCTTAATTTCTTCTATGTTTCATGATTCTGCTAGTGAATGCTTTGGCCAACTTTTGGAATGTGTTATGCTACTTTATTCTACATGGTGGTTGCTCAAGAACTGCTCAACTCTGCTTAGCTTGGAAGAAGAATCTACTTAAATTTGAGTGTCTGAATTTAATTAACTAGAAGTTTGTGCCTATGTTTTTGTAATGTAAAAGCCAATTCCAGTCTGTGGGTTATTCAAGATACAGTCTTGCATGGTCATGGGTTCTTAAAAATTCATTATCATGCAAAAGACAGCTCTTTCCAAACCCGTCTGTTTCTCTAGAGTGTGGATATCACTGTAGAAAAAGTAGAGGAAGTTAACTTCCAGGGAAAGCAGAAAGCTGCTGAGATTCTCCTTGTACATAATTTAACAGAAAAGAAGACAGCTTCTGCTCCCCTAATGACTTTAGAGAGTCACATGGGAATTAAACTGCTTACAGAATTATCTTTTTTATGGAATAATATTTTGTTATTTGCTCTACAGCATAACTAATCACCTTTAAAGTGTAACTTGTGAAATAATAGAAAAATTATTAATATATTTCTCAAAATTCATCTGTTTTCTACAGATAGTGTTGCTAAATAGGCCAAGCAGTAAAAGGTGTTTTGTGATGAGGACTAATCGTCATTATAATTGTAATGTAGTATTCATTATAATTGTGCTAGTTTATAACTAGGCAACCTATGATATATGAGAAAGAGATGATCAAAATGACAAAAATAAATTATAATCACTTAGAACAATTATTATTGGTTAGTTTGGGGTTTGGGTTTGTTTTTAAAGTTTTGCATCTATTTAAAAATGCAATAAATCGTAGAATAGGCATTTCTATCTTTTATAAGTAATCTTCATGGGATTCTTTGTGTGCATGTTTGATGTGTTCAGAGATATTGTTGACAAAATGTTAGTTTCCATAAAATAATCTGGAAAAAGAGAGGACTGAGGGGGAAGAGAAGTTGTAATTGCCTCGCAGAACGTGAAAAGTTATTATACAAGGAGTAATACTTTTGTGTACTGGTGTGAACAAGAAACGTACTTGGTGATTAAGGTTAGATGTCAAACTCACTGAAGTACTGAAATTCATTCATGATGAGGTGCCATAAGTATACAGGAACCTAGCTCAGGGTGAGGGGTAGGATTAAGCACTTCAGTACCCTTTCAGCCATATATCTGAGCTCTTAAATGCCCATTTATATATTATATTAACATTAATAATTATGGTCAAAATTCTCAAAAAGGGGGAAAAAGGAGGCAGAACTACACTGCAGATTTCCTCTGCATCTGAGTTCTAGAAAAATTGAAATACTATTCTAACTAAGAGTGTGAATGCTAGTTTTGGGGAGATTGGTATAATAAGGGTGTAATACTTAGTGCTAGTAGGTCAGGAAAGAGGCTTTACAGAAAATTTGCAAAATTTGACTCATATTAGAAAACTACTAACACATCCCACAGTCAGGATTTCAAATTGCAGGAGGTTAAACTTTCTTCTTCAGGCAGTAATAAAAATTCAGGATGTAGATTAGATGTGTCCTGGCAGGCATGTCAAACAGGTAATTTTTGCATGAAAGTGACTGGTTTGCATCAGGGGAAGCCTTTAGGGGATTTCATATTTGGAGTCCTGTGAATTCTGTGTTTCTCAAAGAGATTACTTCTGATGTCCCTGCTAATATTCAATATTCACTGTGACACCTGTGTATAATATAATTTATCTCTAAAGATGGATGAAATAGTAAGCGTAAGAGAGGGCTTGGAAACTGGGGGAAAAAATGTAGCTGAAGACTGGCCTGCACCACTGATGGAGACCATAGAGAGTTGTGCACAGTTACATGTAAGGATCTGAGTAACGAGTAGAATACAGCTGTGTTCACTTCAATAGCATTTCAAAGAATTTCAGCTGTTCTGGGTTGTTTTATGCTAATGACAAAATAATACTCAAGAACCTTTTCTCTCATGTTTGAATACGTCTATTTATCATAAGAGCTGTTCTTCAAAATGTATTTTAGCATACATTTCAATTTCATAACCTACTTTTTAACTTCCTTGCAAAATATTTTAGATTCATTTGAAAGTTAAATTATATTATTGATTCATGGATTCTGAGGTCAGAAGGAGTAATTTAGTCCAAACACCTTTCTACACAGATTTTTCCAGATGCTGAAGTTAAGAATGTGTTAATACATCTGAAAGCTGTTATTGATTCTGTTTATCGTTTACAATTATTATTTGCCTCATTCTTTAATAATACCTTATGAATTTTGGCTTTCTCTATCTGAATTTTGCCTAAAATTAAGTAACAGCTAATTAAAAAAAAAAAAAAAAAAAAAAAGCAAAACCCAAGAAAAATCCCTAATCAAGATTGATAGAATATGTTGAAATAGTATTACAGCTGCATAAAGTTATATAGGGCAATATGTAATATAATTGCATAATAAGTTAGAGAAATTATGTATGAACTGTGAGTAATTGTCCAACCAGGTTTATGTTGAATCAACTCAAATCAGTCGTACTGACTAAATATTGTTTTCTTTTGCTATGTATTATCTATTTATTAAAATATTTGTTCGAGGAAGAAATCCATCTACAGAAAACTAAATCTTTCCTAGAACCCATGGTCCAATAGTAATTCTGAATACTACTAAATTAAAAATTTAAAGATGAGATCCAGAGACTGTTGCAATCACTAGAGGACTCCATTTTACACTAAAATTACATTACTTTTTGCATTCATACTATGCTAACATTATGTATTTGCTGACTTTGGATACTGTTGAAATAATAGAATTAACTTAGAATTAATAATATTTAAGACAAGAATTGAGATTTTTTTCATGTAAGTAAAATGGAGTTTCCTTTTCTTCTATTTAGAATCTATATAGAATCCTTCATATAGAAGGATTCTATAAATCCTTCCTAGTGTTTTATAATTCTTGCTTCTTCTTCTTCACATAGCCCTTAATTTGTATCACTGATTTTTATCATGGCTTTATGTAAGGCATGGCTTCATCATTTTTTGTTGTTTATGGAACAAACTCTTACCTAATGCTACCTGTACTTGTCAGTGATGTCTGCCCTGGTTGTCTCTTCTACCTGATGCTCTGAAACACGATTCTCTCCTCTGTCTCCTCATTCACAAAATGGACCACATTTAGCAAATCTGAAGTATTCTAACTACATTTTCAAACTTTGTATCCTCCACTTTGGTTATGATTCTTGTAAGAAAGCATCAGTTACAGTAATATGTATTCAGTATCAAACACTAATGTCTGGTTTAAAGAGAAAAGAAATCTTGGTAGTGTGAGATATCTGTATGACTTTATGATTGTTTTCATGCCATCCACATTTTCCTTCTCTTACTGCTCTTGTTTGAACAGTTTTAAACTGCAGTGTAAGATATTCAAAGAAGAAATTAAGCAAAGATTTTGAGGGGCTACCAGGATTCAAAGAAAAGAGTATTTTGAGATAGCTCCAGCAATGCAGTCTTATTGATGCTTAACACTATTGGAATGGGGAAGAAATTTTTTGGTTTTAATGCGACCCCAGAAAAATATATCCAAAATAAGATGTACTAAACATAGAAGAGTCCATAGCACAGTTGCCATAGCAAAGCTGTTCTTTCTGTGGCAGGGGAAGTAACTGGGAGGGCTCCTGCTTTTCCATGTGGCCCTGGTAGCCCATCAGTCTTGGGTCCAGTGGGACAGCACCCTGGAGAGCTGCTGCCAAGCCAGAGAGCAGCAGTGCTGCCCTTAGAGCCAAAGGATCGTTTGCTGACTTGGCACCTTGGCACATGTTTCATCATCCCAAGCTGCTTCCTGATTGATTCTCCTGCCTGAAAAGTGAAGGCAGAGGAACCACTGAAAAGCATTTTAAATATCTTTGCTGGCAGCTTTAGACACTTTACTGTGACTGTTGCAGGTATGAGAAATCCTGTCAGAATAGCAGCATGCAGTATTGTTTTTAACTCTACATGTAGCACTGCCAACTCTCCAGCTAAAAGATGTCAATTTTTTGCTGGTTGTATAGTCTTTAAAGATGCATTCCTCATGACCGCTATTTCTTCAAATAAGCAGTTCGGTGTTAGGAAAGAGTGTGACTTTGCTCTTCCACCTTAATCAGCATCCATTTGCAGATTTGTGAGCAACTGAGTGCAGTTCATGTGTGCAGAAGTGATGGCTCCCAATGCATTTCTGCACATACAGGAATTGGACTAAAATAAATATGGCAAATTTTGTTGTAATCTGTGCGCAAAGTACCTTTTTTTTTATTGCAGTTGACTCAGCAGGAGACAGACTTCTGAAATTTTACTGACAAAGATAACATACTTGTAGCCACTTCATCAGTAATATCTTACTTGTAAATTACCTCCCTATGCTAAGTTCCAAATTCCAAAGACTTTAAAAAAGTAATAAAAAAAAAGCCAAGAGTCTGAAATACCTACCTATTCCTAAGGAACCTGTTTCTCCAGTAGGAATTTAAGAGACACAGGATTTTTAGTCAAGTGCATCATGTGAAATACAAAGAATTAGACAAATTTTGAAGCTATTGGTGTAGTTATGAAACAAAGTTGACAGCGCAGCCTGTGGATTTTTTTATGGATTTAATTATGTTGAAATTGAGGCATATTGATTTACTTGCCCTTACAGTATATTGAGGGTCTGCAGGATCAGCAATGGGCAATTCTCTTATCCAATCATAATTGTTTCTATCATTGGAAAGAGATTTTTTTTCCCCAAGGTCTGAACATTTAAGTGTAAAAGCATTTGCATGTAAAAAACAAGCTCAGAAACAGACCTCCACTTTTCATTGACATGTTTCTAACAAGGCCTTCAGGGCTTTGTTGCTATAGGGAAATATTAGCAATTAATGTGAAATTCAGTAAGTGCACATCTGTCTGCTAAGCTAATAAATAAAACATAGATGGGTTATGTTAGTTGCCAATTGTATCCAGGAGCGTGAGCAGTGAACTGTGATATTTAAAATAAATTGACATCTTACAAATACTGTTTCAGAAATAATTATGGTCCCTGAAATGATTAGCCATAATAATACATTTTATTTTTCCATTTCTTCATGCTATTCTAAAATTAACTGTGTAGAAGTAAAAATATGTTTTTGTAATTTAATCAAAAATCTGTTAGTGCCAAGTGTCGCAGACAACCTTTATGAAAAATCCTCTCTTAGGGTTTTTCCTTGTGAGAAGCTGCAGTTTCAGTAACCAAATGTAAACAATGATTATCTGCTGCTGTGGAATGCAACAGGTGGATCCGTGATTGGTCTCCTGTGAATGTTTAGATTTAGTGACCAGTCACGGCAGAGCTGGCTCTCGCTCTCTGGCGGGGCCAGCTGCCTTTATTATCATTCTATTCTATTTTTAGCTTAGCTTAGCCTTCTGAAGAACCCTTATCTTTCTTTTTCTTTCTAGTATAGTTATAATGAAATATACATATCATAAAATAATAAATCAAGCCTTCTGATCATAGAGTCAACATTCTCATCTCTTCTTCACCCTGAAAACCCCTGTGACCACAGTCACAGCCAAGAACTTTCTGGGGTTGAAGAAAGATCTGCTTCCTTTGATATTCTTTATTTGCAATCCAAACCATGAAATGCTATGTTTGTATTGAACATAACATTTTTACACTAGAAAATTTGTATTTTCATAACATTCAGTGTGAACATGGAGCCAGAATTGTGTTTCAGTCAATTCATAACTGTGCTAGAATAAAGGAAATTCCCTAGCAAACAAGCCCCACTGCTTTTTTGGCAAATGCGTTATTCTGTTGAAACAGATCTTCCAAGCAATTATCTAGAATTAATATAAAAATTTTATGTTCTAATATGGGTTTTGACATATATTCATTGTAAGAAATACTGCAGAGGTGCTCTGGGAAGAATTTGAGAGCATCTCCTAATGAAGTCTTGGGTTGTTGCAGATGATTTTTCATATCTGCAGTTTTTTAGTTCCATCCACACTATCATATGGAATAGTGTCATGGTTTGACACCGGCATTTCTGCCAATGCCCCATGAAAAGCACTCTCCCCGGTGTCTGCTGTGAGATCTCGACCAGGAATAAGAAAGCAAGCAGGCTCCCACTTAACAAAAGAAAAAAAACATTTATTAACTAAACTATACAGACAATAACTAAACTATACATAAAAAAAACAAAGAACACACAAGGAAAATGAAAGCCCCACAAAACATTTCCCTCCTCCTCCCCTCAAACTCCCAATACAATACACTTCCCAAATCAACAACCATCAGTCCATCACCACTCTGTACATAATCAATTCTCAATTCATCAAGAGGAGAGGAGTCCTTTTTGCGCCATGGTGGCCTTTTCCAATTTCCAGGCTCTCTCACCGCCTGAATGAAATCAGGGCTGTTTCCAGGGTCTGTTTTTTAAGGATGCTCTGTCCCATTCCAAAAAGAACACAATCACACCTTTTGGGACATCTGTCCCCCCCATATTTATATACCCCTTGAGGCCGAGGGGTAAACACCACCACTACATCTTCTTGGCTCCGGGGCATTGCACCCCCTGGACGCAGTCTCTGTCTCACAAGGAAACACGGCTCTGTCCATGGCCACACAAAAAGAGTCCAGCAAAAGCCACTCCATCATCTCTCTTCCCACCAAGATTCTTCTCTATCCCAAATCATCTCTCACTTGCTCAGATCCTAATCTCACTTGCTCATCTCCTTCTTCCTCTTCCACTCTATCTCCTTTCTGGGAAAGGTTAATGTTCTATAAGGTTTTCATTGTCCAAAAAAGGGTTAAAAGGTGCAGTCTCTCTCTCTCTCACACTCCCACGCTGCCCTGCCGCTGCTCTGCGGCCCATTCGCCCACAGCCCCGCCCCCCCTCTCCCTCTCAGCCGGCCGCTATAAAAAAAATTCCGACGCCAGCTCTCTCTCTCTCTCTCTGCCGGGGGGGGCTGGGTGCCCGATATCTCTCAGGGTCTTTGTGGGGTTCTTCACCTCTCCACCCTTCCACACTCAGGGCGCCCTCTCTCCCGATCTCGGCCAGGGCCCAGCCTACCGTGTGGCCGCCCTCCCCTGCCCAGCAAAAGCACTGGGCGAGGGAGGCATCTTCTTTCTCTGCCGCCGATGTCCCAAGAGGAAGTTCCTGCACAGACACCCTGCTTTTAAGGTGGCCTCAGAGGTGACCTATATCCCATAAATCCTATTTCCGGGTCAAACCATCACAAATAGAAATATCTTTTTCTTCTTCCACTTCAGGATTGGAGAGTAGAAACCATTCTGGACTATTTCTGGTGGTTCGGGTTTTTTTCATAACTACTTACTTTCCTACTTACCTTTAGTAGGATATCTTTCTTTTTATCTGTGGCTTTTTTTTTACTCCTAATATCTTTTAAAGTTCTTTCTTTTGGGGTTTTTTTGGTGGGGGTGTTTGTTTTGGGGCTTTTTTTGTTTGGTTTGGTTTTTCTGTTTTGTGGTTGTTTTGTCAGGTTGGTTGTTCAGTTGGACAGGGTTTTTTACTCTAGCACCTAATGATATTCTATGATCCTTTTAGCTTCTCTCATCAATTGCTTGCATGAAAATATTTACTTTACCTTCAGTTCCATCCATTGCCACCTGTTCTACTTCCTACATATAGATTTTTTTAATCTTTTATCAGTGCTTTCAATTCACATTTTCTTTTAATAAGTCACTTTTACATGAGCACACTTTTCCATTTCCAATATTGGTACTTGGAAAATTCAGCTGTTGTACCAGCAACTTACATGGAAAAACTGTGACTTCTGTAGTTCGTCATCTTTAAGATAAAGTTATGTTTATTTCTGAAAGACAATTAAATTCACTTTCTGGGTATTTTCAGGAAAGCAATGTGGTCTGTTTTGTCCTTTCTGGACTTAAAAGTTAGGCTATATAAAAACTTGATAAACATCATTTAATACTTTCAGATACTTTATGATTCTTTCTTTCATTAAGAACTTGGAATTATTTTTTAATGGAGGCAGAATTACTTCTCTGTTTTTGGGGGTTTTTTTTTGTGTGTGTTTCTTTGCTGTAAGAACTTTAAGTGAAATGTTTGTTCAGAAAAATCTGAATTTGTTCATTCAGTTTGGTTTTACCTATGCTTTCCAGCCCTTCAAGGGCAGTTGTGCTGTAGAAATACCAATGAATGGATATTAATTTCAAATTAGGAAGGTTATGTCTTATGTCATAAGATATGAGTACATCAAAAAAAAAGCTTTTGAGAATTGATTTCTAAGTAAGAAAGGGTTTTTTTTTTACCTTTTTTTTTTCAATTCTATGGACTGTGTAAAATTTCAGCCTTCTGCAGTCTGATGCACTCACAAAAATCGAAACAATAACGTGTGCCACAAACTTAAGGAGATGCTACACATAATACACAACCAAGCTCTGTCTGTTGTAAATTCTAAAAGTAACTGATTTCTTACCACCTAACTGTTTCTGGTGCTTAATTTGTGGGCCTGCTTGTACATTAAATTTGAGACTGAGCAGTAGATGTGTTTTCCTATTTGGGGTGCACTACTCAAAGTGTGCTTTGCTTTATGCTGTCAGCCAGTTTTTGCTGTCTTTCTCAAATCTTTTTGCAACTCCATCAGCTTTGGATTATTAATAATTTTTCCCTACTATTTCACTATACAGTCTGCTTTAAGACTTGATTTTTCTAATTTTAGAACTTCATACTTTTGATTGACTACTTTTGGAACCCAAACTGTTATTCATTTAATTTTTAGTAAATATTCATATTTTTAAGAAAATAAGACATCAGGAAACACCATGAGACATTATTTTGATTTTAAAACCCCAACAGGTATTCTTTGTACTGTTAGTTAAAGAAAAGAGTTCATCTTAGATTTTGTTTTTCTGTGCATCTCTTATTCAGTATTGCAGTTTGCAAACCCTAAGTGGTTTCCATAGTGAAGCACCTAAACCATTTATTTCAAGCTGGAAATAGGAAGGAGTTTTGTCTTTTTAAAAGAAATCAGTACATAAAAGTGCTCCTGATGTCTCATTTCTTACAAAGAATTACTTTTTTGCAAAGAGATAGATTTGTACAGCCTCCTTGCTGACTTAGACTAACAGATTGTGCTGTTCTTCACAGCTTGCTATATTCTTTACCATACCACTTGACGTACCACTTACATAACATACACATTTGAAAAATAAGAACAGTAAAACCAGTCTGGGAATAAATAGGAAAAACACTTGTGTCATTGTGTTGCCTTCCACAGCGCTTGGACAACATGAGTCAGCAGCACAGGATGTCTTCTGTTAGACACATTACATTTTTCAGTGTCTTGATCCCAGCCACGACAGGAGTAGGAGGTTATTCTATATCCCCTCATGTCATTGCCAGGGGCAAGAGGAAAGGCGTGTCTTCTGAGGAGAAAGGGGTTCCTTCCTGTGGCCAGGGTGTGGGGAGGGAGCAGTTATGTGGTGATGTTCCCCTTTTTCTTGTCTATTCTGTCATTAGTATTGCTGCTGTTACTGTTCATTTTCTTATCTCCTTGCTATTTCCAGTAAATTGCTCTTATCTCGACCCATGATCTTTAGCGTTTGTGTCTCCAGTTCTCCTCTCCAGCCCTCCAAAGGGGAGAGGTAGAGAGGGAGCAAGTGGCAGTGTGGTTTCAGTGGGAGCACTAAATTGGAGAATACCATTCTAAACCAGGACACCCAATCTTTCTGTTTCACAATTTCTCACCAAAACTGTGCTTAAGTATTGTGTTATGCTAATTTTCTTATAGATCATTTGTATTTTGTATTTGTGTTGCATTTTCTTCTCTTTCATTTGCCTTTGAACCATGTTTAACATCCATTCATTCTTAAAACAGATTATGAATTTGCATGGATCTCTTAATCATCTGTGTCAGTATGCTCTAATCATGTTACTATCATGCTATATCTTTCTAAAACAATTTTGAGCTTGATTGTCTCTGTAGTGAATACTGCAGTTACTGGGGTAATCACTGTACATGAAACAGTTAACTTCTCTTTAAAAACAAATAGCAAAGAAATACTTTCAGACATGCACAAAGTCAAAATAAATCTAAAAAATGTTCCTGTGTTCCTACGAAATTATTCCCACCACTCAATGACTGTCTTCTCAAATGCTTTTAATATAAATGCAAGGAGAGCATTTCAAAACACGAGTATTATAAAAGCAGTAGAAGTGCAATTACAGTCTGTGTAGAATACTAATGTGCTACTTAGTGTGAAGTAGGCCTGTGTTGCAAGTTCAATTTATAGGTGAGCCAATGTAGATTGTTTTCAATATGAAGTATGACAGGCAGTGATATTAATAAAAACTTGTTGCACATATTGCCATCACTTATTATGCAATTAAGTACAGTTTTAAATCCTGAGATAAATCATACTGCATGCAAGAGCAGCAAATTAAAAACCACTCCAGGTATTTTGTCATTATTCTTAAATCAATTAAGGAAGCAAGGTGGTGCTAGCTATTGTAAATTTAAATTTTGAAGATTGTGGTTACAGTAATTTTTATTCATTAATAAAATGAATTATTATTTTGTTTAACCCTCAAGAGCTAGTTCTTTAATGTCATTAACTGAGTACAGAAAATATGGTTATAGCTATTGTTCCGATGCAGAGCAACTGTTCTGAAATATTTATTAAGGTTGTAAGAGAAACAAGTAAAGATACAAAGGATGAGTGGCAGCAAAATTGGTCATGTGATAATGTCTTCTCAGAAACTATATAACAGACTAGAGAGAGTTTTGGATAAACACAACATATTTAGACTTGTAAAGTCCTTGATTCTGAGAGAACAAAAGATTGTGACTTAAAGAGCGAACAAGTGAGAGTAACAACAGAAGTATATAAACCAGTGTATGGTATAAAGAAGAGAAACTGAGGGTTTTTTTCCTGCCATTTATCATTGTGCAACAACTAAACTGAAATTTGAAGGTAAGAAAAATCCCTGCATCTGATAGGCACCTTTGTCCAAAGATAATATCTAGTGTATTTTCTTTCCTGATCTTCAGATCCTGCACAAGAACATTCTAGCTATGTTCTCTGTGTGAATATTCCATAAAAATTCTTGTCATATGAGCTAATTCTCTGTAATCTTTCTTCCTAATTCACCTCTTATCTGTTGATAAAAGCCACCTTTTGGCTGTTGATACCACTGCAGATGTGCTTCTCTCTAAGGCAGAATTTTCAGCCAATACTTTGTGCTTCTTTGAGGATCCACATCTAATGGATCCTCAAGGCTGAATTAGATGAGTAAATTCTGGAAGTACTGAGATTCTAACATATATCTTGTTCTCAGAAACTTTTAAAGGATGCTGCAATTTAAAAAAGAAGTCCTAAATGTACTAAAGAATTAAAAAATGGAAAATTTTTTGGAAAAAAAATTGCTGTTTCTGGATGTTTCCAAAACTGTTTTGGTTTTTCAGAAGGAGAATGGGGTACCCGTTGGCAAGGATGGGATGATCAGATCATTTCCATCCTCACAATAGTCTCCCACCTTTGAAAGAAGCAATGCATGTGGATTACCCACTTGATCTGTTAAGCTTTTCTTTTTCTTTTTTTGGTACAAATGTGATGAGAAAACATTGGTTTAAGAATGTTTTATTGACTGTCTGAATCTCCCAATTCTTACAGTCTTGCTAATTGCCAAATATAGTTTAACTTTTTTGCTGCACTTTCGCTTGACAAAAAGGCAGTGTCTTAAGTCAGGCAGTATGAACTTAATGTTCAAACAGAGCTGTGAAATGAAAGATGTTTGTCCCAAACAATGATGATTTCCAACTGATGAATGAAGGCAGAAAGCTGACTTTTTAGGATCTACTGCCTTTTTTCAGTGTTAAGGAAAAGAAATGGTGAAGCTTTGCATAATTTCTGCTGTTAGTAGCAGGTCTGTCATTCACCTCTAATGAAGCCAAAGAAAGGCAGCAAAAGGTATTGACTTTATCCAGAAGAAGGTCTTTAGTTTCATGTTTCAGCACCAGCAGGAGATGCATATACTGTGTCTGGCATCACTTCATTATCACTATTTAAGATTGTATATCAGAATATCAGAAGAGCTACCTTTGGAATTGCTTGAATTCTTTCAGACAACCTCAGGCTAGACCAGCTGGCCTGGGGATTTGGTAGTATTTCGAAGCTCCCATGTCTTCAGACTTGTTATGCTCCTCTTGATGAAACAACTGACTTCCTTTTGAGAGCTCTGCCTTCCCACAAGCATGGGATTCTGCCTCTTCTTTTTTTCAGTTATTTACTAAGTGAGAGCGTAGGAGAAGCAACACAAATTCTTCTAGAAAATTAGTTGTCATCCTTATGAAAGTAATGAGGGGGTATTGTACTGTTCAGCACGTGTATACTTTGTGTTCTTCTCGGATGAGCCTTTGTGGTATTTCCCAGGTTGATCCCTGAGGCCTTTCAACCTGCAATTCATTCTGATTTGATCATAAGATCACTGTACATGTATGTCTAGAATGCTCCCTTTTTCACCAGATGTTGTCCAGAATATCTGTCTGTTTACAAGGCTATTTTAAATCTGGCAAAGTCATAAAAATCTCCAGTTTCAACCTGTGTAATTAATAGATACATTAAATGAAAACAAAGCAAAACCAACAAAAAACTCCAAACCAACCAACCAGCCAAAACTAAAAAAAATCAGCATAGGTTGATTTACTTTTCATTTCATTTGGGTGAAGGAGGTTTATTGATATTTCTGTGGCTGCATGGGAACAAGTGGAATATAAATGTGTATGAACGATAATTTCTAGGCATTAGACCAGAAGCATGACATTGGAATTGGGAAGAAGTTGCAGTGATTTGCATCATCACCTTCTCTAGCTAGTTATTAAGGTACTTAAGTTCTGCCTAAATTGCCCTCCCTCAACAGGCAGACCAAAGTTTTTGTAATGTCTTCAAAAGTTTTTCTTCCAAGGTTTATTCATTCATCATATGGAGGTTATATATCAACACAACTACTGTTGTGTTGATATTCCCTGTCAAGCAAGGTGTTGTACAGTTTTCATGAGGAATACCTTTAAGTTTCTATACTTACCTAGAAAAATGCCTTTCCTTATGGTCATCTACATGTAGGTAATTCATTCTTTCAGATGTCAGAGTAGATGAGTTATTTCTTTTCCCTAAATACTTTACAACCATATTAAGATCCCTTGCCTTAATGACAATTACTTTTCAGAGGAATCCAGTCCTGTGCATCATACTTAGTGGGGCTATACTTCTTCACTGTCCCACATGTATAGCCAGAGTTGGGTCCACTTAAATAATGGTGTTAGCATCACCCACATGACAGCCTAGTTTCAGAAAAGTTCTATAAGATACCTGCTCTCATATTGCAGTAGACTCAAGAGGCCTAATACATTCTTCTTATTATTTATTACTTTTTCCAATTTTGACTATAATCCCTTATTTTGAGAATTGCATTTACTCTATATCATTGTGTGTATATTTGTATTATCACAGCCAGAAGTGGTTCCATTTCATTTTAAATATTGTCACCTGGAATTGTAACTTTACCCCTTTCAAGGCATGATGCTCATTCATATCTTTTGCAACAGGTTAAGTTTTCCTCTGATCCTAAAAACAAGTGCAAGTTCCTATAAATGGAAAGAAGGTTCTTCTGCTAAGATTTTTGCTTTTTTTTTTTAAAGACAGTGGAATTAAAATTAAGATACTAAGTTCCTTCATATGCACATGAGTATTTCATTGATAATTCTGATAGAATCTCAGACATTCAAATATAGGGTTGGAAAAAAAACCCCCAAAATGTATTTCCTTCTTGTTACTAAATCTTATATCACTTGGGGGCAGAAGTGTTTGATACAAATCATGGGTCATATTTTATTCTGGAAAGAGAATATAGCAGTTGAAAAAGTTTCATGGGAAAGTAACGTAACAGACAGAGTAGTAATGGTTCAATGTTGACCTTGCTGAACACTAGACTAAGATCCCACTGAGGGAACAGTAGGTGGAAGGAGCCTAATTAACCCTTTAGGGTGAAGAAAGTCAAAGTGTTTAAATTCTTATTGTCCAGAGGAATGAGAACCAAAAAGAGCATTTAATGAGCTATAGTTCTATATGGTGATAATCCTGTTTCCTCCCTCTCCAATAGGGAATATAAAATACAGAGTATTAAGGAAGAGAGATGAAACTGGGACAAAACCAAATGAGAAATTTTTACATTTCAGACTGGAAAGCTTAAAAGCTTTCCTAAATAAATGACTGTGTGTCCATGTGGCGTAGAAGAACCTTAATTCAATTTAAATGAGTTAAATTCAGTAGCAGAAACAGTCAGAACAGGAGTTCCCTATTGGCTAATTTGCTGTCACTGGGGAATCTTGAAGGAATTAATTGCATGGCTACCTTAGAGCCATAAAAATGTAACATATTCTCTTTCTTATTTGTTCACTCTGCAAGTTGCTGTATTATCCCAGAAGTTTTCCCGCACATAGATATTCTCCACAAAAGCACAAGAATAGTGATCTTTTTTTTTATAAAATAAGTTTGAGCATTAAAATAGGAGGGTTTCTTTATACTGCAGCTGATGTCTTTCACTCATTTGTAATGCTACAATTGCTATGTCTGATAGTCCAGACCTTCTAAAAACTAGAAATTTGCTTGGAGTCCGTTACAGCATACCAAAGATGATCTATGTGCCTCAATTCTGACAGGATTTGGTTTTGTTTCTTCTCTCCTTTTTAAATGAGTCAGTCTCATAATTATTTTCTGGCATGTTTTCGTTAATGTATTCCTGCAGTCATCTGAAATAATTTTGAAGAGCTAGGTGGCCTGTGTGTTTAGTATGACTTGCTAATATGATCTTTTAATATCTTTCACAGTGATTTAAATCTTGTTTGCTAAATTAAGCAATTATGTTAAATTGCATTAAATTTACAGCAAAGAGCAAAGAATTGTATTCCTAAAGGCACTTAAAAAGCTTTGCTAAATTCTTGTATGTATTGCCTACTGGTAGTTATTACCTGATTGTAAATAATGTGGTGCGTAAATAACTAGGTATTTTGAATTCTTCCATCTGGTCCACAGTTAGAAACATGTTTTATTTCTTGTGCCAGATCATTTAATTAAAAAAACCCCAAGCCTGTCCCAAACTGAAGCTTAGCTGTCTTTTTGAAAGGCTAGTCATCCTCTGAAATGTTAAATTTTTTCTAATCTTTTCAGGCCAATTTTTTAATAAACACCATGCTATATCTAACATTGCATTCTGATGCACAGTAAACCTGACAAGTGTGCTGGCAGCTGCAGAAAGACCAGAGTTCTCTCTGAGAATATTTACTGAATGTAGATTATCCCAGTTGTGGTAGGATGATGCTATTTTTTGTTTTACACAAAAGGTCATGTGCTGTCTTAATGGTGGTGAGGATTAGGAACTGTTTTCTGTAACCTTCTTGAAACTCTATTAAGCCTTGAAATTGTTTAGATAAATATCATATCCTAATTGCATTTCTAAACTCAGCTTTCCATTGAAGCAGCTTGCAGAATTTTACATAGCACTAATTATTTCAATAGTCCAGTCCACTTCAAAACACCCATGGTTTTGTAATGAATATAAAGAGATTTGAGTCTTTTTCTTCAGGTTGAAGATTTGCTTATTTTCCACTCTTCCATTTTTCCCCCCAATACCATGTTCTTGTGGGAAGTCCAGATTTAAATAAAAAATTTGTATTTTGTCCAGATTTCAAAATCAGAGTTATGGCCCAGACTCATGGTCATGCCAGTGGGACATTTGTCTTCTATTTTCTAGAGATGGGGGATGGAAAAAATAGAGAAAAGCCAAAAGGATGGTGATGCGAGTGCAGCATGGAAAGGAATGGCAGAGCAGTTTGTAGCTGCTAAGGAAGACAAGAGAGGTTTTCAGATGCCATTCATGTAATATTATCATTAGTTCAGGCCATCAGAGGAAAACACAGCCTTAGCTGAAAGGTGGATTTCAACTCCTTTTTTTTCCAGAAAACTAGAACTGGATTATCTTTAAGGTCCCTTCCAACCCAAGTCATTCTAAAATTCAGTTCTAACAAGTGCAAGTATGTTCTTGACTTCCAGTGGCATCCCTGACATGCTATTCTTTTGCTGCCATTGTTTATCTTACTCTCTGGTGTTATTCTGGTTTTCTTCAGTACTATGACATTTCTTTTATGCATTGATGTCATTCACATGAATGACAGTGTGTTTCTGGAAACTTTAGCTTACTCACTGTTATCAGGATCTCATAAGGGCTCCTACAGGTACATTTATGTCAGCTTTCTGTAACAGATCCACCAGACACCTCAGTCATTTACCTGTCTTCTATGTTTCTCAAGTCAAGTGTTGTTTCAGTGGGCTTCATTCAGATCCTTTTTGACTTTGAATGTACTTTGAGCTCAAGTTGGGTTGGTTTTCCTCTGGTTGTGATTTTTTCTAGAATTAATGCTTCTGATTCAAATTTAATTGCTTTAAACTTCTATAATATTTTTGTAGTTTGGTTGTAATAGCCTCCTTTTGGGTGACTCAGTGCAAAAGAGTGCTCTTCTGCTCAATTTTAGCTTTCTTTTTTCCTTAAATATTTGTCTCAGCAAAGCCATTTGATAAAATCATCTGTATTTTTGCTAGGGTGTTCAGCTCTAATGCATCCAATTCAATCTCAGAACATTATCCTTCAAATAGGTTCTGTGAAGAATTAAAAAGTCTGTAGTTCCTCACTATTTTTCAGTTCTAGCTAGTTTTACTGAGTGGTGTTGAAGCTTTGGCATAAGAAATTATACCAGAGCAAAAAATCACATGCTTCTCTTGCCATATGTAAATATACCTGAATTTTCTTCAGCTTTCCTCTAGGTCATTTCAAGCCCTTCCATTCCCAGATTCCTTTCTTGATAGTATCTTTCTAGCACAAGGAATGAGGCCTGCTCTAAACCACTCCATGCTCACTGAAAATAGTGGTGTTGTACATCCAAATTTTGGCTTGACTCTGCATTCTTGAAGACATTTTCCTTTAGTCAAGGCCAGTTGAACCCTTGTCAGCCTACATATCTGAGATTTACAGAATCATCCTGATGACAGGTTTGCCATGTAGAAACTCTGGCTTTCATAGCAGACAGCTTTCCCCAGACTACTTCGAGTGGGAGTCAAACTATTCCAGTTTTATGAAAAGGAAGCCCTTGGACTTGGACCTAGTAAATTTCACTATATAATAGAACTCAGAGCATGGAACTTTCTTCAAGAATTCTTTAATTATTTGTTTCACCTGATATCAGAAATTTTAGAATTATAAGCGTTTTCCTGTAGATAATCATTCCTGTGTATTTCTTATATTTTCTTCTTCAAAGCTAAAAAACTAGTTGGCTTCTGATGGTCAATTTAGAATTTAATCCCTTTCAAGTTTATTCTGCTTTTTTTGTCTCCTGTCAGGATGCTGCAATTTTCACACTAGTTACAGAAGATTTTCAGTTTCAAAAGGATCTTTCTAGGTGTAACCGTCCTTAGACTTACTGCTGGCATGCTGAACTTTAGAAGGCCAATCTTGCACTGCATATCTTTTCTTTCCAGCATCATGAACTCACACATTCTGAACTGCTGCTCTGGGGCTCTTAAAAACCTGTCTTTTTATACTATGGCACTGCTAAAGCAGCTGAAACAAACAAACAAACAAACAAACAAACAAATTTTAAAAAGTAAAGTTGTCTAGACAACTCTTTTTGTATCTTTCCAGAAGAGTCTGCTAGATAATTAAAGGAAAAGTAAAATGTGAAAGCAAAACCATATTTGCTTACAGTCATACCCATCTGGTTTCTGTAAAGCCTAAAAAGATTGTAGATAGCAATCTGTTCCATTTTCCGTTTTATGTTTTTCATCAAAAGGTCTAATTTCTTCCAAAATTAAGTTTTGATGCATGTATGCAAACTTTTAGAAACTGTGTGGTGTTCTCATGATTTCATGACATTTTTTATTTTCAATTAAATATGTTGAATCTCCAATTTCTCACATCTTTAAGCTGTATAAGAAATATTTTCATGTTGTTAAATTTGATAAACACTCAAGATTTATTCTACATATATATTCCACATAGTTTTAAATACAATGAATAAGAAAAATAGCACTGCTTGTTAACCCTGTCAAATGTTTATGAAATTATATCTTGAGTCTTCCATGTCTCCCATGTCTCTTGAGTTTTACTGTTAAAGTTTGGAAGACTCTCCTTGTAGTCTTTGAAAATTCAGAGATTGTTATGTGATTTGTTGACATAATTGTAGTGGAATATGGGTGCTTAAGAGAGATGGTAGAATCACTGAAAAACCATTGTTTCAGTTATATCTATATTTCAGTATATATCTATTCTATCTATTAATCCATTTTAGGAGAACAGTTTGAGGAAACATATGTGAAAAATAAACACTTTCCTAAAGACTTTTTATCTATACAATAAATACAAATTTTTTTCTAAAACAAGAAGAAAGATAAATAGATAGCTAAAACACTTCTTCCTAAATCAAAGTTTGGTTTAATATTAAGTTAAATATTGCCTTGAACAGTAATAGAATATTAAGCTTCTAATTATGGAAGATGAAAAAGAACTGCATAATGAGAAGGAAACCTGTCTTCTTTAGCAGTATCATTTTTTTATCTATTAAAATTATACAGAGGCTTAGATTCCTTGTATGAAAGGGAAAGCAGAAAGCAGATGTCAACTTCTTCATCTTAAAAACGTTAAGCTTGTGTTCCAACCAGGTTTGTCTTTTTCTTCACACAGGGCAATGCCTAGAGTGACTCCTCTTGCTCCTTAAGTGTTTTGCTTTGTCTTGTTTTTTTCCTGGATTTTCTGTTTTCTTCTGCAGCAAATAAATACAAGCATCAAACACACATTTGTTATCAGTTAGTCCAAAACCACGTAAGTTTGCTTATGTTTGGGCTGTTTTTCTTTACTATTTTGAACCTGGAGTGGTGGATTCTGTCTCTGGCTTTGGAGAAAGGACCGATCTCGTTGAAAATGAAGAGGGATGCAGGTAGAGCCATTGGTTGTAAGCTTTTAGAGCTGCAAACTAAAAAATGGAAGATTATCTTCTCTGAAGTAACTTACTTCAGGTAGAGGGTGGGGCAGAAAATTAAACTGAGACATAGAAAAACATGGGAATGGCCATTCTGCCTCTCACTCTCCTTACAGTAGATGTTCAGAAGAACTTGGAGTTGTTTTCAAGAACATTCTCCCAGTATCCATCTATTTGTGCTATTCCAGGTGAAGAGTGATTGATTGACTGATTGATTATTTGTATCTGTGTATTTCACTGTCATGCAACTGTTTACTTTTCTTTCACCCCATACAAGCTTTCAGCTTTCACAGTGTCCTGTGGCAAGCAATTTAAGGGCATGTTCTGTGACAGCCTTCTGCCTTGGCTTGCTCTTGGACCAACCATCTGCCACTTTCTAGATTCAGTTGATTCTTTCCATCCCTAGCATTGGAAGAGATAATTTTCGGAAGTCAAGCTCTATGTAAGGCAAAGTTATCATGCTTTTAGGAAAAAAAAAGCCTATGAGATGAAAAACACGTTGAAGAGTTTCTTTTCAAAAATTAATGAATTATGATTCAGTGCAAATGATGTGTATCTTGCATTACTGTCAGGGTTGCCTGCCCAGTGCTAGAGTCACTAAAGCAAAATGATTGCTATTTATTTTCAGAGCTTCTTGTGCATTTTCTAAAATAGGTAAACTATCAAATTTTTTGAAAATAATGTATCTGTATTTTTCAGCATTCCATTGCTTTCTGATGTGATTTCAATTAATGGAGGAATTTTTATTATTGCCATTATTCAAAATTTAATCTTATTACCTTAATGTCGTATTACCTTTAAAAATGTAACATATATGATGTTTAGTTTCAAGACCTGCTTAGAGTACTGTTACAACACTTCTCGCAGGACAGAACTTAATTTCTTATGTCAACAAACAGCATCTATTATTTCAAATATGGTTCTTTCATGTAGTACTCTTACACGTGTAAGTAGGCAAGTCCTCCAAAAACACAAACCACAAAAAAGCCCTTTCTCTCATACTGAAGCTCATAACCAAAAAATTTTATTAGATTGTTTTGTTGATTGCTCTCTCCTGATAGAGACTTTACTTGGGATAGTCTGACCTATAATTTCATTTTCAGGTTTAGAAATATTCTTAAGTAGCCTGTTTGATTTGTAAGGACCCACACAATATCAAGATATATTCACAATCTTTATTTCAGTTTATTTTCTGAAAAAAAATTATAAAACTAAAATCAAATCAACATATTTCACATGCTTCAATTTGTGAAGAATTAATTTTTATCATTTTAGAATAAATTTCAAAAATAACATGTGTGAGAAGTCAGATCTGAAGTATATGCCTTGTAGATTGGAATAAAATGTGTTTATAAGTTCCCATTATCCTAAGAAGGTTCACAGATTTGTACTTTTTGGCTGTTCTTTCCAAATGAGATAGCTTTGTGACCTATATTTTAACTTTCTTTAATTGGATAAAGGGGATTAAAATTTGAGTTTTAAAGCTTTCTGTGTCTGTGTTACGTTACTTGCAAAGCAGTTGTGATTCTTACCCCAAAATGGAAACGTCAGTACTCTGCTGCTGACATATTTAATTTTTTACAATATGTTGTGGAAATGGTATTACTAGATAAGAATAATATTGCTTAAGATGTCTTGGGAATTTCTTGTAATTCAGTGTGTCACACTAAGGGCTAGTAACAGATGACCCTGCTAAGTGATGTGTGGAAGAGGCACAATGCATAGATGCCTCAGGGATATAAGTATCTTCCCCTTGGGAGACAGCAAAGACCATAAACACTTTAAATTCTATCAAAACTATTTTCCAGGGTATGCCAAATAATTATGTCTGGACAGATACTATTTTTGCAAGATTCTTACTCTTGCTTCTGAAACCTCTCTTGCATGAGGCTGTTCAGGGCTTCTAAAGTGAAGGACTAGTGACTTACTCAGGACTAGTGACTGCACATGCTGTAGATTAAATTGTTCTAAGAGTTTAGCTGATGGTCTCTCCTCTGAAATGTCACTGTCAAAAATGTTGGTAATTCCTTGACCCTTTCTGCAGTCACATTTGATCTTGATCTGCAAGCAGAATAGTTAAAACTTAGGGATCTACTTGAGAATAAAGGGATAGTTACTCAACATGAGTAAAGACAGAAATAGAATTTCAGAACCCATGGAATAAAAGAAGAAAATATTTTGAAAATTCAGTCTGTGAGAGTATAAATTTAAATAAGGGATTTCACATTATATGAATTTTGCTTGAGATACTGAAAGAGTTCATATATTGGTTTGAATTTACTTGGCAAGTGAATAATTGACATGGTTATGAGGATTATGGTTATTGGGAGGGTTGTTCAGGAGACAGGCATTTCAAATCACAAAACAAGCTCCTAAAGAAACATGCTAATCAGCTAAAAACTAAACCCTGCATCATGACAATTTGTAATTACTCTTTACCTTAACAGAGTAGTACTAAAAATAGAACAAACCCATTTCTAATAAAGACTTTGATGCATGCCTGCCTTAAATATTTTAGAGGTATTATGTTATTATTATATATAATATATTTTTATATATTTGTGTTATTTTTATATATGTTATTTATAATGTTATTTAAACACTTAATAACAATTATAGGTAATCTCTTTTATCCTGCTGTGATTTTGTATACTGTGGATATTGTTGGGTTTGTAAATTTTAATGATCAGGGGTTATGTACAGGTTTGCAGACCATCCACTACTATCCAAATGTTCTTTCTCTTGTATTTAGCACTTGAACACACAGTAAGTAACCTGGATAGGGATTTCTCAAAGGAAAACTGAAGAGTCAAGAACAGAATTCCCTGTGAGAATTCATCTTTGTTATTCATAAAATGAGAATGCATTGACTTAAGGAAACAATTCAGTGATTCTTGAAACATATTTCCATTAACCTCTAGCCTTGACTGGATGAGTACAGTAAAACAGTGTCGATTCTGCTGAAAAGTTAGGTTTTCACCATTCCCTTTGTAAACACAAAATTTACAAAATGGTGACCATTTGTTGATAGAGTTTCCAGTCAGACACTTTTTTCTTGTTTTTCATTATGCTCATTTCGAAACATTTTTTCTAGAAGGCGATGCTGTCAAATATTGCTCCATTTAGGAACTTGTAATTATATACTCATTAGAACTGTAGTGTTAAAATGCAGAAAACCATTTCAGTCTCCCTCCTATATGCAGGCATAGTGAGCACAGAAATAAATTTTTAATTTAGGTGAGCATCAGTGACTGCATTTAGTATGTCACTTCCTTTTTTTTTAGTCTCAGTCACCTTCCTCTTAGTTCCACATGGAGCATCCCCTCTTACCAGAAAGACAAGGCAGCAATAAAATGAAACAAAAACAGGGAGTTGGGGTAATTGTCTACTAAACAGGACACCCAGGACTGTATGTCTCTAGAAACATGTAAACCAGAGATTTTCTATCAGGCTTGCTCCTCTTCAAACATTTTCAAGTGGTTTGGGTAACTCCTGTGTTCCCATGGGACATCAGCTTCCACTTGCTCTGTGCCCTCCTGACCCATGAATTTTAATTTTCTTGCCCAGAATTCAGTCTGTTTGTGTACTTGCCTTTAGTAGGCACCTGCAAAGAAGCAAGGGGCATTAGGGCTGTTTGCTGAGATGGTGTTCATTGGTATGAGCTATGTCAAGAGAAATGTATGCCCTTTGTTTCTACCTTCTCTGGAAAATTTCTAATTTTCTTTCTAATAAAGCTTTGGCTATATTTTCTTGCCAGAGGAGGGGACAGACAGGCCATGGGGGATTTTTACTGGAAATGGCTTGATGGCAGATTTGGTTCTGTTCTATCCTTCATGCTCCTTTACTAAGTAGTCACAGCCCAGGAGCTGATGCTGCTGCAATTCCTGCTGCCTGTGCTTCCATTGGAAGGCAAAACTAGCCAAGCTGTAGCAGTTCTTATTGTGTATTTTGGTCTACCCTTTATGCTTCTCTGACAAATATGCATGTAAAAGAGGAGAAATACTACCTTTAACCACTTGATGTTCCAGTGAAATTTTAGTTAGAATCTCTTGAAACATAAAAAGACACTTTGCTAGCATGACAAGTTATATCCCTGATGAATAGTAGAGGTTTCCCAAGAAATGGAACAGGCAAAACTTGCAATATAAAAATTACAAGAAGCAAAATTGTAAGGATATGATGGACTGGGGAGATCTGGGCAGAATACTTTTCTGCTAAAATGACTATCTACAAGTATCAATTTTATGACTCTAAACACTTTTCTTTCCAGTTTGATTGAAGTTCATATTGGTATGTCAGTGTTTTATCGAGGATGTTTTTGTGTAGAACTACTTGTTGAAACATAAATTTAAACTTGGTATTGCCATAGGACTTAAAAAGCCTAAATAGATGTTTGTTAATTATAGAGGTAGAAAAGGAGGAAAGCTTTTTGTCTCTAATCAAATGTAATGATGCTTTGAAATTAATTTTAATTGTTTTCATTTTATCAGAAGTTTCAGCATTTAAATCTTCTGTTCTAAACAAAAAAAGAAGTTTTCCCAAATTAGTACCATTCCTCCTATATTTCAGAGAGCATGCAGGTGTTGCTAACACTTCTACATAAGCATCTGAGCTGCATGAAAGCAGTTGCCATGAACATACTCTCTGTCATCTATTTTTTGTTTGCACTGGTAAAGTATTGTCTCTGTTCTGTACATACTTTGAGATGCAAAAGGAATAAAATTACTTGCCTCTACTCAGAAAGTGTCATCAGCCTTCTGCACGTGAAAATCCCAGGCCCAACAAACTGCATCATTGGAAATATGACTTGTGGCTGATCATATAAGAATTTTAGAGAATTCCTTCAATTTCTTTTCTTGTTTTATATTGCTGTTACTAATGGCATTTAAATAAATTAAATAAATGCACATAAACCATTAAGACAAGAAAACAAAAATGTTCTAAGTACAATTAGGAAACTGTTTCCTAATCTGTTTACCAAAACTCCACATCTGTCCAGTAAGACAGCAGCAGCTTGGAATTTGATCTGGGGCCCCCTGATCTGTTAGGGTTTTTTTGCAAAGAGGAACTATAATAAAGGGCCAGGGACCTGGAACACAGCGGTTTCTTTTAGCATATTACTACTGACTCTGATAGCATTATAATAAAGACAGGTAAGAGAATTTATCCCCTGTTTTCAAATTATGTGATAAATAGGTGTCCATTTCCAGGTGGCCACCATGGAATTCAATTAATTACCATGTAATGTAGAAGAAGCTTGGAGAATTAATTTCAACCAAACATTTTGATATTTCTTGCATTCTGAACATTTTGATACTTCTTGCATTCTGAACTTGGTGATGTGAATATAATTAATTTTGATTAGCAGATCATCAGATCCAGCTAGGAGATCCTTGTAACCCTTGCTTCCATCTTATGTAAAGCTCAATTTTATATAAATAATTATTTTAAATTATTTAACCCTAAAATGTTTGTTTATATAAATTGGTGAGGACTGATCTCATAAAGTATAGTGTCCAAAATCCATATTGCTTACCTGAATGATTATCTTAAAATTGATTCTGAAAAACAGTGTTAGTGTTATAGTTAAAATTAGTATTAATATATTCTGGAATAGCAGCATATATATATATATATATATATATATATGAGACTTGCTTTATAGATGCACCCTCTGAACTTTCTGGTGTGTACATATACATGCACAGCTACCCACTCACACACATTGGTGGGCAAGATTAATAGGACTGTTATCTAACTCTGCACCATTAGGGAACAATAAAGGCATCCCTCTACCAATTATGCAGCATAAATTTGTATTGGTAGTAGTTACATCAATCAGTGCTACAAATGACATCTAACGAAACAAATAGAGACACATTTTGTTATTTAATGGATTATTAAATGGATTATTAAATGGATTGGAAAGGTTAATAATAAGCCTTGAGCCAGAAAATGTTATAGACTGATTTTTCCGCCCTCAGTTATATAACGCGATATTTCAAAGTGCATTTATCTCCAGAAAAATAATTATCTCAAAAATACTTTCTCCTTGCTATCATACTTTCCCTTTCTCTTCAACCTCAGTCCTGTATGATTAATTTTCCTTTAATGTGGTAGTATTTGTAGAGGAAGCTAATTAGTTAACTTGTGGATCCTATTATCTATAATCAGATAGTTTACTAAGCTGCAATTAGTTGCACCTTTTAAGACCCACTGAAACTAACACAATTGCTTAACTGCTTGGAAGAGCCTGAGGTTATGGGAGTAAGTGAAGTGACATAATTTGCCTTTCTAAAACGTTTTATGTTGATTACTCATGTAAAAGGAGTATTTTCAAGGCCAAAACTTGGGAGTTAAACAAAGAATTTTTGTTTGTAATGTTGTACATCTAATTTCCAAATTACAGGAACTAAGAGCATAGAACTTCCATTTATGTGTCTATGTAGTCATTTTTTTCTGAGCACGGTCACACTTTATCACTGTAAAGGATAGGTCATGGTATATCTGTGGTTCTAGTTTGGAGTGGGATGAATCATATGCTGAAGGATCCTGGGAACTACTGAGTTGCAAAAGCTCAGGCATCTAATAGCACACCTAAGGTACTCCTCCTGGCTTACAGCTGCTGCCCTGGGGCATGTGAAATGGTAATAGACCTCTATGTTCAAACAGCTGTGGGCCACCCCTTGCTTCTCTCCATCAGCTGAAACAGGAACAAGGGATAACTGTCCCAGATTGTGGATGCTGTGTTTGGTGAGATGACCCCTACACTGAAAATCTTAGGAGCTGACTTTGTAGGGCTTTAGAATCATCTATTTCCTAGAAATTCAGTAAATCATTAATAACACCTACTTTCACAACTTTGAAAGCTGTAGTTTAGTCTAATAAGCAAAGTAAATATATTTAGTTCCTCACTATTAGTTAACAGTCAAAACAATCAGTGTGGAGTCATGATTGTCCTAGAGCTGGATGTTCAATATTTGAAGAAACAGTCAGTCATATTACCTTTGATTTGGAAGGAGCTTTTCCCAAATTAGGCAGTTTGATAGGCAGAACTGAACTTTAGAAATATGCAAATAATGAATATACTTTTATTAAATGATGTAATACTTTTTCATTTTTCACTGTCTGTTCTGATAAGAATGTCAACACTGAATTCTTAGCAGCAGCTTCTGAACTGTACATTTTTCTTACCAGAGTCCAGAGAGACAGAATAGGAGTATACAAGGCTAGGGATGATATGTTTTGGTAATGAACCTATATTTCAAGGTTTCTAGAAAACTCAGCAAAATTCTTTTGCTACATTGAGGCTTTGCAACAGGATGGCTGTGGTGTCTTAATTTGGTCTCTGAGGTGGGAGTCTACCTGAAAACCATTACCCCAGAGTGCTTCAACACAGATTTTAGGCTTAATAACTGCTATCTCAGAAGGCAAAATGAGCAATCTCTGAGCAAACATCTTCCTCAGTTTTAGCTGGAGAAGGTAAAGTGCTGTCTTTTTCTTAGATTCTAGAATCAAATTCTTGGAATCAAAAAAAAACCTTTTTTTTTTTTTTTTTGTGAAAACCATGACTGTATAATAGATTTCACACTTTGGAAAGTCTTAGTTTGTAATCTAGACTGAGAGAAATGATCTGATGTCTTTTCATAGACCTGTGTTGAAGCACTGACCCATCTGGCTTTGTACCAAAGATCTAAACAATTCTTTAGATTTGCTAGAGCTATTGGTCCATTTTCTAAAATATATAATTAATTTTTTAGCAGCTATGATTTTACCTTTCAGTTCTGATCCTCTACCTGCTGTAATTGCAGCCTTTTTCAGAGCAAGGTCATCTCACATATTAATGGTAGATTTTGCTGTTAAGGATACAAAATTTCCTTCCAGAGAGACAATTCTTCAAGGTTTATGTTTGTATCTTACCAGTTATTTCCTATGTACAGAAAGCTTCTATGTAAATTTCCAGTTTCTAGATAAAGGACAGGTAAATTTATATTGGATAAAGCTGTAAGAGTTCTAAAAAACTTTTTTGTTTGGTCAGTGTCCTTGTTCCAGCTTATTTGACAAACTGAATATTCCACTTTAAGTGGCTCAGAACTGGCTTGTGCATTTTCTATTGAGATTGAGATTTTGGACTTTTAATTTGCTCTTTAGAAGTGTCACTTGAATAGATGAGTGTCTATATTTAGGAGTAAAAAAATTTTTTTTGCTTGTTCTTTTATTTCTCGGCAATCCACCAATTCTAATTATATGCCCAAAACAACCAAAGCTGTTATTGTAGTTGTTTTTCTGTACATCACTATGGTATGTCACAGCCTGTGGATAATTAGGTAAAGCAAACTCTCATGAAGAGGAGGTAGTGTTGATTTTTTGTTTGGTAGTGTGATGTAGTCTCAGTTGTTTGACTGTTACCACAAAAAGGAAAACATTTTTTAGAAGTAATCATACTGAATGTATAGGTACTGATTATATAAATAATACTGCAAATTTTAACAGTATTCCTTAAACTGTCATCTGAGATGTTAGGCTGCAAAAATGTTTTCACACTCTACCTATGTACTGATTTTTCTTTATTCCCAGGTCCAGTCTGTGTATGACATCGTCCAGTATGAGAATATTTTTCTTTTGTGCATGATTCTGGAACAACTTCTTCAAAATGACACAGAAGAAAGTAACATTTCAAGCCCAGACTACGGAGGAGAAGAAAAAATCAAATTTTTGAAGAACCTTGATCAAGTTATTCTTCATCTCTCAGATGAATTTCCTTTGTTTTCTTTATATTTGTGGAGAGTGAGTGTTCTTTTGAACTCAGGTCAAATGCAAATTGATTAAAACAAGCAGCCTACTTTTTAACTATGCATATCTTGTGGGATTGCATTGGAAAATTTTCGAGCTAGACAGTGATATTGTCCTTATTGAAAAACATTTACTTTAAACTACTATTCTATACAGCAGTTTCAGAGATAATGCAATTTACTTCCAATTCTGAATATAGAAAAAATGTAATAATCCAGGTGCCATTTTCAATAAATGCTGTTTTTTGTAATAGAAAACAGTGTGTTGGTGTTTGTCCACACAGTGAAAATGGAACAAAGAAAGTTGTTTCAGGTGCTGTTTAAAATAAACACTTTGAATTTTAAAGTACAGTCATCATACGTATGTAAAGCTTCCAAGCTAGGAGACTAATGCCTCTCCTTTAAGAGTTGTATAGCTACTCTATGATTTAGAGACAGTGTCTGGTTGGTTGAAATAAAAATGTTAATTTTATAATTGGTAACTTATCAGTAAAAAATCTTACAGGACAGACTTCGTTGCTGATAATCAAATGAGTAATTACTTGAGCAAAATAAAACCTGATGCTCAATTTTACAATTTTTTTGCATTCATTGTGTACTGCTTGGCTTTACTTGTGTATGCACAAGTTTACGTACAACAGGCCTAATTCACTCTGAGTTGAGTAATGATTTCAGAGATCTAATCTGAAGAAGTGTAACTCATTTAATAGTTATTTTAAACCTTTCTGTTCAAAATTAATGAATATTGCTAAAATCCCCTTTGGTATATTTACACATTATCTGTTATTTAATGGAGGTTTTTTTCTGTGTGATGGTATTACATTCATAGTAAGAATTAAAGTAACATATTTTAACAGAAATTGTCTTAAAAGGTCTTTAAAGTGTGAGCTAAACAACATCTTAACTGAACCATAGTCTTTGATAAACCTAAAGGATAACTATTATAATGAATTGCTCTTTTTTTCTGTTAGATAAACAAGATTTTATTATCTCCTAGAAGTGTATATTCACTATAAATGCAAAACATGTTGCGTATTAGTCGTTGTCCTTCTCGTTGAACTTGTCAATTTTTGTCAGGAAAATTCTCTGAAGCACCAGTATCCTGTTAATTTTAATGCATTTATTTTGTAATAAACATCTGCTTTATATATATATATATGTAAAATGCATTAATATTTAAAAAGCTTTGATGGTGAATTGGCTCCCCAGGAAGTGTTTCTTAGTTAAGACACTGGCCCCCGTTCTCTTTCTTAAACTTCCTATTTGATATGTCATATGGTAACCTTTGTTTAATGCTTTCTTCTAGCTAACTTTCTTTCAACAGAAATGCTTGATTTGCAAAACAAGTATTTCTGATTAGTCACATGAGAAAAATCAAATAAGTTTAGCCAAACTAAAGAAAATAAGTCAGTGTGTGTTTGGTAGCCACTCAGGAACTGTGCCCTTTTTGTTGCTGCTTTACTTGTTTGTTTCATTCTGGTGGAGGATCGGTTCTTCCTTCTTCCTCCACAGCACTGAAAGCATGATTGCAAAAACAGAAAGGAAAGAAATAAACCAAATGAACAATTAACTAATTGATATAATAATTTTCATTTTAATTTTTTCATAAAAGCTTCATTCAAATATAGTAAGCAACTAAAAGACACAAAATACAGAAGGATACTGACATCTATATAATGGCAAAATGTATATTGTTTCATGCCTGTTATTTGAAAGTAAAGTTTCAACCCTAGATTGCATACCATATTTGCTCATTGATTGGCAAAAAGTATTTTTTTGTTGTTAGTAAAGCAATTCAGGGAAAAAGGGACACATTTTCTTCTTTGCAGATTGTAGTACTTTCTCACCAGCAAGCTCTCTAGGCCACTGAAAAAGCAATGGATATTTTGGGAAATATATTCATCCGTGGTGAATTTTGAAGTGACTGCTCACTTGAGACATGATTTTTGAAATATGTTTTTTCACAGCATACAGAAAGACAAGGTTTTCAATCCAGAGATGACACGACTACATGGCACACTCTGACTGGGATTTGGAACTGTTGCACCACTCTGAAAGTTTTGAGGCGGAGTGAGAGTTCCCCTTGCAATGCCATTGCAGCAATCTAAGCACACACTCACCTCTCTTCAAAAGTTCTGTTCACTGGTCAGCTGGGCTCTCCTTGTCTGCTTAGTGCAGAGTAAAATAGGGCAGTGAACCACAGTAGTGAACACCTCGGCTTTGGTGTGGACAATAACCCCTGTGATCAGTACACTTACTAGATTGTTGTCTCTTGTTTCTTGGAGATTTTTCACTAAGAGGGGACTTGCCTCAAGATGAAAATGCACAAAGGTAGACTTGTACATTTAGACGTCTCCATGTGGTTGAGATATCTAATCTGTGAAACAAAGTATTTTGGTCTGGGTATATAGCTGTTACCCCAAAGGACTGCAGATCTTCTCTAAGTCTTGTATTACATTTCCTCTCTTCATGTAGATGCCTCTGATACCCTGAAGCATCCTTAGTGGCCCTGTCACTTGAAAGTGTCTGCTTAGACAACCAAACAGTGATCATAGCATGAGCTTAGATATGGAACTCACCACTACAAATATGCATTTAGGTGTCTTAACCTGGAAACTAAACCCCACATTTGTGATGCCTTATATGTTTTAGAGTAGGAAATCCTGAGTTTAAATCCCTGCTCTTCAGACAATTTCTGCTCTTATCCAGTGACTATCAGATTTAATTTGAGTAAACACCACTGTCTTTAGTTTTGAAATTACCAGGATGACTGAGATAGTCCCTGGAGAATTTGCAACCAGGTTACAAGAAACCTGCCTGCAGGTTGAAACAAGGTCTTCAAGTACTTACTAAGTAGGTTTGACCATCTTCAAGTTTTACCTGTCTGGCCTCCAGAGAGAAATACCAAATCCAGAGGAAATGCTCTTTGCTGAGTGTAGACTATTGGATGTCTCAAAAGAACGATCTCAAGGTCTGATGTGCTGAGCATAACATCTCATAGACTTAAAGAGGGAACACTGAAAATAATTTGGTCTGACCTGTCATTGTTCTGTGCTGTGTTTTACATGATTTACCCTTGGAATTTTAAAATGAACAGTTCAAGGATGTTTCTTTTGTATTGCACATCTCTTTTTCTGTAAATGCATGTACTTTAGATGTTGACAAAATGCAATTGTTCTGCAAATGCAAGTTGTTCGGACTTATAAAAACAAATGTATATATAAGCACACACAGTTAAATTATATTTATGTGGTTGAATTACCAATGCTTATTTATTAGTAGCCTAATAACAGTTTATGATTTTATAATTTGTTGTTCTGCCCCATTCATAGCTTTCTGGGTAACTAACTTTCATGCCTGTCTCTATCTGTTTTAAAAATAATTTTGTAGTAGAGTGTCTCATTTTACAAAAATAGAAAAATTATGAGACAAAGAAAATAAATTTTTATTCTGCTGCTGCTTCATTGACTGTTCTATTCCCTGAAGAGCTTTTCATGCCTACTAAATGGCAGCAGTGGGTGGGATTTTGAAGTAGACTGTCTCAGAATGTTTTTGTGAACTTTGTTTGGAATTTTTTCGTAATCTCTTTATAATTTATTGATTTTGCAAGTTATTGCTTATATATGTTGGTAACAGTGAAAATGAAGCTGTAGTTTATTTTAATCCTGTAATAATATTTTTTTCATTCAGTTATCTATGCATTACTGTCTGATACAGTTTGTAGTTTTCGGTGGTGCAACATTAGTTGATGTTCACAGGATCATAGGAAAATACAGGTTGGAGGAGACTTCAAGGTCTCTAGTCCAGTTTCCTGCTTCAATCAACATTAACTGTGGGACCAAATCAATGTTGGTTAAATCAATGTTGTCTGTTGCTATTTCAGTATTCAGTCAGGTATTGAAAACTCTCCACTAGGAAACAGAGCCTGGCTCTGCTCTTTCGCTTGGCTGTCTTCATGGTGAAAAAACATTCCCTTGTGTACAGTCTGAACTGGTATACAGTTACTTCATTTATGATCAGTGTCTTAAGTGTTTTCACCACCCAGAGCCTGAATCTGTCCCCTTGATATCTTTCCCATAGGCACTGGAGGCTGCTGTTGGGTCCCCCTGCAACCATCTCTTTCCCAGCTCATCAGGCCCAGCTCCCTTAACCCCCCTGGCAGGTCAGATGCTCAAGCCTCAGGTGTTTAAGTAGCCCTGTGCTGAACAGCTTCAGTTTATCCACATCATTTTACTGGGGGCCCAAAATGGGCAGCAGTATAGCTGCAGATTAACAGGTGCTGATGAGAGGGAGGTAATCCCTTCCCTTAAACTGTGCTCCTGCTGGAACAGGCCAGGATGCCCTTGGCTCTCATCACTGCCACGGGCACTGCAGGCTCACAATCAGTGCCCCCTTCACTGCCCCCTGAGAGCTTTGCCTGCACAAATACTGTCCAGCCAGGTGCTCCCAACCTGAATCACTGGAAAGGAGACTTCCTTCCCAGGCTGGGCACTTTGCATTGGTCCTTCCTGAAGTGCAAGTCTCAGTGATCAGCTTGAGAGAGAAGTAGTTAAAAACGACAGTCAGATAAAATCAGAAGACTACATTAACATTAGCATTTTACTCTATTTCAGTTTAATAATGAAAAGAAGGGCGAGTTTTAAAGTATTTTTAATTATTCATAATGCTAAGCACAAATACAGGAGAAGCAAAGGATGTTTGTTGTGTTTGTTTTCATTCCCTGAGCAGCTGTCCATATATGTATACTTCCCTTTAGAACTCAAAGAAGTTTTATTGATTTTTTTGCTTCTATAGCTATATACTTCTAGCTTTCCTGGATTGTGGTTTTTTGTCTGTCACGTGCCAGTAAGAGGTTTTTTCTGTTCTGCAGTTCTTAATTGCCTTGATTTGCGACAGTTTCTGCAACTTCGTCCAGATGGTCTGTTTCACTCAGGCCTTTATTAAATCAGCTCCCCCTTATGTAAATTGTTTCACCTTCATCTTCTAGTTTTTCCTATTTTGCATATTAGTAAATTTACTTAGTCTGCACCTGCTTCTTTAATTGAACAAACAAAGTTAGTTTACAGCCTTGCTTTAATTAAGCCATTCTTTAAGTATGGTTTCTTCTAAACTTGCTAAATTCAAATTCGTCTTGAATTTTTAGGGGTTATGCCACCCTTAAAATGCTTATACTGAAGAGAGGCTCATCCTTGAGAAGAGGACTCTTTGTATATCACCTGCTTACCAGGCTTGAGTTCATGTTTGAGACAGTCTTTCAAATTTTACTTAGGGAAACATTCCCTGCAAACCAGTAACATCCCCAGTGAACAGAAATAGGTTCAAGACAAGATCTTTGTTTGGGGTTGTTTAAAAGGGAACAACCTTTTTTCTTTGCTTATTCTCATAAATGCCAGTGTTTCATGTGATTTAGGCCAATTCTGGCACCTTACAGAATTCAGCTGTTCAGTATATGTAGTTAAAAAGCAGCACCCATGCTCTCATCAACAATTTCTCCGGCACATACAGGAAAAACACTACAGATTTTTAGCAGTGATGCTGGTTACTCCTCTAAGATGTCCCAGCAATTTCTTGTTTTCTTCTGTTAGTTGCTGTTTCTGGTTTTCTTCTGTCAAAGTGTAGGGATTTTTTTTTTTTCAGTTTTAATTACTGAATTTACTTATCTTCTTTGAAGACTTTCTTTCCAGCCCATGGAGGCTGAAATTCTTTTCTGTCCTCTGGAGTAGCTGACCTCCCCTGACCCCAGCATGATGATACCTACGAATTTCATAAGTGCACTCTCTGATGTATTCAGCTGAGCTTGTACAGTCAGAGGAATATTATGAAGTAAAATCTCTGGAGAAAACAACAGAAATTTAAACTCCTGTAAATGACTACTGTGTTCTGAAAGAAGATAAAACATTGAAAACAGAAGCACCATTACAAGGCAAATACAGAGCCTAATCTGTTTTCTTGCAACATAAATGTGTTCCATTGCTTTAGTGAAGCATTTACTTTATGCTTCTGCTGAATGCAAGAAAAAAATGTGTCAGCCTAATTTATTATTATCTTTCTGACATAAAGAATTGACAAGAAGGAGAGCTATAAACTACAACAGAAGGCTGTGAACACACTTCTGTACTACACCTTTTTTTGCTTGATGAAGATACTGGGTCATTTCTGACCTTTACAGCTCTTCATTATGTCTTCCTCTGCAAAGTTGTTACTTTTGGCCATTGTGTATTCTGAGCTTTGTCTTTTGAACCAGAGATCAGGAAATACATCTTGAGCCAGAAAAAGAAAGAATGGAAGATTAATCTTGTAGCTTACTATTTTTCTTAGAGACTTGATTCCTTTGAACTCTTTTTCTTTTGGAGGGATAGGATGAGGGTTTGAAAGAAGGCAGCACATGGGAATTCTCAATATGTGTTTTCAGGACTTTTACAGTGGTACCTCACTGGTACTCCTTATTCATGAGGTAATGAGTCCTATCAAGATCAAGGTTCTTCAGGCCTTAAAAACAACTTAGTTTTCAGTTGTTTTTCAGTTGATCTTTCAATTTATTTTAGTAGCCATCCACAAAACCAATTCTAAGGGCTGAGATAAGTCCGCATTAACTGTACTCAGAGTCTGTCTTGTCCTCACAATACATGGAAACGAGACAGATGAGAAAAAGAAACAAAAAGATAAACTTTGATGAGACCTCCCAGAAAGTGCAAACTCCAGTGAAAATTTCTAAAATCCTTCAGCAGTGTGTCATCCTTCTATGGGTCCAAGCAGCATGAACAAATCATGCCTTTCAGGGTCCTTGCTACTAGGCTGGAGGGAGCACAGTCAGTAAGAAAAATGTTTGCCCCAGTGGGTTTGGATCACTAGGGCAGGCACCTGGACACTTAGCAGGTAATTCACTACAGGTCTTCTTTATAAAACTCAGCATAGTCTGCTTCCTAAATAAAGAGTCAGTTGCAGGTTTTTCATGTGTGTTTTGTAAAAAAAAAATTAAAAATCAACCACTGATAACTAGGCAATGTAAATTGCTAATGTCCCATTTGATTTTTTTTTCTGTTAGTGATCACATTTTTAAGGCAAACATGCCAACTATTTCAAAGTAGGCTTTTTTTTCTCTTTTGTTTTTATATAAAATGCTCTTGTGACTAGAGAGAATTTATAAGAAACTATGCAACACTTTAAATGTTTGGCCACCACCATTAGAATGTAATAGATTTTTTTGGTAGGTTTTTAGTGCAGCAATTTGTTCTACTTTTCAGAAGAGAGATTGTACTCTTTGAGCTGTCAAACGTCTACTCATATATTAGAAGCTAATGGAAGCACAAAGGAAGCCTGTTCCACATGGATACTACTACAAATTCCTTGTTGGACTAAGGTATGATTGCAAACACAATAATATATACTCTTCAGCAGCATACTCAACTTCACTTTTTTTCTTCCTAATCTTTATACAAACCAAAATTGACATCCCAAACTGTAAGAAGTAAACAGACTAAAACTTTAGGCTTCTGTTTGGCATTTCTAGTTTTTGCTCCAAATGAGAAAGAAAATCTACTTAACATTGTAGCTGTAATATTAAAATAACTTAAGGCAGTAAGTGAAACAAATAAGTTAAAGAAATATGTGCCAGTCATGTATCTCACCAGAATTATTTTTGACACTTTCTGGTTTTTCCACTCATTAGTTTTTTAGTAAAGTTGAAAAAGGTACTGGAGGCAGGTTGTACTCAAATCATTTCACTACTAACTTAATGATCCTGTTCCACACAAAGCTCCCTTACGGCTATTTTGAAATAAACTAAGGGGTTTCATTTTTAACAAGGGAAAATATTGATGGCTGAAAGGCATTGTTGTGTTCTGTGTCTAGACTGCACACCAGTACCACATCTACCCTTACTGTTAGCACCTTCCCTCATGTCTTCAGCCTTGCTTAGGCAGCCCATACAGTGACAGCTATCCGTACCTGTTTGGCAGTTAATGAGAAGGAAGAAATTCTGAAATTGTGTGATCACATTTAAAATGAAACAATTCCAAGGTCTTCTTACTGGTTTTGTTTTTTGCAGGATCTTTTACCTCTGTTTTGGTGGCTGCAGGCACATAGACCTAACTAAGGGTTAGATTCTACATTCTTTATTCATGGTAACTTAGAGTGGGTTTTTTTGTTCCCATTCCTGGTTTATTAATTTTAACTTCAGGATGCACCCATGATGCAGGAATTAATATAAAAGCAGAAACATGAATCCTAAGATCCCATAGCATTCTTCTCAAAGAACAGAAAAGACAAAAACCTTATAAATTATGCTGATGAATAAAGCTGTATAGCTTTTAGGGGGGCTTTATGTAGTTCTTCTGGATGGATTATTTTCAAAAACATTTTGAAGAAAAGGGCTTATCATTGCCAAACTATCAATTCCACTTTCAGACTCATTGACTGAATTCACATCAGTAACACTTTAAAGGAAAATGAGAAATTATAAATGAAAAAATATCTTACTGATTTCCAGACTGATAAATATATCAGAACATTTTAAATGTCGTCGTGGCAATGTGCTATAAAGTGTTGATAAACAGGAATACATCAATTTAATATTCCTTGTCCCTGACAGATCTTATATTCTTCACTGGCTTTCATTTAACTCTCTATGCTTTCCCCTATGATTCAGTTTTTCCAGGCAGCATTATTTGTGTTGATATCCTGAGCTGATTTGATAATAACTTTCTGATAAAGTTAGTCTGCTTGGAGAGTAGTAATTCTAGCTGAGACTGTACCTGCTCTTCTTTGTGTAATTGCAATCTTCCTTGAGCATGTTGCAGCTGCTTGTTCAAAAACACTGTACATTGTGCTAGTTACATTAGACACTTAAGTGCAGTAACACTACTGGACAGGTTTGTGCATTAAGATTTAGACATGGAGGTTTTTAATTTTTTTTTCAGCGGAAGAAGTGATTAAACTCTTCTAACCAGTCTCTGATCACACTGGTATAGATGTTTGGTTAGGATGGCTCAGTCTGGCACAAATGTGCTCTTCATTTCAACTGAGATGGTTTTGGTGTATGAAGAGCAGTTTAGTAGGCTGTCATGATCCCAGGCAACTGCAGTCTAGAAGTAATTTTGGGAAGTGACCTTTTCAGTCAGTTCAGATGCCGTCAGGAAAAAGTGCAACTGCAACCTTACCGATTCTGGCCTCTCCCTTTCTCTTTGCACACTTAACAGTTTTCTCTTTCCCCCTTCTTCTTTTTAATTTTCTTTTTGTGATAGATCCTGTACAATTTGCATCACTCACCACACAGATTTATCAAAGAATTATCTTAAGCCAATATGACCTCTAGGGCTTCTCAAAAATGCATTTGTAGTCTCCTGGTTCAAAAGATGGCCCCAGAAGGCAGTAGTAAGGATATTTGTTTGTTCTTCTTATGCAATATCCAGGTGGGTCATCCATCCAAGTGTGGAAAATCAGTGATCCCTGTTCAGTCTGACATTTCAGCAATAGGTGATTTAACCTCTCTGTCCTGACACTCTCTATTTCACCAGTACAGACAAAGTCCTCAGGTTTCAAAGGTCATGCAGAGACTGAAATATGTTTTTTGTACAGATGTGACTGTTGCCAGAAATTTGTGTGGATGTGTTATGCTTTGCCTAATATTTACTTATGTGTGTTTACCAATTCCACTGCAGGGTTTGTGCCCTTTGCTTTAAGTGTCACTTTACCCCGAAGGAAATGTCCCCAGAGGTTCTCAGCTCTGCAGAGGGTGTCAGGAAAAGTCCTAGAGGAAGCAAGGGAGCAGAACATTAGATGGGTAACAAGCCATGGGGCCTGAACTTCCAGGAAAGAGAACAAAGGCAAGTCAAATTAAAATGATTCCTGAAAAATAGAGCTGGTGCCTGTGCTTCTGAAGCACGTAGCATGTGACAGCTAGATCATAAATTAGCAGCTGGAGACAAGATACTGTCATGGGCTGAAATCACTAGTATATATGAGATTATTTTCTTCCTGGGGACATTATTTTTTCTGTTAATTGAAATTTTCTGTGTTTTATTTATTCCTCTGATTAATTTTGCCTGTTGATTTCTGCCACATTTGTGATTTGCAAGGTCTCTCCTTATGCCCTCCCTGTGTTTGAGAGTGGCACTAATACAATCTCTGTTGCTTCTTGCAGATCACTTCTGACAGTATCAAACACTGTCAGTCACATCACTGTCCTCCACAATACACTCCAGGATAGCTCTCTGCAGTCATTCACCAGCATTCAGCATTATCTTTTGCTAATGCTGCTTCTGTCAGTTTTTTTGCTCAAGTAGTAGCATGTCTGAGCCATGGGTAGACTTCCAAGGGGAAATTTAAATGACAATCCACATAAGGTCCCCAAGGTAGAGAAGAAGAAGCCAGGCTTAAAGGGGAGGATCATCAACGCTAAGACTCCTGTTGTATATTCAGATTCAATCTCCAGCAGCTGTTTAAATCTTTGATGATACCACTGATCTTACCCATTTATCAACTCCAGTGTTTATCATCCTGAAGGAAATAATAACTGTAAGGGAGAGCAGCTGACAGTGAAGAAATTAAGACTCAGGGGAGGGTAAATCACTCAGAAAATAACAGTATCTTGGTTTGACCTTCAAAAAGACAGCTTTAGTGGGAATAGAGCCTCAAAGCATATGATGGAAAAAAAGAAACTTTTATAAAAATCTGTAACAATTCAAAAAGTTACAATAGGAGGTAGCTGTTTTTCAATAAAGGCTGTCTCTTGAAATAGCTGCAGCTGAATTATTACAGAAGAGAGAAGCTGAAAGTGAAGGTGGATTCAGTAGGGTGCAAGAAATTAAGAAGGTAAATAAACAATAAAAAATAGAAAGTATATTAGTTCAAGTAATATAAGTAATATTTACTTCTTCAGCATTAATAAGATCATTAGGGATTATGATAAAATTGTGATTGTTGTGAATTTATGTTAGTGTAGATTTCTCTTCACAGCACTTTGCAGACTAACCTTTACAGTGCTGATATCATAATGAAATCAGGAGGGGCAAGTTTTTATTCACAGATGTTGAGATAAGGGTGATACATTAGAGTTAGTAGTGTATTTCTTGTAATGAAACTAATGTATTCTGGACTTTTATTAAAATTATCAAGCATTCTGTTTCTATTTTTATCTGGTTTTATAGATTTTTTTTCAAAACCCATTAGCTTTTCATAAGATTAATACATGGAAGTAAGCAGATTTTGAAAATTTCATTTTAAGTCCTAATAATTGAGGCCAGCTACACCCAGTAACAACTTCCACATACTGAAGTCTTCAGATTGCCCAAAATTTTAAATATAATCCTCCTCTAGCACAGAAGCTCTGTAATTTACCAAGACAAAAGTTGTGAACATACTGACTTGACTTGGGAATGATTTCAAAGAAAAAATGTTAGATGGATCTGGAGTGAATTGAAAGTGCTGATACAAAATTTTGCTTTAGAGTTGTAAACCTGAGTGCTGTGTTTAGTTCTGGACCCCTCAGTTTGGGAAGGACATTGAGACCCCTGAGTGCATGCAGAGGAGGCAATGAGGCTGGTGAGGGATTTGGAACACAAACCCTGTGAGGAACCACTGAGGGAGCTGAGGGTGTTTAGCCTGGAGAAAAGGAGACTCAGGGGTGCCCTTATCACTCTCTACAACTCCCTGAAAGGTGGCTGTAGTCTGGTGGGGTTGGCCTCTTTCTCCAGGCAACCACTGACAGGACACAGTCTTAAGCTGCACCAAGGGAAATATAGGTTGGATGTTAGAAAAAAGTTTTTTACAGAAGGGGTGATAAAGTACTGGAACGGTCTGCCCAGGGAGATCCCATCTTTTAAACCCATCCAAGAAGATTGGATGTGGGACTCAGTGCCATGGTTTAGTTGAGGTGTTAGGGCATGGGCTGGGCTCGATGATCTTGAAGGTCTCTTCCAACCTAGTGATTCTGTGAATTATGAAATTTTGATAGTACTTTTCATGAAATATAATTTTTGCAACTCCCCAGTGTCTCTTTTTTTTTTTTCTGTATTGGAATCATAGCTTTGAAATTCTCTTAATTATAGACTGTGTTTATTTCTGTTTTTAAAAGCATATGCATATGTACTTATGCTTTCTATATGTCTTACTTGTATATTTATTTTAGACTTATTTCTTCTATATGCTGTAATTTTGTAATAAATTATGCAAACTTATTAATGGTTATTGGTATGCCATAGCAACTGAAACTTCTATGATTTGAAGTGTTGCTTCATCTTTGGTTTAAATCTTATAAGCAGCTGTTTCTCATTTCTTCTTGAAATATGTTTGTCATTTTGTCTTTGGTGCCTCCAGTTTAAAACTTGAGATGTTTCTGCAGTCATTGTCTCCTAAGACAGGTCTGGGGCACAGAAGAAAAGTGTCTGTCTCTTAAGTTTCATCTTTTGTTCTATAGCACTTGCTAGAGATCTGCTATCCATAAGTGTTTGTTCTTACGTAGAGTTTATGCTTACAGAGTTTGCACAGCTTACTTGGATTTCTAGATTGCCTGTTACCTATTGCCTTTCAAGATTGTTCTGTTTTAGCGTTTGTATATAATTCCAGCTTAAACTCTGTAGGTGTGTTTCACACCACAGTCAATTTGTCTCGTTCAGAAAATAATTATATCCAGCGTAAGTATACAGCAAGATTGTTCCACTACTTTGTGTTTGAAAAGGTTTTAGACTGCAAGTGGCTCCATAAAGTGCTAATAATTAAGGATTTCATTCAGCATATCAGATTGCATTAAGTTCAGCTCAAAGTTGTTTAGACATGTCAACAATTAATTCTATAGAAACAAACATTTTCCATTAATGAGCTGGAACCCACTAATATACACCTCTTTGAAAACATAAGCTGCAATTATAGCAGTATGTAGTCCTCTGATGGAACAGTTAGAAAGTTTGTCTTTTTCTAAAAGCTTTCCTAATGCTTCACTGATTTCTATTTCCTACTCATTAAATTATGGCCTAATTAGTGTAGAGCTTTGTTGTAGAGAAACAGTTTTCACTTTTTAAAATGTTGATCTTTTCATTGTTCTTCTTTCAGCAGTATTTTCTGTCTAAAAATGATGCAGCTCTGCATCAAAGTTGACACTTCATTTACTGTTATAAAATGCTGAGGTGATGAGAACTGTGGAAATTGCTGTAATTATGCAAGTATTTGTGTTTTCTTATTGTCTCACAGCTGCCTAAGTGTTATTTAAAGATAGGGCTCATCAGCAAAAAAACCTTGATTTGCTGAATTTTTTTTTGTCTTTCACATTAAATTCCTTCCAGTACAGTAGAAAAGACAAACCTTCAACCAAGAGAAATCCCTCACCTAGACCCAATTTCAAGTTTTTTTTCTTCTCTGCAGTCTGGTTGAATAAAGATCTTGAATGTTTCTATCATTTTGTCTGCCTTAGCTTACAAATTGTCCATCTCTCTGTTGCTCACAGCTTGGATATTCTTGGTGTGATTAAAATCTCATTTACCTGTTACTTTTAAATCTGATTAAAAATTCTACTTAAATCTAAGAAAACTTACTCAGCAAAACTTATTTTTTTAATTAAAACTGCCCTGAAAAATAGGTTTGTCTGGTGGGCATTTTTCTACCAAAAAAAATGTTTTCTTGAAAGTTTCCAGTCAGCTCTATTTAGCTGCTGAAAAGGGGAACGTTTTGCTTTTATAAATCATGCACAGCACTTAAAGATAATTTGTGGAGCAATTAAAGTAGCTACTAAGGTTTTATGGTGTGCAATTATGTTTCTTCCATCAGAACATCATTAGGAGAACACTTGTTTGCCCTTGCAAGTGAGCTTGTTAAATGTAAAGAAAAATGCAACTGGCAAGCAATAAAGGGCAGATTAAGGGACAAATAAGATGTCCAAAGAGTTCCTTATGAGTAGGGCTGTTTTTGTTTACTCAGCTCTTGTTTTTCTAGCCTTCCCTGGAACAAAAATAAGAGCTCAGAAAACCCATTTCATTCCATATAGTTGGCTGACAATTTAAATGCAACTTCATGCATCAGTGATAAATATACTGGGTTATAGTTGAAAAAAAAAAAGGCAGTACATGCTAAACTTGTGAACATTACAAAATAGCATTGGATACACCTGTTTTTTTCAGAGTTTTAGTGACTCCACAAAAGATATGAGTCACTTGTGATTTTTAGGACTGTAGGAAAATTTGGGTTGGAAAGGATCTCAAAATGTCCAGGCCTGCCTCCTGCTCAAGGCGGCATCAACTAGAAGGACAAACCAGGCAAGTCAGTGATTTATCCAGTTGAGTTTTGAAAAATTCCAAGGATGCTCAGTTGGAAGCATGACCAGTTCATAGTCTGCATGACCAGTCAGGTCAGCATATTCTGCTATTTGTTTGGCCTCATGGTGAGAATGTTTCTCCTTGCTCAGTCTTAATGCCTTTTATTTCTATTACTCTTATTTTTTTCTATTATTTCTTTTATTCTTCTTATCTCTCTTCTTTTCAGGAGTTACTGTGAAAAGCCTGGCTTTGGCCCCTTGATAATCTCTCTGCAGGCAAAGAATTGGTGGTGGGGTTGTTGGTTTTTTACAATTCTTCATGACCAGACATCTACCATGATGTTCGTGGGAACACTGGAAAAGTAGAATTCTTTAGCCTAATAAAGAGAAAACTTAGGGGAGCAATTAATAGAAGCTTTCAAGTACAGAAGAGGTGGATTTAAATATTACATCTGATTCTGAATTTCTGGTTCATATGCACACTGAAGTTTTTAAAGTGACTTGCAGGAATCAGCATGGCAGAACAGAGTTGTCAGATGGAACACACTCTAGCTGAACTCCAGCTTAAAAAGGATTGGTTTAAAGTACAGACAGAACTAAGTCATGCATTACTCTCTGACAGAAATTTGATCTTTCAGCTGGAATTTAAAAAAAAAAAGAAGAAAGCAGAAAGTAGCTTGAGGTATTTGTTCTGTGTAATCCATACTTTTTAGAAGAGATAAAAATGGAATGAGAATAAGGTCTGTTCGGAGAAAATATCCAAACTTCTTATTCATATTTGGCATCCTCGTGTTTTAGGGAGAAAGTGAAGGCTGGAAAAGAAGACCTCTCTGTTTACTGAACAGGCTATTCAAGAGTGGTAACATTTGTGTCATTCTTTTTTCTTGCTGCACTCCTGAGAGAAGCAGAAATAATTCAAATAATTCATCTCTGTAGCAGTACACTCGATTCCCAGATGTCCACGTTGAAAGTGTATTTAATTTCTCATTTCAGACTTCAACTGAGTAGTCTAATATTTTGGCTGACACTGTTTTCCTATAGGAGTGAAAACTACTTATTTTAACCTCGGCAGCTAGAATAGAAGTAAAATGTGAAAAACCGCAGGTCAGCAAACACTTAATAATGTGGGTAACAGATTTCTACACAACTTCACTCAGAATTTCCATTTTTTCTTCTCAATTGTGTCACCATCTCTTACTAGACTTCACTACAAACTAACATTGAATTTACATAAAAATATATGTTTCTGCCGTAATTAATTCTGGATTTAAATTAAATAACAAAGCAGTATGCCAAAGCTAGAAGACCAGTTATAAGAGCAGATGACATGATAAAAACTGGGTTTTTTTCAGATTTTTAGAATTAATATTGTTTGAATTTGGGAATTAATGTCCAGAGGGAACATATGATGTACTATATACTTGTTCAGAATAAAAAACCACCAGGTTTGTGATATTAAAATTACTTAACATGACATTTTAAATTCTGGAGGGTGGACCTTCTACTCCCATTAAATTTCTGGATAATACATATGCCAAACCATGCCTGACTGAAGGATTGTTGACTTTTGTGATATTTTAGGTAATTTCTCAAACATTCCTTTCTCTAATGCTCTGTGTAAGGCTGCCATTCAAAAAACTGTGGTGATTCTCATTTCCTTTTGTCAGCAGTGGCTCAAGACAGATGTAACATTTCCTATGTAGCACTTCTGTTCTTTTCAATATAGTTTCTGCTTCATCACTTATTGGTTTGCCTTGGCCATGAAAGTTTCATTGATTGTCTTTTTTTTTTTGTGTGTCATGTTGTCATCAGCCACCAACCTCCATATACAGTGGCTGAATATAGCCACTGTGTTATGCAGGTTTCACCAAAGAAAATCTCAGGAAAATGAGACTAAACTCAAAAAACGCTGCACAAGCAGCTTTTGGAGTTTTTCTCTGACTAGAGGCCATGAGTCTTTAGCTCCTTGTCTGGAATGTGTCATACTTTTGAGCAGCAGCCATGTTCCAAGTCCTGAGAGACCCTGAGAGGCCACTTACCTAATAGCTTTGCATCAGGATCCCCTTCAGTTTCTCTGAGTAACCCTCTAGCCAGAGCTTTTTCAGCATAGTCCCATGAATTCACAAATCCCACGACCTGAGAATGTATTATCTATATTGTTCTTTTGCTGTCTGGCAGCTTTCCCCTTTCTGGGGACTCTTTCAAGACATGGGGGACTCTGAGAGCCCATTTTTCCATCCCTTGGCAAGGTTAACATTGCATCTGCTTTTTAAGTGTCTTTCTATTTTTGGTAGTATCATCAGGTAGGGAAAAAAGATTTGAGTTCTGTTGTTCATCCTCTCTCTGCAAATACATGGGTTCCCTGCAGTTTCTGATATTTATTTAATTCAGAGGTCTAATCTACCTGTATTCTATTAAGAACTTCTTATCCCAAAAGTGGACTCATTCTTCAGCGCCTCCTTTGTAAAAAGCATATTGCTTTTCACCACAGAAATCAGTCCCCAAGATTGTTTCTGCTGGTAATTGGGAAAAATAAATGTAGGATTATCTCCTGCTAGAGGTTCTTAAACTAGATAAATGAGACATGTCAAGGTCCAATATAAGCCTAGCAGGATGAGGGCTATCCTCAGCACTCCCTGGAATTCAATAAAAGCTCTGTTTCCATTAAGAGATAGCCATGGGTATTTATGATACAGGAGGTGTATTACTGATACACACCAAGATGCTGCTTCCACCCAAGTGCAGTTTTTCAGGCATTAGAATCCCTCAGGACCTTGGGTGACCTACTTTGTAGCTTTCTTTTGGTTCGACTCTGAGCTTCACACATCAGGCAAGAGTTGCCTACAAGCAATGACTCCAAGGTACAACAAAAAGTTTATTTGGCACATTCATGGCTCATACACCCTTCTGTGCTTTTCCTTACAGACTTTAAAACAACTGAATTGTGTTTGAGTGCATATTATGGCATTCACAGTGGGGCCACAGTCATGTGTGTCTCTATGGACTGCTCCAGTAGTAATATATTTCTCAAGTCTGATTTAAGGGAGCGACAATTTTGATAGATAATAAGAAGGCGGTCTGAGTGATGTTATATTTTGCAGTGTAAATTCCTAAGCAGTAATTGCAGTAAATTTCCTATCAACATCTATGAAGCTAGGTCTAATGCCTTTTTAGACAATTCCATTAATCATATCTTGAGTTTTGGCCCACACTCTTTCCCAGTGGAATTTAGACTAGTAAAAAGTTGGCCAATCTTCATCTCAGACTCTGGATCCTCTCTTGCCTTAGTTTTTAGGCTATTGCCTTATTTTCTCACTTTCTTGGCCTAGACTCCTGCTTAATCGTGCATCTCCTATGTTCTTGCCTCTTCTGGCTCCACTCTCATCTTGTCCTCAAGGTCTTCCTCTGATTTGTACCCAACAACTCCCATGAAGAACGACACTGTTCAACCAGGATCTCAGATCTTAAACATCTACTTGTGCTGTTCTTTTATTGGTTTGAGGGTTTTTTTACGATTTTATGTGGGCTATTATCTAAATTCATGTAGTTAAGATGAAAGAATTGTGCTGGAGTTGTTAATTTTTCAGTAGTTGCCTCTATTTTTAAGACTTCTGTTAATTTCTGTGAAAGAAACAGGATGAAAAACTCATTTTAGCTGCAGTGAGATTTTAGCATTTGAATGAAGAGAAAGTACTTAAATCTCATTATTTCTCTGCAATTAGCTGCCCTTTTAGGTGAACTGCCTGAGTAAAAGGGCTACATTAAGAAAGAACATTCAAGTTTTTCTATTAAGTCAAGGCCATAGTAGCAGACAGGGTATTAGTTATTGGGCAAAAAGGAGACAGATGGACAGGTTTTTGGCTTTTATGTTTTCTGAAGCAAGGGATGTAATACATCTTCCAGCAGTATCTCTATGCATGAATAGTTGGGGTTTTTAAAAAGACATTTTTCCCTTATGTCAGCTTCATGATTTATTCTCTGTTTTAATTCAGTGACTTGATAATTTCAAAATTCAGGAGCAAATTATTATTGATTCATTGGTTGATTCACTCAGTCTTTGATTTGATATATTCACTGTTTATTTTTAATTAGCAGAACAATTTACAGTAATTTAGCCCCAGTCATTGTTATTGTTATTCACTTTTTCCTTTAATCATAATCCCTACACTCAGAAGAGAATTGATCTTTCAAATTGCATCGTTAACTCCGAGTTTGTCAATAAGTTAGTAAATAACTTCAGTTACTTAAGCCATTTTTTCTAAATTAATGCTTCTGTGTCCCCCACAAATGAACTATAAAGGCGCAATTAAAAGCAAATAAGGAACATTCATGTGTTTTGAGGGAAAGATATACTGTAGATGGATACAAAGCTGAGAGACCATGGCTCTGTGTCAGTCAGGGTCTGTCACTGTCTGCTGAGTGGTGAGAGGTGTCTTAAGGAAGCTGTGGAAGCAAGATACTCCACATTTGAGCCATCCTTCAAATTAAGTCATCATGAATTAATGTCTGGGGCTCCTCTGTGGTTTCCACCTGGTTTAGCTGCATTTTAGCACATTATTCCAAGTGTAAGGCTGCCTCTGTTCCTCTAATTTTGGTACATTCCTTTGTTGTGACAATACTTCCGCACATTGTGTCTGTTGTTGATTTATTTCACCTTTCATTATCTATGAATAATACTTCTATTCTTAAATAATCATAGAATAGTTTGGGTTGGAAGGGACTTTTAACAAATCCTTTAACATCTAGTCTCACCCTCAAGTAAGATTTGTCCAGAAAGCAACCTTCAGAGGAAATCCTCACCTGTCCTTTTAGTCTAACTGCAATGATTTTCTTCTGTCCAACTGTTGATGGCTTATTTGGATTGCACACAACTGTGCTTGTTTTACTACATGTGATTCAGAATATATAACATTGTTCCTAATTCCCATTTTGCAACAGTGATAATTAGGGAAGAGCAATGGTAAATAGTTGTGGCTTTACTTTAAAGAAATACCATGGGAACCCAACTTGATTAATACATTAACTACTTTTTAACTGTCATTATACATGATTATGCAAATCATTGTTTATGATTTCTGAGAAATGCTGAATTGCTTTCTTTTCTTTCCCTCTGAGAAAATAAATAAACCTGGAGATCTGGCTCGACTCAAAACTGAGCACTGAAACAATTCTGTGATGTTCTCTAGGCATATTAATTCTGACTTTATATGACAAGTTTATTGGAAACATTCAGGTAAAATATTTTGACTTATGGCCTTTCCATGGTAGATTTACTGAATGCATAAAAATTCAATGAAATTGAATGGAATTTTCATTAAATTATGCATGCAAAAGCATTTTGGTATGAGTGAGAGATCAGAATTTTAATTTTATTTTAATGTGTTCTTTATTCTTTACTATTGCATCAATTGTACAGCCTTTTTTGCCTCTGATGTCTTCTTGTTAATATTTCAATCACACTTCAATGTGTTTGAAAAACCAGGGGAATTTTAAGCACTGGGACTTTTTGTGTTACATTTGGTGGGTTGTAAACCTGTTATAGGAGGGTATAAAATTAACCTAAAATTAACAATATATTTCACATGCTGTGTGAAATAAGAAATGAGAAGTACATCTTGTCTCCTCTTAATGTCATCTGGTGATGAGGTATTTTAAGTAAACTGTGATCATTAATGTTAAGAAGGGCCAAACCCGTCCTCATCACCATTCAGCACGATGTGACTACAGAGAAAATGAGACACTGCAACTCCTCAAGGGCCTCAGAAAATTAAAAAAAAGTTAACACTAAACACCACAAATTACCCATATGATTGGAGAATAAGATCTCCAATAAGCTGAAATCAAAAATCTTGCCTTGAGAAAGGAAGGGATGCTCTGGTGCAGGGTGTTCTGTAAGGATAGGTGCGGTTATTTACTTGGAGGGAATAAGGAAATGTTTTCTGGAGACATTGTAGGGCATTGAGTTTCTCTATTAGTGTGATGGTTGAGGGATTTGGAATAAATTTTACATAAATGTATACTAGTGTTTCAAAAGCTTTTAATAGATTATATGGTTTAAACTGTATTTCAATAGCATAAATTTGCTCCTACTAGGCTGGGTTTGAAACAACTTTACATGGCTAAGCTCACATAACAAAGATAGCTTTAATTTTTTTTTCCAGTTCCCAAAACTAACATCTGAATTTAAAAAACTGGATCTAAATTTAAGTTTTAATGGTTTTTGTTTAGAAGTGGTAATCAAGCCATGTGTTCATTTATAAATTGTAATTCCTCTGGGCATTGCTGGGAAATACTAGTTAAGCAGTGATTTTCTTTTTTCTTGATAATATTGAAATGGGTTCTTGATAAAATTGAAATAGGTTACTTCTTTCTCTCAAAAACTTTCTTTCCTTCCAATCTCGGAAAAATACACCTGTCAATATCAACTTATTTCTTAATCTTTTATGTGGCAAACCTAGGGCAAATAGTAATCTTTGAAAGGTTTGGATAATTTTTGGTTCTAAGCATTTCCAGCATGTTCCACCTGGGATATGTTGTGATTATTGGAGCAAAACTCATTTGTGTCAGAACACTGACATATTTTATTTAGCAGACTTTGATAGGAGCAATTTTAATGGCAGAAATCACAAAAGCTTAACCAATTTCCCCTTCTTTCTGCAGTAAAAAGGTTTTGCAGTAGAACAAATAGGCTTTTCTAAGTGTTCTATAAAATGTTCCGCATGAAGTGCTTTAGAATGGCTGCCAAGCTGGTGTTAGTATTTTACAGGGAAGCCATTCTGTTTGTAAAAGGCATTGAATTAAGAGACAAAAAGAACAAAATCCTTAAATTATGCTTCATGTAAATGTGCACATTAGGAAACATTGCAAAACAAAGCTATTGTTATTTGTGTGCCTTGCAAGAGCCACATGGGTTTTGTGACTGATGTCAGAAACTGCAGTGATGCAGGAGTTCAGAATTGGACAGACTGGTATCTGATGAGTGGCTTAATAAGCTCCATTACTTCAGAAATTGATTCACAATTAATGATACAACTATATGCACTCTTCTAGGGAATGGTATCTAGTATGCTTGTTACCTGGAAAACTGTCTTGTTGCTGAGTCAATAGGTTGAATACCATGGGAATAGGGGGAAATACTCCAAACACGCCCAACCCCCAAACGTTTCTATATAATTCAGAATCTCAACATATATCTCTGCCTTTGTTACATTCCAACAGTATATATATACATATATATATATATAAAACAATACTTTTTTTTAAACCACCATATTCTTAATTATTTCCACTAAGTTAATTATGGGATTTTTCACTAGGGAAACTCATTTATTCATTTAACTTCATTTACTCTTACTTCATCATCACAGGAAATTGTATAATTTTGCATTTTTGATGTAAGATGAAACATGATCAGGCTTACAAAGGAAAGCAAATAAACATTATGTCTTTTTTTCAAAACTTTTAGTAGAGTTGTTTCAGAATTCATAATTACCATAGCCCTGCTTAATTAGTCTTAGTTTTCTAGTGATTGCATTTGCAAATTTCAAATGTTATAATTTAACTAAGTCTGTATTTTGTCTGTGACTTAGTGGCACGTATCTATAGATATTTCCTTTTCTGTTTGTCTGTTATCATTAATGCCTATGTGGAAGTTGTGTTTTTAAAATGGAGAAGACATGATTTTTGGAGACAGTGGAGATGATGGTACTACAGCAGATTTGTAGGAGGAAAATTAAAATGGATGTGGCTTTGGCCTATAATGAACTTGTGGAGGCAGCAGCGCCTGCATCTAACTGCAAACTGCTATTCCAGATCTTTTCAAGCCCCAGAAGCCACAGCAAATCATGGAATCATTTAGACTGGAAAAGACCTTTAAGATCAAGACCAGCCATTAAGCCTGACACTGCCAAGTCCACCACTAAGCCATTCCTTGAGCACCGTGGTGTCTACATCTTCTAAATCCCCTTCAGGGATGACGCGCAACACTTCCCTGGGCAGGCTGTTGTGGTGCTTGACATCACAGCTAGCTACCATCTTCTGAGCCAAGAAAAAGATGTAAAGAACCAGCTGCTGATGGATGGTAGAGAAAAAGAGGTCACAGGCTGTCATGTACTGACTTGCTGTGCACCCTTCTGCTGCTCTTGCTGCTGGCTCCTTGGCCCGGGCAGAGGAGGGCAGTGGGGAGCCCAGCCCACCAGCCCTCCCTTGAACCCCTGCTGCTGCTCTGCCAGGGCTTGCCCTGCATGGCATCTGATGGAGAGAAAGATTTTTCTAAGCTGTGATTATACAGGCTTTGCAATGGATCTGAACAGACTTCCGTAAAGTATCTCCAGAGCCTGCTAGTGAGTCACAGGAGGGAGCTCAATTGTACATGGCTTAAATGAGTCCAGTGTTTCTCTGAGCTGGGGCATTTTGTCCTTATGTGACACATCAGAGAGAGAAACACAACCAGGTAATAATTCCACACAGGCAGAGCTATTGCTCAGTAATTATCTCTCACCATTCCTATTTTATCCTTTAAACAAAATCAAAGTAACAACCAAAAAAATAACTTTCCCACAGGATAAACAAATGTGCTCTTAAAATTGTTATGAAAATCTATTTTTCTTCTTAAAATACAGAATAAAACTGCAATACTTTCACCAACAGGATTATTTTACAACTCAGTTTCCTTGGATAGTATTTTTTCTTTTTTTATTCTAATTGTGTCTGCAGAGAAGCCGATCTATGTATGTGATGCTTATTTTATTTTCTAAATCATAAAAAGTTATTGTTTAATTACAGAAATACTGTCCTATGTGGCAGTGGAAAGTGAGATTCAATATGAAGCATGCATCCAAATTACAGTGAGCTGTGCGTGCACAAGAACTCACCTAGTTATGTTTGAGAGTTGCTGCCAAATTTTGTAGGTAAAAAAATCACTCTGCTTTAGAGGACCCACTTTATGTTTACTGCATATTCCAAACTCTCACTAAAACTCTCAATAAAGGGGCAAATTGGCTAAGAAATGACCATCGGACCCCGGGGACTTTTGCACTGGCTCTCTGGTGAGTTTTAAAATTATATTGGGTACACCACATAGTGTACCAGTGGGAGTCTGGTAAGGTAAAGAGAGCTTGCATTTCTGTAAAACTGAAGAGCTGCTACAGAGAAATAGATTTTCCTGAGCTGAAAAAGCTAGTGCTTTTTTATTTCATTTTGTTTGTTTTGGTTGGGTTTTTTTTATTTTTTTTTTTCTGCATAAGTATGTAGCATTCATTCATGTTTTCTATGTGAATATCACTTGTTCCAGCATAATTATTTATTCATATCATTATGGTAGCCATAGTGAGAGGATTTACTATCCCATGCTATGATTTTTCACTCTGGTTAGTGAGGAAGAGAAAATCAGACAAAATGATCTGAGCAATGAAAGTATGTGTTGTGTTAGTGACATATTGCCCTTGTGTTGTGTGTGTAGAGCAACATGCACTGTATGTTTAAGTGTGCTGTGTATGAGCCCTGTGCCAGCAGAAAGGTTCTGGCAGGACAGGGGCACAGCAAGGAGCAGAACAGTAGGATGGAATTTAACAGCTTCTGAGTCAGTGGTGGAAACTTTCAGGAATGAGCTAGTGAGAGTGGACTTGCATGATGAGAAACAAAAGGGAAAGTAAAAGGTGCTTCAGTATCAAAGGCTTCTACTACAAACCAGAGGTTCAGATAAGGAGAAAAATATTCAGGATATACAGGATGGTGCAAATAGAGAAGAGGGAGGGGAGGGCAAGATCAGAGGTGTAGAATAAGCATGGAGGAGAGTGTAGAAGAGAGGTCAGAAAGTCTACTGGAGATTCTTAAGAGAAGGAGGAAAAGTTTTAATTTGATTTAAAAATACCACAAAGGCTAAGGAAAGGGATTGATAAAGTGCAGTTTCTGGAATATAAAAAATACACCACCTGACATATGGGGTATACTTACTGCAAAGACTTAGAGAGATGAAGAGCAACAGTCAAGACAAGAGGACTTCAAATCTGAAAGTGTTCCAGGAGGTACTTAAAGCAGACAATGGGAATGCAGGAATGAATTGTAGTAAGGTTTCAAGGATGAAGATAGGCTTTCTCGTAGCAAAAATCACATGAAGGAAAAGCATATATTAGCTGTGAAAGCCTGTCAATGTTCTCCTAATAGCTGGGCTCTAAGAAAAAAGTCAGAACCTGAAATTCAGTACCTAATCAAGGTGCCCAGCAAAGAAAATGTTATAATAATATCCTGTAACTGACCAGCTCTCTAGTTTATCTGGTTGAGATGCATAAACAAGAACAAAGTTTAGTTGGTAAGGAGATAGAATAAATCAGCCTAGAGAAGATAAAATAAAAGCTCTCTTGTTTCTGTAAGTTCCTGCCACTCAAAATAGGTCTAGATTTAGATAGTTCACTCCCAAATGTAGTGCAAGGACAACAGAATTTTAAAATTTAAGCAGGTGAGGTATGGCGTCACCTAGAGTTAGAGGAAAGCACAGCTGAATAAAACAAGGAGACGGTGTAAATAAAAACCTGGAAGCCCAGTGCTGCTGACCCATTCATCACTTTGGGATATATGGCTTGAACACTGTCTTCATCCTATATGCCCTTTCTTCAAAGAACTGAGGAGGGATCCCTCAGATGCATGAAAGCTATTCTACACCAACACCAGGCAAACTTCAAACTTTTGCCATGCTGGATAACTCTCTCTCAACTGTGGGGTTGGAGGTCTCTTTTTTATTATCTTTTAAGTTTCATGCAGAATACTTGGAACAGAACAATAATTCAGAGCTTCCCACTGGATGTTTAATTTGTCCAGCCCCTTTTACTATCTCTCTCTAGTGTTCTAGTTGCTAAGAGTTTTTCCAATCTCAGCAGCATGAGTAATTTGTATTATCTTTTGCATTGCATTTTAAAGAGAGTCTTTTCTCCATGTGTCTGGAGTAGGTGCTAAAGGCAAAGGCACACAGCTATCACAGCTGTTTCTTCATTCACCATCTGAAATGAGATGACAAAAGGATCTAGGAATTATACAGTTATTTAAGAAAAATTTGGAGATTACTGGAATAAAATGCAACAGCTGCTCTCTATGGAAGCCAATAGCACTATGGCAGAAGTAGAATCAGCTCCCTTTTAAGCCAGATGTCTCTAAATTAGGAACAGACCAAATAAAATACCTAAAAATTTATGTGCTGTATGAAGATAGTGTAATCACTTAGTCTGGATCTTATTTCTGACAAAGCAGCTCGAAGCTCAGTTCAGTACACAATCATGGTAAGGTAATCTTTGTGTGAGGACCATCAGGCATGTCAGAATGAGATCCAAATGGATAAAACTCTGGATAAGTGGTTGTTTGAAGCTGGATATCCTGGAAGGTTAGGAAGAAGCTTAAATGTAGTTTGAAGACCCACACTGATATTTCAGAGCAGACAACTTAAAAATACCTATATGGAAGCCCTTCTTTCTAGTTGGGTCACCCATCAGATGTGTAGCCTTCTTCTCAGAGCATGTCTATTATTCATTTTAGGGGGCAAGGCTTAGCCTTTTCTTTTAAAGGATAGATATTTGGTGGTACTGCTTACTTCTTGTATACATTCAAAAAGTTTGATATTCAAAGAAAACAGTCTTAGGTTCAAAGTTCTCTTTAGTTCCTGTATTCCTGAAGATTATTTTAACCATCAGTTTAGAGGTTACAGTAGACACTGTAGAGAGGTACTCCATTAGAGCTGAAATAAGAAGGAAATTCATTGTCAGATACCACAATGGTTGTCATGGTAGCCAAGGCAGTCACCCTTTTCTGGGATAAGCACCATTCTGCAGGGTCCATCAGGTGCAATCACAGCAGAACAGCTCTGCTGACTCGAACTCACTTTGCTGGGAGTGTATAATATTAAAAATTTAATCCACAATGGTGAATACAGATTGAAAATAACAAGGTAATTTATGAGATGTTAGTTGGCATATGGTGTACTTCAAAAAAGAGCATTACAAAATAAGTGGAATACCAGCTTTGTGGTTAATATTGATGATGCCAAGCAAGCAGGAGCTGAGCCCAGCCACAGCTGGGTAACTCCAAAGGAGCACCTGCCCTGTGCTGATACAAGGAGTCCAGGCAAATGAAACACAGCCCGTGTTTGCTGTACTGAGTATAATCTGTCACTGATTAGTCACATAAACCATTATTCTGGTTACTCTTATTCACATAACATCTCTACTACATTCTACTTCATATTAGTAGAAATGTTACACTCTTTGGACAATATAATTTCTCTAAAAAATAAGATTGTCTAACAGGCAAGTCAGTGCTTGCATGGAAAGAATGGACACTAACAAGAAGATTAAGTTACCTGAGGAATTCAGAATTTTTGTGTTGTGAATACTGGTATAAGTGCTACATAATGGAAAATATAGGTGCTTCAGTTTTTTGGGAAATAAATCTTGCTTTTGAACTGAAATAGTCACCTCCTTGATTAAAGTTATCACACACCAGCTAAAAACTGTCTCTGACAGTCCAATTTAACGTACAAGTCAGTATTTTCAGGCAACACATTCTAATCAAGTTAGAAAAATATAAACAGTTTAAAATCTTTTGAAAGATGAATGAAAGAATATTTAATATTGAGTCATGTGGTTGGAAGTAGGAACTTCTGGGCAGCAGAGTTATAGATTTATATTTTTTTTACCTTAAATCTTTTTCCCTGAAACCCACCATGGTTATCATCAAGTGGAAAAAGCAAATAAAATAAGAGCAAGGAATGTGTTTAATATTGAATGTCATCCTTTGTCATAGAAACATATAAAAGTATTAGATGTGATTTCTCATTGTTAGGGTTTTCAGCAGGAGGCACCCAGTGAAAATGAATGCAGCTTATTGAAAATAATACATGAAAAAGTTACTTTTGTTAACTTTATATTCACTGTTTGCTAATTCTGTTGAGGAGATTGGTGCATGATGTTCTGGAGCTTGTTATCCATGGGCCAGGTGGTGCTGTCACTTGCACCAGGTGAGGAGCCAATCCAGGATCCTGCTCAATGAGGCAATCCATGGGTTGAAATGCATTGTTTGATAGTGTTTGTCATCCAAATTCATCAGAGGAGCTATGGTGCAAAGTGCAGATAGTTCTGCCTGTCTGTTTTTAATGAAGAAGGTGAACATGTATTGCATAGTAGCATGGAGAGTCCATTTCCCTCTAGTGTTGGGGTTATCAAGACTGCTAAAACTTTCTCATACACAGAATTTGTACAGGCTACAAAGGATTCTGCCAACCAAAAATCATCTAATAATGCATGAAAATCTCAAAGCTTATGTAACTATTTAGTTCTCTGATGAAGAGGACTAAAGTAATGATTACAGGGATGGAAGGATAATTTATATTACACATGGCAGAAAACATTCAAGAGGGTCTTAATCAGACCAGCTAGTGTTGCTGTGAAGGACTGTCACTGAGATATGTTTCCACTTTCCCCCCCTCATAATCTTTTTTGTCAGCTTGTTTATTTATTATTTTTGAAATTATTGTCAATTACTCATTCTGATCTCAATTTTCTTATCTAAGAACTTAGGGTAAGATTTTTTTATTCTGATCTTGATCATAGGGACAATGATCCTCTCACTTGAAGTCCCCATCAACTGGTAGTTGACCTATTTTAAAGCATATTGTGAATTTGACACATGCAAGAAGGAATAAATGGTAATACAGAGGTATTTTCATGTTCCAAGTTGTGCTCAGATATTGAAAGGTGTCATTGAAGGTGTCATTGAAGGTGTCAAACAGGGGATGTGACTTTTCTAACTGTAGTCTAAACAAGGTTGTTTATGTTTGTTCCCAGATTAATGATTAGTGCATCAGCTTTAATCTTGTTCATCAGGAAGCTGTAAAGAAAATTTTAAAAAATCATGACTTGTGATTCTGACCATCTTGGCTTGTAGAAGATTCACAAGACATCTTGTGTCTCCACTGAGAGACATAGCCAGAGTATTATTTTGAAGAAGTAAATTTTTTTCCTCCAGGTGGAAAGCAAACATCGAAGAAAGCTGGAATCAGGATCAGATTTTTTGGTTTCAGTTATCTCCTGTCCAAGATCAAAGCTCTGACTCCTGAACAAGGAGAAGGTGCCCAAAGGTTAATTCATAATTCATCTAATTGAAACTTGCATGATAGATGTGATCAGAATACGGACCAGAAGTCGTGGGTTATATGGGAGTTTTCACTGAAAACCTGAGATGAGGTTGAAAAGATCTGGCAAGGATCCAGGGAAGTGAACTGAAGTACACTCAGTCCTTCTTGGAGGGATGGATCCACAAATGTGCTTGAATTAAAACACAACTGAAAAGAAACTAATACAGGAAACTGTGTACATTTAGATGATAAAGGTTTAAGACCTTCCTAGAATATCTGTAGGGTTTGTTTCCCCTCTTGTTTTGTGACACATTTATGGAATTTTTCACTGTCTCAATCATTCTGCTCTTGCTGGAAGAAAAAGTAAAATAGTTTTATTAATTCAAGTGTCTTCATGTGCTGTTAGTCCAATTCTTTTTTCTTTTTATTTCTTTTAATAAACCATGTTCCTTGGTTTCATTCTCTTGTAATATTCTGTCTTGCATTGCTAGAATATAGTGTTATTGATTATAGTCATCTCACTACATCCTTTGTAAGGGCTAGAAGAATTTCTTACGATGTGCCAAATTTTTAAGTACATTCATAAAGAGATGGAGTATTGAAAAAATACCCCATGAGTCATCTCATCCCACTTGTGCCAGCTCAGCAGATATTTTATGATAACTATTTCTCTAACCTGTTCCTAAAATTTTCTGAAATTTTCTGTTTGTGAACCCATTCTTTCTACAATAAATAAATAAATAAATAAAACCCTGCAGCATACTAAAAAAGCAGCATTGAATTAGTGAGAAATTTTCACTATAAATTTTTTAGTAGATATTTCAGCTTCAAAAGAATGTTTAAGTCCCTTCACTTTAGTATTATTAGATAAAAATTGTATTCTGTCATCTTTTTTCACCATTAACAAGTGCTTTACTTCTATATAATGAACTAATAAATCAAATTGATTAAATCCCTGGAGAAAGAAAGAAAGGAATTTTTAGCAGATATTTAGAAAATTACTTGATCTCCTCAACAATGAATGACTTTCTAGATGACAGCAACTACTTCGAGCTGAAAAACTGACAGCTATTCTCTACCCTTGAGAAGAAATACAAATCATTGCTTGCTCACAATTGTGGCCCTCAAAGCTCATCTATTTTGTACTGAAGCCACTTCAGTGCACAGCAGCCAAGCTGAACAGGCCCATGTTAGTGTTTGTAACAGCTGAACCCTGCTGAGAGAGCGTGTCTGTACCCCTGAGCCTCAGGGCTGCATGGCCCTTTGGGTGCACAAGCACCCCAGGCTAAATTCTGTTTGCAGGGACCTCCTGAGCACAGCTTGAGGTAGGACGTGTGATGGGCTGGAGAGAAATTGCCTGATATTTCCTGAAATTGCATTACATTGCAGCTGCTGGGATTGATAATAATCTTGACTTGGAGCTGAGCTCCTGCATCAAAGTTGTGCTAAACGGCCAATATAATTTGTGTGCTGTAGCAGTTCAGTATTCTTATTATTCAAAATGGTTTACAGTTTTGTTATAGATTTTGGATTGTGATCTAAGTATTCATTGCCTGTACAAACCAGGGAAAATCCTTTCCTGCTGGTTTTGAGGCAGCACTAGTAGGTTTCTTCACATTTAGTTAAATATCTAACAATCTGGAAATGCTCAATATTTTTAATAGGAAGCAAAGGATTAGTAGAAAATGTGATTTCTGCAAAATAGAGTAAAACAAACAAGTCTTATAACTTCTTATGGAGACTTAAACTTCTGGAGATTTTTTTTCTCTTCTTAAATTTTTTTCTCTTTACCAGATAAAGCAGTTACTTTAAAGCAAGTGTCATAAATATCTTGCTGCTGTCTCTCACAGGATTGTTCTGGACAAAACGTCCAGCTCATGATAAACACATCATGGGTGAGCAACTGACTCACAGATCGGGCACCAAGGGTTGCAGAGAATGGGGTGACATCAGACTGGTGACCTGTCACTAGAGGGGTTCCACAGGGCTCCAATCCTCCGCCCTGTTCTCTTCAACATCCTCATAAATGACATGGAGGCAGGACTGGAAGAGACACTGAGCAAGTTCACAGATGATACAAAACTGGGAGGAGCTGCTGACTGCCTCCAGGGCAGGGAGGCCCTGCAGAGACCTTGGCAAATTAAAGGCTGGGCAACCACCAGCCACATGAAGTTCAACAAGGGAAAGTGCTGGATTCTGCACCTGGGGAAGGGCAACCCTGGATGTATGGACAGAGTGAGGAATGAGATGCTGAAAAGTTGTGCCAGGGAAAGGGACCTGGGAGTCCTGGTTCATGGCAAGTTGAACATGAGCCAGCAGTGCCCTGGAGCCAGGAGAGCCAACCCTGTCCTGGGGGCATCAGGCACAGCATCACCAGCTGGGCAAGGGAGGGGATTGTCCTGCTCTGCTCTGCACTGGGGCAGCCTCACCTCCAGTGCTGGGGGCAGTTCTGGGCACCACAATGTAAGAAAGACATTAAACTATTAGAGAGTGTCCAAGGAGGGCAACAAAGATGGGGAAGGGCCTTGAGGGGAAGCTGTGTGAGGAGCAGCTGAGGGCACTGGGCCTGTTCAGCCTGGAGGGGACTGAGGGGAGACCTCACTGCAGTCACAGCTTCCTTGTGAGGGGACAAGAAAGGGCAGGCACTGATCTCTGCTCTGTGGTGACAGTGACAGGACCCAAGGGAATGGCTTGAGTTGTGTCAGGGGAGGTTTAGGTTGGATATCATGAACAGTTTATTCACCCAGAGGGTGGCTGGGCACTGGAACAGGCTCCCCAGGGAAGTGATCACAGCACCAAGCCTGACAGAGTTCAAGAATTGTTTGGATAATACTCTCAGGCACAGGGTGTGACTCTTGGGGATGGTGCTGTGCAGAACATTAATGGACTCAGTGATTCTTGTGGGTTCCTTCCAACTCAGTTTATTCTGTGATTCTGTGCCATGTAGACACAGAAGTGACACTTTTTCAAATTCAAAATTTAATAGCAAGATCCATTCTTGTAAAATGATATGTGTACAAGGCTTAAAGATCTATTTTGAAGCTTTGAAAAAATATTTTCTTATCCTTTCTCTAGAAATTTTGTATCTTATTTGACATAAAAACCATACGAATAAGTTTAATATAAATGTGTTTGCTATCTTTTTCCTGGGGTAATTTATTTAATTTGAATGTAATTTGGTCAGTGTGAAATCCCAGCTTTTAAGTGGTAATTTTATAATAAATTAATATGCCTAATAGCAAAAGAGTTTGGGTTTGGATTGTTTGGGGGTTTTTTGGTATGATATTACTAGCTTTGTTTCTAAATTACAGCCCACTGATCAGTGAAATGATCCTTCCTCTCTGTAGTTACACTCTTTTCAAGCAGCACTAATCTTGTTACTGCTTCTCACCAGTCTGCAGAGGGAAATAATGGCTGGGGAAAGCTGGGAAAGAGGAGAGGCAATAGGAGACTGCAGAGCTTAGGAAGTGAGTAACTCAATAGCAGCTGCTGATACTGCTCTATAACCAGAGGATTGCTTGGATAGTATTTCTAGAAGTATCCCTGGAATCAAGACTTTTGTGTGTTAGTCCTAGGGATGAGATGCAGCTGTTGATGTGTTCTGAACACGCTGTTAAATGTAAAAAATTGTTTGTGCTTCCAAGTGTTTAAGTTACAGTGGAGAAGACCAATCTGTGTCTCCCCATGGGAAAGTAAATAGCTCTCATTCAGAGTTCAGCCTTTCTCCTAAATGCCAGCCCTCACCAGCCTGGAGGGCTCTGAAAGACCACATATTTCAGAGTCTGGCTTATTTCAGAGGATGATCTTACTAACTCTCTTGCTCCTCTGGAAGACAAGGAGGAAATATGATAGTTTATAAAGTGTCTTCTCTCCAATGTCAGAAACGAGCAGCGTCCCCTCCATGTTTCTGATGGGGCTCAGCCTGACAGTGGTGCTGTCCAGGAGGGGTGACTGCCATCCCTCAGTGTGAGTAGTGCTGGGACTTTCAGCTACTCTGCCCATGCCCTGTGTCATAAAGGCAGCTCTATGAGTGACATCCCTTGCCTTTTGGCACAAATCAATTGTTTTCCAGGGGATACTTTTTTTAATGTGTTTATTGACAATCCATTACAAGAAGTGCACTGTGGACAAGGGAATGTGACTGCCTCTGTGCAAGAGTGAAGACCTAATTTTGCCATTCAGCTTCAAAAAAATAAAAAAACAAACAACTTATCAATGAGTGGTGGTAGCTCCAGAGCAGATCTCTGATTGTCTAAAATAATATTTTCCATTGCAGTCCCACACATCCTCCAAGATCCTAACCATGGAGGATGTTGCAACTTCCTTCCCTTACAGCTCAGCTCCCACAAATACAAAGATATGCAAAAATAGACAGGAGGTCTGTATAATTAGAGTACATTGCTTGGTGGTTGCTTTCCCCTTTCCTGTTGGGATTCATAGGTTTAGTTTACTTTAACATTTAGTTTTCTGGTCAGCCTGAGTTTTCTAGATGACTAGGTAACAAGCACATCTATGGGGAAGTTTGTCTGGTGTGTTTTACATGGGTTTTCACTTGTTATTTCTTTCTACTGACTACAGAGGATGGAACTGCTAGCAGTCTTATGTAACTACTAATTTGAATGTCTAAATTAGGTTAAATGGGCTCCACCTGAGATGCTTGTCTAGTTTCTGTCATTTGAAAAGGATTTATGCCTGTGTGGATGGGAACCCACATCAGGTTTATTTGTCATTAGGTTTCTGGCACATTGCAATGGCCTTGTGATAGCTGAACATTCACTTCACATAAAAAATTGATGTAGCAAAATTCACTGTATCTCAGAACTGTAATTCTTGCAAATAAAATTTTTGTGGTAGGTTTGTTCTTGTCAAAATAACTTGCATGTATGAGTTCTTAATTCACTAGGAAAAGATGACAGATTTCTATTTGAAAACAGATTCTAAAAGAGCAATGAAGAGAGATAAGTGGAAAATAACATCTATTTGCTCGTGGAAGGCTGAAGAAAGGCAATATTAGTCAAGCTGCCAAACAATCACCTGAAAGTATTGAAGGCTGCCAGAGTTCTCATGCTGGAGCAATCGTGGACTTCTTAAGTTTTTTCCTGAGATAAGTAGAAAAAATCAGAACAGCTCCTTCGGCCCATAGCATTTTGGTTTTATACCACTGCAAATTTTCATTCCAATACTTCACACTGTTTAGTGTTCAGACTCCTTCCCCACCCAAAATTTTGGAATGTTACTTAACTACCCCCTGCCATAGGAAATCATTCCTCTTGCTCTGTGGTGAATCCATCTCTGCAACTGCTGTGTCCTCCCACTTCCCAAATCAGTTCTTTCCCTGCTCTCCATGTGCCCTCGTGGGGCTTCCTGAGCCCCGGTCCCTGCCCTGCCTGCTGCCATCTGCCATACTAGACCTGAGAGGAGCTGAAGAAAGAGAGATTGAGAGGAAAGCACAGGTGCTCTCATCAAAGGGCAGGCTGAAAATGGAGGAATCTAAGCCCAAGACCTGAGGCTGAAACTGCACCTCCTCACCTCCTCTTCCATGAAGGGTGCTGGGTTTCTGAGAGGGAATACGGAATTACACATCCTCCATCCTATAAGGTCCTCTGTGGGTTTTTGGCATAGGGAGACCACACTAGGAATGGATTCAACCAGGCTGGGCATAGAAAGAGCTCTGTGGCCCCATCTATTGCTGAACATCTTAAAGATTCATCCTTGAAGAATGTGAGGATTTTTTTTCCTTCCAATCATTTGAAGCTGCTGTAACTTAACAGGCTCATGGGCTGTCATGGTTTGACACTGGCACTAGCCAATGCCCCATGAAAATGCACTGTCCCTGGTGTCTGCTGTGAGATTTTGACCAGGAATAAGAAAGCAAGCAGGCTCTTATTTAACAAAAGAAAAAAAAACATTTATTAACTAAACTACACAAACAATAACTAAACTATACAAAAAAAGAACAAAGAACACACAAGGAAAATGAAAGCCTCACAAAACATTTCCCTCCTCCTCCCTTCAAATTCCCAATACAATACATCTTCCAAAATTACCAATTCTGGGTCCATCACCACCCTTTACAATGCTCAACTTTCAGTTCCTCAAGAGGAGAGGGAGTCCTTCCATGTGTCGTGGTGGCCTTTTCCATCATGTCCAGGTGCTTTCACCACTTGAACACGGACCAGGGCTGCTTCCAGGGTTTTCCTTTTAAGGATGCCTCGTCTAACTCCAAAAAGGCACAGTCTCTCACCTTTGGGACATCTGTCCCCCCCATATTTTATATACCCCCTGGGGCCAGGGGGTACCCACTGAATCCTCTTTGGCTCCGGGACATTTCTCCCCCTGGACTCAGTCTCTGTATCGCACGGAAACATGGCTCTGTCCATGGCTACACAAAAGAGTCCAGCATAAAATGCCACTCCATCTTCTCCATTCCTCCAAGATCTCTCACTCTCTCTCTCTGGTCCAGACCTTCATCATTCGCCCATATCCTCCTTCACCTTCTACCCTTATCTCTTGTCTAGGAAGGGTTAATGTTCTGTAAAGTTTTCATTGTCCAAGAAGGGTTAAAATCTCCTCCAAGCAGCCGGACTCCTGGCTGCACCCCCCCATCTCCTCAGCCGGGCTGCCTGCTGCCAGCACATGTTTACTAAATTTCAAGATAACAGCCACAAACACAGGCTGCACTCTGTCTGTCTCCAAAGGGGGGGGAACAGGCTGCCCATTGCTTCCCGGCATTTCTTTACTTCTTCCTTCCACCCTTGGGGGGCCAGGCCTACCTCTCCCGGCCGGGCCGCACGGCTTTTCCCCTCCACCGCCCAGCCAGCAGCTGGGCCGGGGGAGAGATTGAACTCCTTCCCGCCGGAATCCAAAGAGGAAGTGCCAGGAGGAGAGCCCTGCTTTTAAGGTGGTCTCAGAGGTGACTCATATTCCCATAAATCCCATTTCCGGGTCAAACCATCACATTGGCTAAGGAAGATCAAGTCTCATGAGTGTTCCTGTTCTCCCCTCCCACAGTGCTTCTACAAGGTATTTGGAAAGGTAGTAGTTAAAATGCTATGTCTACAGCTTAATACTCACAAAAGCTATGGGTGACAGCAGCAGGGCTGAGTCCTGCTGAGCATCTTTCTACTAAGCAGCTTTATGAACTGAGGTTCCTACAACTGAATTACTGAAGTCATAAGATTTGGTAGTTTCTCAGGAAAAATGCAAAAGGTAGATAGGGCAATACCCACCAACACTAAATCTGTGAGTGAAGGGGATTTGGTTGGAGGAAAGAAAGGATAATGAGCAGTAAAAGAATATTAATTTATCAAGTACATGTACAGCTGGGTGAGGAACTGGAGAAGCGGACTGCTTACCATCGGCATTTACAAGAGGAAAGTCAGATTTTGCCATGTAGAGTTACAGCTTATTTTCCCTAAGCTGATGCTGAGTTTTCATGTAGACTCACAGTTTACAGAAATATAAGTGTGAAAACATGGCCTATTAGAGGTACCTAGGAAAGGCACTTAGATTTTCCAGAAGTTTAGAGTTGAGATTGCAGCTGATGTTTCTTTACTTTGCAGGGCCTTGGTTTTCCTCATAGAAGATGTAGGGTTTTTTAAGGGTTTTCCATATGGTCTAAAGGTAAATAGTGGTACTTGTGCCTTCACCATGTTGTAAAGAGCAACAGGTTTTATGGGATAGGTCTTCACGGAACAAACAGGAACAAAAATTTGTAAAAGGACCTTTCCTTAGGACTTGTTAGTTCCTATAATAAATTCTCTGTAAGAACATTGTCAGTTGCAGAGAATCCCAATAAATCACACCTGCTGGATCACCTTCATCTACACAGTCATTGATATCCTAGTCAGGCACCAGCTTGTTAGTGCAGCAGGTACAGACACCACACTGTCACCTTCCTAGCAGTCCGTCTCGATCCATCTCCTCCTCGTTCTTCGTTACAGGCTCTGCTGTCTCATCAGAGCTGAAAGTCAGTCTCCAGAGTCTGTGGTGCCTTGGCTCCCCTGCAGAGACCTCTACACTGATGTGAGGCTGTATCATCAGTCCTCTGGCATAATTGTTGTTTGTGTGACAGGTTACTCCTAAAGAGGGCGGGAAGGGGAGGAATTACTGGTCTGACTTCTCTGGTTGCTGAGGAGCTGATGTTGCTTGTGCTAAGGAAACTGGGCACTAATTAGTAGCAAACACCATGTTAAATAATAGCAAAATGTTTGATTGAAGTTGTCAATAATTACAAACAAGATAAATCATTCACAAGCTCTAAGTGTCTTAGCCATTATGTTCATACACAATAAAAAAGGAACTTTTCAGAGGAAGGGTTTCCCTGCATGCCCCAGGTCTTGGGTTCATGTACACACATGCATGCACAGAGTCCTGCAGTCTGACATAATTCGCACTGAATATCCTTAAATTGTCATTCCTGTGACTTTTGCTCATTCTCATTTATTCAGGCCACTCCTGCTCTCCTGATCTTTCTAACAGTGTGGCTTTGTTTGCAAAGTGGGTATAAATATATTTTGAAAGTTTGAAAGCTGAACATGTCTAAGGCATCTTTAACAACAAAATAATATTTTGGATTCTCCATTAAGGCTTTTGCTACTGCCTACAGAAGCAGTGGATGACATCATAGTTATGACAAATGTGTTTCTTTACCACTTTTGGAAATACTGAGGGTGAAGCAGTACCCTCTCAAATCTGGTATTTACCAGAACTTGTGATTATTATTCTGTGTTTTTATATGGACTTCATGGGAATTTAGATTAGGGAATGAGGAGCCAGGAACAGATCTAAGAGGAAAAGGATGAAGAGAATTAGAAGATTGGTTCTTTTACATATTATTGCATCAAAATAGCTGCTTGTCTGCAACTTTCTTGTAGAACTGTGCAGCACTAACATCACGGGAGCATAACAAAAGTCCAGAAAATTTTGGAACAGCACATATTATATACTATCATAAAAGTATAATAATAAGTCTGACTTATTTTAACTTTCAAATTATATTTTAAACAGCCATAGCTGAACTATTTAGGGGGAAAGGAAGCATGATGGTTGTGTATTAATTGATCTTGCAAGACTTTTCCATTCCCTGAGCAAAAGTTTCAGATATTCTGTGTAGGCACTGCAAAGACTATAAAGATGGGTCAGACCTTTGCAACCCCTCTTTCCATTCAATTTCCTTGTAAAATTTTCTTTATCCTGAGTGGACCTAGTCCTGGAGTGTCTTTGTTATCTGTGTTTTTTCTCTCCCCAGACCTCTATGACTGCCCTCTACATCTGCTCTTGTATGAAAGGCTCTGTACAAAACCCAAATGTTGGGTGATGGGACTGGAGGAAGAAGAGAACCCTTCTGGATGCCTTTGCTTTTGTGACATTCAGCTTCTGTGTTCTTTCCTGAGGTCACTGGTATGGTGTTAGTTATCATTGCGTTGCTCATAATAAAAAAGCCTCAGATAATCAGTGCTCCCCTTCTGGTTTAAAAAGTTCACCCCTGCATACCTTGAAAGCCTGTCGTGATTTTGCTGAGTTAATAAGAGATAAAACCATTTTCTGGAGCTGTAGTGCTGCATTGCTTGCCCATCTCCTTAAAGGTTATTTAACAGATAATCTCTATTGATTTGAAACATAAAGCCATGGGTAACCTTGGGATAAATTAATAGCTGACACAGAAATAAAGCATTTAATCAGCCTCCAAAGCCATTAGGGTGCTGCATTATAAAACAATTTTTGTTATCCTGTAGCAAGTTATAAAAAGAGAAGAAAAAGTACTGAATGTCCTTTTGTGTGGTGGCATCAGTGTGCTGAAGTGATCACAGTGTTTTGAGCTCTCTACTCTGTGACTCAGTTATTCAGTACCTGCTATGTTTGTTTTACCCGTGTTTGCCAGACTCTCTGGACCCGTCAGAGCTGTAAGTATGAAAGTCCTATCAGAGGCAGGACATTTTGACATCTGTTAACCCTAGGTCTGCTTAGCCCAATGATATTTTTCACCTTTCACTGTGATGACTTGAGTGGGGTTTTGTTTGGGTTTCCCTCCCATCAAGGCCATTTGAGCTTCCCTGCCAACAATCTCATTGTGTTCACTAACTGTTAAGTTATTGTTTCTACAATAGCTGAATTCCTCTTCCGATTTACAAACAGTTTAAGAACTGACTTTTTAGACTGTGCTGGCATCATCCTGCTTCAAAAGAAAAGGGAATGGGGCTGACTGTAAGGGTCAGCTTGTGCTGCTGGGCGAGGATCCTTGGCTAACAGAAAGTCTGAGGTTGCTCTTCAGCACCTGATTGTTGCCCCTCCAGACCTGATGCCTGGGCAGAAGTTGTGTCTCTTTGTGTATTAGTTGGTTTGCTAAGACAGGTTTTCCCAAGCTTTTCCTAAGAAAGCTTGTAGGATTTGACAGCAGCCTTGCTGGCTTGTGCACAAGAATGCAGAGGTCTTTTGTTGACCTGTAACACTGTACTGTATTTGGAAAATCCCATCACAAAGAGGAGAATCTCTCCTTAGCTCACAAGAGGTCCTCCATAATCTTTCCACAGTCATCTTGAGAAACTGAATTCTTTCTGTATGCAGTGAGGAACACAGATGGTTTACTTATAAGTTCTTAAGTTATGACCGATATCAGTGTTAAATTGCTCTCCAGGTTGCTCCTTAATATTTAAAAAAGGAAAAAGCCCCTACATTTGCAAAAAACCCCAAAACCCAGAAATAAAAACCCCACCACCTCCTCAAGAAAATTTCACAGTGGAGTTGTCTAAACACAGGAACACATTGCTTAGGGACACTGTAGTGCCTCCAGTCCCAGAAATTTTCCAAACTCAGAAAGGCCTTGAAGAAGCTGATCTAACACTAAAGTTAGCCTTGCTCTCAGCTGTGGGTAGCACTAGATGCCTCTGAGGTATTTTATGATGATTTTCATAATTTTCCCAAAAGGAGCTGTCAGGTTTCTATCTAGCTGAGAACTGTCAGGATTCAAAATATTCCTCCTATCCATTTTTCAGCAATGCACCTCTGCCAAAACCTTTTTTCTTCAAAGGAACTGTTTGGGACTATAATTTCCTATTCTGGACAGCAAGACAAATGTCCAGACCACCCCTGGAGACCTGCTGCTTAGCATAAACAAAGCAATGTGGGAACAGGGATGTCTCTGTGTGGTTGTTGCAGCTGTGGTTCTAAACAGAGGTGTTACACCTTGCAGGCTCCTCTTCTCAATGATGTCAGCAGATGTGACAGGGAGAACAAGAGCTAAGAGGTCCCATTAACCTTCTTCAGAAAACAAGTAACTGCAGAAGTCAGTAAGATTCATTTCTTCTGTAGAAAAAGAAATTAAACCTTGAGCAGAGGTGGAGTGATTTTTAAGTTTTAACTTTCCTCAGCAGTGAGAAGTGTTTTGAAGTCCATCCATCTGCTCTGCCTTCTTGTGAAGGTCTTTGTCTTTCCCAACACTCTATCTTTAGCAGTTCCTGTGGTATTTTTTCCCCATCACGTGAAGGTACTCAGCAGAACTGGCAGTGAGAGATTTTTTGAATGACAGCCTCAATTCTTACTGCTCCAAGCATTTCCTTGTGGGTGTGTATTGAAATACTTCTGCTGGAGCTGGAACTGATAAAAAATTCTCTGTAGCTGCACTGTGTGCAAGTTTGCATTCTCATTGCATTGTCTAAAATTTCAGCCTCGTGGAAAAAAGGAAAACTTACAGCTACAGTTTTTCTAGATGTTTTAATGTCTGAACAGCATGTCTGCTTTTGGTCTTCGTTGGCTTTCTAGCAAGAGCATGCCATATTTTCCACCCCTTTGAAATTCCTCAAGTTTTGTGTATGCTGTTAATTTGGTGGCTTAGGGGAATGTGCTTGTTCACATCAGTGCATATCCCCAGCTCACTCACAATCACTGCCATGCTGAATGCTGGCCACATGGTCCTGCTTCCTGGTTTCCACCGTTTCCTGCCTGCAGCAATGCCTCATTCCGTTATCACATGGTACCTCTGTAGAGGTTCTGCTGTGGAGGTCCCACCCTGTGGCTCTAGCTCCAGCCACCCAGTTAACTCGGGTATAAACAGGTCCATCTTCACCCACATGAGAACATCACAGTGCTCAGTTGATTTTCCTGCAGCTGCATCCCATGGCATGAGCAGCAGTCAAGCTCAATTTCTGCCTTCTGCAGCCCCTGGCTGAAGCCCTGGTTTACTCAGTTCAGAGCTCAGCATGCTGGTGAGTCTAATGAAAAATAAATTTATATTATTTTTTTGTGTTTGGATAAATAACTTTTATATTTTTTCTTCTTGTTTTTCTTCCTCTACAGCATTCTTCTCTTTACTCCCAGTGTGCAATTCTCTGTGGCTTAGCTGAAGGCAAGGACATTTTTCTTTTACAAATGTGTCTTAGCAGCAAGAGGAAGCTGCTCTTCTGATAACAGCCCACAGAATTCTGTCACCTTCTAGCAGAATCTCTATAAATCTTTGGCCCTTCTCCAAATCCTCCAAAAAAGGGGGGCAAACCCCCTAGTTTTGTCACATAAAGGACCACACTGTTCCTCATGATGGCTTTGAGGACACTGCTGTAAGCAAATCAATTAGCTGGTCTTCAATGTCCCTGTCCTCATTCAGTCTTCCAGAGGGGAAGAAATATGGGTTAGGCTGGGAAATGAGATGAAAGCTTTGATAAAAGCTGTAAAGACAAACTGGGTGTGTAAATACCAAGGATATGATTATTAACACAAGTGACACAAATGCATCTCAAGGAACTGTCTGCTCTGCCTTTCCTGCTGGACAGCTCAGACTTCAGCTAATCATGCTTGGCCATCTAATCAGAAACTTGTTGGGACAAAGGCATCTTACAGCCCACAGCAACTGCACACTGTTAGTATCGCTGTAGCAAAATGTGAACAAGTGCAGTTGTGGAGACATATCTTAGACTACACTCTGCTGTGGTTTTGCTGACTAGGAGCAAAATGAACATCTCTGTAATTAATGCTGATGACAGCAGCAGCTAAGGCAAACCTGAACTGATTGCAGAAGTTCCCCAAGCAGGCTAGTGAACACCTAAATAAAGGGGGGAAAAATATCTATTTAGATTTTCATATCTTTTTGCAGATGCTTGATTTTGTTGAAGATGTATTTCTTGGAACTGTGGTTTATAGCCACTATTACCATTTTATATTGTACCAAAACCCCCAAATGTGTGGATTGCTTTTAAACATGACCCAAACAGCTAAAGTGCAATTCACATATTCTTTTTATTGGCAGTATCTATTCTCGTTTTCTCAGAGGAGACTAGCTAGATTGGATATAGTAACTGCAGCAAACAGTCCATCTCAGCACCGCTCAGTTTTGTACCAGTAATGAAATTTCACACATGGGTTTTGTTTCATTTAGGGCTTTAAAAACCATTTCATGAAACTGGAATTGTCTCTACATTAAAAAGCAAAGCTCCAAAAAGCTTTCGTCTGGAGAAGGTAAAATGGAACACTATGATTGTACATTTCCCAGGAATTTGAGGAAGAGGCTGTTGGGCCCTAACAGAACAATGTCTGCTTAAGCTCTAACTGCTGTGTAATTTGACAGGCTTACTCTTTGGAGACTACTGTGAAGATCTACTGAGTTGTAGAAATGATAGGACCATGCCCGACCAAAATCTGAAAGCTGGGAGATGAAATTTGAAACTAGATACTGATATCTTGCCTCAGCATGGTTTCTCGTAAGTAATCCTTGAAAGATGAATGGCTGGGAGTCTGTATCACTGCTTTATTGTCATCAAGCTGAGAAATTTGAAGCTGTGCTCTCACTAAAAAAGAGTGCTGAAAAATTAATGTTGCCCTAATTGCAAACAAATAGTATATTATCTTGTCTGTCTGCTTTATCACCTAACCACAGATCTAAAGAGGGTAGACAAAAGTGAATACATTTCTTTCTGAACTGGTAGGTATTTTCAAGGGAATGTAAAATGGCTTTTCATTCATACCAAGACCAAAAAAAAGGAAACAATAATTATTCTAATCAGGATTCACCAGCTTTACAGCATCAGTAGTGTATGCAATGGGCTTTTTCCAAGTACAGCATCCTATCTAATATTACAAAGATACAGAAGTGATTACTTGGTACCAAAGGGCATATTACTAGCTGAATTCTTTGATCTAAGATAAATTAATGAATCCAAAAATATGAATTCTAAACACTTGTACTGCCCTTAAGCTATGTAAAGGCATCATGTATCTTCCAAGTTAAAGCACTATCCTATTAGATTTCAACTACTGGCAGCTGCTTTCTTGAAAGATATTCCTTCAAGGAACTTGATAATCCTGGTACTTAGTTGGAAAAGCTTCATATTGCAAATGCAGAAGCTAAAAATTGCCTCTTAGTCTTGCATTTCCATTGCAAAAGTCCTTTTCACTCTTTCCATACATGGTGCTGGAACAAGTGTAATGCAATGACAGTATTTTATATAACAAACTAATGGTTGGAGTCCACACTATGGAGAAGGTCAGAGTCCATTTGATTTGATATTTTTCATTAATAAATAATTCAATATTCTTTTGTTCTTTTGTGAGAACACCTGGCCTGTTGGAGTCAGGATGATGCTGAGTGCAGTGTGTGTGTGTGTGTGTGTGTGTAAGAGAGAGAAGTGAGGAGACAGTAGGGTGTTCAACTGCAGTGCAGTGTTGTAGGTATTCAAACAGCAGTGGGGACATTACCATGGCTGCAGCTCCCTAGACCCTTTGTGGTTTTTAGCCAATGGCTCCTGCAAAGTGACTGCTTAGAAGCCATTGTTTAAATGTTATTAAGGATGCAGGCACTGCTTACTCTTTTCTGCGCATGTTCAGCATTTTAAGGACACATTTTGTTTGTGCCATTGGGTCAGTTCTTGTCATGGAGAAGGCAGAGAAGGTAAAATAGCCTCACACATGCTAAAGTGGCCCACATACTTTTGTGCCAAGACATAGTTTACATCAATTTTCCTTCACCATCTCTTCTGTCCAACAGATAATTTTTAAACTATCTGTTCCTCATGATTTGTTTGTAAGGTCAAGGCAAGGATTGTTTTCCTGCCCTACAGCACAACATGTTCTGTATTAGTCCAAGGACAAAAAAAGAATAGTCAACTTAAAGTTTTTTTAACTTGCCACATGATGCCAGTATTCCATTGAATTTCTCTCAATTGGGGTTGCAGATACAGCATATGATAAGTGGCTTTATGTATTTATTTAAATGATACATCATTTCTCGTGTCACTTTCATGCCACTGCTTCTGCTGCCTTTCTGCAAGCCATGTTTGCAGAAGGTTCATCCAGCAGAACCTCTGCAAATAGGAAACTTCTCACTGCAGTCCTTGTGAGACATGCATTTTCAATTCTGTTCCTGTGAGCACTGGCACCTGCACATTAAGCACATCCTTCAACCTAGCCCTCGTCAACAAAACACTTAAGGATTTGACTGAGTGCTCTCCTCAACTGGGGCCCTCAGCTCCAATTCCGAGCTCATTGCGTTTGGGGTAAGCTTTAATGAGAGCTGCAAGTTGAGCAGCCTCAGCCTTCCAGCTTCAGTGAATATTTGAAGTGTCCTTAAAAGTTTTTTTATTCTACTTTCCTAACCTTGACTATTAATATCTCCTCCTAGTGCAATTCTCCTTAAAATACTGCACTTTTTCATGTCTTTTTTGTTTTGCCTCTTGGTGTATTATATGGAGGACTAATGTAGTGTTGTGGGAGAGCATTTTGGTTCCTTTCTGGGGACAGTATTTGTTTGGTAGATGATTCCCCTCCAGATGGAAGCAGAGGCCCTACAGGTGCCTCAGCAGAGCACTGCACAGCCCTGCAGTCCTCACACACAGTATTTGCAGCAATTTTTTTATCACACCTCAAATGATAAGGAAACACTCTCTCCTACTCCTTTGTCCTACACCACTTTAACCAAGCACTGCTAACCCTAATTACACAAAATCTTCAGGGAAAAAATTGTTTATACAGCTACAGACTGTTTTTGCTATTTTTTAAAAATATGAAATCATTACTTCTAGAGTTTTTTTTATTATTGAAGACTGAGGGTGACTCATGAAAGGAAGTAAACGCAGCCCTGCCCTGGACCAAAACACTTAAACCTCATTGATTTAAATGAGAATGGAGCACATGCTCAAATGCCTTTATGAATAAAGGCTAAAATAATGCCCCATCAATTGAGTCAAACTCTTCCTCCAGACCTTTAAGCAAGGATTTTTGCAAAAAATTAAGGAAGAAGAGTAGCATGGCCTCCAATGTTAAAGATAACAGCACTTTCAACTTGTGTATTTCTAAAAGTGCATTTTAATTTAATTCTGGGAATGTTAGTTCTTTCAAAAATAAGACTTTGAAAAGCCACTACTCTTTGAATTAATTGTCTACTGTATATTTTTAATATGTGAGTCAGATCAAGTGCAAATTGCCTTTTAGAAGTTGCCAGATCAAAAACTTGTTTTATCTAGGGCTGACTTTTCCCTTCAGCTTTAATATCTCTCTACTCATCAAAAGGTGTCAAAGTTCCCCTTTTCCAGTACAAGTATAGCAAGAAAAACCATCGTTTTGTCTTTCTTGTGCTCATTGCCACTGAAACAGTACCTACACAGCAGTGTTTTCAGCACTGAATATAATTAACAGCGATTTACATAACATTTAATAACGTTTTAAGAAGATGAAATTTCATTACCATTATTGAATTATTCCCTCACTTTCAAGTTCTGCATCACAACTGAAGTGATTTTTTAACATGCAAGTTGCATCCTCAGCAACGTGTTTCAGTCAATTTGTATTGGTATTCTGAGGATGCTCTCATTCTACATCTCTCTGCTTTTATTCCAAATTAGAAGCAGCAAGAGGTTAACCAGGATTTAAAGGAAATACAATAGACAATAATTCATTCCATTGCATGCCTGAACCATTTGCAATTATGAATAGTATTGGATTTTTGTAAACTGAATTTCTAATTGAATTTCAGGAAACATTTGCCATCATTACATTTTATAATGGATAAGAAGTGTTGCAGAAGGTTCGGGTTTTTTTAATTAACTATTAGACAAGGTAGGCAGTGTTACCTTTCAATCATTAGTAGAAGAGGCAGCAAGAAAGAGAGATTAGCAAAGTTAATACCAGCAATAAACCCCTCTGTCTCAGAGGTAAATGAGATACTTAGATAGATAAGATGTTTGTAGCTCTTCCAGACCTGATGAACTCCATTCTTTGACAGAAAAAGCACTTGCTAAAAGGATGTGGGAGCCAGCAGCAACCAGCTCTGGGGATTCAAAGAGGTAATGGATGAAGCATCATAAATTGATCTCATCATTTTTGCTTTCCCCCCTTTCTTTAGAAGGAACAAGAGTGAGGAGAAGCAAGGGAGCTACATAGCACTCAGCATAACTTAAACACCCAGAAAAATTCTGGAACAGATAATTCAGCAACACACTCATAAGTAACTGGAAAATTATGAGAGGAGTTGCATAAACTCCCTTCTTGTCTGACTTGTAGCATGTAACTTGTTTTTTGCAGATCCAAGTAACTCTTTTACAGTGGAATAATGGCATTTGTGGGTAGCATGGGAGTGTGAATATTTTACACCTGGTTCTTAGCAAGGCTTTTCACAATGTTGAACATTATATTCACAAGTCAGCTACAGGATCACAGTTTAGATGAAAGAACCCTAACCTGCAAGCAAAACTGAGCTCAAGAAATAATTTTCAGCACTTTCTTTACAAAAGGGGAAGATATATTTATGCAGCTCTGCAGGATTTTGCCTTCTAGTTTGCTTTCATCGGTGGTCTCAGTGAAGTAACAGATAGGATGCTTACACTAAAAAAATACCAAACACTAGGACTATAGTTATGCTGCAAGGCAGAAAAAAGGAAATGGAGAAATTATCTGAAAAAATCTGCACATTCAATAGGAACAACTGGAAAGTGCTGCACATAGCCAGATATAGTCTAGTGAACTAATAGGGAATGGAGAGCACAGGACTCCAGTCTCCAATCTAGAGAGATTGGAGCCTTGAGCAATCATTAATGGCGTGATAGTTAACAAGTCCAAATATTGGATTCTGCACCCAGGATGAAGTAACACTGGGTACACGTGAAAACAGGGAGAGAAGTGGCAGGAGAGCAGCCCTGCAGGAGGGAGTCTGGGGGTGCTGCTTGGCAGCAATCCCTGCACAAAATGACAGTGTGCCCTGGAAGCCCAGAGGGCCACCCACTTCCAGGGACACAACAAGCTCAGCAAAACCAACCAGACAATTCTGTTCTACAGAGCCATTCTCCAGGGAATAGCCTCACAATATCGTGTACTTTGAGCTGCATGTGGGTCTGAAAGAAAGGGAAGTACCATTCTGAGATGTATAAACAACAAGTACAACCAGCACATAGAGCAATCCTTTAATTCTGGTTTTCAGCAGCATTTCCAGGAAAGAGAGGAAATGTTTCTGAACAGGCTGGAAAAGCGCCTCTCCAGAGCAACCACAAGGCATGCAGATGCACATTTGAGAACCTATCCAGCAATACTTCTCCAGGCTTTTCTGAACAAAACCAAAACACAGGAGATGATACAATATATTCACAATTTTAGCTTTGTTTGTTTTTGTTTTGTATTGCTACTGTAAAATTTAATTTGCTATTCAGTTTGACCCTTCTCCTCGTGAAGTTCAGATGTTAATGAAATACAGGGAAGAAAACACTTTTTTTCCTTGTTCTTTCATTTTTGTGGTGAGGCTTTTCCAGATGGTGTTTGTGAACAACAAAATCAAATATATATGCATATTGGATACACTCACAGTTATTTTTGCTTAGGTTTTGTTTTTGTTGTGGTAGTTTTTTCAACAAATACAGGTTTATTCTTAATAACATACTGACATCAATTTGAGGGGTCAAAACCGAGAATTCTGGATTCTAACAAATTTGAGGATAATCCTCTTTCTCATAGGACTGCCTTTGGCTGTGAGACAGCAAATTACTGTTTTCTTCTCTTTACAAAGTTTTGCTGTGAAAATTTCTCCTGGATCTTTTCTACTAATCTACTTTCTTGGAAAGAAAACTCCTATTGCATACATTGGGTTCATCAAAAATATTTTGGTTTAACTAGAACCAATTTTTTTTCCAATTCCAATTAAATTAAATTCCATGCTAATTTTAGATCACTGGCAGTGTTTGAAAGGAATATGCATTTATTTTGTCCACACATAGAATTTGTGTATAATTTTTTCTCAGGTAAATGTCAATGGGCCCCATTTGTGCAGAATGTTCAGATTAGTATCTTTTAGCATGAAAAATATATGCTTCATTTCTATCGGGTTTGAGATCATGCAGAAAATGCTATTCCTTAAGTGTCAAATTTTTTATGTCACTTAGTCACATATTTATGCCACTTTTCTCTTCTGAAATGAGACATGGTATTTAGAATACTGCAGATGGAAGCAATCTCTAAATCAGTCATGCAAACCACTTGCTGTTTTATCATATAGGACATAGATGTGAGACCTTTTCAAATCCTCTTTTACATGTTAACAAAGAAATTGGCCTTTAAAAAAGTGATAAGGAAATGGAGCTCAAAAATATCTGCAAAATATCAACTGGATGGTGTCATTTTAGCAGGATTCCTGGATCTTTCTATGCTGTGGGATGCTTGAAATCCTAACATAGATTTTATTTATCTGAAGCCTTACTCACTCTTCCGTCAGCATCGATGCTGCTTCAGCAATCACCACCTGGCTTTCTGCAGTGGGGGAGAGCTGGTTGCCTCCCGTGCTTTGCCAAGTCTCGTGCTAGGAATTAGGGCACCAGAGGGGCTGCAGCAGGTGTTTAGAACCAGCTGAGCATTTGCTTGTGCCACTTTGGGAATACTGAAGAAAATGTGAAGCTAAAGTGGCCCTTAATAGTAAGCATTTCAAATATTTTTTACATTGAACAAGACACTGGACTGCAAATATTTGTTGAAATTGAGAAGGCTTCAGCCCACCTCTCAGATCTTGTCTTTTCTCCCCATTCCCATGGTGGTAATTAGCATGATGGCTCTCTGGGTTCAGAGGACCATTACTTGTGCCCAGAACAGACTGCAAAGTGAACTGCCAGTGTGGCTCATTGTCTCTGACAAGGAGAAAAGGAGGAGAGCTCTCCCAAGAGCAGAAAAGAGCATTTGGCACCCAGGTTTTGAACCTGAGGATGTAAGGAAACACTTGGTGGTTTACCCATGGCACCTGGGTCATTATCTCATTGTCTGATAGCCCAGCCTGAGCCCTAGAATTAAATACTGAATGTTGGTGGGATGTCATATATGGCTCACAGGGAAATTAACTGGGAACTTGGGAACACCCCTTACTGCATGGCTATTCTTACTGGATATCCAGGGAACTCTTCTTGATGTGTTGTATTGTCAGTATGAAGGCTCCTGGTGGGTGCCAGGAGGTCACATAGGCCCCACTTGGGACCACATTGCCCAAGCCCTCCTTCTCTTGGTTTTTGGCAAGGCATTCCACTGCTCAGGAAGAGGCAATGGGATTGAGAAGAGGGGAGATTGGTATTGTGGGAATGCAGCAATGAATAGCACAGTATTAAACAGTTGTCGCTGTGCAGCTCACATCAGTCCGGGTGAGAGCTTTGACAGAAGTGCCTGGGTCTCTCTGTATGGCTCTTTGAAGATGGACTCACAGTCTGTAATTCCTTCCAGCAGAATTAGGTCTCCCACCCAAACCAGTCCCTCTCCAAGGCCTGTGTTACTGACATCAATTACTAGAAATATTCGTCATCGGAAGAGTGAGACCGTGATTCAGATTTTTTACTCATTAATTGAGGATCTTGTTGCCAACTGTTGAGAAACTTATCAGCTTTTTTTTTCACTCATGTAGTCCACTTGCGTCAAAATGAAGCTTTTATTAGGTGCTTTGCATTAAAATAGAGATAAAAGGAGTGTGTTTGCTTGAAGGAGAACAAGAGGAATAAGTCAGATCTTCAGCTGACATACATTTGTTAGGGCTCTGTAAAGGTAATGAAGTGATACTAATTTGCATTAGTTAAGCAGCTGAGCTTCTCTCTCTCATAGCAACTCCTCTGCAGATCTCCTGGTGATGACAATGTGGCTGGATGGAGTTCTGGCTCAGACAGAGTTAATTTTCCCCATTGCAGCCCTCATAGAGCTGTGGGTTGTATGGGTATCTAGAAAGGTGCTGATAACACACCAGTGGTTTGGCTACTGCTGCACCAAGGCTGTCTCCCCACCCAGATTTCTCCCCTCACTAATAGACTGGGGGGGGGGGGGAGGAAAGAGGACCTAGCCAGAACAGCTGACCCAAACTAAACAAAGGGATGTTCTGTACCGTATGAAATGTGTTCAGCAATAGAAGCTAGGCGAAAGGAGGAGGAGGAAGACAGCATTTGTTATTATGACAATTGTCTTCCAGAGCACTTGCTGAAAGCCTATCTTCTGCAAAGTAGTTGGACATCATCTGCTGGAAGTAGAGAAAACATAATTTCATTTTCCTTTGCTTCTGTACGCGGCCCTTGCTTTTGCTTTCATAAACTGCCTTTATCTTGACACATGAGATTTTTTCCCTATCTTATTTTCTCCCTGTCCTGTCCTGCTGAGAAGGGGACTAACAGAGCAGCTTGGTGGACACATGGCATCCAGCAAAAGGCAACCCTGACAGCTTCTAGCCCATGCCTCAGGTAGGTCAGAAATAGTCCGCATCATACATCTGCTGAAGGTGGCTGATAGGCAAGATTTATTTGCAAGTAAGTAGTGGAATTCTCACTTTTTTTTCCTGAACTGTCTTTTGATATTACTAGGCAGAACTGTCCTGCTTTACCTTTGCCTTTAGGGCAAGGGATTTGCAGTTTTTCATGGCTGCTTGGAATTGATCATGTAGAATTAAGAATGATGTGTTTCTCCAAATCTGGCTGGAGACAACACTTCAACCTCTCTGCTTTTCACCTCTTTTCTGATTCCTCTTGCTTCTCAATTCTTAGGCAGTGAGGAGGTTTTTTCTTACCTTTTCTACCCCTTTTTCTACTTCTATCTCATTCAATTAACTCAAATTTTCTTGTGATGCCACCTGCTCAGAAAGAGTCAAATATCATTTATCTTATATATTTCTGGCTGATACTGCTCTGCCTTCGACAGTGACAAAAGAAAATAAATTTCAATCATTTGGATTTTGAGTAAGTAATAAAAGTTTAAGGGATTCCATTCTGTTGTATTATTCTGAAAACACAGACATCCTTTGGATTTCATGAGCCCACAAGCTGAATCAGATGTGTCCCACTTAAATACCAGCTGAAGCTCCCAAGTCCTTTTGCAGACATCACTGTTTAATTCATGCAAACTGGAGGAAAAAGTGATGATTAGCTAAGAGAAGTGTCCCTCCTGTTTCCCCTCACCAGGAAGTTAATACAGTTTTCATGTCTTGTGACATTATTTAGTGTTCCCACGGATGGCTGCATAATCACAGCCTGACAGCCAGGGACACTGGGAACAGACACAAGTCCTGTGACAGAAAGGCTCTGGGACAAATGATACAAAGCAGGTAATGAAAAATTTACCAGAAAAACAGCGCTTTCATTCTGTTCAGAAAACAAATTTTATCTCTCCCAAACACATTCTTTAAAGAAATTGAATTTTATTTTTATGCATTTTTTGTGGATTTGTGTGTGAGAGTGTGTGAGCTGTATGAGCTGGTTTTCCTCTCAGAATTCAATATGGAAAATTCCTGCAGGTAGTTTTCTGTCTTTGATTCAGAGTATCCACTGAGATATAACATTCATTTCATTAGGCTCATCAGTGTTAATACTGTTCAGCTCCATCTAATGAGAACAGTAAATTAACATGTGCAGTAGTTCTCTTTCACTTACTAATTGATATATGATGAAAGTTCCCATGCTACCAGCTAGTACATCCTCAAAGACAGTAAGTAGAAATAGTGGCTTAAGGGATTTTAAAAATGCATGTTTTTAATGACAGTGGTAGCCAGTACATGCTATTTAAGAGAAAAGTGTATAAAAAATTGTTGCTGCCACTGGATAACAAAATCTTATACAAATAATTTTCTTCCCTGGGAATTTGAGCAACGATTGTACTTATGCAGGAATGGTCTTTGAATAATATTTCAGTGGCATTATGCACTTTAACATAAGGATTATCATTCTCAAATCTCTTCTCACAGTTGGGTTTTTTGGTGGACTTTCAACTTTTGATCGTGAGCTTGCATCTAATTGAAGGGTTTATACAACTGACTGCTGATTGCTAGGCAGGAAAGCCTTGACTTACTAGTTGTTTTCCAAGAAGTTATAATGAAGGATAGCAGATTCTCATCTGCTGTTAATCACCTGATCTGCTTAAACTTGGACCGTCTTTATTTGCATCAAAGGATGGGAAAGAAACTCCTCAAGAACACCTCTGTCAATGACAGAGTCACAGTACCCCAGAAGCTCAGGAGACTTTATCAGGCCTCAGCCAAGCACTTGTTACCAAAGGAAACTTTGAATGACCAGTAAGGGAAACAAATGAAAAATCATAAACTTCATCAGTACTGCCTTGTGGATGACTTCATTCTTCCTAAAAAGTCAGCCACTGACTTCCCTCCTTCTGTAGTAACATATGCCTACAAACATTCAGAGGGAAAAAACAGAGACAGGCGAGAATTAAAAATGCAAAAAGGAACTGAAAATAATCCATTCTGCTGTAGGAAGTATGGAAAAGACTGCAAATAGGAGCTTGCACATCTCCCAAGTCATCATGTTTTAAAAAGGGAATGGATCGATGTGAAGAGGAAGCAGCCTTAGTCACTTTGGAGCCAAATGGATCTGCTCAGATTCCAAGAAATCTCTGACCAGGTCTTGCAGCATTTAAGGTACCCAAACACTGTACAAACTCTAAAGGCACCAAATTGTTTAAAAGTCATGTTCCCCTTGGCTTGGTGGATCTGCAGTGATGAGATGCTGCTCATCCTTTAGGGACAAAAGCTGGGGCTCCTCACCATTGTGTTCTCTGAGTTCTCGTGTCCCAGTAAAGACCTTGCTTTCCTGACAAACGTGCTGCTGGCTTCCTCCTGCTCCCAACAGCAGCTCCAGTGTGTGTGCTGCCAAACCACATGGCCCTGGCAATGAGGCTTTTCTTGGCAGGAAAACCCTGGGGTGCTCCGCGAGGTCACCCGAGGGCTGCTGTGCTCCCTGCATCTGTTTCAATTCGGCTGAACTGCCGTAATGCTGCCAGAAATAGGTCTTGCAGCACCTGAAGACACAATGTGGTAGGCAGTTTCCATTTAAGTAGATGTAAACTGTGTAAATTCAAGGTGTTTTTTATTTTACTATCCCAAACGATTTCTCACAATTATTTTTTCATAAGTATCTCAGTATTGTAATACTCCATATGGACAAGCCAAAAATCCTGTCCCACAGACAGATGGAGCAAATGAAGGAGAAACTATTACAAATGCAAACAAAATTTTCTAACTGAAGGCTTTATGGTTTTAGGTTCTTGATTTTGTACTCAGTAGAGTGTCTTTTATATGTGATAATTCTTATAAGGCTGTAGCCTGTAAAATTAGTAAAATATAGTGAAATGTATACTTACATTTCTTATTTCCTTACAATGTATTTTTTCACTTAACTTTATATGTTTGTGTACTAAACGTGGGAGGATTGTGACAAAAAAGACATTAGTCTGAGAAGTATTTCTGAATTTCTTGCATAAACCTTAAATCATATCATGACAACTATAATCTGTAATTTTTCTGCTGAGGTGGAATGTGGGATGGTACAGCCTCTGCCCCCTGCTTTCCACATATAGTTAATTTTTCTCTTTATTTTGTTCATTACAGAAGAATTTTCTATTACTGAGGACTATATTGCTTCCATTTTTAGAGCACTGCACTGTGTTCTTCTGTAACATTTATATTTGTTGTGGGATAAATATGTATCTGAGTGATACTTCCCATTGCTGAAGTTGAAGAGGTCTGTTTCTGAAGACTGATAAAAATGGTGAAGTACAGGACTGCTTCAGTTCATATATTGGCTTTTCTTCACAAACTTCAAGTTGAATTGCCACTGAGCAAGAAGCCGCAGTGATGATATTGTAAAAGATTCATATTGTTCTGTATTTTTGGAAGAGATCAATGATATTGTGGTAAAGGAGATGAAGGAAGACACTTTGTTATCTCTGTCCTCCTTTGAATGTGATGCCAGGTCATAAGTTTTCCTTTTATTTCTGTCAGCCAAACTCCACTGCTCAGGTAACTGTTTGTATTGTGTTTTTCACTGGCAATTAAAACCTCTAAACATGTTAGACTGGAGTGTTTAGCAGCATTCCAGATTATTTAACTGACCTTTTATGAATTGCTGGGTCAATTGCAACTGCCAGGACAACATGAAATATAGGCTGGCATTTATTTTCCTAAGCATTGTATTTTAAGTTATCAAAGGCTTAACAAATTCCCCAAGGCTTTCTTGGCTGAGATGGAAACTCTGGATCTAGGGCTTCCCTGGAATGATTTTGAGTGTTTCATCCCTACCCTTTGCAGACACCTGGCCCCAACCTGCATCGTTCATCTCCTGGTTCTGAACAAAATGGTTCAATATTTTCCTGTTGCCCTGGGCCCACTCAGGCAGTGTGTAACCGATGCTGCAGCTCACTCATGGAGTAGTAGTAAACACAACTTTACCTTCTACTGTTTTACTTCTTAGCCCACAAGTAACCTAAAACAGCATTCCCAATTGTAATTGACTACAACAAGGTCTGCTAGGAAAAAAAAAACAGGTAGTTCCAGGTGTCTCTCCCTTTTCTTGTCCTTCAGAAACTCATTGCTGGGTAATGCACATATCTTGTATATTATATTGTGTTTCACTGTATCAGGTAATTTAACAGCTGAATAAAACAATTGATAATTGTCCAATGGAGGAGAAAACAAGTTCTTATCGCTCTTCTTCTTTTCTTGTTTTCATTTTCGTAAGAACGCTAGGGAACTCATACTCTAGCATTATGAAAATTATGGGCATTCTGCTCTTAGGTAATTCCAATTATCCTCTGGATTTATTATGATCTTTTCTGTTTGTTGACTTGTTGGGGTTTTTTTTAGGGGGAGCACTGATTTGCATTTTACCCCTGCTTAACAGCCTATTTCTTATGCTTGTTTCAATCCATTTCTGTGATTTGGGGTTTTTTGACTGGCCTTAATGCACTTGCACACTACAAACATTGTACTCTGAGGTGATATGCAGAACTGAATATTGGACCATTAGCCACTCATTTTGCTAAATTACATTGTAGTACCTCTGTATGTAAAGATCTGGTATGTAAACAATTGTATTCTCCTGCTCTAGTCTTATTTAGTTAAAATGGGGTTTATTGTTGGATACCAGGTTACATGCACCATTGTTTTGACTCAGTTCAGTCATTTTTGTGTTACTGTTTCTTAGGGTAAAACTGTAAACTCTTTATTCTTTTTTAAATTATTTTTTGCTGGTTTTCACTATCTCCTGAAATCACAAATTATAAGACTGAGCATAAGAACCAGGCAACTTATCAGAACTTGGCTGGGTTCCATGAGTCTAAAGCCTGTGCTTTAGATGCTGAAAGAGGAAGCAAACATACCCTGTTCGTCTTCCATTTCTGTTAGGCTGCATGAAGATGTCTTTTCACCACTTAGTGACCCAATCTACCTCTATTTCTTAAAGGAAGGAGCAGGGGAATTGCCATTTAGTTCTTCCAAAAAATGTAAAGGAAGTGAGAACTGCTCTCTGTATATAAATAACTCAAGTCAGGAAAAACCCAATGGCATTATACCCACTGCTGGGCTGTGATTACAGCTAGAAACCGCATATAGCTCAGCTGATTTAAAATTCTCCATATATTAGATCAGCCTGAAGGCTGAATTCTTTAATGATGCTTGGCAAAGCTCAGAGAGGAGTTAGTTGGAGCCAAGGAGGGTAGCCATGGTCATCCATCTACCATTGTGACTCCCTCTGTCTGGGAGGGCGCGCAGCACCTGGTGGACAGCCAGGAGTGGTTTGGCTTGTTGGGGCTGTGCTGGCTTTAGCTGGGGTAGAGGTTTTTTCTTCACAGTGGCTGAATTTGTGCTGAACACAGAGTTGATAACAGAGAAATGTTTTTGTTGTTGCTGAGCAGGGCTTACACCGGAGCCAAGGCCTTTTCTGCTTTTCATACTGGCACACTGGGGGTGGGCTTGTGAGGTTGGGAGGGGACACAGCCAGGACAGGTGGCCCAAACTGACCAAAGGGATATTACAGACCATGTGACATCATGCTCCATATATAAAGTGAGGCTAAAAAGGAGGAAGGAAGGGGCATTTGGAGTGATGGTGTTTGTCTTCCCAAGTCACCATTACAGGTGATAGAGCCCTGCTCTCCTGGGGATGGCTGAACCCCTGCCCAACCATGGAAAGCAGGGAATTAATTCCTTGCTTTGTTTTGCTTGTCTGCATGGCTTATGCTTTCCCTATTAAAATGCCCCTGTCTCAACCTACGAGGTTTTTTGCTTTTGCCTTTTCCATTTTCTTCCCAATCTTGTTGGTGGGGGAGTGAGTTAGTCAGTGGTTATGTGGGGCTTGGCTGTTGGCTGGGGTGAACCACAACAAGGACATGAAAAAAGCCACATTCACTTTAGTTGCCATGCTTTAGGGAATAAGCAGCCCTTGAGGTGCAACTTCATGTCCCAAATCCCTGCTCTCTGAAGAGGATTCCAGAGCTTGCTTCTCCTTTATTGTTTGTGCATCCTGTCTTCTGTGAACTTCCAGGTGCCTTTCTGATAAACTCTTTTCTGTTTAATATTGAAACTTCTTTCAAACAACCTTTAATAATAAAGCCATGAGGTAGAACTCTCTTACTTTTTTCCCTATCTTTTTACTGTCATGTTTATGTATGAAGCAAATTATAATATCCAATAAATTTGCAGTCCTGTGAGTTTTTATAAATATTTAAAATGGTTGCACTCTGTTAAAAATTCCCCGTGCATTAGAAATGCAAGAGACTGCAAATTAAATTTATATTGCATATTTGAATATTGGATGTCAGTATATGCTAAAGTTATTTGGACTAAAGCAATTGAAATACCTAATACAAATGCAGTGATTTGCCTTGACACGGTGTCCTGATTCATTGACAGCATCTACAAGCACAGAAAAAAGATAACACGCATTGCAAATTGTTCAGCAAAATTAACAATCAGATCAAAATTGTAATTTGCAAAGCTAAATAGACTGATGTAGTTGTGAAACAATATCAGATTTTGAGGTTTTTTAATTTCTTTTCTTCCTTTGGCTTCTGTTGCTTATTTTCTTGCATTATGGATCTTCTTTCAGTGTGTCTTATAATATTACCTAGTCACTAGGTACTGGGAATACAAGATATGTTTATTTCCATCCAGACTCTCACACAAGTCATATTTCATTTGCTTCAATTTTCTGTCCTTGGAAGCAAAAATGAAAAGTTTGTCTGAACCATCTTCAAGAAGTGTCCTAGCCACTGCTGTCTCACATTAATATTGTAGTTAATACAAATAATGGAAAAGGGAAACAAAGCAAAAGCATAATTTTCAGTGCTTAAACTCTGTCTTTCATTTCCCTTCTATTTCTTACAGATTTTAATGCTGTTTTCAAAAGTCAGACTGATAAGTACTTTCAAGTACGGCAAGGAAAAAGCATTTTTCAGCCTGTCCCATTATGGAGGTTCTTCAGTGTCCTCTTGCCAGGTTCTCACAATCAGCAGTCATATAAGAAACTGGCAATTTAGTTTCTTGGCTGTTGTCCCTACCTATTTTAACCAAAACAATTTTTTTGTGGCTGAGAGATGTGCAGGTTTGAGGGCTCATAATTACCAGAAATATGAAGAAGGCTACAAGTGTAGAAAATGAACACAGGTTCAAGATTTTAAAGAAAGAAGCAACTGTTAGTCTGGTTTAGCTTCCTCACTGCAGAAGTCAGAGCAATCCATGCATTTTGCCTCATGCTGATCCACACAGTTTTAGCCCCATTTAAAACAGTCTTTCAGGAGGCATCCCATCCTGACGTGGAGGCATCTAGAGATGGAGAAACCACTTATTTTGTGAGCTAGGTTTTCTGTTCCAGAATGCACAGAGAAATTCAATTGAAATTTTTCTGGTTGGGGTACTATTTTGTATGCTCTTCCCCTAAGAGATTAGAATCTTTAATATAATACTACTTTATATCTGTAATGGTAATCTCGTCCTTCTCTGTTATAGACTGCACTGACTGAAGCACAGCCAAAGGGGTGAAATGCAGAGCATGAAGCTGACAGAGGTATTCTGCACCAAGAAGTCAAGTGGACATAGAGTGACAGCCACGTGGTGCTTTGGTGCCATGCAGGGCCTGGAGGGAAGAGGTCACACAACCAGACTGGTCAATCACAGGCCTTGAAAAACAGGAAATCAACTGAGTATTATCCTTACGAGACACACGAGAAGTGCAGCTCTTTCACTGAAGAAGAGGCAAGAAGTGTGCCTTGGAGGTGATGTCCAGAGTTACAGATCAATTAACCTTGGATGACAGCACTTATGGCAGCACTTATGGCAGTCTCCAAGCACCTCAGGTCATCATTTACTGTGTTGGTAAGTAATGGGAAAATAGAATAGACAAAATGGAAGTAATTAAGATAAAGTGCAGGGGAATTTAATAAAAAAATAGTGTATATTTCAGAAGCACAATTGCTGCTACCTAACAGGCACTAAGAACTCTATGCTTGTGAGAGGCCAGAAATGATCCTTCATCACCTGTCCTGTAAGAACACTGATGGCCATTGAAAAAATGACCCCAGTTAGTAAGGGAAATGCCACATCCAAAAACCAGCACAGTCAAAAGGAGAGTTTAAATTTATTCAGCTATCAGTAGCAAGACTGGTAAAAGGTTGTTAAGTATGAGTTATGGCTCCATTCCACGTACTACAGCCTGTAGCAGTGGATATTTTAATAAACTTCACTTGGAAGAAAATAAAATTATTTCTGTGAAAATACCTGAGGTGTTTTGAAGATACCAGAATCCAAAGAAATATATGGCAATCTCATGGCAAGCATTCCTATAATGCATAGAAGTGGGGGAAACATAAGCATGTAATGAATATAGAACAGGCTTGAGGAAATAAGTGCTGGTGAATTTAAGCAAACTGTGTGCCTTGAAACGTAAAACAACCAAAGTATATTTCTTCAGTACAACAGTGACTAGTGGGATGCATTTATAAACTGCAGAGCAACTGAACTCCCTATCACATTAAGTGCAAATCCCCGGAAGGAATCAAATGTTTTGAGATTGAAAACGAATGGGGCCTTCACACTAAGCCCATTAACAATCAGTTTGCCCATAAATTGCCTCAGAGCATGCTGTGTGCCAGCCCAGCTCCCCAGCAGGCAGTGGCCACTCAAGGGGAGGAAGATGGAGTGGTGGACTGGAGGGAAGGTGGCAAGAGAAAGGCTGCAAGGAAGAGGTTTTGCCTTGTGTTCCAAAGTCACTGACAACATCACTGCTTGTTGCTGCTGTGACAGGCACACCACCACCAGCAGCAGGGAGGAGAAACCAGTTTCAGGCACAGCAGCCTTGGAATTGTGTTAGGTCCAAAGCTTCCTGGCAAAAAAAAAATCTTTCTTTTGCTGTTATTGCACTAGGTACCTCCCTACTTGGCTTAAGTCTCAAGATAGCCCCAAATTAAAGACTATTCCTACTTACTGATATAGAGTTTTGTGAAGCGAAATAGCACAAGATTCTATCTGATGAATCAGCCTGAACGCTATAATGATATTTGTCAAATAAATACTCTAAACAGAAGTAGTTTCTTCTGTAGCACCCAAAATTAAGTTCATTAGTGTACACAAAGTTGTTAAGTGTGAAGCAAGAGCAAGGCAAAATGTGACAAGGCTGCAGGCAGTTCTTCAGCTCGTGTGCAGTGCAGGGGTGGTCCAGGGACCTTAAGTCCTGCAGTTGGTGGAGATGAGAACTCTTCATCAGCTGTTCTCCTGGCCGAGTTGATAACATCAACTGGACTATGCATAGCTGGACACTGACTATGCACCTTTTTTCCTAGGAGACATAGCATTTTAAAAGCTGTGTATTGTTCTTGGGGAGATAACTCCTCAAGTAACCACTTGATATCTTTACCTGTAAACTTGAGCATTTTCAGTGACAATGTTCATTGCTGTTGTTTCCATGAGGGAGCTCATCTTACTGCTCCGGGGACCTTGAGCATCAGTTTGTCTATGCTGTAGCTACACTGTTGTTCCAAGCTCTACATGAACGCTTATGGGAGGAAAATCACATTTTATTTTAAAAGAGGTCTTGCTTCACTCACTTTTTTTCCTGCTGTGCTTCTCATAAGCACCAGGACAGGTGCCTCTAGGTGGACACCAAATCTGAGACCTTGCCATGCTGCCTAGGTTAGGGAAGGTGACTGATCTCTAGCTTTCTTTGTCCCCTTTAGGAGCTGCTGATGGATTTTGCCTTTCCATCCTATCCCATCCCATGCCGTCTTTATGAGTCCATGAGTTTTTCCTCACCATCGTTTATCTCTTCCTTTGGGCAGCCTAGGACTCTAGTCTGTTCTTTATCTTCCCACTTTGATGGGAGACATTACTGTTTGTGTATTTTAGTTTGGGTGTAAGCTCTCTAGTTGTCCTGAGAAATTCCAAGTAGCTGTGCTGCACTGGGATGTCTGTGACCTGTTGTCTTCATTTGAAAAGACAGGTGTTTGCTAAGGAAGGCAGGAGCCTCCCCTGAAATGGAAAATGTAAACCACCTCCCTCCCTCCAAATTATTAGTAATTTTGAAATTAAGGGGCTCTTGGGCAAAGATGTGGGAGTAGGAATAACAGTTCTTTATTAGGGAAGAAAATAAAAGTAAAATAAAAAATACAGTAATACAGACCAACACTGACAGAGTCAGAATATGACCTGACACTCTGTTGGTCAGGTGTTGGTAGCAGTCCTGATTAAATGGTGGCTGCAGTCCTCCTGAAGTGACAGATATGGTTCTGTTGGAGCAGTGATCCTGTAGAAGGGTGGAGTTTTCCTCTGAAGGTCCAGTGGTGGTGTAGATGGGCCCGGTCCTCCTCTGGGAATCCAGTGGGGAAAGGCTGCTCTGGTGTTCCAAATCTCAGATTATATCCAGGTAGGAATGCTTGGTCCTCCCCATGGGCAGAGCTTCTCACAGTGGGATGATGTAATTTTATCAGTCCCATTAACAGAAGAGATCTCCCCAGAGGGAGGATTGGTTGTGGAAGAGATAAAGAAAACTGCCCAGTTAACAGAAGATAACTGGCCCATCTCTAACAGATGGGGATAGAATACACACCCCAGCTACATCTTCCAGCCTAAGACACCCGTTCATCTGAGCACCACCAGATGCATCAGTCTTATGGCCTTTCTGTTCCCTTGGGTGCTCCTGCAGCCAGACCTACCCACACAGTCTCTGTTCATGTCAATCTTGATACTTCTGTTACAGTTCTCTAAAATATTCAACAAAGCTCTTCAATGACCCTTGTCCTCACTGCTACTATGAAGTGAATTTTTATGAAGTGAAATGAAGGCACAGATCTAATCTTACCTGTCCTTGCAATTCCTAATAATTCAGAGTGTATCATTCAGTATCTACCTTGGCAAAAGAATTCAAGTTGTTAACAATTTGAAATTAGGAATATCTCAGGAAAACATTAAGCTTCAATGAACATATGTAGTGAGAGGAAGCAGAAAATACCTGGGTTCAACTAGCTCGTTCATTCACATCTTCCTTCTGTTACATCTTGCAGTGATTCTGCAAAAACAGCTTTGGTTTGATATTCTTCATTATTATTTTTGCCCCAAGCAGAGGAATGTGGGTTTTAGAGCTGTTTCCTTTTGCCATTGTTAACTTTGAAACAGAGAATAATGCAGTTTTCACTAAGTTTTTTTGTTTTCAGCCAGAAAATACGCTCTGCAGTGCATAACTGCTACATGTGTCTAGCTATCCAAACAGAACTCAAAGACTAGAAGCTGCAGCAGGGCTCATTAGGGATTTTTGTAAATATAATGTTAATACAAAATAGAAAATCAGACCAAACTTTCAAGGGTCCATGACATAAAGTCAATAGACTCACTAGCTTAGCAATAGTAAAATCTTGTTAGTGAAAAAAATACTCAGATGGAGTTTTTTTAGTTTTAACTGGTGCCATTCCCATACACATTTACATACTTATAGCTACTCTGATAGTATTTCTTCCTGCCATGTTCCTGTGCTATAACAGAAAACGGCTTCTGAAATGTAATACCATACAGCCTGGGATACCATACAGAGCTGAATCTTCTCTTGATAGCACTCCAGGATGTTTGACATTAATTTAGAATGCAGTGTCGTTTCCCAGGAGTTATGGGTTAATTCTGAAAAAATTAAATGACCTTCAGTTACATGTTGCATAAATGGTTCTCACTCATCCATATTCAAAGCAAGACTTTTAAAAGAGGCTCCATGTAGCTCATATCTGCAAGTATGATCTCAGGGAAAAATAATTGCATTCAAAATTGCAGTTACTTGACTGGAGGCAAAAAAATTTTTAAATGTCTACCTCTTTCAACAAATCATCTTGTATTTGAAATTTATTTTCAGCTTTCCAGGTGGCTATCTTTGTCAGAGTTTCAGGAAGAAAAATAATATGTATGAACCATAGGTAGTGGATAATTGAGACCTCCTATAAAGGCAAACTATTGTATATGTAAACATCTCAGCAGTGCTAATATGAGTGGAAGTGTAGTGAAAAGCCTTTTTATTTCACACCAGTCAGTCTTAGGTAATTGTTTTCTATGAACTTGTAAGGAGCGATGGCATTTCATTTCATGTGATTAAAACATTCACTTTACTTTTTTGTTAAAAATAATTTTTACAATGCTTAATGCACTTACAGGTACTCCTGGACAAGAGAAAACTGCATTCAAGTTCTTTTAAATGCCTAGACCACCTCAGAAAACTGATTGAGTTTAACACATATTCTTATTTTATAATGAGAGCAAATAAATATTTTCCTTCTGAACAGGGAGTGGGAATTGACAAATGCCTGTTTTCTAGAAGAAATTAAATGCATAGTGGTACCTGCTTAGATGCATAGGCCCCTCAGATGTTTAATATGAAAACCCTTGTTTGCATGAGTGAGTTTCCTCTTTCTGCTCCTGAAGACCTTGCCCCAGACTCTTTACTCCCAGAAAAATATGTCTCTGGCATTTTTTTTTCCAGTGCCTTTTTTTTTTTTCAGGAGGCAGAGCCATTGTGAAGTCCTGTGTGAGAATTTATAATACTCTTAGAATATTTTTTTCGATTTTAGCCCATTTATGCTCCCCAACATTTCCATCTGACAGCCTGAGTCTCACAATGCTGAAGAGAAGGTTGAGTCTTGTGACATAATATGTTTGGGGGTGTTTTTTGTTCCCATTCCATAATTTTGGAAACATTAAAATCATTTTCAAATGTATCCTGAATTTAGCAAGCTCTTTCAGGTGAAATCACAGATGAAAATTGTTTGAGCCTTCTCATTTTCCTTTTAAAGCTTTTCCCTTGATGAAAAGCCCAAATATTCTCACTTATGAAATAGGTGAAGGATATGGAGGTCCAGATTATCCTAGCCTGTAAATATTGATCCCCACACCCAAAACAGGGTCTTAAGAGTCATTAACCACCACTCCTTTCCTATTATGTGCTCCTTTTCAGATCCTTTTCATGCTTGGAAATGCATGTGGTTTGGTACGGAGAGCAGGGCTACCTGCAGGGTGTTAAGGGCTGGGAGGAAGTGTCAACACCTGTGGTTTTACTAAATGAAACTGTGACTGAATGAAAAAAGAAAAAAAAGGAAGAGAGAGACAGATTCCACGTCCTTGAAGACAGAGTTGGGAACTGCCCACAGATTTCAGTGCAATCTCTCTGAAGCAGCAAAGGTGCATTCTCTGCCTTCTGAATGGGATGTATACCTTAGCCCTAGGACCATGCCTGTGGGTTGGGGAAGAAAAGGGCACTACAGATGGTTTTCTGTGTCTCCATTTGCTTGCTGTTTTTTGCAAATGCACCCAAATTGAAAAAGGGTTGTGCAGATCAAAATCCATCTCCTATTTTTCCTTTTCCCTCCCCATTTTTCATTTTTGTGGTTTATTTGCTGTTTACACTCCTCTCTCCTTACAAAAACAACAACAAATAAACCAACAGAAACTCTAGTTATCTGCATCTACTTCTACCTACTTTTCTGGTTTTACTGCAAATATGTAAAACTATCTTGTCCTGGATGGTTGTTGCAGAGACAGAGCCATAGGTGTTCTGATAGACCTAAATGGTTCTGAATCCACCTCTTGTGTTTCCCCAAGTAATTTTTCACTGAGGCCCCAGTTCCTTTTCTCTAGAGCCCCACGTTTTATCTCAGTTAAAGCTGTGTAGAGGGCAAACTGTAAGCCCTTCACTCTGGCTTTCCTTAGTATGGGCACATGTCACCAGCTTAAGGAAAAATCTATTAAAAAAAAAAAAGAAAACAATTTATTCTGTAAAGCCTATCACAGGAATTAGGAGACAGTCTGAGGCTGGGACATGTGGGTTGCCTGTACCTGTCTTCATAAAGAGGGAAATTAAATGTCTAGAAGAAGAGGGCTTGAGGTATACACCCAGAAATTCTGAGAAGTGCAGGTGGCAAGATCCAGTGTATATTGACATGGTTTTCTAAAAAGTGTACGTTGACATGGCTTTCTAAAAACTTGTTTTCCTGAGCAATATGACCCTTCTGTTCTATGCTGGTAATTGTTTCAGGAACAAGTCAGAAGTTCTCTACACAGTGTTATAAAAAAGAAAAAGTAGGAAGCAGCCTGGGAGAAAAAAATTCCCTGTCAGAATTACTCTGAGACTTTGCACCTTCAAAGAATAAGAAAAATCCCATGGTCATAATTCTGAAGAAGAAATATGACAGATTGAAATGACCAGAAGTAGTATTATAATATTGTTACTTCTCTGTACCTGTGGGTAACAAAGACATATCTTTCAAATATAAGTTTTATTTTATAATCTTACGATATGATTCTTTTCCATTAATTCATTTTGCGTTGATATTTTTGCACCCTATATTTATACCTGCCATTTACAAAATTTACTTAATTTGCATATTTATTTCATGAACCGAATTCCATATTGTCAAAAAGAAATTGAATGGCTGAAACAATGCACAGTGAATTTTTCATTAATCTGAATATAAATTTAATAGCCACATTGTTAACTGTGTTGTTCAAACACTGCACAATCTGCTTAAATATTAAAGGGTTTTTTTTTCTGCTGACACTATTTTCCTATGGAAAATGTTTTGTTAGCTTCTATTTGAGACACATTACTAGGCACTGTAATTGCTGATTTGTTCATTGATTTTCAAGCTATGTGTTTGTTTATTTTCACAATATTTTAAATTCAGAATAGCAAATTAGAGACAAAAATAATGTACATATCCACTTTCACAGGCTATCTATAGATATTTCTGGGTTTTCTATTGACTCTAGCTCTCTGTGTAAGTTTTACCAGGAGACCTATAACCTACCTTGCAAATTCCTAAGAACCAAAATAGCAACAGCTGTACATTGTCACTGCGCTAGGAGCCATCCTGAGAGGAACAATGCACAAGGGTGAGAAATAAGACAAGGAATATTGACTTCCATCTGACAAGAGTCAAGCAAAGACTATTTCCATGAAGTGTTGTAACTATATTTTTGATCACCTCCCTGTGGCTTGAGTATAATGGTCCTTGGAAACCCTAGGCTATGCTAGATTTAGGACCCTAGCTCTGCACAGTTGACAGAGAACATATAACATTATACTTGCTACTGGCTCAAAGTCTGCATTGTAGGTTCCATTTTTCAGTCCCCGATGGGATTGTACCTTGTACTTTTAGGAGGTATCAATTTTGCAAAGGCTTTACCCTTTCTTCATCATAAATACTCTTGCTTGAATAGAAATTTCAGAGTGCTGAAGCATCAGTTTTTAGGTCCTATGAAGAAATTGTGTATACAGCCCTAGACCCTGCTCACTGCAGTATTTATTTGATTTATGTGACAATAAGGTTTGTAAAACCTCCGTTGTTTTCTAGTCCGTGGATCGTGAGAACTGCCTTTCAGAATTGGATCGAACATTGCTAATGCTGTCTATAAACAACCCAAAACAACACTCGGGGGAGTGTAAATAAACCTGGAGCTCATTAATCCCTATCAGCTGCTGCACTGTTGTCATTGAGAGACTGCTCTATTTAGCAATCCAGGTGAAGTCATCTCAGTACTCCAGGAATTTTTCCTGAGGCACAGCTACAAATATGCTGCACAAGATTTACTACACAATTACACAGCACAAGCTCTAAGAGGAAAAGTACCTCTGAATACAATAGGATCATTTAGGATGGTGGATGGAGAAGTTTTGGAAGAGATGGTTCGAAGTTCATGTTCTCTCGATGACAGTACTGGCTTAAGTTCCCTTGTGCATCAATGAAAGAAATTTTTGGACAGAAAAAATAGGCTATGTTTGGATTTGTTCATATGTGGAAAACACAGGTAGTATCAAAACTTTCTGCACATGCAGTGTCCAGATTTCTCTACCAGTGCATGTCGGACGCTAAGGGTTTTCCAGGTTCCCAAGGACTGAACACTAGTTTTTCCATAATTACAGGGAAATTATTTGTTTTTTAAAAAATCCCTCACTGAGAATAAAGTGCCTAAATGCTCAGTGAGACTGAAAGTTTGAAATCTGGGCTTTATGGAATTCAGAAGGGCTTTATGCATGCTGAAGCTTTTCACTGCCAGTGCTTGTGATTGGGCTGAAGAATTGATATCTTCAGAAAGGTGACTGCACATGCCATTTCCTTGTTTGCAGGAGATTAAGGGCTTTTTCTTTATCTTTTCTCTTTTATTGCTTTAGGCATGACAGGAAGCTGACACAAAGTGTGATCACAATTTGTATATATCTAACAGGTGTAGATTGTGTCAGGACAAAGATCTACCCCATTCACTAATCTGCCTTCTGGAATTTGCCTGGGGAACAAATGTAAGCACCACACTGTTGTCTAAGTCCCCATAGTAACCTGTGAATGTAACTTCATCCTTGCATGCAAGAGCATGCAAAGGCCACAGATAATGCAGGCAGAGAGCAAAACATTTGCAAAAAGGCTCTGCATTTGCTTTCTTTGCATAATTTCAAACAAATTTCCTCTTAGCGTGACATTTTGATTAGAATCATCAGTTTGCAGCTACTTCTTACTAGTGACAAATACTTGGATTTAAATTTTCTCTTCTGGGTTCCTGCATAGCACAGGGGGAAAGAAGACCTGTGTCCTGCTGGGGACACTCTTCCTGATGTAGGACAGACTCTTCCTGAGTGAAGACAGTGATTGGATACCTTCCCTTTAGCTTTCTCTTCCCCAGACTAATCAAATGTAGTTATCTCAGCCTCTCAATACATCATGCTCTCCAGTCCCTGATAATTTAGTAGCATTTCACTGGCCTCACGCTGTTTGCCGGTCTCCCTCTTGCTCTGGAGGGCCTGGTTACAATACTCCAGGTGTGTCATCACAAAGGCTGAGTGGAGGGAAGTAACATTTTCCCATAGTATCATGGTTAAATCATGGTTCCATAGTATTTACTGTCCGTTCCTGTAAACACAGTTCCCAAGAGTACCAGGAGTAAATAACATAACCCTTTTAACAATTTTATGGTCTTAAGTCACTGTGTTCTCATTTGCAGAAGTTCTGATAACTCCTTGGAACAGCTGAAACCAGGTGACTTACTTTGAGCAAAGATTTTATTTATTGAGGCTTCCGAAAAATTATTTTAAAATGAGCCCAGCCTATTGCAATAATAGCCACATCTAGAGGATATATTGTTATTTTTAAAATTATTTGTGCCTTGTTTCTGGTCTTTCTGATAGGTTGTGCTCATTCAAGAGATTTCTAAGAAGCCGGACTTCAGTTAGTGAAACTCTCAGACATTGAAACAAGCACCACAGAATAGTAGAAGGACACTGCAAAATATGGAAATTCTGTATATGAAGCAAAACCAAATCACATCTTGTGCTGAAGTGGAAAGGAGTCACCTGTGAAGACAATGTAACCTTGAATTTTTTTGTCTATATCACGATACATAACTATCTTGACATTTTCTCTCAATTGAACACTTCTGAGCCTTTATAACATTCTTTTAAGAATATTTTTTTCTTCTAATTTAATAATAAAAGAAGCTTGTTGAGCTAAAGAATTAGGTTGTACCTAAAGGTCAACTAATATACACTAATAAAACTGTGCAGAATATGAAATATTCCTTTTTATGTATCATCTGTTATTTATGGTATTTCTTAGAACCTGCACTGAATTAGTGATATTCAAATATCCTTTCAGGATAGCTACTCAAAGGAGAATAAAATATATCGTGGTACAACTGGAGTTGGAAAAAATCAGCCAAGGGTTAGAGGAGCCAAAGTTCTAATAAAATACAATTCTAAGTGTAAAAACTAAGTTGTCAGTATTGCTACTAAGCTGCTCTTTTGGGCTATCAGGTGAGAAACATAATTGAAATCTCAGGTGAAAAACATAACTGAAATCTCAGGTGAGAACATAATTGCCCCAGATCTGTCTCAACACACTTCCAAGCACCAGTGCTCAGCCGGTGTTGACTGTGGCTTGACACCCACCTTATGCACACCCTTAAAGGGCTGTGGAAGCCAGGGACTTCTCCAAGCCGTGTGTTTAGCTCTGGCTGGTGTTTCCTATCTACCCTGAGACACCACAAAGGGAGACACACAGGGAAACAGAAGGTGCCTTACAGTCCCCTTTTGCCCAGGAGTCTATTTGACCAAGAACTGTCGCTCATGACGGAGCAAGAAGTTCTGGACCCTTCCCTCCTTATCCAGCTCCTCTGTAGGTTGGACATCCAGCTCCTTCTATGCCTAAAACATTTTTTAGTTGAAGCAGGAACTACAGCTGTTTGTTCTCAGATTAGATTGATGCTGCCAGCTGATAGCATATCCTGGGGTGTGGAGCTGACCTCAGACCCACAGCTGTGCTTTATTCATGAAGAAGAAAGCACAGGTCAGACAGGAGAAAATGAGCCCAGGTACTACGGACTAGCTCCTCCCCTCATGAAATGCATGATCATTTAGATAATCTCTCAGTCTCAGAGATTCCTGTCTGTCTGTATTCTGTGTGAACCAGATTAAAATCCCTATTTGCTAATACCTTATTCTGCTAGTTGGGTGTAGTAAACACTGAGGAGTAACACCATAATAAACTTCAGAATTTTAATATTTAATAGTCTGAAACAATTTGAATGTGAGAGATGGCTCATTAATTTTTGGTTTCCTCAGTCATTAAGGCAAAACTAGGTAACATGATACCTTTGGATGTTACCTTGTCCTTCTCCTTTCCCTGGTTTTCTCATGCCTTTATTATTCTTGATTGGTGTTTTCCTAACCTATTATTCTCAAAAACTTTCAGAATTGTCTATCTCACAACCCCTCCAAGCCTAGTCCTATGCTTCATTATCCATCCTATGAGATTTTGCTTCAGTTTTAAGCTACTTCATATCCACTCAAAGGCATGGGGAACTGATCACTTTTTTCTTATGTTTTGATATATGATCTCTAAATTCTGTCACTCTAGACTAAGACATTTAAAATTGTCCACTCTTTCTCTATGAGATCAATTTTATTACTTTGAACTCTACCCTAGTTCCCTTTTTTTATTAAGCATATTTATTACTGCTGGATACACTACTCATTAATGGCTGAGGCTAAAAAAATCCCCAGAGAACAGCCTGCTGTATTTGGTAGATTATATTCTTGTGTGTACACATATGCATCAGTATGTGTGTGCGTGCATATTCTAGTGGAGTGCTTGTCTTGTCTTCCTAACAGCATGATTAGATTCATTAATATTCAGCTTAGAATCAAACCTTTCTTTCAAACTCAAATTCTTTCCTTCAGAACTACTCCCTAGCCTTCCGCACATGCAGCCTATCTACCTACAGTACATCATCTTTCATGTCTTTATTGACTGCACACTATTTGTTAGGTTCACATAATCATCCTAAATTCTAACCCTGTTTTTCCCTGTTCTTTCATCCCCACCTCAAGTTCAGTGCCATCTGCAAACTTCATATTCTGCTGTGAAAGTTCTTAACAGAAAAATTGAGTAGTAGCCATCTGAAGAGGGACCTCTTCAAAAGTCGATTGGCATGTCTTCCATTTTGACACCAATCATTAATAAACACTTTTAGTGGTTACCAAATGCTCAAGATTTATACTCTTTCATAAAAATCTCTGTATGACAGGCTTTTCTCCTAACTTGTTTTCAGAAATATCATATAAAACTGTCAAACCTTTCTAAAGTGAGGATATGACATATACCTCTCCTGCTTTTTTTCTCTTATGGAACACTTAAATCAAATTTACAAACTCCAGACTGGCTGGTCTTCTTGTCATCATCCAGGTGTCTGTAAATTACAGATTGATTATTTATTACTATATTTTTTTTCCTGAAACCCCATCCTTGCTAGTATCAAACTCACAGTACTTCCTTTATCCTTTCTTTAAAACTTGCTATATATTTCCTCATTTGTAGTCTTTGGACCACATCTGTTCTCCATGAACTCTGAAAATTGTCGATGGGTTTTGTTTGAGATTCTTTCAGTCAGTTCTCTAAATGCTTTAGCATGAGGCTCATCAGTCTTAGTCAATTTTGAAGTCTGCACATTAGGTAGAATCAGAGGTGTGCAAGAAAAAGACAAGACAAAACAGGTACAGGTTGCACTTAGACAAATGGGGGGGGGAAATCGCAACAAGAGTTCCCATAAGGACTTGAACAAGTTTCTCAGCGAGGTTGTGGAGTTTCTATCTGGGTAACCTGGGAAAATGTTGAAGCTGGCCCTATTTGAAAGGGGTAGGGACTAGATTACTGCAGAGGGCTCTGCAGTGTACATGATTCTAATAAGCTGTATTGACTTTATCACTCTTCTTTTTTCCTCTGAAGTTCAAGGTTAGACTGATTTTTGTCTCTGATGAGTGGACATGATCAAGCCAGATGTAATCATAACAAAATAATGGTTAAGTAGCAACTGAGCTATTATCATTTTCTGCCATCCTCCGTCATACTCAATGACAGCACCAGTACCCCATCCCTTTGTGCCATTTGTTATTGCTCATCAGCTGGGTTCCCAACTCTTCTGGGAATAAAATAGGTAGGAGACATTAGTGACAAATATTTGTAAATTGCATCACCATGGTTATAAGATGGTGTTTCATGTTTCTAAGACTTTCTCTTAGAATTTGCTTTTATTGTTTTTCATACCCATCTCATACTTCTGATTAGTTTCCAGTACTATGCTATCAGGTATGGCAAGGAAAAGGCTTTTGTGTGCGTGTGTGTGTGTGTGTGTTTTAGCCCTTAGTGTGCTTTATCATAGGCCTAGGCAAACAATAATTGGCATCAGTCAGTTAAACAGATAAGCCAAAGAACTCTTTCATCTGTGTAAGGTCATCTATCTCAAAGCACATCTCCCCTAGGGAGATGTACTGGGGGCTCAGTCCACGCTGTGCCATGAAGAGATTCATCACTTACACTCTAAGTAAAACCAAATTATTACTTTCTGCTTCTTTGGTACACTTAGTCATGGCACAAAGAGGACCTGTGACCTGCTGAGTTTCACATCTATTTAAGAGTGTTAAAGCTTAACTGGGATTACAGTATTTTCTGCCACTTCCATTTCTTGGGGCATATTTGCTGCAGTCAGTTCCTAGGAAGGAGCACATGTTTTTGTTCATCTCTCCACCTGAGCCCTTACCTTTCTGTGCACAAAGCCTGCAGCTGGTTGGCCTGCCAGATAGCTCTTCCTTCTGTGAGAGCTGCTGTGTGCCTCACTGTAAATATAGCCAGCTTGGCCAGCATGATCATTGCTTCATAAACCATTTGTCATGGCCCTCAGGGTATTGCATGTGCCCTTTACAATGCTAAGCACACAGAGGAAGCTACAAAATAATGTATCTGATTATTTATTCTGGAAAGTAATTTCTGCTGAATGAGAGAACAGCAATGACTAATATGTTGTGCCAGCTCTTGGCAGGCTGACCAGCCCAGAAAACTGACCAGCCTGCAAAATCCCTTTGTTTGTCATCATCCACCAAGTAGAGATGCCTTTCTAAACCTCTTTTTGAGCTCTTTATAAGTCCATCTATTTTCATTCTCCCTTTATATTTTCTCCTTTAACATCTTTCTATATTTGCCCCAAACAAAGCCATTTTTTTTCCCAGCTGCATCTCTAGCAAAATGGGAAGTTAAGGTGTACTATTTTTGGGTAGAGTGTTGACACCAATTCACTGAGTCTTAATATTTATTTTTATTTTTTTAATAAATCCAGAGTGTTTACATATCTGAGAATTTGACTAACATTATACATTAACATGAAATGACTTAACTTTCTGATTTACATAACTTTTCACTTGTTTCTCTAGAATGTGGTAATTCAAGTTTTGATACAAACATTGTTTATGATTGTGTATATTGTACTTGCTGTGAAACATATTAGCTTGTAAATCCTTGTGAACAGCTAGCTTGTCTTATGTCTTATCAGCAGTTCACCGGGGTGATGCACATCCATTCAAATGTCTAACTACTTTTTTTTTTTAATTGTTAGGCTTTCTGAATCATTATCATATTCTTTTCAGCTTTCCTACATTTTGCCATGATTGAAGAACGACTCTGTGCAATATGAACATGACTGGCAATTGTTTCAGTGTAAATAAGTTTAAAAAAACTTTAGTATTTTAAAAAAGGAACTACTTTTAGAAGTTAACCTTGTGTAGGTATTTCTAAGTTCACACATATATTTCTAATTTATTCCCAATTATGACTTCTCAAATTTCCTTTTACTATTTTAATGAAATGTAGTAAAAATTGAAAAAAAATAGTAACAATTTCCCAGAAGAAAAAACGATTTCTATCTCTATTTTGAGGTAATGGCATATATTAATCTACAGATGCTAATTTCACATAAGCATGAGCAATCAAAGTGTTAAAAGAGGTAATTGTCAGGGCACTAAAGCAGATGTCCTTGCATCCCCTTTGCTGATTGTGGTTTCACATAAAGATCAATGTCTTGCTTCTCACACATATGCAAAGAAAAAATTTATTTTTCCTTTTGCATTCTTTTGGAAAATTCAAGAGACAGGGAGCAGTAGCAAAGGATACCACTGATGTATCCTAATGGAAGCACTCACCAATAATTGTGAGCAGCATATACACTGTGGGAACTCTGAGCAGCATATTGTTGTGAGATGCTGGACCCCTAGAATCATGCTGATACACTGTGTCCTTCAAGGCATCATAACAAATGCAATATCAGAAAAATCTACTGGAAATAAATACTGAGAAAAAGTGGTTCACTAGAGAGATCATTAAAAGACTTTCAGTGGTGTACACAGGCACAATCTGGAAAAGCAATTTATTATCCTATGCATTTGGTAGCCTGGCACATATGCCCTTAAGTGACAGGTTTGGTTAGTTCCTATAGAAATGATTCTGATTATTATTGTTTTTATAACACCTCTTCCAGTGGTTAGTTGAAAGTGCTGTCCACAGGCTATCCATTCTACTAGGATTTCAAATTCATTATGGTCATTTTTCAGAACAAGGAAATCCATTTTCCATTACCCAGAAGATGTTAGCTTCATGCGTTTCTGAAAGAGCACAATTGTGGTGGTTGCTGATGGTGAGTGAGTAATTGACCAGAGAAACTTTTTGTATCCACTTTGGCATGATAAAAAGCTAGTGCTGTTCAAGGGAAACATTATAAGCTTTTTCTTTGTACAGAGAACTCATTCTTTGTCCAGGTAGTAAGTGCAAATAATTACATGCCATTTAGTTGAATAAAAAGATAGATGACAGAAAATAGGGAGAAACTATAGCAAAGAGAAGAAAAAAAATTGCTATGTAAAACTTATAAATCATTTTTACCTCCACATAGTCCTTGAGATAAGAGGTACTAGTCTGCTTAGCTACTCTGAAGAGAAATTGATCTTAGAATTAGTACCACATTCTTACAACTTAAAGGAAACACCTTTTTTACATCCTTCTGAGAACTCCCTGGTTTGAGCCTTCATGGCTTGAACTCATCCAATGCCATGGGATGAGCTTTGTCCCAAAGCAGGGTGAGCACAGTGGAGGAGTGGAAATTGGGGTCAAATATCCACAAGCACAGAAACCAAACTGGGGCTCAGTGACTGTCCCCATGCAGTGCCTCAGCACCTGTGTCTGGAGCTCAGTTATCTGTTTCATTTCTGGCACTCTGGTTTTTCCACTCCTTCCAGTCTGGCGGAGGTGGTAGCAGGTAGAGGTCACATTTCAGATTAACATATGTCCTCCATAGTGATTTTTCAAAGTAATCTTGTTATGCTTATTTTTTGACAGTCAAAAGAGAGGAAGGAGCATGGGGGACCATGACATGAAAAGCATTTCTAACAACCAGAAATAGGGCAGACACAAAGCTGTCAAAGGAAAACAAATCCTGTTAAGCTCAGCCTGTTCATACAGCAAAATGGGTTTTCTTGCAGTTTATGTTTTATAATACATATAATCTTATAATCTTCATGACTCAGTTTCCTAAGTTGGGAGTACTGTTCTGTTCTTTTAATTAGTAAGTGAGAATAACAAAACATAAATGAGATACTCTATTGCAACATAAATTTGGATTCTCTAATTTGAAGTAGAACATAATGCTGTAATTTAACATTGAACAAATTCTGAAGTCTAAAGACATCACAATTAGAGAATAATACATTTTTGCAGGGCTAGGTATATCAATGGCAATATAGAAGGAAGCACTGAGGGAATTTAAGTACCATTGAGGAAGATTTTGATAATTCATTAAGCATGGAGGACAAAACAACAGAAGACTGCAAATGAAGTTTCCCAAGTGTAAGACAAGAAGAAAAGAACAAAACCGCAAATTGTAGCTGAATAGAATACTAAAACTCTGATTTCAGCCTTCTTTGAGACAGAAGAGCTCAAAAATATATAATTTAATAAAAGCTAATCAGCATAGATCCATTACTGGAAGCCCAAACTTCAGAAATTTGATTATTTTTGTATATATTACAATGGCTGTGAAAGTCATAACATATCCATATTTCAAGAAATATTTTAAGCCATACTGCAGAATATATTATTCTGCAGAATATGAGGAAAGGTGCCCAGAGCAGCTATCAGGTAAGCGCAACAATCCCTGACTCAGGGACAGATGAACCCAGTGGCTCAGGACACAGGTACACTTCTCTGCAGCAGGTAAAGGAAGGATTTGTGTGCTACAGCATGTCCTGCCACAAGGAAGGGTAACCTGACAGGATGGCCTAGATCCTCTTCCTGTCAATCAAGACAATCACAGCCCTCCTGACCACATCTAGCAACAGGGGATTTCATCAGTCTTTTCATTAAGATACCATGGGTTAGATTTGGTTTGCTGAGATACCTACCTCAGAGCTGTAGGTTTGGTTTTCCGCTGAAACACTCTTCCTTCAGCTGAATGCTGCTTCCTTATCTATCAGTGAAATGTGGCTAACTGTTCTGAAGCCCTCCAGGGGATATTTGTTCTGCTGGATCTGGTCAGAGCTGTGAGAAGATGAAGCTTCCATTCATGGGTTGTATTTACAACACTCACTGCCTTGTTTGAGTAATTTAATTCCTCTTGGCCTCAACTATCCTATGTAGAATAAAAGAAAATATGTCTTCAATCCCGTCTGGGGGGTTTTAGCCCTTTATATGACAATGACTATATTCCTACTAAGCTTTTTTTGTTTTGAAAGCCCACAATTGTCATTAAGAAAACTCAGTGCTATTGCAGTGCCAATAGATATTCATCAAAGAGTTGTGTTGTGTTTATTATGGGTCATGTGCAAGCCAAGCTCTTTACATGCCTGAATAAAGGAGAAATATTTTGCCTTTTTTTTGTTGTTAGGATTCCTCTCACTGTCTCATCCTCTGAACAGTTCCAAAGTGGTTGTCTTTGCCAAAATTTTAGTGACATTGAACTCTACTAGATATCCGCCTCCTGTTTTGACAGCTCACATGATGCATATCATTCTATGCTCATTAATCAAGGTCATGCTTATGCAGAGAGTAAAAACTGTCACTGGTAGCAGATTCTCTTTTTTGACGGATTTTCCTTATTCAAATGCATGATAGACATAAGAACAATTCTTTTTTTTCACTTCTAATTTTCTTCATAATATGTTCAATTTGCAAACCATCTGGAACTGAGTTTTAAATCAGACACACTTTGGTTGTTCATGCTATTGCTAGATGGTGTAAACATTCACATTACACACATGGTAAGTTAAATGTAATCAACCATTTTGTGGCCTTCCTCCCCAGTGAAAATAGAAAATTCTTGGGGTTTAGCTGTCTGTCACAGTGAATTAAAAGTACAGAAATTTATCTTTGAGGTGACTGCCTCTGATTAAAATGATGGAAGAGCTCTGTGTATGAACCGATAATAAAAAAAAAATATGCATCATTCAGAAATAAGGGTAAAAATATGGAAAATTCAAACACTAGTATCAGGAAAAGTTGGAGTATTTAAAGCTGGATCTACAGCCTCCTCTGTACCCTGTGTAGCTGAGTAAGTAATTGCTTTTGAGATAGTGATGGCATTTACATGTGCAGTTTTTTCCCCGAGTCCCAAACATGTCTTCTTGTTCAAAGAAAACAGAAGACTTCTTTTTGATGTTCTATTACTGATATCTGCTTTTGTTATATATTACAACGTTTCCTTTGGCTGAAGATACCATATTCTCTATAGAGAGTGAAAAATGATCTTAGGCTGCAAGAAAAAGACCTTGTACAGGTTCAGAGTGAAATAGCATATTACTCATTCAGTTGTCACACTTATTTACCATATTACAGCTGTCACTGTTTGTAAATGGTGATGCTATCTCATTATTTTCCAGCCTGCCTGCAATTAACCTCTTATTTTGAGAGTGGTGAAAAACATGCAGTAACAGCATATAATGTTTCAAACATATTTCAAAGTGCATCTTTGTCACTTCAGTCACTCATGAGGGAATCAAATGCTTCCTTACTGATTTGCATGCATCCTGGTCATAAATTATTCTTATCCTTAATATCATGTATTAGAAAAAAGTAATAAACTTCACTAATGGATTATATGTTTGTCATCATTGTCTGAATTTTAATAGCTCCTGAATCTTGAGCATAAGTAATGCAAGCAGTAACAAAGAGATTGAGAGCTCAAAGGAGGTCATCTTAACTCTGGAGCTGTCTGTGATGAAGACTGGTCAGTCTAGTCCCAAAATGTAGCCACTGTGCTGTCACCCTTAGCAGGACTTCCAGTACCCAAATGTACTAGGCGTCCAGTGCGCAATAAATGCTGAACTGCTACTTAATTACATTTTCACCCTCACATAAACTGTGTGGTAGCATACCTGCTTTAACATTTGTACTCTGTTTAAAAGTCAGCCTTGGGGACCTAAGTTTAGCACCTTACCCTCCCTCTGTGGCCGGCTACAAAACTGCTCCAGAAGGCAATTCCACTCATCCTCAGATGGTGTTATAATAGGTGAGACAAACTGTTTCACTGGCATTGCTATTCTCTCTAAGAGCAAAATTGGGAGTGAAGAGCTTCAATTTGGGCTAGGAACTCCTGACCTCTGGCATTGATTGGGCTGTGCCTGCTGATTTTTTCCTTTTTCTTCTGAGAGACAGCTGTTCTTAGCTAATCATCTGGTTTCCCACCTACAGACAGCAGAGAGCAAAGAGACTCTCCGGGGATGATTCATCCTCTCCAAAGATAAGTATCTGACACAGGTGGGTGTTAGTCAAAGTAGAAAATGTACTGTAAATTCATTTCTGCTGGTATTGTTCACTACTTAAGCAGTCTCTTGGGAGGAGAGCTTCTTATCTGATTCTTGCTTCAGAGAAGAGGGTAGCCTACCCACCAAATTGCTGGAGGATGAGATCTCCTGGATGTTAGTCTGAGCATTGTTTCCCTGCATAAATGAGGGAAGTGCAGGAGGAGAGGAAGGCCCTTGGGAAAGGCATCAGCAATGGAAAGTATTTTGGGACATGTAAGAGGGTATGTGTGAGAGGCAGTGATTACTGAAACAAATAGAAAAGGATTTTTAGGAGAAGAATGGTACAGGAAGTCAAATAAACTAAAGATTAAAGAGCACAAAAGATGTGGGGGAAAATGAATACAAATGCCATCAGAAATGGATGGTAAATACATTATAAAACTTGTATGGGAAAAGATGCCTCAGAGCAGGAGATTTTGAAGAGGCTATTTACAAAATGAAAGAGTGAGCTGTTGTCAGCTAAATAAAATAAATGTTTTATTACTTCCATTTCAAGATAAGTTTCTGACAGAGGCAGTTAAAGTGTTTGGTAAATGTGCCAGTTAGATATTCCCAGGCCAGGCAATTAGAAAGAGGTGAGTTCCATATTGCCTGAATTTGAAGTTCAAGTGTTTGAATAATGCTTTCAGATACCTGGTGTGATTTTTGAGGTTGTTGTGTGCAGAGCCAGAAGTTGGACTCAATGATCCTTGAGTGTCCCTTTCAACTCGGGATATTCTTTGATTCTATAATTTACCTGTGTTTACTCAATGAAACTCACCACTGGGTCCTAAGAATATTTAGGAATTTTTCAATCTGGCCAGATATTTGTTCTGGTTCTAGTAGAAACACTTTTCTACTGAGTGGATCTCCATTCACTAAAGTGGGAGTTCAGCTCTTTAATGTGTCTGTAAACACCAACAGGTGGAATTGGATGTGTTAATTTTGAATGGAATCTTACTCTCCTAGGCTGTGCTATCCTGCTCACATGCACAGTTAACCCAATTATTTTTTCCTTTCCTTCATTATTGTTCTTTATTTCCATAAGGATTTGCTTTCTTGGACAGTAATAAGTATTTGGCCATAGCTAAGTAGATTCACAGTGCACTATTTGTGATGTGTTAACCCCAAGTGGACAGAGAATTCTACTTTTGTGTAAAGATGGGATAAACTGTGGTTCATTAAGACACATGAATGTATCACTTACAAGTAAGAAACATAGACTGGGAGTCACTTCACCTGATTTAAGGTCATCACTTGTCCTAGCTCTAAAGATTTAAATAATGCTTTTCTAAAACAGATGTCTTAAATGCTCAGGTAGAGAGGTGACTTTGTCCAGAGAAAGACCCTGCTGTATTTAGGTGCTTCACTTTAGTATACAGGACTTGACTGTGTGGCTGCAGTTCAGAGTGTTCACTTGGAGTGTTTGGACAGACAGCAAAATTCTACCTACACTGCACCTACCATGTAAGCTAGAGCACAGAGCTGTGTTGTAACTTAGACTAAAATAATTATTCCCAGGCTGTTTATTCTTGCCTGTTAATGTTGGTCATGACACAAGAGAGCAGGCCTGATTGTGGTCCTTGGATGCAATTATGATACAAACAAAACCCAACAATTTGACAATTAGGAGGTGAATGGAGCAGGGACTCTTTTGAGTTCTTTCATGTCAGAAAAACACTTCATTCCTCTCTCAGTATTAAAAGTAAATCCCCTAAAGTTCCTAAATGTCTCTAAGCCACTTTTTAGTATGACTTAGCTACTGGTATTTGCTAGCACTGCTCAAAAGTCTGAGAAGGAGACTTAAGCTGTATATCAGAAATGCCAAATGGTCAGCATAAAACGACATCAGTGTTTTGTCAAAGTGCTGAGACAAATGGAAAGTTCTTATCTTTTTGTTCCAGGCTGACAGCTGAGTTTTATTCTTACTGAAAAAGAATATGAGCAGAGTCTGTTTCAGTGCAGAAATCTGAGCATTAGAAGTCTAGCCATGACTCTGGACTAAAACTGATCCATGAACCAAGAGAGACTTAAAGAATAATGTTAGTTTCCTTCATTGAATTAGGTAATAGAATCATAGAATGTTTTTGTTGGAAGGGACCTTAAAGATCTTTTTTAACACGCTTGCCATGGCAGGGATGCCATTACCCTTACTAACAGTATCTCCTGTCCCTGCCCTCCCTCCCATTAATCCTGACCCATAAACTCTTCAGCTCCTCATCCAAATCCAGGTGAAGCTTCATGCTGGTCACTGTGTTGTAAACGATCAAATCGGAAACCAAATTTATAAGAAAATTTAGCAATGATTTATTAGATCATTTACAAAATAGAATTTTGAGGAAAAGCCACCACAGCCAAGGTAGCATCAACCCCGGGTGCTGGCACTGGGTGAACCGAGATCCGACCGACTGGTTCACCCTGACTGCTTCATTCAGTGAGTGTATATACAGTTTATTCTGCCTGAGGCAGAAATGACCGAATGTTCCTTTGTGTCCCTTCACATGTAGAACTGGGGCCATACATGTGCAGTAATAGACAAAAGTGAGTCCAGGTGTCTCGATGGTTGTCTGAACACTTCGGAAGAGTCTGCATTCACATGTAGCAGAGTGGCGCTGGTGCTTGAGTATGGTAGATGCAATCTCGCAGGTGCAGGCCCCTCGTGAGTGGCTCTGACATTCCAGGGAAGTCCGCAGTCATGGCCCAGGAAGTTTGATTCATACGTTAACAGACTTGATATTATCTTAACATTGTCCAGGAACTAACTGAATAAACATAAGACTCTGCTCCCAGCCAGGTGGTCAAAGACACAGCTTTGATTTTTCAATATTTTATACATAAATAGCATGGATTATCTCTACCATGTACTACAACTGGCATAGAGGGTGACATTCCCTCCTTGTCCTCCTCCTCCTTTAATCAGTCCTCATTGGGAATGCTTTTTACTGTTCACATTAGAACTCTGGCAAAACAAATCATCTATTTTAACATTATAAGTCACTTCTGTGAAAGCACTTGACTGAAAGTTGAGGTTCTTCTTCTGCTGGGTCCAGCACTTGCAAATGTGAGTTCCTTCCCATACAAAGCAGTATTAAACTGCCTTAAGAAGTTCAAAGAGAGAAATGAAAGGTACCTTTGTAGGTGACTTCCATTCACATTTGAGATCTAGCCTATCTAACCTCTGCTATTGGCCTCTGTGGCTTTGGGCTCTGTGTAGGGCAAGGAGGAGACAGCCATGGCTGGCTGTCATCAAGGGATGCATGTAATTTTCAGACTTTTCCTTGTTTTAAAATAGACTCTAATTGTTGGTAGTCTTTTATAGCAGTACGAGAGCAGTGGGCTGCTTATCAGCAATTTTAGGTCCAAAAAAGTGGGATAGACATATTGCATATGTTGCAACTTTCTTGCACCAACATCTGAATCCAGCACCACATGGCTAAGACTAGTTTGAGGAAATCACACTCCATACACCTGGTTCATTTCAATGCTGTGGCACATTGGAACAATACCCTGGAATGGACTCTTGAAATAAGATACTTGCTTGCACAATATAATTTAAACAAGCACAAACAATTTTGAGAGAGTGATTTTTTTTACTCAGATTTCTCTAATCCTTTTGTGCATATATTTTAACTCCTAAGAAGAAAATCTTAGATCAATTACTATCGATTCCTGTGGGGGGTTAGGCTCTTTCTAAAATTCCAAATACAGAAGAAAATAGATCAAATTCTGGAAAATATATTACAAAACCAAACATATGCATAGTTTGTGTTCCAAAGGACTTCACTCTCACCTGCTTATCTGCTGTAAATATCAAAGATGGGCGTCAGAAATCACACGAGTACCAAGAAGCTCCAGTGTATTACTCACTAAAATAAAATAGAAGCAACATGTAGTTTCTGAAGTGAGTTAAACATAAGCGTCCTAATAGACCGATTGTAATGCACTAAAGATATCCCCACTGTCTTTCAAAAAATATGTGATTGATTCCCACCACATTTTCTAGTCTACACTGCTCTGTCAAACTCATTCAAGAGTTTGTTCCTTTCATTTTTGAACATTACAGAATCACAGAATATGCTGAGATGCAAGGGATCCACAAGAGTCACAGAGACCAACTCCTTGTGTCAATTAGTTTTTGGTTTTTTCTGAGGGAGCTCCTCAATGGGCAGATTAAAAAAAAAAAACATTGTTTTCTCCTCAGTTCTTTGGGTAAAACCCTTTACAATGATTGTGCTTGCTATCCATTATTCACTGTTGGGATGAGTTCTAACTTCTTCCAATATTATCTAACTATAGACACACTGGAAATATAAAATACATTCCCCACTTCCAAAACAACTTTAGATCTAGTTCTGGCCTAAAATATTTTCTGTGACAAATGAAGGTTTATAAAGATAACTTAATGTTATAATTCAACAGCTATCTATATTCACAGCAGTCAGAAGGAGTAATATGGCTGTATGTTTCAGTCACAGAATATTAATTTGAAATAGATTGATTTCCCCCTTAGATCAATACTTTCATAGCATATATATTTTAATCTATATGCAAAGTTGATGGTGCCATTTGAAAAGCAATAAAGGTACAATTTATTTCTAGGTAGATCTTGAATGCTAATTATTTTAGTGGTACTACCATAATAATTGACCATAATTTTTTTCCAAGTTCATCTGTTTGTGTGGTTTCCCACAGTTCTTAGAGGAAACTGTGAAAATACTATATTAAATCCCATTTTAATTAAACTTCAAAAGCATTTACATATCCTTGTTGCTCTCAGGCAGTAGACCTCAGTACAAACAATTCAATTGAATTATATGTTGGTCAAAATATTTCATAATAAGAGAAATGCAAGGTAACTAATCAATTGTCACACATGAGAGTCTTGCTTGGGCTTTTTCCTCTCCTTTGGGCAGTAAAAGGGGGTGTCATCATCCTGCTTGCTCATTACAGATACTAGAAACCACATTTTACACAGGCACATTTGATGCAATGTGTTAATAATCATTATAATTGATTTAAATGCTTGAATTGACCAAGAACACTCATATATTTTTTTCATTAGTTGGCTGCAAGATAACGCTGATGAAAACTGGAACATTTTGTTGTACTGCACAAAAGGCCTTAGAAAAGTTTCTGTGATGAGCAAATTTTTTCTACCTGCTGTTTTGAATATTTTTCAACTGAAGGTAAAGATTCGGGTGAATCAAAAGGTGGATATATTGTGTTACCCTGGGCATTCACTCAATGGTAATCTAACAAAATCCCGGATTTAAGTAAGCAGTGAGAAATTATATTTGTCAGCACATTTCTACAGCTTGAAATTTCCTCTGGATGCCACAGGAAGGACCACACTCTAGTAAAAAAATGTCTGTGATTCTTGGTGTGTAGGTCAAACCTTGTCCCTTCTCACCTTCAGTGCTGCCAACACAGAAGTCTCTTGTGAATTTCTGAGACAACACTTAAGGAAAGACTGCTTGCAAATTCAAAGCTGGGGGAGAGGAACAGAAAATCTGAGCCTAGCAGCATTTAGACACCAGGGTGCTGACAATGTGGAATCAGCCTGATACAGTAAATCACACTGGTTTTACTGTTACTCACTGAGGTCAGTAAGTGATTTCTATATAGGTAATAAATTGGTTTCCACATAGATTTTTCTCATTTGTGCGGAGCAACTTTTATATTAAAGGTGTTTTGATTTATGAATATTGACAGGTCATATTCTGGTCTCATTTATATCAATAATAAAATTCAATTCCACCTGTAAAAATCTGTTATGCCAATAGTTAACCTGCATAGAAATAGATGGAACTGATGGTGGCATTTTGATAACTAAATGCAAACTGAAGAAATGAAACACCTTTATGCACTTTCTTGAATCATAAACGTTCTAGTTAGTTCTACATCTACCAACGATATACCTCTGGTAATTATCCCAGGTGTTCCAAAGTATTGGTTTCAGAAGACATCAGATTTTATTTTATATGATAATATTTCTATGTCTTTAGGAATCACTGATAGTAATTTGTACTTGTTCAGGTAAGTGTTTTTATAACACCCAATAAACAAAGTAAGAAATATTCTAGTTAGCATAAATAGTGCATAAATTAATTGCTCTTCCAGTAACAGCATATGTTACTTTCTGATGGCAGAACTTTTGAGTTATACCAGAGATTCAGTCTTTTTATAATTTATTGTCAAAGGTATTTTCATGTGGAACAACTTTTAAACACTAGTGATGATTTCATATGTTTAGGATTTTCCAGGATATTTTAGCAAAACCCTCTGGACTTTATTCTGACTCTCAAGTTTGTTTAAGCTGCCCTAGTGCCCACAGTCCTAATTTAAAAATATATTGAATCTCAAACTATTAGTCAGAGTGTTCTCAAAAGAAGATTCTCTCCTCTTCTATGCATTTATGAGGGAATGATTAGAACAATAACAATATCCATAAAAGTTAAAAGCAGCTAAAAAGCCTCTCTGGAGGATTAGAAAAATTCTCAAAACCCCAGTTCTCAAAACTTCAATGCCAATGCATGCCAATATAGGCTACTTGGAAATATAAAAGCAACTTTTATATTTGCAAAATCTTTCCTGCCTGAGACAGTTGTAAGTTAGGAATGTTCATCAGTCACATTGGACAAAGGGGGAGAAATTTCTCTGTTGCTTCTCTCTCTACTGAAAGACAGTCTGCTGCTCTAAAATCTAATCTTGAAAATATTTTAGCATCCTTGCTGATACCTTAATTAATTCAGTTACTCATTCACACTTTCCAAAGAAAGGATGTCTATAGGTTACTTTATGCCTAGATGAGAAATGGGTATCAGTGCAAATGCATACGTTTCTCCATAACTGAATGCGTTGACAGTTATTTGATCTACCAACCAAGTTCTTAAAGAGTAAGTTGAGTAAACATCTTCCACCAGTATTAACTAAGGTGTAGTTAAGTTCTGGTTTGGGATGGAAGAGATTAATTTGTTAACCACTCTAATGGTATGAGATGTCCTTATCTGTGCACTCTGCTGTATATATTCCATAAAATTGTAATTTATTGATCTTTGAGCCTTTCTAATTCCTGGACTATGGAGTTCAAATGCTCCATCTGCTAGATTTTTACCTTACTTACAAGGTAAGCTTGCATTATTGGGCACAAAACCACTGCTCACAGTCTTGCTTCAAAGTTTGAGGTTTAGAGAGGATTTTGCCAACTCAGCTGCAGTAAGCGCAGAACTGAAACCACCTAATCCTCCATGCAATAATTTGGAAACCCCCAAGGAGTTTCTTCACAGCTGCCCTCAATTCTGTACTGTCTTGTGGTTTAGAGATCCAGTGGTCTCCAAACACATGCAGGAATAAATTGGTTATTGCTAAGATTTGAGATCTGAGGTAAATAAAACTTCCTTACTCTTAGCGGTAGCCAAGAGCAACAATTTGCTTTCTGTTTCCTGCTGCCTTTGCAGATAATCTCCAATTGACTCCCCTGTCTTCTCTGCACAATTTGAATCTTTTTTTTCTGTCTATTGTTGATACTACCATGAAGCTGGGGAAAAGGACATAGTGCAGAAAGCAAAGAGGCTTCCCTGTATTCAATTATAATGTCCATCTCCCTTGACTCTACATTCTGCCTACACATTTCTTCTCCATTTATCTGACTCTGAAACACAAAGTCTTTTTGAGGCTATTTCTGACACAGGAACTCTGAAAAAATTGACTAGCCATATGAATAGAAAAAGAAAATATTTTAATAGAGTGTTTCAAATGTCTGATGGTGCAAATATTTTATGATTTTATTTTAATACTTAATATTTGGGGCTTGCATTCCTTGAATGCTTCTCCTTGATTATCTCCTGTGCTTTTGTTGCATTGAAAGCATCTCAGGCATGGCAGGTGGACTGCTGTCGGTGCTTCTCTAGTGTAATGTGAGAAGTGAGGGAGAGAAAGCTAGATGCATTCTGGCCCACAGAATAAATGGTCACTGCAAGCATTGCAAAATCAGAGACTGCCTGTAAAAATCTATTGCTGTACTAGGATTACCAATTTGCTTAGAAGATCCAAATAACATTAAACTACTTTTTCTGTACAGTGAATTAAAGATAGATAAGTTATCTTCCACATCTAATCAGGTTTGCAAATCATTAGCCTGGCAGCTGTGAAAGGCTGTAAGAACATAGCCTTAGAAAGTAAAAAGCAATAATAACTGCAGACTTGTTTGAATCACTTTTTTTTCATCTTTATTCTTCCTTGGTCCCCAGGTCAGTGGTCACTTTAATGTATGCAGAAATATGAATGTCGAGTTGCACCAGAGTCAGGGAGAATTATTTGCCTTTTCTGTGCACAGCAATGCTTTTTTCTTCACTGTAAAACTCAGACTAAAAAATAAACAGTCCTCTGTAGCTGTGGATCAGGTTGTTTTTCTAGCTTCCAAATGCCTACACCAGTCTTACCTGGGTTTTTGTTCTCTGTGTGACTAGCACAAACCATCAAAGAGAAGAAAATTATCCTGTTCCTTAAGAATAAATTTCAATTAGACTGTACTGTGTATAGTCACTGGGTTGTACAAGCTGGAGAAACTGCAATATTTAAAAATAACGGTCTGTAACAGGATTCCCCCATAGATTTTCTCCTACAAATTCAATTTTCCTGGGGAAAGAAATGAAAAAGTCCTTTTTTTTATGTTCTCCACTTTGTCTATGACTTTCCAATATCCTTATGGTGTTCAAAGAGCATCTTTTAATTAACATTGCCTGGTCAAAGCACAATCTTCCAGCAATGAAAACATGCAGGATATTACTGTGCCTGGTGTGCAGCAGAACATCTGTAGCCAGTGAGCAATATGTCTCAGCAGGGTTAGTTCTCTAGAGAAGTCTAGCATACTGCTAAAAATAGTTTAGTTAAAATATTTCTGATATAAAAAATAAATAATAAGGAGTAAATAACAGAGAAAGCTTGGGCAATTTTGGCTTTATAGCAATCTACATATAGTTTTTACTTTTCCTCAGTAGCTTTATCTTTCTAACTTTTTCCTTTGTAGTTTTATTTTGTCCTAAATATAGACATAGTTCTTGGGCCTTGTCCTTTTTTTTTTTTTTTTGCCAGTTCTTCTCAGTATCTAGAAAAATCTTAGCCTTAGAGAGCATCATAGTGGTATCTAAAGAAGATTTTTTTTCACATGAAGGTGCTTGAAGAAGTCACAGGAAAACCTAGACATTAACTTCAGTCTGCCTGAAAGAAGTGCAGAACATTAATTAATTTTTTTGTGCAAAGTTGCTTCAAGACTTGAATTGGATCAGTTTGGAGCAGTGTCCCAAGTTACATTTTTCAGAAACACTGTGGAGATGGAGTTAATCTTAGACGGAAAATTGTAACTGCAACATCCCTTTGCAATTCTTAATGAATACTAACTCTCTTCTTTCCATCTTGTTTTCCTCTAGCAAAAGAGGAAAATCACATTGTAATTCTCCTATCAGAACGATAAAATACAATTACCCCTGGCTGCAAAGACATTCCTGAAGGAATAAAAAACATTCCTTCACACATTGATGGTGTAATGAAAATGAGGACCAAGAGGTAGAAGGAATATAACCTTATTTCGATGGTGCTTTAGAGCTTTAAATGACACTAAGGAAAAATATAGCAAGTTATTACCAACACTCAGAATATTTCAAATCATCAGAGTATGTCAGAAAATAAAAGCATGTGTTTTCATTTGAAAATGTTCTTTTTTTCTCAGCCTCTCTGTATGTAATCATAAATTTTCATTGGTGCTGTAACTTGGAGGAAACAGCACTTCTGCTTTAACACTGTGTATGGAATGGTTGGAAAACTTAGGTATCAAACACACAAATTAAATTCTTCACTTTCAGTGCCAAGACAATGCACATCTTTAGACTTCTTAATATACTTTGATCCTGAAATGGAAAAGACAGCAGCTGCTTTTGATGATATCCACTGCAACTCTGACAGATGGCATTGAACAATGTGAAATCAGTGTTTCCCAAAAACGTTTTAAAACTGAGAATCGTTACTGCCTGATTTGCCACCAGCACTCCAGTGAAAACATGTAGATTTATGCTGTAATACTGCAGTTGGTCTTTGTGAGATGTACTTCATCGAATTTCTTCTTTCATTGATGTGTTGGAGTGGCTGACGTCTCCAGCACAGACTGCAGATAAGTGATACTGGTATTGTTCTTGCAGATATGTGCAGGACATGGAAACAAAGAACAAACTTATTTAAAAAAACAGCTGTGCCAGCAGAATTTTGCTGCCTTGCTGGGAGAATTTAAGAAATTTCACTTGCTTAATTGTTTCTTTCACCTTGGCTGTTACATTTGCCCTACCAGTACCACCTTGTCTTTTTCACTTAGACTAAGTAAAAATGAATCCTTCAAGGACTTTTCTAACACTCCCAGTGGTACAGAGCAGAATAGTTTTTCCAACATTTCTGAAATGTGATCTGAGGTGTCAAAACCAATCACTTGCCCAGAACATAGAACCACACAGCCTTACTAAGCATTTTTTCTGTGCTCAATATGTAAAATATAGATTACCTTTTGATGTTTCTATGACAGAAATTCTATAAATGGGGTAATAATTGTATCACCCAAAATATAAATTAAAAAGTGAAGAAAATAAAGAGTGCCTACTTAATATTCTCTTGGATGAGCACCAGATGAGTCTCCTGAGAGTGAAATTAAGCACTTGGAATATGTTGAGCAGGACGATTTTTTCAGTTCTTGGCATGGGTATTGCAATTAATAGCAGGGTGCTTTGAACCCATTGAATTGAATATTGGGGTTTTTTTCACATTCCTGTCCATTAAGGTTTGGATTTTGTTAGATATTGATTATAACAGTGCAGGAATACAAAAGTTGGGTACATTAAGTTCAGGAAGTTGAAGGCAATATTATGTAGAATGTATTAATATTATTGTGGGCAGTTATATACATTGTGATTGCCTTATTAACAGATATTGAAAATCAAGAAGTGTTTAAAGAAATTGTTCAAGGCCTTGAAATCCTGAACTATATGTTAGACCTCAAATCTGCACAATCAATTTAACTTACCAAAGAGACTGTTAAGAAGGGATTTGACAGTTATCTGTGCAGAGAGGTTGCAAAGAGGTTTTTGGTGGTAAGGAGCTCTTTAGCAAACAATGTATAATGCAATTCTCTGGTTATGAGTGGACACAGGATAAATTCAGCTGGAAATTAAGGTTCCGGTTTCTAGGCAGGCTGTTGCTGCAACAACTCCGTGGGAACTATGATGAACTAACTTGGTCTCAATAAGTCTCAGCTTGAGATGTGTCTTTGAAGTATAAATTATTCACCCAATCAAATGGGAATGAGAAATTATTTCAATTAAATTCTATGGTCTGCACTGTGTGGGATGTGAGACTGGGAACATTATCTGTACTCCTGGATCTTAAATCTATGAACCTAGAACCAGAATACTTAAGGGCTGATTTTAACATAAATCACAAGTCTTTAACACAGTTGTGGCAGAATAAAGTGTTCTTTAAGTGAGAGTAAATGTAATTTATGCACAATTAAAAGGCACTTTACACTGCCTAAGTAGTGTGAAGAGGACTTATAATAGTGACAATAAATCCATACTTGTTTGGGAATAAAAGGAACTCTCATGATCATCTGGTGTGAGTTATGGCAGAGCACAAGCTATAGAACTTCACAGAGTGTTTCTCACATCAAGCCAAATGATATGTGCTTGATCTTTTGGAGGGGAATTTTGTTTTATACCTTAATATCAGCTTCTTGATTCCCTTCACTCAAAATCTAACACACCTTTAAATTTTTCCTTCAGAGACCCCTGTTAAGTGAGGAGTGGAAAATTTTTCACTGCCTTTGACATTCACAGACAGACTGGTGAATTTGAAAAAAATGAAATTAAAAGTAGGCGATTGGTTTTTAAGAGAGGGACTGAAAAAAACTTTCTTCTGTGCGTTAATACATTTTGTTTACATAGCCAAGCTTTGGTAGTGGGGGGTATAGAAGTGGCTTCTGTAAGAAGCTGCCAGAATCTTCCTCTGTGTCCAGTAGCGCCAGTTGCTGGTGGCTCCAATGATGGATGTGCCACCACTCAAGGCTGGGCAATTTAGAAATAGTGGTAATACCTCTGTGACAACATATTCAAGAAGAAGAAGAAGAAGAAGAAGAACAACAACAACAACAACAACAACAACAACAAAAAACCTGAGAACATGCGAGAGGAAACAACCCTGCAGGTACCAAGTGGAGAAGGAGGGGTGGGAGTTGAGATTCCCCTGCAACCCAGGGTGCAGACCATGGTGAGGCAGAGGCAGCTGTGCCCCTGCAGCCCATGGAGGGCCATGGAGATGCAGAGATCCCCTTGCAGCCCATGGAGGGCCATAGGGATGCAGAGATTCACCTGTAGTCCATGGAGGGCCAAGGGGATGCAGAGATTCACCTCCAGCCCATGGACGGCCATGGGGATGCAAAGATTCACCTCCAGCCCAAGGGTGAGCCCCACACCAGAGCAGGTGGATGCCTGAGAGGAGTCTGTGACCCCATGGGATGCACATGGAGAGAGAAGCAACCATGGGAGCAGCCTGTCCTTGAAGAACTGCAGCCTGTGGAAGAGTGACCCCCATTGGAGCAATCTGGGGAGGACTGCTGCTCATGGGATGGAGTCATGGGATGGAGAGGTTCATGGAGAGCTCCCATGGCAGGGACCCCACAGTGGAGCATGAGAAGGACTTCTCTCCCTGAGCAGCAACCTGTGGGGAACTGACCTTAGCCACCAGTCTTTGTCTCCCTGTGCTGCTGGGCGATAAGGTCGAGCTGGGAAGGAGGGAGGGGTGGGGGAAAGGTGTATTGGAGGTTATCCTGTTCTAATTTTTTAGCTCTATGCTTAATTAATAGACCTAGAGCTAATAATAGAGCTAACCTCTTAGTTGAGCCTGTTTTGCCTGTGATGGTATTTGATGAGTGATCTCTCCTGGTCCTTATCTCAATCCATGAACACTGTTATATTTTCTCACCCCAGTCCAGCTGCAGAGGAGAGTGACAGAGCAGCTTTGATGAGCACCTGACATTCATCCAGCATCACCCATTCCTCTGAATAAGCTAAATCCAAATTAGTTTAGGTTATCTTTCTGAAATTTGTAAAGATGTTTGATTGTACTTTTCTATTCTGATTAAAAAGCTTACTTTTTTTTGAGTGATATACAAAGATATAAATCATAGTCAGAGCTAAGAGTGTAAGTGTCTTTGAATAGCTGTTAAATGACACTGCACTGCCTTACACTGGACTATGCTACAGTTTTCTTAAAACATCATCAACTTTAGGATTATGTTGTGTCCCAGTAGAGTCTAGGGGATCAGTTCATCTCCTGAATGTAACTGCCATGCTGTGGGAGATGGATCAGACTGTAAGGTCTAATCTAATGAGCTTTTAGATGGGCTTGCCAAGGTTTCTCAAACTAAATTTGCCACAAAAATGAACATGTATTTGGCAACAGGTCTCTTTGCTCAAATGTCTCTTTCAAGTATTATTATTATTTAATTTATTCTAGTTCATTTACTTTTATTACATCTCTTTTGTACTGCTAATGTGTCTTGTCCATTTGCCCACTGGCTTCCATGTCTTTTTTTTTCAGAAGGAACAGCCTTTACCTTGTGTCTAAAAATAAACACTTGCAAAAGCCTTGTGAGGGGTAATGCTGGAAACCACGTTATGCTAAAATATTGTACTCTGAAATGAAGTAACAATACCTAAGACAGCAATAACATCTGTCATGAGGTTGTGAAAGGCTGAAAAATCTTAGACTTGTTTAGAGGAACAATTTTAGTTATAGATTTCATTACCTTTCCTATCACCACTGAAAAAGGCTTGAAATTAATGTGGAAGCCATTTGTGACAGCTACACCTTTGCCTGTTGTTTTACTGTGACAGTGACTTAGATATCTGTGTGCTTATGGGGAACAAGTGTTTATGTGTGTTTCTGGGATTTGTAAGATCTTCACTGAATATCATCTTAATAACCATGGAAACAACTGAAAGCTGAGGGGAAAACAATTTTCAAGTGCAAATAAAACACTTGGGGAAGAACAGAGTAGAATGAGATTTCATCTGATCTAGACCTGTGATTTTTAAATGCATTAATAAATATTAATTATTAGGATCATTAGGATCTTTTGTTTTCATTTGCTACTTAGACCAGTTCACCTAGTTCCTTTTTCTACCTTTTTGTGTAGCAATATACTGTTATTAATGGTACATGTTTTGAAACTAGTTTTTCACACCAGCTGTTAAAACTCTAGGTAGGTATAAAGATGACAATCACCATGAAGAACATGTTGTACATATTTGAAAATCTCGAATTAACTTTTGAAGCGTTGCCAAACAATATCTCAGTGAGGTTTATGGATTTTGTGCGCATACAGGATGCTTTGCTTAGGAAAATTCAATAGATCTTGATGAAAGTTCCTGAATCCCTAATTAGTGGAGTACTTTACAGAGGCTTTTTGGCTGAAGGTCTGTATAGAAGAAAAAACTGCAATTAACTTCTCAACAAACCATCATGAACTTTATGGTACTTTTCAGACAAAAGCAGTGAAAGAAACATCCTGGAAGGACTGGAACACCTCTTGCAATGCTTCTTTCCAGCTTTCTCAAACTGTGTCTGGTCTCTGCTGAACAGTGTGCTGGAAGAAAAGCCTGGAGCTTTTCACAAATTTCTTCCTTTCTTTTCAGCCCCAGTTTGTTCCATTATATCTATAGCTTTTAAACCCAGTCATGTGATGCTTGCTCACATTTCAACTTGATTGGTGTGGCTTACTGTATATTACTTAATGTCAGATAAGCAACCAGGAAAAAGTGCAATCCTTAGAGAAACTAATGTTTTTGGAAGGGGATAACACAGAGAAATGTTTTGGTTAAGGACAAGAAATACATTGGTTGAATTGTAAGAATAAATGATTACATTTTTTCACCTAGGAAAGCTTCTTCAAAGCTGCCGGAAAAATTGTATTTTAGTGTTATGACTAAAATCAAGCGTCAATTGTCATGCTCTAATGGCCATGCCTAAAATTTGTACTATACACTGGGGAAGTTTAGCAGTGGCTTGCTTTCTGCACATTCCTGTGTGCAATAGACCTAGTTACACAGGGTGTCTGTCAGTGATTAATATCTTGTACACTGCATTTAAGTTTATTATTGCTACGACTTCTTAAATGTGATAGTGCTTTCATGTAGATACAGTCCAGAAAATTGAATTCATGTTTCAAATGTTTATAATTCAAGCTGCAGTGAAACTGAGTAAAAGATGTTTCATTAAATACTTACCAAATAATTAATTACTCTGCAGGAGAAGGCTCAAGGCATCCTTTCTTATTCAGTCACCATTAAAAATCCTTTTAAACATCTGCTGAAAACTTCCAGCTGCTACCATTTAACTTTTTAAGAACTCTTCATACCGCGTGTATCAGTCTTCCACATTGAGAAAGAACCCCTTTTCAGACAGCTGAAACTGAGACCAAAATATGGTCAGATAAAACCTGGTAGAATGGAAATAAAGCATTGAGAAAGAAAACCTCCTGATATTTATCCAGAAAATGTGTACTCAGAAAAGTGTAATGTCAATGACATTGAGTGATTGTTAATGGATAAGAAATACTCATGCTTATCAGTTCTGATCATTTAAATAGGAGAAATATATACTTCTATTCTTCTTCTATAATGCTGTTTAAGACTGCTTGACTAAACACTTCAAAGTGTGACAAAGTAAGACTAATGCCAAAATATTGTATTCTCATAATGGTTTAGAAATAGTGGGATAAAAAATTCAGTAAATGCATGTTAAGTTACAGATGTCATGAAATTAACTATGGTTTTGGTCAATGTTGCAGTTCAAAATATGACAACAGGTCATCAGCTTAATCAAAATCATGATACTTCACTTTTTAAAAAACTAAATAATTACAAGGTTTCTATTTTAATTAGATTTTTAATTTTTAATTTTAATTAGAAATTTAATTTTTAATTTTAATCTCTTGCAGTTAGAAAATCATGAGCTCATGTTGATTAGATGTAATGAACATTAACCAAAACACATTTAGCTTCTATCAGTTCCTTGGAGGTCCTTAAAGTAGTTAATTAAATATTTCATTCAACAAAACTAGGTATGAAATGAGATGCAACTCACCTCATATTATTTTGTAGTTCATTATTTGCGTGCTCTCCTTCATACTTGCTTAAAAATTAGCCACTTGATACAGATATGAAACAGAAACCTTTTCCTAAACCTTGGTGTAATATTGAATACACATAGCTGTTCAGGGAATAGATTTGCAGTAAAGGGAGACACAATGAGTATTATAGTATTTAAGAAGTGCAAAATATCCCACAGCCTTGCAGTTTCTAGCCTCTTTTTGAACACAGATCCTGAGAAGAAGAGATTAAATTTCTACCCCTTTGTTTATGTGTGTGCAAACTTTCCCTGTTTTTTTTCCTTTTGCTTTGATAAACTGGCTTATCTGAACCTACTGGTTGTTTTCCATTTTATTCTCTTCCCTGTCCCACTAGGAAGGGGAAAAATAGAGACTTAGTGGGCATTTGGCACCCAGCCAAGGTCAAACCACGACAGCATGTTACAAAAATCTGACTGTACAAAAATGAAGGAGCCAAATGCTGCTGCTTTATGTTGATTTTACAGCAACACCCTCATGGATGGAGGCATATCTCCAGGCCCATATTCTTTCTTCTTCCCTCCCTCTACACTGCATTTCCTCCTTGTTTCTTCACTATTGCTATAGCCCTCAAGTAAAGGTCTTGAGGTTCACAAAGTTATGTGCTCGACTGCACTGAATACATATAAAAACAGGCTTTTTCTTCCTTTGTACTACATAATTCTGCCTTGTTACCTGGTTCCCTGACTAATGAAGAGGAACTGCCACACTTTTACAATTGCTCTAAATGATCACCATAATACTGTAGTTTTTGCCCATAAGAATCAGTTATTTACAGTCACTTAGGTCTCTGTAGTTCTTTTTTGGACTGCGAAATAACAGATAGACTTAGAGATGTTTTAGACCCAGATAAATGCAGGATTAGGTTTTGTGATGTCTGCCCTAGACAGAGGCAGATGTAAAATTTATCTCTGCTCTGATTTAATTGGTTTAATCTGAGATAGATAGGAGTAGTCATAGACCAGTTGCTTTTCAAGCCTGTTTATGCTAACTTTCCTAAGTTTGTTTCCCAGTGTGTCTTCGGGAAGACAATTTAAAAAAAAATCAGCCAGAGTGAATCCTTTCAGTGGTCTTTCTAAATATGTTCTCTTTCATTTGTTTTTGCTGTTGGAAAGATGGGTGGCTTGTTTTGATATAAGAGAAACATGGATTTTGTACATACCAATAACTGTAAGAACTGGAAATTTAAATGAATTCTTTTCCATTGAATTAGGAAGAAATAGATACCACTTAATGACTGCTATGGAGAAAAAATGTGGGCTATATATCTGACCTTTTTCAATGGACTGTTTTTAATAATCACATATTGAATTTGGTCTGATATCTTGTATTGTCTTTGGCAAACCAAATTATTTTAATAATCTCTGTGAAAATGATCATATAATGTGTTAGCTGGTTTGAGTGTTCTCAAAGCAAAACAAAACTAAACAGAAAGACCTCCACAGGGTGGTTAAACCAATATAATAAACCTTTTTGAAAGCAATATTTATAGCAATTCTTGGAAGGCCTTACTTTTACATTTTCTCTAAATATATTTGCTATAATTCAATTTGCATGACTTTTAAGGATCTTGGAATTAAACAAAATAAGAAATTTGTATGTAACATAAAAGTGACAGAAATGAGCTCTGGTTTGCATTCATACCTTCATGCACTTCATACCCATATGTGTTTTAGTACCTATTTTTAATTCCAGAGGGGCAGAATGCCTTTTAAATCCTCAGCCTTAACTGACCAAGAAATGTAGTTACTGGCTACTATCTGAGTGCATCACACATGGTTACCATATTTCAAAGTTATAAGATAGTGTAAATCTTTGGCAAATTAAAAAATATTTATACAATATATATATATATGTGTGTGTATGTGTATATATAATCGATGTTTAACTTTCCTTTAAACTCATAATATGATGAATCTGTAATAAAGTTCAAAACCTAGGGGACATGGTGGCATAAATTTACCTTAGGAGCTTAATTTTGAGTCTACATTTTCTTATGCAAGTCTGACTTCTGAGAAGTGTGTTGGCTGAACAGGGATGCCTTCACTGTTTTGCAAGTAAAAATACTGAAAGGCTCATCTCTGTGTATTTGAGTGTACCTTTAAAATATTCAGAGAGGCTAAGTAATTTATTATACTTCTGCTGATCTTGCCTTAGCAAATATTCTCTGTGAAAGCATTTAGTGAAGCCCTAAAATGCTTAAACGTAAATAACTAAGGATAAGTACAAATGATTTATCTAGGATAGCACATTCAAGGAATCAATACAGACCATTAGCTATTTTAATTAAAAATAGACAATAGATGGCTTTCAAGTAAAAATTCAACAGCTTCGCCTATCTCTCCAGTCTGGTCCTGCCAGAAGAAATAGTATTTTCAAATATGAACATTTGAAAACCCATTGGTTGAGCCCATGAAACACCAATCAATGTCTGTGCATCTTCAGGAGATAATCACAATTGCTTAATTTGGTTATTTTCTTGCTTTCAGTACTCTATCATATTTGTTTCTTGTTAAAGTTGTATTGATCTTTCACCATGCAACAATTTTCAACTACTTAGCATGCTGACAGGGTGGCACTTGTCACAATGGATACTGGCAATTAAGCAGCCAACATTGTGAGAGGGATACAATTAACACCATGTCACTTTTTATAGATAAGGTTATTGGTGAGGGGCATGTACCTTGAAGCAGGGTACATGCTCATTTTGTCACTCTTAGCAGCTTATTAGTTCATCATTACTTTAAAGATGTTGTTTATTTTGCTCTTTAGGAGTTAAATATGTGTTTATACACCACTGACCTAGAAACCTATAGGGTATCTTGAGTTCTTTCATTCCACAGATATTTAATAACAATAGTTTGTGTCTTGCCTACACCTTCCCAAAGAAATGGAAGCTCTACTACCTTGTTATCCCTTCCTTAAAATGTTCAAAGGGCTGACAGAGTTTGTTAATGCCACTTCCATACTTCTCAGAGACTTTTGTAGTGTCAATAGGAGGTTTCACAAGCATTAACACACATGACCTAACATTTTCAAAAACTAATCCAGAATTGCACTTCCAACTCAGTCAATTATCTACCTCCAGCAATTCAATCAGCTCTCTACCTTCCTTCTCTGAAGTGGACCATGCCTCTTGCAGTCTCTGAATGTTTCATTAATTGTGAAAACAAGGAATGCATGTCAATGAAGTACAGTTCATTCAGCACAGTAACTATCAACAATACTCCAGGAGTTTCTCCAAGTGGTATGAATAGTAACATGCTGAGAAGTCTCAGAAAGTGATGGAGCCAGACTAGGTCTGCAAATTACACGTGTCAGTCTGGTCGATTTCCCTTCATCTTCCAAATAGAGTCCAAAACTGGCAGTCTGCACTCCTGTTCTTACAATTTAGCATCTTTGGGGCCAACCCTTTTCTGTCCACCTTTGTTTCAAGTCCTAAGCTCCAAGTGTTCCCTCCTCTCTTGTGGTGAGATATGGTCCTCCAGAGGAGTGAGGATAGGTGGAAATCGTCTCTGTGATCCTGAAGGTTGTGATGGTTTTGTGCCCAAAAGTGGCTACAAGTTGAGCAGAGCTGGGAGCGAGGTGCTACAGCTACACTGGTCCTACAACTAAATCTCATTGCTTCGCTACAGGGCCCCTGTCCAAAGAAGGACTGCTTTGAGAGGTAAAGCATGATGACATCATGGAAAGGAGGACAACAACCTCATGGGCACTCTGTGGGGCCTAGGGAGGACTTTCAGTCATTTCAAGACAGCAAGGTGTGGAGGTATCTGTTAAAGCTGTTAAGCATGGACTGTCCCTTTCCTGTGGGGAAGGGAAGAGTGCAGGGAGCATGAATTTTTCACCCAGGACTGAAGACCACTTAGGGTGAACTTTCAGATGTGCCTTCTTTCTCTAAAACTGCAGTAGCTATTTTTAATACTGTGCATTTGTAGGGAAAGCTCAGGTATTTACAGTCTGTAGCTTATCTTCACCTGCAGAAGTTCAAATATACATCTCCAGAAATACATGCTCACCACCATGGCTAAGTCATTAGAGAATTCCTGGTTTTTCCTATTGAATATATGCCACTGTGAAGCAATATTGACCTGATGGTGATGTGCAAGGAGAGGCTGCCTGAAGGGTATGGCTGTTGTAGCCTGGAAACTAGGGCACTCAGTTGAAAGCAGGGTTTGGGATTGTCTGGTTGCTATTCCTAGGTTTATTGCTAGGGGGATTATGTATGTCCAGAACCAAGCTCATATCTAATCTTTATTCAGGTTTGCTTCAGGCTTCTACATTCTGCCTAGGTCCCAGTTTAGAAATCTTTCTTCAAAAATATATGCTTTGTTTATTCCTGGGTATAGCCAAATTGTCTGCCAGAGAGCTTTCAGCTCTGCATTTGCTGGTGTCCAGGAGACAGCCTGTGTGTGCTGCTGCAAGAGAAGGCAAAGGATGAGAAGAAAGAATATGGGAAAAAAATCCCCTTTTTCTTTTCACACAAAGAATTGGAGTGGAAAACATACTATTTGCTCAGAGAAATTGTGTGAAGACTTGGAGACAGGCTGACTTTTCCATAAACTTTTTCTGGTAGACTAATGTAACTTCTTTTCAGTAGTCCTGGATCTATTAACTTAGCAATAACCTGTTGTGACTAGGACATGAAAAGGAGTGCAGGAAGTATTCAAGTGAGCCACCATATCAGAGATTTTCTGGAGTTTTTCACATGGTGGTTTTTATTCTTGTTTTGTAGGCACCAGAAACCCACCTAAAATAGTTCTTACCACCTACCTACAGGCACCGATTTACAAAGAAATAAGCATTACCATGCTTCAAATTCTACTCCTTTAGGTGTGGGAAGAAAGCTCAGGGTACATTAGAGAGGGTAGAACTGAGTTCCCTGTTTTTGTGCATTATGCCTTAGACATAACAGTGATTGAGTGGCGCAGTGGATTGAATAAGAGATTGTTTTGACAATGACTTCCAGGTTCACACTTCTACTTATTGAATAACCCTTAGTCAAAAAACCAGCATGCTAAGATTGTGCTAATATTATTTCAGCATCATTCATCATCTGCTTATGTTCTTTTAACAGTAAAAAATCTGTTCTCTGTTCAATTCCTATTGCATACAATGATAAATAGAGTGCTCTTTACAGCTCCTCATTTTAAAAGTGCCTCTAGACCTTCATGAACAGAGATACCTTATTGTAAAAATTAGTCTAAACATTTAATTTTTTATAAGTCAATATATGCAACTCTAGAAGCTGCAACCTGACAAAGGACAGAAATATTTTCATCCCCCGCAATGGTAAAGAACCGTCTGAACACAGTTCTGTGCAATGTGCTCTAAGATGACCCTAACTGAGTAGGGAGGTTGGGCCAGATGACCTACTGTGGTACCTTCTAACCTTACCCATTCTGTGATTCTGTGATTTTATAAGAGAAAAGAGTTTAAGTGTGGAAAAGTTATCAGTCCAGTTATTGTGGGGCCAGCCATTGACAAAGCAAGGGCTCTAAACCAACAGCAACAGTGCCTACAAAAATATTGGCAGGAAAACAAGTGAAAAGAAAGAGCAAAGTAATGGTTGTTGTTTATCTTCTCTGGTGACATAAAAGAGGAATGTGTTAAAGTGGGAAAAGCAAGATATTTCAGTGTATATCCACTCAATTAGTTTTGGGACTGCTTATTTTAAGGACATTTGTTGAAATGTCTAAAGAAACAAGGATAAAAATAGTTGAAGTATAGACCTTGACAGACCATCTCATTGAAGAATGTTAATGGCTAATGAACAATTTACCAATTCATTTGTTTATATTCTCTTTCTTCTATCTAATGGTCAGGCAAACTACTCTTCAAAAATTTCATTAAGTTTTATGATTTCTGTTTGTTGACTCCCTTGGATCCTTTATTTCTGGCCTCTTCCATCGCTTGAGGAAGTGATCTTTAACATTGCTCTTTTTTGATTATGTGTTGCTCCAACCCATCATCAGGGAGTTGAATGAGTACAATACATCATAAAGTTGCTTTTCCGCTACTCACTAATGTAACTACCTGACAACAGCGCATAGAGAACACCACAGTTTTATATCCAATGTTTGGCTTTGGCATTCAAGTATTTAAAGTTTTCTTTTTTTTTTTTTTTAAGATTTAATCAATAGTTAGAGTGAAAGCAATAGAGCTCTGGTGCAAGAAGCTATTTTCAGCACAGAAAAAAACATGGGCCTTTTGGATTGGGTCCAGAGGAGGGCCATGAAGATACTTAGGGGGATGGAACATCTCTCCTGTAAGGAAAGACTGAGAGAGTTGGAGTTGTTCAGCCTGGATGAGATGTCTCCACAGAAACTTTATTACAGCCTTCCAGTATCTAAAAGGGTCTTACAAGAAAGATGAAGTCAGATTTTTGTTCTCCACAAATAGAATAGTCTGCTTCTAATCTGCACCAATTTTTTATGATACAGGTAAATGCTGAAAAGTAACCAATGTACAAGATTTTAGCCAAAGAAAGACAGTAATCAGGTGAGGCTGACCCACACTGGTAGTTATGAGGCAAGAGGAGGCTCCATGGTACTGAGACAGAGCAGAGCACACAAGTGAGTTAAAAATCCATTATCTTGCCAGCCAGCATGGAATTCACATCCATGAACTGCCTAAGCTTTGCAGTGAAAATGTGTCTTCTTCATCACACTGAATTTGTGTAAACTAGTATTTAAGGGAACTTTAAATTTTATTTATTTATTTTTATAGGAGTACAGTAACTCTTTCATGTTTTGGAATAAAAGTGAAATTAAAATATTGCCCACCTTCATTAAACCAGAGGGGAAATAATATATGGTATCTATCCAGATATTGCGCCATAGACATACTTGACACTATGAAATTTTTAGAAGAATACTCAACATTCTGGCTGAGATGTCTACGTTCCTCAAGCACCTTTTGTAAAACAAGATGTTTGCAACTCAATGAGATTAACCCATAGCACATTTTAATAAAGAAGTAAGTATTACAAAGAACTTGAGGATTCCCAAGAACAATATGTCCATCCATGCAAAGATTGTATCCAACTTCTATCAGCACCCTGTGCTCTGAGTTAGCATTTTATGCGTGAATATTTTTGTTATATATTGTTCTGTAGTTTGCAACTGCACATATTAAGAAACAAAGCTCTAAGTAGACCCACATTTAAATTGCAAGTTTCAATTAAATCCACTATTTATTATTCTCCTCCTCAACCAGCTGCAGATAACCATAAAGATAAGAATTAACAACTTAAATACAAATGTAAATGGCATCAATGGAATGCATATGTTCCAAGTAAGACTGTGAATTCTCTTCATGGGGAAAGTACTTTAATAACTTATGCCAAGTTATTAAGTTTTCCTTTCCCTTGTGGTGTAGTTTCCATAACTCATGGAGTTCATTAAAGGGTTTGCATAAATATAGATCATGCACAGAAAATAGTTAATCCTGTTACCTGTTTGGTAACCTCTGTGTTCTACCTTATTGAACATGCCATATAAATATAAATATTAATATTCCAGAAAGACTGCTTATGGGAAAGCTAAAATTTCTGATTTTGTTTTTATATTTTACTGGAACCTTTTGATTTTTTTTTTCTTTTTCTTAATTTTCTTTTTTTGTTTTGTTTTTTTAATATGCAACAATATGCTTAGTGTCAGGGCATAATTATGGTAGCAAAATAGGCATTAATAATAGCTCATTACATAGCAAGGCTAGTCATACTCCATTGAGCTCTGTGAGAGACTTGCCATTGATTTCAGTGAAAGCAAGGTCAAGCCCACTGAGTTGCAAGATAATTGTTGTAAAGTATCCATTAGATAATAAAGGAGATTATTAATAATTGGACACCAAAAGGCTTTCATTTATCATTAGATTAATATTATAAATTTTCTTGAATGCAAGCAATACTCAAGAAACAAAGCATTGCAGCTTGTCTGCAGAGAAGTGTGTTGTTAGATAATTAACCAATCTGAACCTGAATTAATGGTACTTTACACCAGTAATTCAGGAATAACTTAAACCCATAGGTAATATTTTTTCAGAATTTTCAGAAATTTTGCATTAGTAAAATCTATGCTATATTTTATGCAATACACATTCATGAAGAGAGCAAGCTAACATACAGTTTTGAATAAAGAATAATCTCAAACTTTTTTTTAGGCTTCATTGAAAAAATCCTGTGTTTATCCGGGAATGATAAATTCATTAGTATTTTGTACTGAATGGGTAAAGAAGGACTTCAGTTTCATAAGACCATGAAGGAAGTAAGACGATGGATTAATAAACTCTTGCATGCCATTTTGAAAGCAAATATGTTAAAAATGTGTTGTACTCAGAACAGATCATCTGAGAATTAAACAAGCCAAAGCCATGTGGACAATATTGTTATTTATTGCATTCAAATATTCTTCTTAGCAGTAATTCAGTTCATGACTCTTTAGGTACATCATTCCTAGGGATTGGTTCCCATCGATGTCCTTCAGTGACTTTATTAAATGGGAATAAGGATTACATGGATGAGAGGAGAAGTGTTCTAGGCAGGAAAAAACATCAAAGGCAAGAAAGAATTTCATATCTTTTGATGCCACTCAGCTTCAGGTAAGAGAGCATTACAGCTTCCAGGAGTGCTAATTAAAACTGATTGTTATTTCATTAACTTCATGTGCCTTTCAAATAGCTTACAAAACTTGCCATTCCTGACAAGAGGAAGTGCCTAAGTCCATGAACATGTATGATTTATAAGTTCTTCCTTCTTTTGCCATGGAGACACAAATGTAGTGATCTTGGATTGCAAGAACCAAAAGATGGAGCTGTACATACTAATTCGGAGGGCATGGCAATTCCCACTAGCAAAGTGCATTTTCTTTTTCTGACATTTTTAGGGGAGAATTGATTAACCTGAGTGTGTTATCAACATTGTTTTCCTAACAATCGTTTCTAATGAACAATGTCATTTCTAACATGGGACAAAGCACACTTACTAACACCGCCTCATTGGAGAATTACTAGCAGCTCTGTCTTATTAGTCTTTCCCGAGTCACAGTACTCTCAATCACACCTCAAACTTTCTCTAATTGTAGATATTGTTGCAGGGAGTGATGCTATATTCCATATTGTATGCAATACAGTAAATTATTTTTTCTTTGTTTCAGTAATATTGGTTATTTCATTACTAATAACCCATATGGCCTAGAACAGGTTAACAGGCAGAAGCCATGAAGTGCCTATGAAAGACCATTTTTGCTCTGAGAAAGGTTTTCCAAAATGTGTGAAGTGCAAAAAGGATATACACAAAAGTAATTCTTCTGCAAAAACTATTTGATGGCAGCTTTCCATTTCAGCTATTGTGAGCCAGTTAGAAAAAATAAATGTCTCCATGACATATTTCTCTATGGTGAAGGCTTGGACCATTGAGAGTAGTATCAAAACACTGTGTCTGTCTCTGCACTCAAAGAGGAATGTAGGATTTTTCTTGACAATTTGGGGGAGATTTTGCTGCTTTGAGCACAGTGTTCATAGATGTGGTTTTCAGGTAGTTTTTGTTGGGCAACTTTGAAGTAATTCCATTGCTTGTTTGGTTTCTGTTGTGAGAGTTCATACAAATATAACAGTCAACAAAGCGGTAGTTTTGACGCGTATGTGTTATTAACCTGATATACAACATTAGCTCCTGCTGTATTTCCCTGTCTATTGTCTAATGATCTATGGCTAAATACCTTATCCTTCCTTTTCATTTCCTAATTTCATAGGACCATGGAATGGTTTGGGTTGGAAAGGACTATAAAGAGCCTCTAGTTCCAACCCACCTTCAATGGGCGGGGACACCTTCTACTAGAGCACGTTGCTCAAACCTGGCCTTGAACACTTCCAGGGATGGGGCATCCAACTTCTCTGGGCAACTTGTTCCAGTGCCTCACCACCCTTACAGAAAAAATATCTTCCCAATAGCTAATCTAAATCTGCCCTCTTTATGTTTGATAACTTTCCCCCTGTCCTCACTGCATGCCCTTGTAAAAGCTCTTTCTCCAGCTCTCTTGTAAGGTCCCTCTAACAACTAGTTTGCTGCTCCTTTTCTGTATAAAACACCATGGTCATAAAAGCAAAGACACTGAAAGTGTCTGAAACACTGACCATGCTCCCAGCTAAGATACATCCATTTGAGCCTTTCTCCTTGACCTGAAGGATCAGCTGAGTCACTGCATCTCATTTTTTCTCCCGGAGCTCACTGTAAGTTCTCTCGAATTGCTCCACATGATCCTGGAGAGTGTCATTGGTGCCCATGTTGAGCAACATGAGATAAAGGGTGGACAAGCCTTAGCAGGCTCTGCAACTTGGCAAATCTCCCTGTGAAAGCACCAAAGTGACAATAGGCCTGCTTAAGCTGATGCTGCACCCATCCTCACCAACCACTTCTGCGCTGACTTTTGGCTCAGGCTCAGTAGGCTTCTGGAGTTTGCCTTGATGGAGAGTGATCCTCTCCACTGTCTGTTAGGGCACTTTGCTAATACTTCAGGTTGAAATTTGAGAACACAGAAGGAACATTGCTCCTCTGTCAGAAGTCAGAAATCTCCATCTTTCCCCATGTTGGGACTATCCAGCCAGCACTTGTTCAAGCCTCCAGCTGTCCTTCCTTCCTTTCATTATGTGGCTCAGGATATCTGCAAGGTTTCTGCAAAGACCCTGCCTCTTATTCACAAGGGATCTATTTGAGGCTTATCACTTGGAAATTTCTGAAATATCAAGTAATTCTGAACCATACTGTTCTGCCTCAAGAAAATTGCTTTACATATATTAAGTATATCAGACTAAGCAAAAGCCCTTTACTTCAAAATCTGTTTATATCCAAATGCCATCTGCTGCTGGGTGGATTTTCTCATGAAATAAATGATGTGCAACAAAGGTCATACGTACTGCTCTATTGATATTTCAGCATGACACCCAATTTTGTAAAGGAATCTCATGCAGAAACGATTTGTTTTGCTACAGAGATGGTGTAAAGTTTAAATGCTCTGTCATAAAATAAAAGACAGCTTCTATACCTTGGGCACACAGGAATCAGCACATTCATTAATTTTAGGACAGCTGCATGCTGGTGTTACAGCACCGGAAGCTATTGATATAGGGAACCTATAGAGAACACAGGGAGAAAAAAGCAGTATTTAAATTGCATGGTGCTAGTGATTAGTATTCTTTTGCTAACTAATTTCTATTATTTTTATTATACTTTTAGGTATCCAAGTAGTAGCTAAGAATTCCTATGATTCATGATTACATTAAAATAGGCGTTTGCAATGGAGGTTATGTATATTCTTTCTAGTAGCACAAGATAATATCAGTCTGAGAATGTCCTAATATGAAACATGAACTTTAGTACTGCAGTGTAAACAGCACAGAAATATTCTCAGGACCATACCCCTGTTCCACTTATTTCTCTCCAACATGATGTGTTGCCATCTTCTGGGCAGAAATTACTGATTGAAAGTAAGGAGAGAGCCTGAGTGGAGGGGTCCAGAGCAGAGAGCACAGGAGTGGGTTAAGGGCATGTCTCTGAAAGGAGGCAAGCGTGATTAAGAGCCCCTGCAGTTCAGACATAAGCTCTCCCACTGAGCTATCTCATGGCAGAGTGACAAAGGTAACAGGAAGGCTGTTTCACAGGACAGCAAGGCTGCCATGGTGACTGTAGCAAGGCTTGCCCTAGGAGATGGACACAAGGAAGTTGCTCGTGCACTACTTTCAGGGAAAGGGCACTTGTTTGCATCCACAGCCAGATAAAACATAAAGGCTGATTTCAAGTTGTTCAAAATTTAGAACCACTGGTGCACATGCAGATGCTAAAATGTCAAATACTGATAAAGTTACAAAGTCCAGGAAAATCCTTAATTAGGAACAGCAGAATATTTTTGAAGACTGCATTTTTTAGGCTTTGAAACTGTTGGCTTTAATTTCTTCACAGAAATCCTAGTGAAATAGTTACAAACAGAGGGGGAAACATCTGTCAGCTAACAGTGGCATAACTTAGATCCTTTAAGAGAATTTTCAGATGCTTGGAGTTCAGTTTTTTCATTTTAACTAGGTAAAGTATGTGCTGTGTGAGGGTATTAAGATGAGGAAAATCTGTATGGTCTAGAGTAGCTAAGGACATCTCCACAACTCAGTTGTGCCAAATAGAGCTCATCTTATGTTGAATCTTTTTAGGTATGTAATCCCACCAGAAGTATATAGACGTTCTACCCCTGTCAGTAAACATTAAGTCATGGTGACAAATGTTCAGGGGTACAGACTGCATTTTATTCTTACGCTCATGTATATACTTTAATAAAATATTCAGCCTCAGATATTAATGTGATAACTTTAACCCAGAAACTTCCAGATTAATTTTTTTATAGTACTTGATAATTCCTCAAGCTGGACAATGCATGATTTTCACTCTCACCTCCTTTTAATAATTAAACAGATACTTTCATCAGCAGCTTATTCTGAGTGCATGCTACTTCTACTAATTGATTGAAAAACAACAGGGTAGAAATGCCAGTAGCTACAGAAATATATATGTATTTCCATGATAAAGATATTGCGTCTTCAAAATTTTAAAACTGTACTCTGCTCAGAGAAAATGCACATGTAATCAGTAATACCAGTGATGCCACATGTTAAAGGAGAGAGATTCATCTTGTTCTGAGTCAAGGATTATTTTTGTCACTTCTTGCTTCATATCTTCCCTTAATCCTGAAAAAACAAGTACCTGTAGGACTGAGGAAAGCAGTAGTGTTATAGAAAGGAGGTTTTGTAATTCCTCTCAGTCCAGTATCCAAGGCAAAGACACCAGCAGCAAACAAGAAAACACTTCAAAACTGTGAGGAACAGTTGATCTTTTAGATTAATTGACACTGGATGTACTTTAAACAAAAGGAAAATTTTCCTGAGTTCTAAATTCTTATGAACGCTTTAGGATAATAGCCGGCAGATTTCATATAGAAAAATTTAAGGACCTCACCTTCACTTAAAAAAAAATAAATCTGGTTTTATCTTGGAAATCAATCTTGGTGGAAGTAATACCCTAGTGCCTCATCTTAAGCTTTTAATATTCATTGTTTGTGTTCTCTGGATTCTCAAATAGGGAGAGAAAGAGCTAGAGTTGTAAACACTACAAAAGAGCGATTAACTTCAGCTGTCATTTTGCACCATCTGTGCATCTCAGTACTGCACATCTCAATGAATTGCTTAATCCTTCAGCAATTTGCTGTTTTATTTCAAGTAAAACATTCTGTCTTTGCGAGCAAAGCAGAATTTATGTAGTACTTTCATCTTGCCATAACCATACCTGCTTTAAAACGCTCCCTACCTCCAGGGTACCATTCTGCTAGGATGTGGATATGTTCCTGATTTTTTCAATGGATTTGTCTGAGATGCTGTCCAGATCCCAGGCTTGGCCCTGCACAAAATCTCTTCTGCGTGGTTGCAAATATTTTACAGTGCTATTGCAGGAAATCCTAAAACAACCTACAAACATTTGAATTTTTATTATTAATTCCTTCTCAGAACACTGTAAATATCTTTTTTATATCTTTGCATTTGTATTAGGTTTGCATGGTGAGGTTTTGGTAAATGGGGTCCAGAGGTGGTTGCTGCCAGAAGCTTCTCCCATGTGCAGCAGAGCCAATGCCAGCCAGCTCCAAGACTGACCCACTGCTGGCCAAGGGTGAGTCTGTCAGCAATGGTGGTAGTACCTCTGGGATAACAGATTTAAGAAGAGAAAAAAGTTATTTTGCAGAAACAAATTGCAGCCAGAGGAGAGCGGGAGAAACAGTTCTGCTGACACCAAATTTGGTGAAGAAAGAGAAAAGGAGTTGCTCCAGGCACTGGAGCAAAGATTCCCCTGGAGCTCGTAGTGGATACCATGGTGAGGTGGCTGTGCCCCTGTAGCCCATGGAGGTCCATGGGGGAGCAGAGATCCACCTGCAGCCCCTGAAGGAGTCTGCACCAATACAGGTGGATGCCCAAAGGCTGTGATCACATGGTAGGCCTGCGCTGGAACAGGCTCCTGTCAGAATCTGTGGCTGCATGGAGCAAGGAGCCCACACTGAAGAATTTTTTTGGTAGGATTTGTGGCCCCAGAGGGCATCCACACTGGAACAGCCTGTCCTTGAAGGACAGCACCTTGTGGAAGGGACCCACAATGGAGCAGTTTGTGAAGAACTGCAGCTTGTGAGGACTTTGAATAAATTAATGCAGGACAATCTACCATGGGAGGAACTCCACACCAGAACAGAGGAAGGGTGTGAAGAGTTCTGCCCCTGAGGAGGAAGGAGCAGCAACAAAATGTGATGAAGTGACTGCAGCCCCATTCCCCATTCCCCTGTGCCTCTCAGATGAAATTGGGAGAGAAATTGAGTGAAGTTGAGCGCAGGAAGAAGGGAGTGGTTGGTGGTGGGTGTTTTTAAGATTTGGGGTTATTTCTCATTACTCTAATCTGATTTAATTGGTAATAAACAAAACTGATTTCCCTAAGTCTGCTTTGCCCATGACAGTAACTGATGTAACTGAGTTACTGATGCTGAGTCATCTCTCCCTGTCCTTATCTAGACCCATGAGCCCTTCATTACATTTTCTCTCCCCAGTGCAGATGAGGAGGAAAGGGAGAGAATGGCTTTAGTGGGCACCTGGTGGTGAGCCAGGGTCAACCCACCAATCAATAAAACAAAATAATTCTCTACTTAGCTGATGGGTTCGTTTTGCTTTTTTCTTGGAGGAAGTCTCTCTTTACCACAATCATAAAGCACAATTCCAGATATCCTGAACACTGTGTCAAGTCCACTATATTAACTTGTTCCTCCTGCTTGAGTTCCCTACACCCTACAAGTGTCTAATTTTTTCTTTTGTACAAAAGCAAAACTACTCTCCAAATTCTTACACAAATGGAGAATAATTTAAACAGTTACTAGTACTAGCTATCTCATCACTGGAAGAAATACTAACCTCAGGGAAAGTGAGTCTGTCTCGTTTAAATGCTGGAAAGAGTTCTCTGCTTCTTTTCTTGCAGAAGTAGACAAAAGAAGAATGAAGAATCATATTCCAAACACAATCCTAGGCTTGTCTTTTTTTTCCTGTTTCATCTTTTGCATATTTTCAGTGTTACACAGAGATAAAGAAAACTCAAGCCATTGTAAAGTGATGCAGAATTTACTTGAGAAATTTATCTTCCTTCTAGAAAAAAAGTTTTCAATTTAAATATTCATTTCATTCAGCATCTTTATCTTGAGGGATTTCTTACATAGATTGCACAGAGATGAAAACTGAAAATCTGCATTTAGATAGAAGTATCAGGAAAGGCTTTCTTTACAAACTAAGCAGAATCGCTTTTTTCTTCCTTACAATAAGACATGAAATAATTTTACTCTTCCATTCTTTAAATAATGATACTAAAGCAGGACTTCATGGTCTCCTAAACACTGAGGGTGAAGATTTTGTAATAACTCTAATTTTTTATGATGAACCAAAATTCCTGCATAGAATGCCCAAAAAGATGTATCTTTCTGTTTACTATAAAGATCTTCTGCTCTTCATTCATATACAATGACCACATTAAAAGTCAACAGAAACAAATAGGAGAGCTAAGAAATAACATTTCTATTATATTCTTGCACAAGGTCTTGCTGCAGTCCATGTACTGGGAAAGAAAGGTTAGAAGTGACTGATGAATTTTTAATAGGTTTTCCTAGATTTCAGTGGCTATCATTTGTTTTCAGTCAATAATTCACACGGTTACAGGAGGCAACCCAATCGATTTTAGTATAGTAGTTCATGGGAAAAAGGGTTGTAAAATGCTTTGTAACATTTTACACATGCTGGGACAATTCCACATATGTTGCCCCAGCTCAGATCCTGGTAATATCACTGATTTCACAAAGGCTGGATGAGACCCAGAGGAATGACATTGGAACGCATGTGTGTACAATCAGTAGGAGAAGATCCCCAGTATCCCACTCCCTCATGGAATACCAGATGCAAACAGAGAGGGGAAGAATACAATTTGAGAGCAAGTGAAATTCTTATGCCCAAAATGATCCCACTGGATCATTCCATTGGAAAAATACTGATACACATGAAAGGAATAGAACTTTCCCAGTGACTTTCAGTGAATTTACCACAGCCTTCTATTTTCCTCCACAAATAATAAAATTTCTTAGAGAAAAAATTAATTAAAATCACTGCTGTAGCACCAAGAATGTCAGTGAGTTACAGTAAAATGTCTTTTATGTGGCTAGTGTGGTTCAAACCAAATCTACCAGACAGTAAAATGAGAGGCAGATTTAATGAGGTGAATTCACAGCCAGGAAGTTTCCAGGAACCAAGCATGACTCGATTGTTATTATGATTTCCAGAGAAAACAAGTCAGTCATGTAATTGTACTTTCATTAAATAATGGCATGTGCAAAACAGCTTCCTCAGAGTTGTGTTTCAAGCAATATGCTTATGATAAGGACACATTTAAAGCAGATGGTTCCCAAAAGGCCTTTGTTACAGAAAATTAAAGTTGGGGATTACAATTTACTTTGTTTTAGGAAAAATACACAGAGAAATGGATGTTTAGCATGTTTTTATGCAAATGAAACTTGTCATCTAAAAGACAGAAGAGAAAGCAGCTTGATTGGTCAGACCCTGGAGTGATGCACCATGGTAGGTAGTGACGCCTCTGAAGGACTCAGTGTTCTGGATGCATCATTAACAACCTGCAGGTGTTGAAAGACCCATTGTAGGGCTGCTCTTTGGGTAAAGAGAAACAATTTCATCATCTTCTTCTGAACAAATACAATCTTACAGAGCCAATATGAGTGACCTGACCAAAACCTCTAAAAAAATGTTTACATGAACACGTGATCTTAGAAATTCTTACAAAAATCACTGAGTGCACAGGCGTTATAATGATCTCCGTTTTTTTAATGAACCTTATTGCAAGTTAAGAAGCAAGGGAGGTTGGTCATAGCATTGCTGTCTCTCTCCTCATTTGGGAAACAAACTTGGAAGTAGCCAAAGTTCAATTTATCTGCCTCATAGAGCCAGGAATTAATGGAATTCCTGCATGGATTTACTGTGTTAACTTAATCTTTTCTTTGAAATTATTGAGTCAAGACATTCGCCATTCACTCTAAAAGTGCTGCCACCTTGTCCTGGTTTTGGGCAAATTTGGTGGAGAGTTTCCAAAGAGGGCCCCTCCAGAAAGCAAACCCACACGGCTCCTCCCCCCAACCAGTCCGGGAGGAATTCCTCAGAGAGAAGTGGAAAGAACCTGGTTATTTAACAGGCACAGCACCCCCCAGCACACAGAATGAACAATACCGGATGACACCACTGAAAAAAAGAGGACAAATCCAGAAAGTCTCTCTTGGGGGTGCTCGCTCTGTTCTCAGTCCCTCCGGCGCTGGGGCAGCTGCTGCAGCCACAAGGTGCAAACTCTCGGTGTTCCCAGGGCCCAGTCCGGAGCAGGTTCAAGGTGGTTGGAAAAAAGAAGGAAAGGAGAAACAGTCCAGGAAGAAATTGGACTGTTCAGCTAAGCTAGCTACACAGAAGCAAGCAGAAGCGAAGCAAAGCAGAAGCAAGCAAGCAAAGAGAGAGAAGCGAAAAGCAAGAGCAGCAAAAAAACTGCTGCCGACTCTGTGTCCCAGTCAGGCTGATAAGAAAACCCAAACAAAACTTTTGCTCTTCAGAGCCAGTCTTAAAGATACAGAACATAATATCCAACATTAACAGAACAGGTGAATGGGGATACAAGCATCATAACGTCACCCTAGGACACACCTGAAGGTAAAAACTGTTGTAATGAACTTCAATGAGCTTTAAAAAGCATTGCAAGGCCTGGGACTGCAGATTATTTTTACACTCTATTGTTTATTTATCCTCATCAACATATTGATTGCAGTGTGGTGCAAGCTCTGTGGTACCTGAGCTGGAAGAAGCAGATGAACAATGAAACAGAAGCATAGCAAGGCTACTTAACAGAATGGTTGTGCTTACAGGTTGTAATTAATCTATTGAATCTGATGGTTTCAAAGATAAAAAAGTATTTTCACAATTTAAAGGCATTTACCTGACTGTATTATGATTTAAGACATTTAAACCCTGGATGTCTGATTACACTGGTTAATAGGTAATATGCATTATAGTCACAAATTAGCTAGCAAGTTCTTTCTTTTCAGGCCTCATGATTTATAGAAAAGATAAAGGGGGGGGATAAGAAAAATGCTGCTAATCAAATTATTGAAGGATTTCTTGATTGTGCTTATGGCCTATTGCAACACTTGTCAGGATGCTCATACCAGGCTGCATGCATCACTGGATATAAGCCATTCTACCTAGTCAGAATCTCATATCTTCCCAATAAATGTATGTTTCAACACTCTCTAAAGTAAAGCTTTTACAGATGTTAGAGGAGAAAGCTCTATCAACATGGTCTGGAGTTAAGAAAAACCAGATTTAACAGGTCGTGTAAGTTACAAGGTACAGAAACATCAAGAAAAAAGTGATTTTTTTTCATATTAGAAGTTTCTCTAAATGGTATTTATATGCTTCTTATGAAGTGAAGGGTCTGAGAAAACCAAAGGCAAAAGGTATGCCTCTCATTATTCCATCTCCATTTATTTTAAGTTGCCTGCTCCTCTCCAATGCATGCTTCAAGCTGCAGTATTCGGCTCTAAATCCTTCTAAATCCTCTAAGAGACTAAAGCATAACAGACTTATAAAAGTAATGTCACTCCACTGAACTTTGCTTTCCTATAATGTTCTTCCTCCTCCAGAAGCATGTAGTTCACAGCAGTAAACCTCTACATTAAAACTGCCTGACAGCCTGACCCAGCCCAGCTATAATAGACATTTTCCTGCAGGGTATCTTCCCAAGCATTAAAGAAAAGGGATAACCAAAACTTTAAAAAAAAAAAAAAAAAAAGAAAGAAAGAAAAAGTGTCAGTAAAGGATTTTAATTATACCCTTGCTATATTCTTCCTGGGCTAATAATAAAAGTTCTATGGTATTTATTTGGATCCTGGACCTATATAAATATCTCCATGCATACACACATAAAAGAAATCACAGAACCATTGAGTTTTGAATGGACACCTTGAGACCAGCTTGTGTACTCCCTGAGCTTAATCAGGCCCAGCTAGAGGGCGTGGACCATAGCCATGTCCTATTGGGTTTCGAAGCTCTCCGTAGATCCACAGCTTCTCAGTGTTCAAGCACCCTGACAGAAAAAATATATTTTGGTGTGTTCAGACAGAACCTCCTGTATTACTATTGTGCTCATTGTCTCTTGTTCCCTCAGTGAACACCACTAAGAGCTCAGCTCTGTTTTCTTTAGTCCCCAAATCAGGTATTTATACCCATTGATAAAATTCCTCCTGATTTCTCCAGTATCTCCAGACTGAGCAGTCCCAAATCTTTCAGTCTCTCCTCATATGTCAGATGCTCCAAGGCCTTTGTTATTTCTGTGGCCCTTAGCTAGACTGACTTGTACATCCATGTCTCCCTTGTGCTGGGGAGTCTAGAACTAGAAGCAGCATTCCTCACTAGGACCAAATAAAGGGGAAGGATCACCTCCTTTGACCTGCTAGAAATGATCTCCCTTCTGCTGCCCAGGATGCTGCCTGCCGCTATTGTCACTCATGCACTGCAGCCTCATGGTCAGCTGGCTGCCCACCAGTATCCCAGGTCCTTCCCAGTAAACCTGCTTCAGCCACAGCTCTATTATACATTATTCAAGCATTAAACACCATTAAAGAACCTGTAAATGGTTCCATTTCTTCTGTCTGAGCAGGTTATTTTCTGCAACAGGAGACAGATGCTTTGTCTCCTATTAAGACAGATAAAGAAGTTTTTGCTGTCAGCTAAAGAATAAAGAATTTTTAATTCTTCAAAATTACATAATTTGTGATATTGTATCACAGGCTATAGACTTCTGCTTTTACTTAACCTATTAATAATTTGCCTTTTGATTTACTTAGAGCCACAATTGCTCACTAGGGATTGAAGACATCTAAACTGGAAAATGAGCCTTTCAATCACTCAGTCTTGGCTCTAGATGAGAAATTAGTCTAAAGCTTGTTCTCTGAGAACATTTTTCTTATTCCCCAGAGCTTCATTTATAAGAACCAAGAGCATTAGTGCCCAATGTGAAACTGCCTAGATGGGTTTCAGCAAGAAATCAAACCACTTTGTGTTCCCAAAATATTTTATTCAGTACAGGGCTGGGAATTTTTAAGTTGTGTTTTTTCAGGAAACAAAAATGGAGGGTAGGTCAGCACCGTACCCCCCTCTGTTAGCATTGACCTCTTGTTCTCATGTCCCAGCACAGAAAACCAGTCCAGTGTGATGTTGATTTCTGGCTCCTCAGGCCCATGTACAAGATGCAGGACACCAGCTGTGCAAGAGCAAGGCAGTCTATATCCTAGCTGGTTTGAGGGGTCTTGTCCCATGACACATTTGAGTACACGTGGTAGGGAGTGTCCCTGACACACCTGTAAAAGCACACAGCCCCTGTCCAGGCAGCAGCTGCACCTAATCCAGAGCACAGGATCAGGGACCCACGTTTTTCCTGGGCCATGTGCTGTGTGGGGCTTGATGGAAGCAGGGGCAGTGACTGCACACCCATAATTTCCTTGCAAGACAGAGCCATAACCACTGTGAGTAAATAATAAGGTATTGAGTGGACACTGGGAAATAGCTTGTTATGAAGACTCAAATGTCAGATCACAGTGCATCTTAGAGGACAGATGTCTCTGAGCTGCCCAAGCACAATTCATTCAGTCAGTTTTGTGAAGGAGAATCCAGGCAATAGTTTTCCTAAAGCTGACACAACTGGGTGGATGGAAACACACCTTTGCAGTCTCTTTCAGTACGAAAGGCCATGATGCTGTACTCAGGGTTGACCTGAGGGCTCAGCAATGCCTGCTGACACCATTGGGATGCCTTGCATTAACCAGACTGCCAGGAACATGGCTCACAACCAGGGCAGAGGAGGACAAGGAATTAGGCCCCCCTGTATGCCTGGAAGGGGGATCTTTTCAGCTGTCTGGCTTAGAGCATTAGGTCTGAAAAGCACATCAAGTCACTGTTCATAGCACCTCAGAGAGCCAAGCAGGCTGCTCTCCACATATTTTGCTTGACTAGTTTGTTAAAGCTCCTGATTTAATGAGATCTGTTTAGATTCCAAGCCCTTTATAATCCAGGGCTCTTCCACAGCCATCCTTTTAAATTTCCCCCACAAAGAGTTTATTCACTGACATCTTTAAGCCGACTGATAGGTGAGCATTGCTCTCCAGCTGGTTGTCTGTCTTGTAACCTGACACATAAATGAACCCTTCTCTGTGGATGTGTATATATCTGATTGTTCTTGACACACCATGCTATTCTGAAGTTCTTTAGTAAATACCATAAGCACCAGCTGTTCACTACATTCATTACACCCTTGTCTTAAGGATTAACTTATTGTTAAATGAGTGTCGTAAATAACAACTTCAGAGCTTTGGGGACATTTTATTTGTTCTGTCACATACACCAGAATGGCAATATTCATGCATGAGACAGATGTTTATCCATGATAGTTTACACAGAAAGAGCTCCTGACTTCTGCAGTTTGAGAATAAAATGCACTCCTGGGAGAAGAACAAGTTTTGATATTTTCTCTCCCCTCACCCCCCTAAGCCTTACAGAAAGAAAGTAGAAAATGCTCATAGAAGCCTTCATTCTGAGGCAATTAAGACTATTCCTAAGCCAAGTGAAAAGGATTGCTGAAATGCACAGACCCAGGCTACTCACAAAGACAGTAAATTCTTGTGTGAAAGCAATTAAGAGAAGAAGCACGCATCCTCAAGACAGCAAGGAAATTCTGGTGTGACGGGAAAGAACTTCACGTGAACTCCAGAAGTTAAAGTATCTCAAAAGCATTCCAAATATTTACTTTGAAAAAAGTTTGAAAATGGAAGAATTGTGCTTTTACCTGAAATTCTTAGAAAACCTCTTGATCTTTAAACAAATACATGAGGAGGATATAGAAAAAACTTCCAGAAAAAACTAATATATATATGAAATGTTGCATACATGCCATAAGTTTTCTTTTGCCCCCTTAAAAAAAAAAAAAAAAAAAAAAAAAAAAAAAAAAAAAAAAAAGAGGAAGATGAAGGGGAAGGGTAAATTTAAAAGAAAAAAGAAACAACACAATTACACAATTTTCTTACATGCTAGATTTCAAATAAACAAAGGAATTCAGAGTTTTGGTATACCAATCTTGAGAAATATCATTTATCTAAAACCCCAGTAAGGAATACCAGCAATTTTTCCCCAAATTCCTGTTCCCAGTACAGGGTATTTGTAAACCAAATCACCTGAATTAATTATCTTTTCTCAGCTTGAAGAGTATAAATGAGAAGCTAACAAGTTTACTACTTGAGAAAGTCTCTACTCTCACCACTTCAGACTGCAGAATTAGATTCTGAGAATTCAAAGAGTCATTCAGTGACAACTCCTACATAAAATCTTGTCAAGCCTAGCCATATCATGAAATCCCTTGAATTTTCAAATGCATTAAAGTGTATTTTGTGTGCGTAGTCTTGCACTGACAGTGTTTTGAATGCAGAGTCTCTGATCCTGTGTGTGGCCATTTTGAATTCATAACACATTTCTGACTCTGAGTGGTTCCATTCAGAAAACTGGGAGTAAGGAAAGCAATGTTCCTATATAAAATGCTTTGGTTTTTGAAATGGAAATAGATGAATTAGCGATTAGCAGCATATAATGGTAATATTAGTAACATACAATTTAATAAAAGTTAAAACTAGTCAACATCTATTATAGTACTTCTCAGCACTAATATTTTGCCTAACATAGAAATATAGACACTAGTTGCATTTAGAAAAGGAAGATATTCAGATCATTCCATGAATTCCATCTTAACAAAACTGCATATTTTTTTAAAAAAATTAAAATGCGCCAGTTTTCAGTGACTACACCAAATTATATGGTAAATAGGTAAAATTCATCCAGTAAAATCTTAACAATAGTGAAGGCAAGTTGAATTTGGACCCTGACATAGAAACAGATCATCTTTCTCTAATTTTCAGAAAAATTCTCTCTGTTGCTTGTACAATTTATTAGTATCATATTGAAGGAGTAACATTGGGTCACTTTGACATTTAAGTCATTTAAGACATTTAATAAAAAAAACAGAAATATAATTAAACTTTAAAACTGAGAAAAAAAAATAGGACACCAGCTAATTAAACTTTTCATTGTTAGGAAAAATGTGAAAATTTTGTGTTTCTTTAAATCCATTTAAGAGATTAAATTATTCACTTAAATCAATTTCAGATTCCCTGTTCCACAGTATCTGCCTCTTCAGAGTGGTAAATCTCCCCAAAATATGTTGGAAAGGCAGGGAATTATTCATCAGATGAAGCATGAAACCCTAGTTACTGTATAGGGAAAACCTAAAAATCAAATTTTCCATTCCCCAGTAGTTCCAATTTTCTGTGCGTTTTTTAAAGCTTTAGAGCTATTTTACAGATAGGTTTGGGGAAAAAATTAAAATAATTTGAACTAATTTTTTTCATACAATAACACAATATATGGGAATTAAATAAAATAATTCCAATTACTACTTCTTCAAAAGGAATGCATTTGTGATTAAATTATCACACAGTGGATTAGTGGATTAAATGCAGCTAAGGTGCATTTAATTTCAAAAGCTTAAAACTATTTTTCATCAAAGACTTTCAATTTTTAACAAGGAATAACAATGACAGAGTGAACTGTAAGACTGTGAGAAGAATGTCGCCTTCTTCTTTACCCATCTACAGAGGCTTTCAGTTTTGGAGGGCTAGCAATTTGAAATGTCTTTGATCATTAAAAAATGGGAGAAACACAACTCTAAACTTTCTGAAAATGATGCCAGGCCCAAAAGGCAAAAACTGTCACCATACAGATCAGATATCTTGTGTTCTCTTTCATCTCCCTCTTCCATAATTTGGCCCAGCTCCACCACAATTTGTTTTTATTTTCCCTTCAAACTTTTGCACTGTCAAAAGAATTGTAAGTATCATCATCTTATTGTTTTATTTAACATTCTACAGTTGTAGGATAAATTAATATATACAAATACATTAAATGTAACTATTAGAAGCTTGAAGTAAACTGATATCTTTGCCTGAAAAATACTCCCTTAACAAAGATATTTTTCTCTCATTTAGGGTTCCCTTAATGATACTGGATCTTAAATTTCATTGACAAACTACACACACAGCCTTCCCAGTGCCTGTGGCAGCTCTTGGGATCCAAGTAACAAAGGGGAGAAGAAATTCACACACAATCCATAAAACATGGTGGAAAAGCCTCAGCCCTGCTCCCACCACATGAACCCTCAAGTATCCTTTAAGAAGGTTGTTTTCTCCGTTGCCATTATTCTTCTCTATGAATTCTTGTTAATCAATTTTACCTTCACCCTGCAGTGGCTCAGCATTATCTTCTTTCCTCTGAAAAAAAAAAAAAAGGATTAATTTTTTTGGTACTGCAAAGCAACAGTTATTGGTTTTAGGAGGTTGCACACAAAGAAATTCACTTTCTGAAAAGCTCAGGGGGAAAACTAGGCTCCCTATCACCAAAAGCCTGGTACTTTCACAGGATTGAAATGCCATGCAATTTTCTGCCTTAGAAAAGCCAAACTAATGTTGAAATAGCAATTTTAGAGAAATAGTCTCTAGAAGATGTAGTCTACAAAAGACAAGTCTGTAAGTTTTACCATTTTTCTGGTAGTGATTTTTTTTCATGATGCATAAAGCAGCTTTAATGCTGGAAGAAATTATGGGGCCATAGCTCAGAGGTCCAATAAGGAATGTCTAGAGATGTGCCATTACAGTGCCTCCTATTCAGCAGCCCAGTAGTTAACTGGGTTTTTTTTCTGGGAAGGCACACAGCTGGCTGTTTCCAGTAAAACAATCCACACCCGGGGGTCTCAGACAGAAATGCAACCTCTTACCAGCTCATGAACTTTGAATTACAGAAAATCTCTTCATTCCTTGATCCTGCATCTGAACTTTTAGTACCTTAGGCTTGACAACAGCCCCTACCCAGCCTCCCATGCCCTCTCAAGCAGCACCTGTCTGTGCAATAATTCTTACAGTTTCTTAGGATGTTCTGAAGGTGAATGTCTATTTGGATGTTCATGCCATTAAATAGTTTTTTGGGTGCTTTCGGCTTACCTTTAAGACATGTCTGTCTCAAATTTGTTTAGAATTCTTCTTGAGACAAACTTTACTTCTTTTCCAAGGCTAATGCTTTCTAAAGCATTTCTCTCTTTCTCTCCACATAGTCTGTACAGTGCCATGGCTTTTTCAGTTCTCCACATCAGATTGTACCAGGAGGGCTTATGCTCAAAGTCTTCCCCTACCGAGTTTGGCAGCTGTGCAGAACTTGGTCTTACAGAGTCAGCATCTTCACTGTTACTGTTGTTGCCACCAGAAAAGATTTTAATTATTCATACAAAAAAAATTACCTGATGCATGCAACTCCCTGGAGAGTGCTGTTTTTTTTTTTTTTTTTTTACCTTTCTACATGTTCACCTCATGTAGACAAGAATTTCCAGTGACCCAGAGATTGGGGATTTAATGTTCTTTAGGAGATTCATTCAACCCAAGCACAGCACTTGGGTTATCTTTCTGTTAACTGAACATACTGTAAATTCAGTGGTTTTGGAAACCAAAGCAAGCAAAAAAAAAAAAAACAACCCACCCCCCCCCCCCAAAAAAAACCAAACAAACAAACAAACAAAAAAAAAAAAAAAAAAAAAAAACAAAAAACCCAAAAGCACAAGAACCAAAAAACCTAAACAGGGTATTCAGTAGCCAGTGTGATTGAGGCACGGTCACAGCTCACTTGCAGAGTCACTGAGGGTGTAGCATCATCCCCACTCAAAGCAGACAAGTATCTTTGCAATAGCAATTCTGCAGGAGATAGATCTGAAAGCTGGGCAGATAAAAGGATTAACTTTACATAAAGAAAAGAATTTTCCCTAGGGAAATGAGCCACTGAGATTGTTTGTAAATATCCAGATAGGTTTTCGATTGCAGAGTGCAGTAGCTCCATTTCATCTTTGGAAAACAATCTCACACATTTAGTAGCACTATCAATAATGAACAATATTTGGTAAAATTAAACAAACTGGGAAACAATTTGGTATTGATAGCATGAGATAGTGCAGTACCAAAGCATACTTTTACAGGCTACAAATTCCTCTGATCTGCCTGCAGAATCGAAAAGATGAGTGGACTTCAAATACCCTAAACATTTTAGCTAATCATTTAACAAATTTCTTACAATTTTATTGAAAAACATAATTTACTACAATTGCAGTTTAATTACTTCACCCTCAGCATACTCCTATATGATAGCTATCAGATCTAATTATTTCCTTTCCATTTGAGTTTAATAAAAAAGAAATTGGGCCAATGTAATTACTAGAGTAAATCTAGATATAGTGGAGTAACACAGCTGAGTTTTTATCATGCATCTACTGGGGCACTGCTATCTTAAATTGGGAAAATTTGTACTTTGGAATACACCCAGAAATTTTAGTTGAAATAAGACCCATTCAAATGCCACTACATTTTCTCTTAAAAGCTTCAATGAGCAGATTGAAATCCTCATATAAACCAATGAACATGTATTGTGACTGCAAAGCAGCACAGGGCACCATTCATTACCTGAAAACAAAGCTGACCAAGCTGTTGCAGCCCTGTAACAAACACCCGAATGACAATTTGTGGAAAACAATTTGGTAGCCTCAAATTTCTCAGTCGTACAGTGTTTCAATAGTGTTGTTGGTCAGGAAATTTCTTTCAGACTTGTTTTTATGATTGGCACTCCTTCAGCTTTGATATTTTCACCACAAAAACAATTTGCAATAATAAAGTTTTAACTACTTGAATTTGCATTTGCTCATGATGATTTATTTTCTCAAGGCACTGACATTTCCTTTGGCCCCTGGCTCAGAAAGCACAGGATGGTTCAACTTCTGATCTGGCAGGACCAGATGTCCTGCATGTTGTGTGGTTGCAGATGCACCAGCAGAGATACAGCCTCCAGCAGCCACCTGAATTCCACATTTCTGGAAATATGGCAGCAACAAAGATACAAATTAATGATGAAACTGCTAGAAAAGAAATATTTTCAAATAAACCCTAGGAAGATGGCAGAAATATTATTGAGCTTAAAATGACAGCATGAACTGTTCTATGAAAGTCTTGCTCTGTTTTGATAGAAAATATCAAAAATAAGGTCTCATCATTTTCTAATCTCCTTTTTGTGCCCTGCAGAAATACCAGGATTTTTTATTGAAGAGAAATTCTAGTTTGCAATCTGCTGTGGTCATCAGTAAGTTTGGAAAATGATTTTATTTGCAGAATAAATGTCTTAACACTGATGATATCCCTAACTTGAAGTTCCAAAGTGTGGAATTGGGTTAGGTTTTTTTTCCCTTTTCTTCAGAACAGTAATTTCACATTCTTAAACTCATTTGGTGCTTCTGAAGATTGAGATGTATTAGTTGCCTTTGCTTACAAGTATATTCTCTTTTTTTTTTCTTGCTTATTTTGCCTTCCCAGTTTGACCCAGAGTACAGGGTTTGCATGGCAAGATTTTGGTAGAGGGTGGCAAGCAGGGTGACTTCTCTGAGAAATTGCTGGAGGCCTCCTCCATATCTGACAGAGCCAACACCAGCCAGCTCCAGGATGGACCCACTGCTGGCCATGGAAAAGCTGGTCAGCAACAGTGATAGTGCCTTTGGGATAACAGATTTAAGAAGGGGAAAAAAGTTATTGCGCAGAAACAAATTGCAGCCAGAAAAATGAGGAGTAAGAATATGTGAGAAGAACAGTCCTGCAGACACCCTGGTCAGTGCAGCAGCAAGGGTGGGTGGAGGGAGGGGATGCTTCAGGCATCAGAGTAGAGATTCCTCTGCAGCCCATGGGGAAGACCGTGGTGGGGCAGCTGTTCCTCTGCTGCCCATGGAGGTCCATGGGAGAACAGAGATCCATCCACCTGCAGCCTTTAGAGGACCCCACAGGGAAGCAGCTGGATGGCCAAAGGAGTCTGTAACCTCGTGAGAAGCCCACACTGGAGCAGGCTCTGCACACTTCTGGGTAGGGGAGCCCACACTGGAGCAGGTTTGCTCACAGGATTTGTCATCCCGTGGGGGACCCATGCTGGAGCAGCCCATTCCTGAAGGACTGTAGCCATGGAAGGGACCCACGCTGGAGCAGTTCAAGAAGAACTGAAGCCTGTGGAAATGACCCACGCTGGATAAGTTAATGGAGGATGATTGGCATGGGAGAGACTCCATGCTGGAGCAAGGGAAGAGTGTGAGGAGTCTTCCCTCCCTCTGAGAAGGAAGCAACAGGAGAGAAAACAGATGATGATCTGACTGCAGCCCTCATTCCCCATCCCACTGTTCCGCTGAGAGGGAGGAGGTAGAGAGAACTAGGAATAAAGCCTGAAAGGAGTATGGAGCAAAGGGGAGATGGTTTTAAGATTTTGATTTACTTCTCATTATCCTACTCTGATTTGATTGGTAATAAATTAAACTAATTTCCCCGAGATGAGTCTGTTTTGCCCATGATGGTAATTGCTGAGTGATCTCTCCCTTATCTCTAGGCACAAGTTATTTGTCACATTTTTCTCTCCCCTGTCCAGCTGACAAGGGGAGTGGATAGAGCAGTTTCGCTGGGCGGCTGTCATCCAGAAAAGGTCAAAACACCCATCCCATACCGTTTCATGCCATCCTTGCAAGATTTTCCCAGCTGTTGAGTGGCACTTGTAAATATTTGCAAAGATCAGGCTCGCAGCTATTTCAGATGGAATGCATTTTCCTCTTCATTGTGCAGTAAAACATCTCTGCATTCTTCAGTGGTCTTTGCAACGTTATTTAATCAGTCCATTATCCAGAAAATAAAGTCACTTCAGTCATCTTTCTCAAATATTCTAAGTGTGGCTGAACACCAGTAGGATGAAAAAGCTCCTCAAGTCTTAAATCTTTGTACTACCCATTTGTCATCCTTTTATTCTTCTTTTGAGTTAAAACCATTGCTCTCTGTATTCTCAACTGAACAACAAACAAGTATGACATACTTGGCCTCAGTTTCAGTTGAAAAATTTTCACTTCACGTTGGCTTTTCTACACAGAAATGAAATGGGTTATCTGGTCTTTAATAAAACTGCCTGCAGATCACCAATCTGTTAAGTTTAAGATTAATCAACACTTATTTACTTCAAAAAAGAGTAGAAGCTAGATTTTTAAAAGCACTCAGCAGCAGTTCTCTCTTTGTCCTCATTGAAGTCTATTGGCTTCTGCTGATTAATTCAATGAGCTGAAAAAGCCATTTAAGAAATCCCAGTCTGTGCCTTAGAGAAAAGATTAATGGTTAAAGAGTACCTTCATATGATAACCTGGGTCATTTCAATATCCCGAATTCTGAAGCTTATACCAATTTTCTTTCCCTACAGAAGTGTTGATATCTTCTCAAAAAGGTTTTCAGAATATTTCCCAAATTTTTCCATAAAGTGCAGAATTCATTGAAATAAGACAGCATGAACTCTACTGTTATCCGTGGAAAAATATTTTGAGGGTTCTGCAGTTTTGGTACTTCAACAATTTCTTTTTCTGTGCTTGCTACTGAGAAAAGCAAAGTCTCTGCAGAAGAGAAATTAAACTATTCTGATAACTCTTCTCATCAGACATGGCTCAAAACTTTCAATCTTTCATAGTATGAAGAATCAGAATATAGAGGACATGAACACATTTTATGTATTAAACACATTTTGTATATTTAATTGTTTCTCTCTAAATAATATCTTTCATTTTACCTGTAGGTAAGCATACCATTGGCTAATCTCCAGTACCTGAAAATATTTAGGTCTTTAAGGAGTCCTGTGAGTAGCTTAAAGAATAGGACATTTTATACCTGTTTGTATGAGTACTGTAGCCGTACACTATAGTCCCAATTGTAGCCATGTTAATAGTAGTCTCTTACTCTCTCGGGGGTTCCTTGTGGCTCGGTCTTCATCATCTGATTCCCTCCTTGGCAGACTGCTCCTGCTTCTTCCAGGCTGCCTCGGAGTTCTAACTCATTGGGAAGCCCAGCCCCCTTTTATCCCAGCGATCCCTGCCGGCCACAGCTGCGCCCAATTAAGGACATTGCAGCTGCAGGCCATTCAGGATCAGCTGGGATTCCTTGGGGCAAGGCCCATATACAGATATCCAGATAGGATACATATTTTACTACTCAACGGCCACCTCTCCTACAATTCCCCCTTTTTATTATTATTAATATTAATAGCAGAACATGTCAATTATACATAGTAAACCACATTTCCAATACACATATTTACACCTAGGATTTACCGGGCCCAACTTTACCACATTTCCAATATACATATTCATACCTAGGATTTACCGGGCCCAACTTTACCACATTTCCAATATACATATTCATACCTAGGATTTACCGGGCCCACATTACCTCTTTTTCTTTTTTTCCCCTTTTTTTTTTTTTTTTTCCCTTTTTCTTTTTCCTTTTTCTTTTTTTTTTTTTCTTTTTTTCCCTCTCCTTACATTTCCAAATTCTCAATACATACATATTTACCTACGATTCTTGAGGCCCATCTCATTTCTAAATTTCCAGTACATACATATATTCGCCTAAGTCAAAATTGGATTTTCGTTTAATTTTAGTTTAGATTCAGAAGACTACTTATCTTCTCTGTTTTTGCTAGATTTTCTCTTCCCAGATAGCAGATGTCTCAGCTTCAAGTTGAATGCAAGATTTCTAGTTTCTTCTTTTCTTTTCTCCATCAGCTTGTCTCAGCTCTTCTTCTTTCTCCAACAATTCCAGTTCTTCCGGCTACCCTATCTTATAATTACAGCGATCACACCGGGGTCACCAAATGTAGCCGTACACTATAGTCCCAATTGTAGCCATGTTAATAGTAGTCTCTTACTCTCTCAGGGGTTCCTTGTGGCTCGGTCTTCATCACCTGATTCCCTCCTTGGCAGACTGCTCCTGCTTCTTCCAGGCTGCCTCGGAGTTCTAACTCATTGGGAAGCCCAGCCCCCTTTTATCCCAGCGATCCCTGCCGGCCACAGCTGCGCCCAATTAAGGACATTGCAGCTGCAGGCCATTCAGGATCAGCTGGGATTCCTTGGGGCAAGGCCCATATACAGATATCCAGATAGGATACATATTTTACTACTCAACGGCCACCCCTCCTACAAGTACCATCTGGATGGACATATCTAAGATTTTGTCTCACAAACTGAAAAAGTTTTTTACAAAAAAATATTTATCGTAGAATGGCTTGGCTTGGAAGGAGCTATAAAGATCCTCTCCATCCAGTCCACCCCCCACCCCCTTACCCCTTGCCATGGGCAGGTATTTCACCCCTAGACCAGGTTGCTCAGGGTCCCATCCAACCTGGCTTCCATGGATGAGGCATCCACACCTTCTCTAGGCAACCCATTCCAGTGCCTCACTGTGCTCACATTAAATTTCTTCCTAGCCACTAGTCTAAATCTCTTCTCTTTTAGTTTAGACCATTTCCCCTTGTCCTATCACTATCTGCCCATGTAAATATCACTCTCCCAAGTATAAGAGATCTCAGGTCTTTGTCTTGGTCTAAAACCACAGAATCTTAAATTTTAGAACAACAAATTCCACTAAAATTTGTATGAAAAAAGTAAGTGTAAATATGGTACTACACAATTTCCGGGACATCTCTTCCAGGACATCTCTAGTCACTTATGCTGCTGGCTTTCCATCATTCTTCTCTCCTCTAAGTAAGTATTAGAAGTTGCACACTGTGAGTTTTCATAAGATAACAACATTCTGTTCTAATTTTAGAACTCATCTCTTCCTTCCTTTACAGCCATAAATTTAATAGATGTGATTCTCTCCCAGGTGGAGATGCCTGGGACTTCATCACTGGCATCACCAAGGTATTTTCCAGGGAACAACAGCATTCAGGTCCATCTCAGGTTCTCTAGCAAGGCTGCCAGATCATACTGTTCAGAAATTACGCTGAATTCCCTGGGGTTACCAGGGAGAAAAGGCAATCTGGTCCATTGCCACTGGGTCCTTCATTAACTTCCATCAATTTTAACATTTACACCTGCCATTGCTCTCCTGCTGATAGAGTCTTGGCAATGCTGGCACTTCCAGGGTATTCCTGCCAGCTGAGTTTTCCTGACAACATTCATTAGCAGGTAATTTGCCAGTTACTCTGAAGGACCATGTTGTGTTCTGTGGTTTGAAGATCTCCAGCATACACCTGGTGTGGCTAATTGAATTCTAACAATCCTTGCTATGGTTACTTTCATTAGAGGAGGCTTGCAGCCTGTTAAAGGAACAATTAAAACACATCCTTTTCTGCTTGCAGATTAAAAAATCTGCCAGCTTCTTATCTAGCTATGCCCAGTCGCAGGTACTGGAGTCACACCAGCCTCTACTGCCGTGAGGTTTTCAGTACATTTCCTTTTTACTTTGTTTTACTTGTGCTTACTTTGTTTTGCTGCCACTGTTCATTGTGTAAGATTGAGCTTCAGAATTATAGAATTCCAGTTTTTCAGTTTGAGTGTGAAATATTTCTGTCCTTCATGTGCAGTGTAAGCTGTATTCTAAGCAATATTTTAGAGCATTTTTATTTGAGAACCACCACACCTTTGAAAATTTTAGCAGTGCCTTTGGTTGAGGTCCATTCATGATGCAAATTAGGTTAAATTTTGACTATTATTTTCATATAATTTGATACTTTTACTACAATAGCATAAATACATTTTTGAAGACTTTTTGCCGTCATTCCATAGGTCACTACCCAATACTACATGGATCCTCTGTGATTCACTGAATACAGATTGTGGAATTTCTTATTTAACATAGCTCAACCATAAGCCAGGCAAATCTACTCTTGCAAATCCAAATGCGTTGCTTGACATGATAATATCCAGTCCTTTCTGATTTTTTAAGCCATTTAAGTGTGTCTGTGTCACCACCTCTCCTATTTAACAAAATATTTCAATGTCTATTTATAAAGCTACTAACACCTGAAGCAGTTGAAGTTTTCCCCCTTCTCTGAGAGAAGAAGATTTCTGCCTCAGTGGACACCTGATGCATCATCATTTCTGATGTTATCTTCCTTTTTCCGTTTCTTTTTTTCATCACTGCAAAGCTAAAGTAGGTTTGTGTGTGCAAGTTAGTGTAATGCAATCATTACTGAAGGATGATTTTTAAATCTGCTTTCTTATCCCATTATGTAACAGTTCCTATTCTCCATGATCATTGTTTTTTGCGTGTTAGAATAATACAGGCAGTGCAAAAAAAATTATAATAAGACAGTTAGAATTAGAAAACTTCTGTGCTGCTCTCCAGTACTGTGATGGTCCAGTCAGATTTTTCTCCCAAATACACAAAATTTACACTTTTCAACCAAACCTGAGGAGAAACACTAAGGATTATACAGAAAAGATTCCAAAACTGATATGGAAAGCTGTACTCAGTAATTTCTGTGTCTTGTTATGAAGGATTTTTTTTTTTCATTTTGAAGTTTTGATAGCAGGGAACAATGAAGATGGGATGCAAGAGCAATGATTTCCTTAGCACCTTATTGCCCCATATGATTTGACATTGACATGATGCGATATGACAGGATATGACATTGGCATTTCTTTGAGCACCTGGGACAGCTGTGTCCAGCTGCATGGAGTGATTAGATCACCCTTTTACTGTCTGATGCCTGCTCCAATAAAAGACTCCGAGGTGCAAATGGCTTGGGAAGGGGAAATCAAAAGGTACCTTGCACTCCACGCTTCTCCGCACTATTATACATTATAGGGTGTGCCTATATTTATGGGCAGCAAGAGCTTCCCCAGAGCTCAAGGCCAGGTTGGGTGGGGCTTTGAGTGATCTGGTCCAGTGGAAAGTGTTTGTTCCCACGGCAGGGGGGTTGGAACTGGATGATCTTTAATGTCCCTTCCAACTCAGACCTATCTGTAATTCTGTGGTCTCTCCTACTGAGTCGTGTGGGTGAGTGGACTGAGCCCCTCACTCCCAACAAGTCCTGGCCACTGCTCCCCATGGTGCTGGTGATTGTTTAACAGTTCAATAAAGCTATAGTTCCTTGGAGTGCTACGTATTTTAATGGTTACACATTTTCCAGCTGTCATTTCCACTTTTCCAAAGTCCCTCCCAGGCTTGGAACAGGAATTAATTGCAATCCTCCTGTTAGGAGGGTAACAATGCTTGCCAGATTCATTCAAATTCTGCTGCTTCCACCCAAAAAGCTGCTTCCAACAGTCTTGAAAGAACAAAATGAGGAAGCTCCGCTCTCAGAAACTCTATCACCTGCTCACATACTGCTACAAACAAACATCAAGGTAGATTATGGTGCCAGAATTGAGAATTGTGCCATTCTATCATAGCTGAACAAATTCAGTTTCTGCTACTAATGTAAAAACCTCTGGGAAGATTGAGAAAAGAAGGAGTCACAAATTAAAAATAATTTTAAAAAGGCAAGATTACTTCATCTGCAATGGAATAAAAATTGAAAATAAGTAAAAATTAAACCTTTCCTTTGATAAGGAAGTTCTAGCTAAGGAAATAATTTTTCTGACATGCCATCTTTGCTGTTCCCTGCTTTCAAAACTTCAAAATTCAAAAAATCATTTCCCTTCATAGAAGACAGAGAAATTACATTTTAGGTTATAACTCAAAATAATAGGCATGTCAGGCAAGGAGCTGTTTTAAGTTCTATTTTACTTCCTTGCTTTTCTACTTCACTCCTTTCTTTCACCTATGATCTCTGATTGCAGAGGACTTGTGAAGGGATGTAGTGGTGCATATCTTGGATAGTCTGTTTTGAGTTCTAGGGAAACAAAAATAAATTCTGTACTCAGAGAGGTGAGTGAAATACCAATTTCTGTTACAAAGAGCACCACAAATTCAGGGACAGCTGTTTCTGAGTAGTTCTGGTAATACCATGAAGTAAAAATTACTCAATCTCCACACAAAAATTTGAATTGTGTTGAGTGACTTGTGAAAGATTCAGGATGGTTATATAATCCTTTACAAACTTTTCCCTGAAGAAAACTCTATTTCTCTTTTTTTTTTTTTTCAGTTTACAAAGACATTCAGAAAAGCTTGTCTCCCCTTTTTAGGATTTAGTGCTGAGGCAACTGCTCTACTTTCCCTTTTCTCAGATTTTCAGTCCCTTTGCTCCCTTCTTTTGTGTTATGTTAATAGTTGCATTGAGATTGGTGGTGGGGGGGCTAGCCAGGTTTTGGTAGTGGGGGGCTACAGCACTACAGGGGGGATTTTTGTGAGAAGGTGCCAGAAGCTTCCCCTGTGTCCAACAGAGCCAAGAGCAGCGGGCTCCAGGACGGAGAGAGGAGCCCATGGCGGAGCAGGTTTCCTGGAGGGACTTGTGACCCTATGGGGGACACACTGCAGCAGCCTGTTCTTGCAGGACTACATGCCACGGAGGAGTGACCCACCCTGGAGCAGCTTGTGGGGAACTCTCTCCCAGGGGAGGGGTCCCATGGTGGAGCAGGGCAAGGACTCTTCTCCCTGTGCAGCAGCAGGAACAACCTGTGATAAACTGGCTGGAATCCCCACTCCCTGTCTCCCTGCACTGCTGGGGGGAGGAGGTAGAGCCTGGGAAGGAAGGAGGGGCAGGGGAAACTTGTTTTTAAGATTTATTTTACTTCCCATTATCCTGCTCTGGTTTTGTTAGTAATGAATTCAGTTAATATCCCTAATCTGAGTCTGTTTTTGCCCATGTTGATGTTTAATGAGTGATTTCTCCCAGTTCTTATCTCAATTCACAAAACTTTTGTTATATTTTCTCTCCCCTATCCACTTGTGGAGGTCTGTGATAGAGCAGTTTTGGTGGATGCCTGACATCCAGCCAGGTAAAACCACCTCTGTAGTGTGACCTTCCTGTGAGGTTTCCCACTTATTTACCAGAGAGAAAGAAATATAAGCCTGCATCAGACCATGAGAGGCCACTTTTGTTTAAGAAAGCAGGGATTTTCCTCTCTGGTTAGGGCAGGACCTGGTACAGACCATGGGGGTGGAAGGAAACAACAACCTCAGGCTTTACTGCTCCTAGGCCAGTGCAGAGGCAGGCCATCCCACTCCTTACACTGTATTTTCCTGCCATGGAAGCCATCAACTGGATGGATGTTTACTATTTATTGATGACATGGATGAGGGTTTAGAGTCCTTTATTGGCAAATTTGCAGATGACACTAAGCTGGGAACGTGTGTTGATCTGTTAGAGGGACGGAGGGCTTTGCAGAGGGACTTGGAATGGTTGGATGAATGGGCAGACTCTAATGGGATGAAGTTCAATAAGTCCAAGTGCCGAGTCCTGCACTTTGGCCACAATAACCCCCTGCAACATTATAGGCTGGGGACGGTGTGGCTGGAAAGTGTTCAGGTGGAAAGGGACCTGGGGGTGCTGGTGACAGCTGGCTGAACATGAGCCAGCAGTGTGCCCAGGTGGCCAAGAAGGCCAAGGGCATCCTGGTCAGTATCAGGAATAGTGTGGCTAGCAGGAGCAGGGAGGTCATTCTTCCCCTGTACTCAGCACTGGTGAGGCCACACCTGGAGTATTGCATCCAGTTCTGGGCCCCTCAGTTTAGGAGGGACGTTGAGATGCTCAAGCGTGTCCAAAGGAGAGCAACGAGGCTGGTGAGGGGCTGGGAACACAAGCCATATGAAGAACAACTGAGGGAGCTGGGGTTGTTTATCCTGGAGAAAAGGAGACTCAGGGGTGACCTTATCACTCTCTTCAACTTCCTGAAGGGTGGCTGTGGTGAGTGGGGGTCGGTCTCTTTCTCCAGGCAACAACAGACAGAACAAGAAGACACAGTCTCAAGCTGCGCCAAGGGAGATGCAAGCTAGAATTAAGGAGGAAGTATTTTACAGAAAGAGTGGTCAAATACTGGAATCATCTACCCAGGGTGGTGGTAGAGTCACCATCCCTTGAAGAATTTAAAAAAAGACTGGATGTGGCACTTGGTGCCATGATCTAGTTGAGGTGTTAGAACATGGGTTGGACTCGATGATCTTAAAGGTCTCTTTCAACCTAGAATTTCTGTGATTCTGTGATTTCAGCATTTGTCCAGATGTTAAAAAATTCATCAGCATTTCTTTTTCTCTGACTACCAGACAAGCAGATCGTGCTCCACAAATTACTTTTTTTCTCTTTGTGTCTAGACTTCATTCTGTTTGCATTTTTACCACCACACTCAGGATTTTACAGTTATATGTGACTAAGCCTTTCTCTATGAGCTACTAAATCACCTGATTTCCATGGCAACTTGGCTTCTGGGACTGTCAATTAACTGACCTCTGGGTTTATATAGAACTGGCGTGTATTATATTTCATTCTTAGGAAAAGCAGTATCTCCCAAGCCATCCTTTTGCCAGAAAAGGTTGCAAACCCTTACACTTAATCTACCATGCAGCCTCTCCAATAGGTTCATCTGGAGAAAAATTAAGTGATACACAAAAACTAAGCCACAGTACTGACAAACTTTTCTTTTCCAGAAATAAAGGAAAAATCCCATGCTTTATTCTGTAAGGCAGCTCTCTGAGTTCTTAGCAAGGGACCAATCCAGACCTAGGTACCAGTTACCTACACCCTGTAGCTGTATTTTCCAAACTAAATGCTATGACCCTTCTCTGATGCAGACTCCAACAGAGAAAACAATGATCCTCAGACCTTCATTTAGCCAGTGTGTGGCTAAACGTTGCTTTTTCTTCCTCGACACATAATGTGAAGCGGCTGTCTGGTGGAGAGAGCGGAAGAAATCAGATGAAAAGGGGCCAGACTGTTTGCTTCCACTCCTGCCACTCCTAAAGTATAGCTTTTATAGGCAAAGGAAACAGCGAGTTTGAACCCAAGCCTGGTTTTGTCTTTTGTTTTAAATGAATGCCTTTAGTGTTAAGCCAAGACAGTTCATAAAAGCTTTTATTTTTTGTAAAAAAAACCCACCAGATATATAAAAAGCATGAACAAGGATACACTCCTAATACTTATCTTTGTCTGTGCTATCTTGATGCCATTTCTTCTCTAGTTGTTTTTCACAGGCTCTCAGATTTGTCTTTTCTTGACTGGGAAGTAAATCTCAGACCTACCTTTGAATCAAATCTGGAAATGCTGTAGGAGTACCAAATAGTGTGAAAATACCTGTTCAGATCCTGAAAATAGTCTGAAAAGCATGTCTGTGGACATTAAACATTGTAAAATCCAAAAATTCAGGACACTTCAACATTGATTAAGAGTCCTTTTAATTATGTCAGCTGAACTTGGATATTCAGTAAAGTCCACTGGAATTTTCTTGAAAAAATTGCTATCATTGCCTGCACTTTCAATGGTAGCATATAGATGCAAAATAATCATCTTTAGTTAAAGTTGTTTGCTTCTTCTGATCTAAAATACCACAGTCCATGACCTGCCATTTCATCATCCCACACTGTATTTGCAAAGTTGTTTGCCTGTTATAGAAATTCCTGCAAGAATTTTGAGATGTACCCTTCAATTTTTTTTTCCTGTTGTTGGTTTTTGTTGTTGTTGTGGGGTTTTAGGGGTGTTGTTTGTTTGTTTGTTTGTTTGTTTGTTTTGGGTTTTGAGATTTGTGACTTACAGGAACTTCTTTCAAAAATATTTATTTAAAATATATCCTGCATTTTTCTTTCCTTCTGTTTCTGGTCAATATCTGCCTTCTCTCCACTCTCACACATGGTATGGTATTAATATTTCATTTAGCTTTTCTACCAGGAGTCATATTTACAGCATATTAAATATATAAATATATAAACTTCATTTTCACTGCAGAATAAGGTATACTGCTCAGTAATTTACTGAGAATCCTGGTTTTTGTTTGTGTTTTTTATTTTCCTGAGGACTCTATACTTTTCCCTGTGGCTCAGGGTGGCTGCATGGTTTACCTTGGCAGCTGTTCAATACAATTCAGAACACACAAACACAAGCATACATTATTTTAAAATAATACTATTTATTTCATTTAGCCATCTTATACCATCACTGCTTTCTCTGATGCCAAAGAATAGAATAGAATAGAATATAGAATATCTGTGTTGATTTCATTATAAAACAATATTTTATAATACAATCACAGTGCTGTAGTAAAGCTGCAACTTCACCCATGTAATCCCACAAATTCTGCTCTCATCCCTTCATTTTTACAGGAAAAATGGTAATATGAAGCATTAAGGAGCCCAAGAAACTTTGATTCTATTTTCCAAATACTAAAAGAGATGAATAAGCACCACAACAGCTAAGTTGCCATGGTCCTTTGTGAAGAAGAATGTGAAACACCTTGTGTGTACAGGTTGGGTGAGAACACAAAGGAGAAGAGCAGCGCAAAATCAAAGAATATGCTGAGTTGGAAGGGACCAACAAGGATCATTGAGTCCAACTCCTGGCCTCACATGGGACCATCCCCAAGAGTCACACCATGTGTCTGAGAGCATTGTCCAAACGCTTCTTGAACTCTGTCAGGCTTGGGGCTGTGACACCTTCCTTGGGGAGCCTGTTCCAGTGCCCAACCACCCTATGGGTGAAAAAAATTTTTCTAATATCCAACCTAAACCTCCCCTGACACAAATTCAGGAATCCCTGAATCCCCTTTTCTCCTGTCACTGGTCACCACAGAGAAGAGATCAGTGCCTGCCCCTCCTCTTCCCCTCATAAGGAAATTGTAACTGCAGTGAGGTCTCCCCTCAGTCTCTTCTCCAGGCTAGAAGACTCTACAAGTATTCAGAATAGTGGCAACAGATCTGTACTTGTTCCAGTTATCCCAAAAGTAAAACAGGGACAGAAATATGATTGGTCATTTTTACAGAAGGAGTGAAAGGAGAAATGTGTGAGCGCGATCACAAGGGGTTTCAGGGTGAAGGAGAGACGAGAATGTTGACTCCATGATCAGAAGGCTTGATTTATTATTTTACTAAAAAGAATAGAAGGAGAAAGGTTCCTCAGACAGCTGAGCTAAGAATAGAATAGAAAAGAATGAACAACAACCCAGCTCTCTCGGACTCTGTCCGAGAGAGCTCTCCTTGATTGGCCACTAACCACAAACACCCAAGATGGGCCAATCAGAGGTGGACCTGTTGCATTCCACAGCAGCAGATAATAATTGTTTACTTTTGCTTCTGAGGCCTCAGCTCCTCAGAAAGGAGAAAAAATCCCAAGAAGGATTTTTAGTGAAAAGATGTCGGCAACAGAAATGTCCATGCCAGTTGAGCTCACAAAATGTTGAGGTTCTTGCAGGAGGTACCTATAGAAGAATAAGAAGGTTTTATAGAAGAATTAAGGCTCTTGAATGAAGTATCCCAAGGGAAGAGCACTTAGAATCTTATTTAAGACTAGATTGCAGTAAGAACACAGAAATCTTACGATGACTGTTGGACTATCCCACCAACTATGCAGAACTAACATTGCTAAACACACATTTTCTGAGCATGCATTTTCTTATCAGAAAGTTATAGTTGTTACATATAGAACACCAGCTGGGTATAAGAACTGATAGTAGACTGAAATATTCTAGTGTTTTAAAGTTTTTAATAATTCATAGGATTTTAAGAATCCGTATACCCAGACACCCAGAAACTGCTGAGGATTTTGACAAAATTTATCAAAAGTTATTGGAGCTATGTATAAGATTTATGAATCAAATGCAGTTTCAAAGTTACATTCACACTCTTAAATGAAGGCATCCTCTATGTGTCCAAGACCACCATCTCCTGAACTGCACATTCAGAATTCAAATGTCCAGTTTTGAAATCTTGGATGTTAAAATCAATATAAACACTAAATGTCATGACAAAGTGAAGGACAAAATATTCTCCCATGAAAGATCACGTAATGTAAGGCCTGTGCAGTCACTAGATGTTGTACACATGCACAACTTATGAAGCTGTTACTCTTTGCTATGAGGTTATTATGAAATAAGGGAAGATTTAACAAAGTCATCTCTTTCTGTTCATCGTATGAACAGATATTTGTCATAAAAATGGGATAGATCCTGGAACTCCGAGTTCTGAAGCTGGACTGAAAGGAACAAACCAAAGGAATGAATGCTGCAATGGGAGCACAGAAATGCAGGTGCAGTCTGAGTTGTCTCTTGGTAACCTGCATAATTAATGAAAATTTGTTTTCTTTTGTACCAGAGGTATGCAACTCAGTTACTTGTTTAAAAAAATAATTAAATAAATAAAGGCCCTCAGTTTCCTGAAAACTCTTGCTTTTACTTTGACAACTTATTCTTGCAGTACACGTTAATAAAACCCCTGTTTTCCTGCAAAGTAGATTATATTCAAATTGAAACTAGGGTGGCAAAATGAAATCCCTTCAAATGTCAGTTATCCAGGAGTGAGCTCGCAGGCCTCCTTGAATGAATTTTGTAGCAAAGCTGCTAGATCTGAGCTTATCATCTTTTTGACAACTGTAAGCTCTGTGGCTGCAGCTTTTATGCTTCATAGGCTGTTAAACTGACACTGTGGTTCAGTGTGTGCTTTTATATGTAGATACATTAAATGCCAATATTTTATGAATTCAGATACATAAAGTATGGGCCTGTCTGTCCAGAGAGATTTCCTACAGGAAGCAGTGGCACTTTGACCTAAGTCACATTCACAAAGCAAGCATGATCAGTTTCTCACTACCAATTAGCTTTCTGGTACAAAACTTGCTTTATCCCAGAGCCCCAGACAGAGACTATATAAATGTTAATACCTGAATAGATTCTCTCAACCTTTTATTATAACTTATAACCTTTGCACTAACATTTAGTAGTACATTTTCAGTGCAAAATCCAAATAACTGATCTACAAAGTGCACTTAAATTAATACTGAATTTTAAATGGTCTTTACTGACCAGCTAGTCAGAAAACCAGTGTTGCTAGGGCTATACCTAAGCAGCTTATAAAAGCTGAATTTTAAGGTCAGAAATAACTATTGAGCAAGGCATTCTTTCTGGATTCAGATGCTAAATACTTAGCGGGGTGTGGATCTTGTGTTGCACAGTTCTCAAGGCTGTGCAAAGAATCTACTCCCTTATGAATGAATCCAACCTTCAGTATTGTCCTTTTTCAGAAGAGCCACTACAGGACACCCACCCACTGCAAGTACCTTTAATCACAGTGTGGGTGACTGAAAATGCTTCCAAAGGGCAGGAAACCCCTGTTCTCCTTTGAGCGCTGGAGGCCAATATGGACCTACACATACAATTATTTTTTTAAGGGTAGGTGGAAGCAAGCATCTGATTTATCAAGTTATTTAGTTAAAGACTGTTCAATACAAAAGGAATAAAAAAGCAACAAGGAAATTGATAGATGGAAAGGAAAAGGAAAGTGACCACAATGATGACCGGTGCTCTTTGGGCACTGATTGGTGACCATTAAGGGAACTGCTCAGGCACAGCTTGAGGAGGGTCAGTGTAACTAACAAGGAGGGAAAACATTATAATTGTGAGCTTTGGGGGACTTCTGACAATTTTCTGACCCTTTTGGAAGGGTCTTGTAGCATTGTGTAAAATATATTGTGGAATGTTTAGGAAAATGGCCAAAGGAAGAGTCATGCTGGACCATGGACCAGCAAGCACACAAGAAAGGAGAAGAGGGAGGAAAAGGGATGGTCACACGTTATCAGCCACATACCCATGGCTGGGTATAGCCTCTGTAGGGGGGTATGCCTGCAAACAGGTAAGGAAAGGGGGGAGGGTCTCTGCATACTTCACTAGTGAAATTCAATCCCGATTCAGTGGCTGGTAAGAACATGGGAACATGAGCATCTAGGGAGAGTTTGTCAGTACGAGACACCTCATTTCTGTAGAGGCATAGCATTATATATGGGGTAATTTGATTTGACAGACTTCAGAGTGGGAGATGACCTTGTTGACACCATGTGAAAACTGACAGTAAGGCCCCCACACTCTTCCTGGTCCATGGAAAGAAAAGACAGCAATTACCATTGCTGCAAATTTGGCATCATTTGGAAGCCAATTCTCAGCAGGCAAATTGCTAAATAAATATCTCATACAAGAAAACCTCTTTGCCTATATTGTTTAAATGAAAACATTTTTTCTGAAGAAATGTTCCTTTAATCTAAAACAAATAAAACTGTTAAATCTTCCTGCACAGGTTGTCACAAAACTGGCACAAATCCTTTGTCAACAGTTTTCGTTAGCATAGAAAGTCAGCACAGCAAGAGCCATAACTCTATCCATCTGGTATTGGAACAAATATATATACGTATATATTCCAAAAAATCAGCCGACTTTAGTACTCCCCACAGTCTTAATTTTCAGACTGTTGCTTTGAACACGACCACATGCATGAGGATACAGCTTTCACATTAAAGAAAAAAAATATCATGACTTTTGTGTACATTTTTTGTTCTTTACCTTCCTTTGTCTGCAGAAAATATCAAATGTAAGAGTGAAACCGGGCTTCTGCAGTTAGGGCAGGAGCATCACTAGCTTTAGGTTGCTAAATTTGAACAATGAAGGACCACCAATGTGTTTGGAAACTATGTCCTGCTATGGGGGTGTCAGGAGGTCAGCAGCAACCTAAGCCATGTATGGCTACAAAGCACTTTTCATCCTCTAATGTAGCTTGCAAAGGGTTTGTCAACCTCAGATAGTCTTCAGCTCAGAATCATAGAATCACTGAGACTGGAAGGAACCCCTGGAGACTGAGCAGCACTGCTCAGAGCAGAGAGCCAGCTGGAGCAGGTTGTTCAGGACTTTTTCCAGGCCATTTATGACTATCTATAAGCATGGAGACTCCTCAGCCTCTCAGACCAACCTCCGCTGGTTTTCAACCATCCTTAAGGTAAAAGTCTCTCTCTTAAGTTAAAATGGATTTTTCAATTCTGTCGACTCCTAGCCCATTACTGGATGCCACTGAGAAATGTCTGGCTTCATTTTCTTAAGTCCCTCCACTATTCATGTATTTATACATGTTTGCTGATGACATCCCTTTGAGCCTTCTATTCCCCAGGCTGAATAGTCCCAGGCTTCTCAGCCTCTCCTCAGGCATCAGATGCTCCAAGCCCTTTATTGTTCAGCCTTTGCTGGATTCTCTGCAGCATGCTCATGTCCCTCTTCTACCAGAGAGCCCAAACCTCTAGTACTTCAGAGGTGTCTCATTGGTTCTGAGTAGAAGGAAAGAATAGCCTCATTTGACCTGCTGGCATTGCTTCTCCTCACTTTTTACTTATTTAGCCCATACTTCACTAGTTTGTGTGGATGTTATGGAAAACTACAGAAAACTGTATTGAAAGCCTTTCTTATGCTGAGCTAAAAAACATCCCCCTCTCTGCCTTCGTCCACCAGCCAGAAATCTCTTTGTAGAGGCTATGAGGCTGTTGAATCATGATTTTCTCTTTGTAAAACCACACTGACTTTTCTCAGCTCCCTGCTTCCTGCTGAGCAGCCTGGTCTAGTGGAAAGTGTCCTTGTCTATGGCAAGGGAGTGGTAATAAATGATCTTTAGAGTCCCTTTCAACCCAAGCCATTCTACAGTTTTATGATATGTTTGGAAATGGTTTCCAGGAGGATTTGGCTTACACAGGCTTGTTAAATGGTGGGTTAGTTCAGGTGTAAGTACACATGTTTCAGCCATGCAATTTAGGAAGAGCAGGTGGTCAAAGTCCAGCTCTACATGAGTTGTCTAGAGGAGTAAATTAGACTGTTCATAGAATGTAGTTGAGGTTTGTTTTGTTTTGTTTTGTTTTTTTTGACTGATTAAGGCATTTTAGTTTTTCTCATACAAATAAGTGGGGTAATAGAATATACAGCCAACATTCATTTCTTGGACACTAAGACAAACGTATTGGAGCTCTTGAAATGACACAAATATATTCTGATAAATTCTGGTTGCCTCTAACATAAATGAAGTCCTTTTGGTATGGGCACAACATTTGCATACCATGAAAGTTGATCTTGGACTTTGGCTTTTTTAATATCTTTGTTGAACACAGCACCAAGAATCAGTTTGTCAGAGAAGGACTTTTTTTAGTGCAGGAATTGAAGCAGGAGAGAAAAAAAAAAAAAAAAAAAAAAAAGAGAATAAAGAAAAAAAAGAGGAAAAAACAAAGGTGTGTAGGTGTTTTTACATGGAGACTTTGGTGTCCACGCTCCTGTTACTGACCGTATTGACCTTATTTCAGTTGCCAAAAAATAGGCAGCCAATGTTATTTGAGATGTCTTGGACTTGCCTGGTAAATGGCATGAGCTGGTAAATGAAGATTCTTCCAAATTAAATAAAAAGTGGAAGCCATGGTTATAGTGGGTCTTTTGGTGGGAGCATTGCAGCTCTAATTTTGCCAGATTTGCCTGAAATTCTAAGTCTGCCTTCCTTGTTTAGTAGTTAGTCAGGTTCTAAAGATTGTATCTGTGCCTCATTTAACATCAGTCCTAAAGGTGATAAAATCTGTAGTTTGCTAGAAAGAGAAAATCTCAGCTGAATAACAGAAAATCACATATCCGTTTCAAAACACTCAACTCAGGTGCTCCTGTGTGTTGTTTTGCATTTAGAAATTTACATGGGAACATTGCATTTAAGAGCTGATGGAGATTAATTGTTCATGTGCTCAGCAAGTCCATGAAAAGGAAAAAAAAATTAAATAAGAGCCTGATTAAAATGCATGATGCAAGCCGCAGGTATTGATGTATAACAGTTAGGTGCTCACTCAAGTGTTTCTGTTATTCAGAGTCAGTGTAGCAAATACATTTCTTTCCTTTCTCTGCAGCTCAACAATGGAATGAAAATTTCATTTTTGTGGAGTATTAGAGATATGTGTCACTGAAAGGTTTTGGAAAGCTGAAGATACAGAAACACATCCTCATTTTAGAAAATTCTTGGATAAGCTGAAAGATGAAAATTATGCAGGCTCAAAAATAATTTTAAATTAGCTCTAAGATTCTTCAATACTGAAAGCTATATAATCCATCTGGTGGATTTTGGGGGCAGAATTAATCTTTGGTATCAAACAGTTCAGCAAGAGAATTTCTTTGCAGTTTCTATTTGCTAAAATTCCTCTTCTGCAGCTCTCTTTTGCAAGCACCTTGGTCGGTTGTGCTCTGAGGACCATCACCTTCCGCCTCAGATCCCATGCCAGGAGAAATGCCATTATGAGAGGAATACAGAGAGGTCCCACCTGGGTTCACCCTGAGCAGCAAGACTGTCATGGTACAGGGCACTCTCAGGAAGGGGTGGTGGTCCAGAAAGGCCCAGTGCCAGGAACTGCAGCCCAGGAAAGATGCTGCAACCTGGAGATGGGGGGGAAGCAAAAGGCAAGAGGCAAGCATCAAACAGGAAAGCAAGACCTAACACAAAGAAGTGAAGAAATAAACTCCATGCTGTTTGCTTCCTGTTCTTCCCTTTTTCTGTCTTCCAGGCTATTTTTAAACTCTTGCTTCTAAAGAGCAGAACTGTTCATTAATCTTTTCCCCCATACTCTATAAAGTGTTGAAAAAATATATTCTTGGCCAGCTTTTCCATACTTTAAATCTTGATTTCCTTTCTTCAACTTCTCTTTCTTTTCTTCCTCAGTATATTTTTCCTGGAACTCTTAAACAAGTGCCAGCCTAGCCAGTCTTTGCTACAATTTTAGTGCTCAAATATTCTGAGTGAATCATCTTTTTTCATGAAATTCCATTTGTTCCAGGAAATAGGACTATGTCACAATAACATGAAAATACTTGCCTAGAAATTGTTCTGATATTTGTAAACCACACCAAATTTTCTTGACTGCTTTGTGCTCCAGGATTTTGTGCTGTGCTGTTACTGTATATTTTTACCAGTAAGGTTATAAAACACTTTTAAAAAGTGTAGTCTCCAGAGGTTAAGCTGACTGATTGGTTGGCAAAACATATAAACAAGAAGTCATCTTTTAAAATTTAATTCAAGATTAAAAAAATTTTCTTGCCACTTTCATATCACACCAGATTTTCTGTGTGTATATCACCATAGTCCAGTTCTGCTCAAGAGAAACAGAGAAAAAAAGCACTGACCTGCTCTCTCAGCAGGCTAGGACTAAGTTATAAGGATTAAAATGAGCCCACCCACGTTGGTAACAATTGGCAATTTCAACATGTTTAAGATCATAAACACATTGTGATCTCTTTTACTTTCAGGCTAGTGACAAAGAGGACTTTTTGGATCAGCATGGGGATCTTGTCTTCCTGAACGGGAAGAAAAGTGACAAAAGCTCACTGCAAGGCAGAAAACAATGTTCCTTAGTGGGATACTTAATTTCCTTGGGGAGCTTCTTCCCCTCAACAATTATAAACCATGTTTAGAAACACTGTTTCATTTTTCTAAACCACGGAAAAGAAATACCTCTTGCAGTCACTGTACTGTCAGCTCAGAAAGACATCAAAGTTGGGAAGGAGAGGCTGTTTCCTAAAGGTTATTTCCAGTTGCATCTGCTTGTTTATTAACGCTGTAAAGCTCAGAGAAACCTTTTCTGCTTCACCTAGTCAGCTGAGCCACTAGAACTCCTGTCAAGAGACATCTTGGATTCTGCATTTTGTATAATGCAATCAGATGGCTATTGGCAGTTGAGATACAATCAAATTTATTGTTTCAGATAGAAAAATTCTGTAGAAATTTTGAAAACTGACTGATAACTCCCCTTTCCCCATAGAACATGTACCAGGCTAGGCTGCTCCTACTTATAAACACTCATTGCCAATCCCCCATTGGAAATTGTGGCTGCCATAGAGGAAAACACTTGCCATTCTGGCTGAAGACTATTGCCTGGGTCATGAAATAAATACCTCTAAAGGCTTAAACAACTGCTGGCTGCCCAATTTTTGTGACTTACTACATAAACACTCCTTGATGCAAGCGCTATAGCATGTAGTCCACAGCCAGAGACACCTTTAACGAGCAATGTGTGGGTTCAATCTGTCTATCAGCAGGGTTCTCATTCACTACCCTGGGAAGAGCTGGTGTCACAGCCAAAGCAACATCACAGGTGTCCTCCTTCACTATTTCTTAACAGCAAAAGTCTCCTGAACAGCCTTTGCCTTGTCTCAAACACTGTTGAAAAGCTAAGTTTACACAGCATAGCAGAACTTTATAAAGGAATTAATCTGTATGGTGTTTGACCTAAAAAACTTCCTCAGTTGGATCCAACCAAGCCATCAGTTCTTTCAAAGGTTTGGGTTTATTTCCAGCAATCTAATTTTCCAAGAATTGTGATACATGATACCTGTGTCCCTCCTTTGCATGCACTTTTTTTTTGTTCAAACTGTGCTCCCTAACAACAGCCCTGGAAGATGCTCCAGTGCCTTTTTTTTTAATACTGAATTTTTTTAATATGGAATGTATTAATCAATGAACTGGACCCTAGACCGTGTGTAGCCATATTTGTCCCCATGGTGGTCAAGTGCCTCACCTCTCTGACAGAGCAATGACTTAATTTATTGTCCAGCTACTCAAGTGGTTGGTTAGTAGAAATCAAGACTTGTACTTAAAAGTAGGTAAAACAGCTGAATAATCCCAGTGAGTTTTAAATTTTCAGTCCATCTCTTCAAAGTTCCAGTCAGTCATTACACCAGTATGTGATAGTTTTATAAAAAAGCAAGGGATAATATTAGAGGCAAACCCCTGCCACCTCTGTCTGGTTTTGGCTGGAGTATAGGTAATTTTCTTCTTAGTTGCTAATGTTTTGGGTTTGTGCTGGAAATAGTGCTGCTAACACAGGCATGCTTTTCTTATTGCTGAGCAGGGCTGGTCCCCACCCCATTCCATCAGCAAGTAGGCTGAGAGTGCATAGGAACTTGAGAGGGGACACAGCTGGGACAGCTGACCAAAGGGAGGCTCTATACCCTATGCCATCATGCTCAGCATATAAACTAGTGGGAAAGTTGCTCAGACACTGTCTGGGCACCAGTTGCTTGATGGTGAGCAATTGTTTTTAATTTCTTCACGTGTCTTTCGTGGGGTTTATTTATCTTTTTTTGTTGTTGCTATTTTATGTTTTTATTATTATTGTTATGATATATATAGCTCTAATAACTGTAGTTATGATTTTATTTTATTTTATTTATTTTATTTTATTTAAATTATTAAATTCTTCTTATCTCACCCCACAAGTCTTCTCCCTTTCACCTTTTGAATCCTCTTCTCCCCATCATACTGGAGGGAGTGAGCAAGCAGCTGTGTGCTGCTTAGTTGTCTGCTGGAGTTAAACCATGACAACCACACAGAAAAAAAAAAAAAAAAAAGATTAAGAAAAACAAGAAAAAAAGTATCTGATTTGAACTCATTACATACAAAAATTGTTATGATATTACAAACATTTCTTAGTTTAGTCAGAGAAAAAAACAGTATCTTCATCAGATTGCTGATCATTGTTTTAATGCTTTTATGCTTAACCTAGGATTTTCTTTTCCAAACTGCTTTGCTGGCAAAATAAATGCCAGTAGGAAATGATAGGACAGTTTAAAGAAATATTTTTTCATAGGGCACATTGCTGATTGCTGTTATGTTATTCTCATATGGCAGGGTACCAAATCTTAAGAGAGAAGAGTTTTAATTAAACAGGAGAGTGCATTATTGCCTGCTAGAGACAAACCTTACAGAAAGGTTTTTCATTTAATTTGGGGCCATCTTTCCAGTGCAGAGGGATCCTTTCAAGCCTATGCGGTAATTGAGAGATGCTCAGGTGCAATGCTGAGAGAAAATGTCATGAAAAAGATTTTCAGGGATGAGTCAGCCCGAGTTCTGATCAGTAATTCAGACAGAGTTTTTCATACAAATGAAAATATAATCACTGTGCTGCTGTGTAGAGTGATGTGCTGGTGTAGAACTTGGCATCAGATTCAATAATAGAGTACACAAACCTCAGCCAAGAAGCTGGTAGGTATTGTACAAGCTCACAAGTAGATCCACTCCCTGCCACACCCTGCTCACATATTTTACCTCTGCAGATCGCTTTTCTGAGTGCACCAATTTCAATCCGTTGCTGCATTTTATTTTTAAATTAAAATCACACATTATAGCTTTGCTATGGGTGTTTTAATACACCACAGAGAGTAGAAAATTGCTTGAATGCCTTTCATTTTTTTAATGCAGAATAGCCAGCTGCCCTTCCCTCTTTGCCTGCAGCGGCAGGGAAGTTGTAGCAATAGGATGAACAGCATTTCTCTGCATTATGTATGTGCACACAGGGTCAGTAGCAGCCCTTAAGCAGTTCCTGCTGCCTAGGAAGAAGATATTCACTATTAATATTCAGTATTTAAAACACTATTATGACAGAGAGACAGGCCAAAAGGCTAATTCCTCAGTGGCCAGTGCAATTTTGCACATGAGTGTTATGCAAACATCCCCAAATAAGTAATACTATCTCCACAAGAGTGTAATAGGAATAGTTTCAGCTGTTGCAATGAAGAATAGAATAATTATAGCACTAGTGCATCAACTCTTGCTTTTTAACTTTGGTATAATTGTGATGTTAAAAAACAAATACATTTTAAATGATATCACAGATGTTGTCATAAGGAAAAAGATATATAACCATGTAGCTGTATTGTGATGAGATAAAACAGATTATTTCTTCTTACAAGGAAGAAATATAAATATAGAAGGCTGTCCTGCTGAATTATTCCATTTGAGGCCTCACTGCATTCTACAATAAAAAAATTGCTGTAAACTGCCAGTCTTCAAATTTTGCACACACTTTCTTTGAATTGTTTGAAATATGTAAAAGCAAATGTAGAATAAGTTTTAAGCTACAATTTGCAATATTATCAACTTCTAACTAGGCACTGGCTCCTGAGTTCCAGGATGAAGGACATTTCTCTCAATTCCCTTTAAATTTTATTTGTGCTAAACTGGAAAGGAGAAAAGGAGGAACAATTTGTTTCACAGCATAAACTTTATGTATGCTAGAATTTAACAGTTTGAAGACACAACTGAGTGCAACTTCAGGAATATAATCTGATATCCTCTGTCTGCTGAGCCAATGACAGAAACAGCAGACCTACTGGAAACGAACCAGTTCTGAAAAAAAATAAAAATACAGTATAGTTCTTTCATGATGTGTTCATAAAAATCCTCCCTGAGTTTTCACTGTGATATGTTCACATCCATCTTTTTTTGCTGGTTAGCAGAAACAACCATCATTACATAGTACAGAAGTTAAAGCAGGGCCTCCTCATATGATAAATAAAACATAATGGGTAGTGAGCAGCATTTCCCAGTAATCATATCAGAGCACAAAAGCCTTTGTGTTCCCTGTTCATCACTCCTTTGGAAAAGCCCAGATCATAAATTCTGATTTAATAATAGAATCATTTAGAATGGAAAACACCCTTTTCCCTTTTTTTTTTTTAATATCATGGAGTCATTAACCCAATACCGCCAAATGCAGTAAACCATGTCCCTAGATGCAATATCTACACATCCTTTAAATACCTCCAAGGATGGTGACTTAATCTTTTCCTAATACCTAACCTAGCCCCCTCACACACCGACACAACTCAGGCCATTCCCTTGGATTCCGTCACTGTCACCACAGAGCAGAGATCAGTGCCTGCCCCTCCTCTTCCCCTCACAAGGAGCTGTAACTGCAGTGAGGTCTCCCCTCAGTCCCCTCCAGGCTGAACAGGCCCAGTGCCCTCAGCTGCTCCTCACACAGCTTCCCCTCAAGGCCCTTCCCCATCTTTGTTGCCCTCCTTGGACACTCTCTAATAGTTTAATGTCTTTCTTACATTGTGGTGCCCAGAACTGCCCCCAGCACTGGAGGTGAGGCTGCCCCAGTGCAGAGCAGAGCAGGACAATCCCCTCCCTTGACCAGCTGGTGATGCTGTGCCTGATGCCCCCAGGACAGGGTTGGCCCTGGGCACTGCTGGCTCATTTCCATTGACCAAGACCCATCCCAGGTGCAAAATCTGGGATTTGTTAAACTTCATCTGGTTGGTGATTGCCCTGACTTGGGGAGATCTGTCTTCAAGGCCTTCCTGCCTTTAAGGGAGTCAGTGGCTCCTCCCAGTTTTGTATCATCTGTGAACTTGCTCAATATCTCTTCCTGTGCCCAAGTCGTTTATGAAGATGTTGAAGAGCACAAGGATGGAGCCTTGTGGAGCCCCATAATGGCAGGTTACCAGTCTGACGTCACCCATTCACTATAACTCTTTGTGCCCAACCCATGACCCAGCTGCTCACACATCACATGATGTGTTTATCCAGCTGTGTGTTGGACATTTTGTCCAGCAGTACACTGTGAGAGACACTATTGAAAGCTTTGCTGAAATCCAAAATGACTACATCAACTGGCTTCCCATGCCAACTCAGGGTTAGGCTCAATTACTTCTCTTCTATCTAAATTCCAGTGCAACTTGAAAAATAGGAAGTTTGAGCTGAAAATCAGACTTCACAGAACCCTTCTTGACATCTCTACCATACAAAAGTTTTTCTTTTGTAAATAGTGCCGCTTTACAAGGACAGATCTATCGTGACTAAGTAATGTTTCAGTAATAGGAGTAGAGTAAGAATTAAGTAGATTTAATGGAATAAATAAATCAATGAAAAATTTGGTTTGTTTGCAAAAAAAAACCTTCTTCTGGGAGAGTGACTTATGAATGTCACTCCATAGTATTAATTTCATTTTCTTTTCTTTCTAAATTACATGTAATAGACACATTTATTGAGGAAAGAACTAAAGGGGTTAAATCACTAGCAAATCTATCCCACTAAAGTATGTTGGAAAATATGTTTGATGGTTGGAAAATTGTCTGGACATTCAAGATTTTCTCATCAAACTGTATATAATGGAATGAAAGATGCCTGAAATTTCACTGAAGTCTTCAACAAACTTTATTACTTTACTATGATATATGTAATTGTAAAGTTTAAACAAATGCTGCCAGTGAGCACTGAGCTTTATAAGCAAAACCTTATAACACTAGCCTTTATGTTGACCCAATAATTACTATTTTTCTCACAAAAGAAATTTGAAAAGCCTTCAATTAAAATGGGTAAAAGAAGATAAACTGTTTGAAATAAGAAAAGGTTTATATATATGAAAATAAAAGGATACCTGAGAAAAAGTATTAGTTCAAACTATTCAGCTTACATGGCATAATTATGTATCTCAATGTGGTATCTCATTTATATGCTGCAGTATGCACTCCTGATGTCAAAACAGAAAAAAATAAGCTCTCAAATATTCATACAACTGCCTTCCAGTAGGGCAAATGCAATTACACATGTATTTGCAACCTCTGGCAATAAGGAATAGCAGTAGTGATTTGATTTTTAATTCCCTCCAGCCTTGCCTAAGAAGCATAAGAATCTCCTTTTACAGTGATGTAAAAGGTAGGCTAAAATTCAGCCCAAAGAAAACCTCAGAATATTATTTTGAGAAAGTGGGCGCTCTGACCACTGGAAGCAGGACACAATATATTAAAACAAAATCTCACAATGAAAGAGGAAATTGAAGTGAATTGGAAGTCTAATGTCCTTGGGTACAATGCAACATGCTTCATAACTGCAAGGGAAATGTCCATGCTGTACTCTACCTGCTCTGAAAAATCTCAGACTCAGCTTATGTCTTTGCAATAGCTGGAGAGAGCATTAAAACAGGGAGGTCCTGGGAGAATTTTGTAATTATTATTTTTCTTTTCTTAGTTTTGAAGTAATGGATTTTTATCCATTTAGTTACACACAAATGAAAGAAAGATTCAATTTGAGGTTTTGGTTTGTTTTTTTTTTTTTTAATGGGTGGACAAATATCCTTGGTCTGCCATAAAGAGCATGTAGTACTAATGTGGGTATAGTGCAAGCCCACCCTTTCTCCAGGGCATAAAAGGAGGCAGAAGATTTCTTAAGGAAAGAGGATGAGGCTGAAGACAGAGTCTTGTGGTGAAATGTCTAGGCTGATTTTTTACCAAGACTTGGTGCTGGTATGCAAAAATAAAGAGACATTGATAGTCCATGGATATGGAATAAGGGCAAGAAATTTGAGGAGCCAACCTCCAGGACAAACTAGCTGGCACTTTAATGGAAGAGCACTGCTTCTCTGTGGGTGACCTGTGACACCACAGGACATTCTATGGCTGATAAAAAAGGACAAGAGAACAGAACCTCGGGTCCAACCCACTGAGGAGCTGCGCCACACATTTTAGCTGCAGCAAAAATCCCTGGGATATTTTAGAGAGACACAGATTTCAACAACTGGCTCATTAGGGCAGGGCTTTTTGTCCTCCCTGTTTCAGAATGTCAGGCAGAGGAATTAATTAGCAGAAAGCCTTTAAATTAGATGACTGTTTCTCCAGGAGTAACAGTGGGAAAAGTTAGGTCCCTAATGTATCACAGAGTCTTTGTTGTGAAGGCTTCAGATGGAGACTTTAACTCTTATGAGGTGTGAGGACTTATGCTAATTAATTTGAAGAAAAGGTCAAGTTCATCTTAATAACCAAATTGAACTGGTGTCTCTGCATAAAGGTCGCTGAAAGGATTATGATTTTACACAGTTTTAACGTAGGAACTTCCAGCTTCATCACAGCTTTATGGCTCTTCAGCTGTGTTTCTTCCAGAGCTGAGTTTTACAGAGCTACAAGTCTAAGAAGAGTTTTGCAAATTGAAAAAATTCTGTATCAGAATAACCAAGGAACATCTCTTCTGGGAAATCATATCAGAAGATTGTTTTATATAGTCAGGTCACCACCACAATATTTATTCTGCTACACTCATAAAAGCCCTTCTCTTTAAAACATACAATGTGCCATGTCCTCTGCAGCTATTCTCACAGGCCAGCATATTCAGTAACCTACAGCATTCCAATTTGTCTAAATTTTAACTAGATAGATATAAGTTTTCCTGCTTTGGAAAACTGGGGGGAAATGAAGGGGAATGTCTATTATTGTATGAAAAAGCAATTTCCTTTGCCAGTAATCTTTTGAAACCCCATTCCTATTATTATTGATGCTTGTGTTTGAATAAGGTCTTTATCTTTCCCCTTACAGCTCTTATACAGATGGAATTATTTATTTTCCTATTAAATTGCCTATTTCTACCAACAGTATCTATAATTCAACCTGATTTCCTTTGCATGTTTAGTTTTGTTAAAACTCATGACAACAGATGCTTCTTCAAGTAGGAAAGCAGAACAAAATATTTTGAAAAACTAACTGGTCCCTTTGAAAAAAGTAAAATGTTCACCAACCTTCAATAACAAGTAAAAGGATCCCAGAGAGCCTTGGCAGGAAAGGATCCCCACAGTAGGTCCACGGGCTTCTCCTGGTTTGGGCTGAGCGCAATGTCAAGGACATGCAATGTCAGCTTTATGGACAGAAAGACTCCTAGACCTCAGAGAGGCAAGCAGGACCAGGATAGCCAAGTGTGCCTGCTAGTTGTCCCTTTCTCTGTGCCTGCCCTCAGAGACACTGCTCCACGGGTGGGGATTTTTCCTATCCACGCCTTCTACCTTTCTTCTACCCAACAGCTCACTGAGGGCATCAAACAAGCAGATTCAATGGCAAGAAATCCAGAGGTCTGAGGTTTGTGCCAGGCACTTTTCCAGGACAACTGCTGCTGATGAGGTACATACCCACTTTACCTTCAATGATGCCCTAAAAACCACTTGGTACTTTTTTTCTGTAGTTTATGAGGAGTCTCTCATAATATCTCCCCTAGCCTTCACCTCCATGCCCTAGAAAAATAGATTATAGGAAGACAAAGAGCTTTATTGCTTATTCTGTTTTAAGGGAATATAAAAATCCTGTGTAGAGGAATGAACTGTGAATAAAGAGCAGGGAGAATTAAGCTGGGAGAATTCAATTGTTTGATGCTAATTTTAATACAGCCATAAGGACGGAGAGGGGAGAGTACAGGGAAAGGCAGAGGTGGAAAAAAGTGGAAGAGACAAGGAAAAAGGAGAAAGGGACCACATGTAAGTCAGAGATTTGAAACAAAACAAAACAAAAAGCCAAACCAAAACAAAGAAAATACTTTAAAAATGGAGGAATCAATGTAAGCAAAAAGGAAATATATGCACACTGAAAAAAATCTCCACATTGAAAATATGGAATAAAGCATCTCCTTTGAATACACTATGGAAAGAAAGAAAAGCTGAGCAGAGCAGGAAAACCGCTTTACTACCACAAGATGCATACCTTAAAAATAAGTGTTGAAATGTTCTGCATCTGTCATGCCACATAGATGATGGGTTAAGGACTCCACGAACTTTCATATATTTGACTGCTCTTTGGCTCACTCACTGTGTAATTTCATTTGGAAGATACTACATTGTTAAGCATCTATAGAGAAAAGCCAATCCTTCCCTGACAGAAATCAGATATTACACCCAAACCCATCTGACATTTGGTTGTTCTCTCCAAAATATAACTTACCAACAATTTATTGCCTTTTTCCCCTTAAATTTTGATAGACATGTTTGCAAATACCCACTGATGGAGGTCAGCTGTAATGTTAGAAACAAGAGTGCAGGACTGAGTTCACACTCATAAAAGCAGACATTTTGGAGAAAACTTAAGAGCTGAAAATAAGTATAAGAAATAGTTGAACTGCAACTAAATCCCAAATTCAGAGAAAATTAGTCCCATTATTCCTCTATAAAAGATCCTTGTTTTGAAGACATTCAGTTTTGAAGGAGTAAGGGTTTAGCTCAGTGATAAAACAGATAATCTTCAGTTGCAGTGAATCTAGGTAATGAACATGAGGGTGAGGCCCAAGATACCACTACTCTATAATTCTCCTCTTGAGTGACAGAAAGACTGATTCACTGGCTTAAAGCTGTCAAGAAGAAAGTGATGGATCTAGGCTTATGTTCAATACCTCCTTAATAGCCCAAGTGGAGTGCTAAAGCTACATTTGCTGTCATTGAGGAATTTCCCACCTTTGTGGGAAGCTGCTGCCCTGAGAGGAAGACCTACTCCGTGCAATGGCAGATGAAAAAAGGGGTGAAAGGCAGGGGAATAGTAGTCTCTGACTTTGAAATACAGTGGCATGTGAAAAAAAGCTCAGGCAGGTCTTCTTACAATGCTTCACATGTGGAAAGGAAAAAGTAATTACTGCAAATATGCTGTTAACATGACCACAAGCTAGTAGCTTAAGTGCTGTTAAATTGTGTATGAGCTCCTTCATCCCAAAACAGATGGGGTCAAAGTGTATTAGGCTGTTCTCTGCAGCCCATTTCCAAACTAGATTTTTTCTCATTTCCTAACAAAGTCTATTCCCTGGGCTAGTCCAGTACTACATCTCTCTTGACATCAGGACTAGATCCAAGAGGGGTGGCACACATATAGACCTGAGCTTGCACTCTTGGAAACTTTCTGTTGCTTACACATTTTGTGGCACTAAAGTTTCCTGAGCACCAGAAAGTCCTGCTGTCAAGCATTCACAGAAATACCCCGGTAATAAGGGGACAGCTGAGGATTGCTTAGGCCCAGAGCATAGACAGCACTTACTTCTGCTGCTTTGATTTATCAGGTAGTTCCAGGGATGCCTGCAGACCTGGGATCCCTACAAAACCCAAGTCCTTCAACTATACTTCTTTTTTTTCTATTTCCCAGCTGAGTGCTCTAACCACTAGTTATGTTCTCTTTTCACTTGCTCATGCCTGGAAGGAAAGGCTGCAGGCACCATTAATTAGGAGAGGAATCTGGACTGTGGGAAATGCTGTCTGATATTCTTACCTGAGGAATCAAATTTAAAATACATACACAGGATTTGCACTTTCTGCCAGGTAGCATGTTTATTATGCATTTTTGCAACATCTAAAAATACAGCAAGGCAGTGCCTAACTTGTGACTCTGTGTGTTCTATTTTCTCTTCTGGCTGTGTGCCCCTTACCCTGTTCAATACATTAAGCTGTTCCTCTGGGCCAATAATGACAGGGGAAAATGTGAAACTATGAAGATAATGCATTAAGCCCCTAATTGCTGAGAAAGTAAGAAAGGCAAAGAATTGATGGGCATAGTAGAGGAAGGCTGAAATCTAATTAGTCCCTCTTCCAAGACAGCAACATATTTCTTTACAAGCAGATCACGTTCTAGGAGTTATGTTCAACAGTTGTGCTAATCTGCTCTCTGGAGAGGATCCCAATGGTAGCTCCTCTACAGCAGCTCAGTACCTCACACAAGTAACTGCTAATCCACCTCCAGTGTTGGATGCTCACAGAGGACTCAAGAGCAGACGAAATCACTCATATTATTGACCAATTTTTTCTTATAACCTGCAATAAAGGTATGACACAAGTCTTGAAGTCCAAATATGCTTTACCACACACACACACACACAAAAAAAAAAAAAAAGCTGTCTTCCTTACATAAAAAAGCTACTTCCTTACATAAACAGCAATGACTTTCTTTCAATAAAAGCAGAAATTTCTTGCTTTTAATGATTAATTATTTATTTTTGAATTCTTAAAATGCATTTTTAAAGTTCATTTTAAGGAGAGGGATTCATTTTTGATTGTGTTCTTAGCCAATGGAAACTTTAGGGTAAGAAAAGCAATATTATCTGGTCAATTTTAACATTCTGTGTTTTAGTTTTCAGAGAAGGATAAATGTCATTAGACTTACAAACTAATTTGGAGACTCAGCAGCTCTGCTTACCAGGACAGGGCATTTACTTGTCAGGAGCTGGACTCATACAAATACATTTGTTTAACAGGCAGAAATGAAACTCTCAGGAAACACCTGTACTGTTACTCACTTTCTGCTCATGTTTTTCACACCTTGAGACTAGATACTCCTGCAAAAGAATGAGTTCAGATCAATGAAGATTCAGACAGGAAAAAAAAATATGTTGATTCCTTGTGTTATTCAAAAGAGTGACCAAACTACCAGCATATTTTCACAAGTTTGTCCCATACTGGGCTTTAACCTCATGCTTTCTTTTAAAGAATACCAAGTACATAATAGTTCCCCTGAGGTTTCACCAGACTTCTAATAAAATTCATGTGTGTGTATTACTGTGAAAGAAAGAAGACTGAACACACAGAAGTGTATAAATTCTCAGGTACAACCTTGAGTCTGAAATAATTCTATATATTTTGTACAAAGGCATACAGAATTGGGGATTATGGAAGACCACTTTTTTTCACAACCTGAACTTCATCAAAGCTGATTACCTATCCATTGTACCATGACAAAGTCAGAAACCTCAGTTAAAGTGCTAAAGACACAGCGGTTCATGAAAGCCAGGCTGTGTTTGTTCACTTCAGTCACCACCCCAGAATCACACAAGTGGCCCAGGATGTTACTCTACTCAGACTTCATATGACCCCAAAGACCTATATCTCAGTAAGGAGGCAGTTATGGCCTGTATGAATTTAGACAACTTTATTTTTTGCATCAGTGTTCAAAACTGAGTTGTAATATAGCATTCAACAGATAAAGCAGTTTCATGTATCATCATGCATAAAGGGTGACAACCAAATAACTCAAAATACTTTTATCCTCTACTGATGCAAATAGTTGTTAATTTGCAAGGCCAGAAAAGAAGATGACATCTGATTTAGCAAAGAGATATTTTCTTCTCAAGAAAGAGGAAAAATATTTATTCTGCTTCAAAAGAAACTCCAGATTATAATCAAGTAAAGGAGAAGTAAAGTTGACTTCTGGAAGAAAGATGATATCTGTCCAGAACTGATCAAGGATTTCAAGGGCAACATTTGCTAATAACCTCAGTTAGTACAGAGTCCTCACTTATGAATGCAGTTTTAAACAAGAGGCAAGTGCGAGAAAAAAGGAGCTTCTGACAGCCATCTCAGAGAGAGCCTACAACAGGTCAGCTGAATAAGGAAGAGAGAGGCACCTTTCTAATTAACTCTTCCTATAGGTAAAGTAGGTTTTTCTTCTGTTTCTTCTTAAACATGTAGTTTGAGTGGTGTAAAATGTAAAAAAATATTGAACTTGACTGGAACAAGGAGTGATTTTGAGGTAGGTATATAGTGGCAAAGCACTTTGCCACTAGGAATACTGCTGGTGGTAGAAGTCTATAAAGTTTGGTTCTAATACTCCCTATCAAGTGTCCCAGCTTTCCATAACCTGTCCTTTACAGTACTCCAAGTGTAGCAGAGGAGCATCCATGAAAGCTGGCTAAGCAGAATGGAGAGTGAAATGGTTGGAGAGGGAGAACTATTTTCCATTCCCTGAAATGAGAGGAGGCAGCATACTTGAACTCCAGGGACAATAATCTCTATAAAGACATTAACGAGGCCAAGGCAAAGTCACAAGCGTAGCATACAATGGTCCAAGCTGTTGCCTCTATTACTGGCACAGTCTGAGCCCAGGACAGGCCTCCAGATGATATTTGGGCACTGTCCCAGATGAGCCTGAGGCCAGGATGGTGCCTGACATGTTTAGGGGTATCGATGTAGCTGGATCCAGCAGGTCTAAACTCCTACTGCGTGACAGATGGATGAGCCTTTCATTCTAGAGCTGAGCTGTTCTGTCACTTTAAGAGTTTAGAAACAGCAATTTCTAAGTAGAAAAAAATGAACCCTATCCTACACTGCCAGACATATAAATCACTTTCTATTCTTCTTCCAGCTTTAACTATTGTATTCCTGAGAATGCACTCTGACCACATAAATCTAGTAGAATATTTTAAAACTACTTACAACATCACAATTTTAACAAGCAGCTTGGACTCATTTTGAGGTTCCCCTCAGTAGGATTATAAATTTTTTTTAAATACTACTTAAGCTAAAATTGCTTTCATGAACCCCAGACATGAATTATCATGGACAACTAGCAATCTGCCTACATTGTTTTCAAACTACAGTCCACATGGGACCCACTATCTCTGCACACTGGAAAAAGCAAAGCCTCCCTTGAACTTTCACAACATACAGTTTTGCTCCAAATAAACCAGAACAGTTTGCCCTTTTTTGTGTACTTGTTTAAGTATGTTATCTGTGATGTCACCAGAGTGCCAAATTGGTAGCATCAGGTGACCTGCTGAGCTAATATGGATTTGGATCAACACAATTGCTCTTTGAATCAAACAAAATGTCATGCTTGGGATTAGCTCTCTCTGTTTAAGACAAATGTGTTCTTTTGGGTGGATCACTATAATTTAATTCTGTGGGTAATGAAGAATGAGGTTATTATGGATTATCAGAGCTCTTTTGTGGCCACTGCAGCACAAATACTTTTTCTCTTTTGTTGAAATAGTGTTTTACTGACTCCAAAGACAGACTTATTTTAAATTTGCTGCTATTGGCAACAACTGTATTTTGTATTTGATGCACATGGATGATGTTCACAATTGTTTCAAAGCAGTGGTACAGAGGCCTCTCTATTATTTGCTGTCAAAAAATCTATATTTACTACTTCCCTGTAACACTCTCATCATCATGTGTCACCTCTAAGCAGCCAAAATGGGCATTGGCTGCAGCCCACAGAGAGTTAAGGTAAAATCATGCTGAAGCTTCTGCAACTTTCAGGAATCTTCCTGCTCTCCCTATTATAATATCACTTCCCAATAGCACATGGAGGGTGCTGCGTCAAGCCCTCTTAGTTCAGCAGATGAGAATTGTACTGCAGATTTGTTCAAGAGATGTGAAAGTTATTTCACATCTATTATATTATTTTGGCTTGGTAAAGGGGGAGCTCTTTAGTTAGCTATTTTGGTTATTTTAAAAGATGCTGGAAAAGTAGCAGAGGATTTTCATCTATTGTCTCAAAAATCTATCAATCAGGTACTTTCTTGTGTGATTGAAATGAAACTTTCCCAGCTGCTCCTAATATTGCCTAAAACAAGGACAACACTGAGGAGAAAACAGAACTGAAAATTATAGGAAGCCAGGATGGAGGATTAACCAAAACAGAAGTGCCACTACACCAGCTCATTTTTCATAATGTGTGAAAAAGACTGGATTTACCAGGAGTTAGTAGTGACTCTCATTTATTTTCTTCATTTGTACATTGGAGTAGTGTACTGGGTTGATGCTGGCTGGATGGCTGGCGCCCACCTAAACTTCTCTATCACTCCATTTTATAGCTGGACAGGGAAGACAAAACATAATGAAGGGTTCATGAGTTAAGGAACATGAGAGATCACTCACCAAATACCATCACTGGCAAAACAGACTAGAATTAGAGATATTAATTGAATTTATTACTAAGAAAATCAGATCAGGATAATAAGAAGTAAAAATAAAACAACCTTCAAAACAACTTCCCCTCTCCCCTCCCTCCTTCCTAGCTCTACCTTCTCCCCCAGTGGTGCAGGGAAACAGGGAATGAGGGTTATGGTTGGTTCACCACAGGTTGTTTTTCTCACTGTTCAGGGAGAGGAGTCTTTCCCCTGCTCCTCTGTGGGGTCCCTCCCATGGGAGACAGTTGTTCACCACTTCTCCAATGTGAATCCATCTCACAGGCAACAGCTTTCTGCAAACTGCTGCAATGTGGGTCACTCTTCCACAGGCTGAGGTCCTTCAACGACAGGCTGCTCCCATGGATGCTGCCTTCTCCAGGGGCCTCCCACGGGGTCACAGCCTCCTCTCAGGCATCCACATGCTCCATTGTGGGGCTCCTCCATGGGCTGCCGGGGAATCTCTGCACCCCCTTGGCCCTCCATGTGCTGCAGGGGGATCTCTGCATCCCCATGATCTCCATGGGCTGCAGGGGGATCTCTGCATCCCTATGGCCCTCCATGGGCTGCAGGGGGATCTCTGCACCCCCATGGCCCTCCATGGGCTGCAGGGGGATCTCTGCACCCCCATGATCCTCCATGGGCTGCAGGGGGATCTCTGCATCCCCTTGGCCCTCCATGGGCTGCAGGGGCACAGCTGCCTCTGCCTCACCCTGGGCTGCACCAGGGGCTGCCCCAGCTCTGGCACCTGGTGCACCTCCTGCCCCTCCTTCTCCACTGACCTTGGGGTCTGCAGAGTTGCTCTTCTCACATGTTCCCAATCCTCTCTTCTCTGGCTGCAATTACAGCTGGGCATTAACTTTTTTCCACTCTTCTTAAATCTGTTGTCACAGAGGCCTTACCACCATTTCTAACTGGCCCAGCCTTGACCAGTGGCACATCCATCTTTGGAACCGCCAGGAACTGGCTCTGCTGGACATGCAGGAAGCTTCCAGCTTCTCAGTAAAGGCATCCCTGTAGCCACCTGCTACTAAAGCTTGGCCATGCAAACCCAATACAAGTAGAGAAAGAGTTCTCAAAAGGGGCTGTACTCCAACAGCATATGTGCACAAAGGTGGGATGGTTTAGCATCTCCTGTTTTGTCTGACAAAAAGAGATACCATTGCTTATTGAAAGTAATCTGTGTACTGCTGACAAAGCATTAAGATTGGCATTGCCTGGTAGGACATTGCAAAACCAATATTATGTGATAAAAAAGAATCTCAGTCAACCAAAACTTCACATGATACAGAAGCAGCTTTATAGGTACATTTTTAGGATAGAAGAATACAAAGTCCCATTTGTGGTTTTATACTCAAGGGCTACCCAAAACCATAGGTTTATGAAACAGTAGTGCTGGTACCCACACTGGACTAAGAATTGGGGGTTTTTCTGTCCCTGGCCTAATCCTTTCACCTGAGCATTTCTTGGATTTTAGGCAGTTAAATTTTTTAACTGGCTTGGCCCAATCTTAAAAGCAATAATGCTTGTTAGGGATATCATGCTGCTGTGGAGGAACAAGAGGGAGCAGACATGGGAAGAAGTTCTTAAGCTGACACTGCTGCCAAAGCTACCTTAACAAGAAAATACATCTGAATTTGGGAAATTAAGATTTCACCTCAAATAAATTCCCATGTTTTTGTTAACAAGCCTGAGGACAGGACTTGTCAATGACTGTATTTCAGCTCTGGGGAACTGTTTAAAATGCCCTGACAGATAGTTAGACAGTGTGCTGTCTATAAGTCACCTAGAAGCAAGACTGCAATCATCTAGTTTTAAATATAGTAATGTTTGTGTGCCCTTGCCTGTTCCTTTAAAGTCAGATAAGAATGATTTCAGGAAACCCAGCAGAAAGACCTCAGTTTCCAGGACATGGTGATCCAGAGAAGAGCAGAAATGTTTATTCATGTCCCCATCATGGGCCAGCCTTCCCTCAAACTGTCTGAGTCCCTCTGCAAGTCTGCTCCTCCTGCAGATTCCTTGGATGGCACATGCCAGAAGAGGCTCCTTCACATCCACCAGGCTATGGGAAATGCCAAAATTGCCCTCAAAACCATAACAGATGGTTTCCATGCAAGTAAAGACTACTGATATGTGAATGTCATTGCACAGATCTGCATGTCCTGTCCTGCTGCTCAAAATTCATCTAATAAAGATTTCTCTGCTTACCCTCAGAGAGATTATGTGCACCCTATGTTGGTAGGGCATATATTTTTTAACTTGTTTTCACTTCTAACATTATTCTGTGACAAAGTATGAATTAACATCAAATATTTAATCACTCAATCTTTTACAGCTGGCCAATTCAGCAATGAAAAAGATGGTAGAAAAGCAGGGTTTGCAGGCCAGCAATTTCTCTGCATAATAGATGTTTGTATGGAAATAAGCACATGGTGACTGGCTTATCTTCTGCTCAAGGCAACAATGTCTTCCAAAGATACAGGCACTTAATAGAGAGGCACTGCATTCTCTTTGCTTTATTGAGACATCCAGACAGAGTGAACCATGCTCCAAATGGCTTTTCCCCAACCTTCTGAGGAATAAGAGGAAAGAACAAACAGAGAAGCAGTGACAGATCTCCTGCTGAAAGCAGTGATTCTCCTGGCAAAGGAACTGGCTGTACTTAGTATTTACTGTAAGGAAGACTGGGCTGTGCCCAGGAAAAAAGAAAAGGAGCAATATGCAATGGAGAGAAAAAATTAGATTCTAGTATTATTGCTTTCTAAATATTTGAAATGTAAGGAGTCACAAGACAAAGCAAAGGATTAAATCCAAATAAAAAGACACAGAATTACCTTAGGTGTTTTTTTGTCAAATGTGAATAGTGTTTGCATAACCCTATAAATGCCTAAAGCTTCAAGTATGTTTTTTTTTCTTTACATATTCTTCAGAGCTCTGCTTTTTGTACCTATTGCTCTGAGTGTTTACTCCACACCTACAACAACATGGCTATGGACACAAGGTGGCTTTCTGTCTCAGTCTGGGAGGGTGCTGGGTCAAGCCCTCACAACACATACGGGACCACTTCTGTTGGAAACCTGGGAGTTCTGGGAGTTGCTTAGACTTACCCAGTAAATGAGAGGCCTGAGTTAAATGATCTCTGCAGCTTGAGGGAATTGAAGACACTCAAGTTTCAAAGTTGCTGCATTGCTACATAGAGCAGAGAAGGGAGGCTGCATGAATAGGCAGAGGAAGTATAAGTACAGATACCATACTGCAATCTCAGAGTAAGTCTGCCGCCTGCAAAAAATGATAGGGGACACAAAATGCATTTATCATCTTAAATGGGATTTATCATGTTATTCTAAAAGCATGCTAACTTGTCTGTCAGTCTTCCATACAAAACCTAGCTTGTGTGCTGTCAGCCCAGACTGTGAGCATGTGACAGCATTGCTCTGTATTCAACCGTTTTCATACTTGTTTGATTTTAGTCTTTTCTGTCATACCCCCTTCATTCAGTGTCTTTTTTTTACAAGCTCAAGAATTCTAAACCTATCTAATCTTCTCTGACAGAGGAATGAGACACATCTGTCCTTCATGAACCTGTACTTCTATGAAGATTTTTCTAGTTCTAAAACTTTCTTATGAAGAATGATGACAGATGCATCCAATATTCAAGCAGTAGAAGGAGTTATGGATTTGTACTTTGGGTGCTACTGCAATGATACTTTTTTGATTTGTTCTCCAATCTGATTCTATAATTGCATTTTTTTTGACTGACATTGAATAACAAGTTCATCCAAACAGTTTTCCCAATACTGTCTGTAGCGGTGACTTGCTGAGTGATAATAATTTCCTTTTAGCTCTCTGCTATGTGTTGGTATAGCAGGGATTATTTCTGCCATTGTCACTAATTTGTGTTCATCAACACTGAACAGCACCAGATCTCAGCTCACCCCACAGCCTGTGCTGAGAGAAGTTCCTGCAGCACCCTTTGGTAACTCCAGTTTATTATAGGAGTTCTCTAAGATCAGAAAACCTCCCTGACCACTCCCTTTCCAGACCACTAATGAGTGCTGACCAGCAAAGTCATCCTACCTCCACTGTAAAATGTCTTACCATTCCTATGTAGTCTGCTCTCTGTTTTCATCAATCCACACATGGAGCTTTCTACTTATACTATGGCAGGTTTTTTTCTGTGTTTTGTAACAGACCCACTCAAACTCTTTTGAAAATGCCATGCACAATGTATCAAACAGTTCACCCTTATCAATGTGTTCACTGACTTTTAGAGAGAATTACAGACGTAGGAGGCATGACTGTTGCAGGAAAATACTCTTTTCCCCCATTGTATCATTTTCTCCAACACGTGTCCTAATCCTGATCTTTATTATAGTTTGCATGAGTTTGCTCAATATAGTAGTCAAACTTACTGTTGTTACCTGTATCTCACCACAATTTGGGTGCCATGTTTGATAACTGACATTTCTCAGGTACCTTGGATGACTTTAACTATTAGCAGGTCATGGTCACTTGGCAGTTGCATGCACAGGATCCCTCAGAATTCTTGGGCAAGCACTCTTGGGTGTCATATATTAGTTCATGTTAATTTTCATTGACCACTTATAGCTTGACTCGTTATGTAACGATATGAGAACTCTTAATGCTAGTTAGGAGTGTTAGCAACTCTGAACAAGGAATAAACACAAGATTTTGTTTGATGGAGTTGTGGCTGCTGCTAAAGCTGCTCTGTAGAGTGACCATCAGGAATACCAACAGACTATCAGGAAATCAGGTGGTATTTCATGGCCATATAATAATGAGTGATACAGGTGGGGTACATGCCTTGAACACCAAAGGAGAGAAAATCCTGTGCTTTTCTAAAATACATAGCTACTCACAGCCCTTAAAGTTGTAAGAGATTAACTTCTGAGGAGTTATTTTTAGCATCTAATAAGATGGTGCTTAGATTAAGGAGCCTGATATCCTGTTTGGTTATCTAGTAATAAATCAAGTTTCACACATCTTCCTCTCATTAGCCTTTCACAGGACACATCTGCCGGACTCCTCAAGGTTGTTCAAACCAGCAGCGATTGTACCTACTTAAAAAATACCATGCAGACACATACTGGAGTGCCATGGTTCTGATGGCTTGCACGGTTCAGTGTTTCAACATTAATTCAGTCTACAGCTTTATCCAAATAACCATAAAAAGTTTACATTGTCCTACAGCTTTCCCTGAAAGTTACATCTAAGCAACCCTCCACATTTGGTTTTGCCTGAGCAGGAAATGCACCAGAATCACAGGAGTATTAATACATTGGAAAGAAGCAAGGCTAAACCTCAGCAGAGGAGATGTGTGTAAGAGGGGAATGGCTACAAATCCCTCAGTTTCTCCTGGGCCTTTACAAAAATATCTGCTAAATATTTATGTCCTTAATTGATGCTTTGCTAATATAAAAAAGTTATCCATTTTTAAAGTAAAACATAAAGTAAATAAATTTTTTCAGTAAAACATCATATATCATATATATTATATCCAGTGATAGATAGTATGAATATATTTTTACATCATTGTGTATCTTATATTTCTGTGAAAGACAGAACTGTTTCCCTCTGAAAAACAAAAGGACTTCAGATCTCATTTTTACTTTTCCCCCTCTTCATCATGATAAAGAGGCTATTGGTATTTTTTCACTAGAAATTCATTTAAAAATGAATTGTTTTTTGAGAGCCTGTAAGAGTAAAACAAATAAATCTCAAAGAGCTACAGATGTGGGGGCAGGTTATTAGACTGACTCATGGAAGCTCTGACAGCCATGTAATGTCCGCTGTGTTTCATTTTTCTCAGCTCACATCAGTGTCTCTTTCTTTACGAAATGCTTTTGCTTAGTGAAAAATAAATTTTACAAATTCTTGGTGTCCTAAAAGAGGGATTTTGGGATTTCCAAAAAGCCCTCAGTATTGGCTAAACCCTGCTCTGGGAAAGTTGAGTATGGTTGATGCTTCAAGAAGAATCATGAGACTAAAAAGTACTGAAGAGCTTACCAGAGAGGGGATATTGGTCACACACATCTGGGGAGGAACCAGGGTGTGGGGCAAATGTCTGGAACTTCCTTCAGGAACTTTAGTCTAGTAGTTACATTTATTTTCCCTATTATGTTCTGAATTGTTTCATATAATGCATAGTAATTTTACTTAATTTATAGTAGAAGGACATTATGCAAATAATTCAAATCTTGCTGGTGTCCAGTGTCTCACCTAAAGACAAGTGTTGTTCCAGGAGCGGCTCTAGGTCTGCAGCCTTGTTAGATGCAGGCCCACAGCCAGGCTGTATGACAGAATCATGAGACTCCCCAGCCAAAGAGGAGGAAAAGAAAAAATCTCCTGTAAATTACCTTTCTCACCTCTCAGTTCTTGTGAAATGGAAGTGGCAGTGGCTGTTGTTTCCGTATCAGATGCTCCCAGGCAGGAACAGAGGGCATCTCTCAGCAGTATCACTGTTCAAGGTCACAGGAGGAGCACAGATACCCCAGAGCTCAGTCTTCCTTCTGGCTCTTGACTCTTTCCCATCTCCCAGCCAGGAACTATTCATAGAGATTAAAGCAGCCCTATTATGCTGGCACTGTGGTTTGTCAGAAGTGGAGGAAGAGTCAGAGGGCACAAAGGTCTTTGCTCATCCTAGCAGAGCAAGAAAATGTGAGATGCAGCACAGGTTTTGATGGGTTGCATGACTGCAAAGAGATAAGTGTGTAAATTATTCTGTCACCATGCAATTGTAAACAGAGTGGTGTTGAGTTGCAAGTTCAGCATGATTTGTCTAATGGGGACAACAACCATTAAGTCTCTACAAACCTTTTCTTGGCTTTTTCATTTTTTTTTAATACAAAGACAAATAGCAGAGTTAAAGTATTTAAAATGTAAATTACTAAATAATTTATTTTAATTGTATTTTAAACACATTTTCCCATTCCCTATAAGGGAAATGAGATAACAGAAATAACAGAAAACTGTTGAGTGACAATCTCTTGTAGGCTGAAATTATCTTTAGCCACCCCATATCCAGGGAAATTTTAGTAATTTGGATGTGCTGTGGAAATTGCCGCTATTTCAAAATCAGGTCTGCTTCCAGTAAGATGAAAAAAAAAACGAAAAATTAAAAAGGAGAAGGGAAGGAAAGAATATGGAAGGGAGGGAGAGGAGAAGGGAGTGAAGGAAAGAAATAGCAGCGCAGCAAAATCTGCATCTCTGTCATTGTGTGGATTAGCTCATTGCTGCAGAAAAGTCTGGTCACAGCATCATCTTATCAGCAGCCTCAGAACCTGACACAAAACCTGACATGCCCAAATCAGGCTAGGCCAGGTTTTTATTAGCTTTTCTGATCATGCATAGCTCATGGCTATGTTGAAAAAGTTGCAGCTTTGACTAGCTAAAAGATAGATAGGGAAGGAAGAAAACATATAGGAAAGCAGAAGGGAGAAAGTGGTACTGTAAGTCCCAGTCTCATATCCAGTACTTCATGGAAGGAAAACAGGTGGTGATGGGCTCAGGTCACATTTCTCTGACTTGAGTTTGCCAAGAGGTGTCTTATCAGATAAAGTAATACAATGTCAGAGATTTTGACTTTGTCCCAGAGTCATGAGAGTTGTGAGGATCTGTAACAGTGAAATTTGCTTTTTAAGGCCAGAATAGGACAGAATAAATCCTGCTTCTGTATAAAATTTAAGTATTGTAAATTGCATTTTCAAGCAAGAAGCCAGTAGATAAATTATAATCTCTTTTGACTACATGCTGTAACATAATTTCTAATGCTTTTTTTACTTACTGCTCAGTTTAGAACAAAAGAATAACAGATATGTCTAAAATACACTTTAGGACATCTCCATCAAATTATGACAGCCAGTATACTTCACGTTGTATGCTTTAGTTCAAGTTCAAACTGAATTCCAGATTTGGATCCTTTCCTGAAGTTCAGTATGACTAAGCATTTCTCTTGCAGCATGGGGTATGCTTTCTAAGATCATCTGAATATATTAGGTCCTGCTATTTCAGTCTGGAGGCTCTGCTCTCACTTTGTCTGTAGTACACACTATAGTCTGAGGAGGACTGAAATGTTTTACTTTAATTCAAGCTGATGAAGCTCATATAGAGTATCTGTGTGGAATTTAATTGCCTGTAAAATGCAGGTCAGTTTAGATGATCTAAGGGTCCCTTCTGGCCTTAAACTATACAATATCTGTCAAAGAAACCATTAAAATGTTGCTGTGTGTAATAATCACAAAGATAACTACAGCTTTTGTAAATGCCCTCTAATTTACATGGCACCCTTTATAGTCTGCGTACAAGCTCTAATTAGCTATTTTAGTGATGCTCCTAAGTGTGGTAAGTGGTTTGTATAACATAGAACTTAACAGTTACTGGTATGGCAGGGATCAGATCTATTCAACAAAACTCTCTTGTCCTCCAAAGCTGATGCTGCACCTCTCAGAGCATCATAATGTTTCCTAGTGCCTAGAAATTCAGATGTTCTCCCAGGTATTATCCGGGTGAGCAGCAGCCGTCCCATGCCAAAATTGCACCTAGAACTATATTAAGAAAACTACCTGTAGGAATGATTGCACATGCCTTTGTCCCTTGTTCTGTTTAGCTTTAAATACAAATTTTTTTGAAACTTAGATATAATTTGCATTAATGTGTTGGTAGCTTGACAAGTGCCTGGAGGAATAGGGAGGAAGAAGGAAGAATGGCTCAGAAACAAAGTACTACTCAGCCAGCTCTAGGAAGTTGTTCAGACACTGACATATCTGTTGGCTTCTGTATCACCAGTTAATGTTTTGTTTTGTTTGTTTTTTTTTTTTTCATTTTAGAGCATTATATTCAAAACCATTGAGCACAGCTTCATTAGGAGGGAGTTTTCTTCCACCTGGATGAGGGTGACCCTCAGCATTTCCCTGAGGATTCTGGCAAAGCCAAATCTACCCAGGTCTCCCAGCAGGGTAAGGTGAGTACAGGACTTAGATGGACATGGCTTTTAACTATAGTATATTACTGCGATGGTTTGACCCGGAAACAGGATTTCTGGGATGTTGAAGGAAAGGCCAATGAGTGTTCAGATTTGAATATTGCCACCTGGCCTAACCACTAGACATTGGATCCACCTCTGTGAACACAGCCTAAAAGCTGGGCTCTCCTCCTGGCACTTCCTCTTGGGACTCGGCGAGAGAGAGAGAAGATGCCTCCCTCGGCCAGCTGCTGGCTGGGCGGGGGGGGGGAAAGCCATACGGCCCAGCCCGGGAGAGGTAGGCCTGGCCCCCCCCAAGGGTGGAAGGAAGAAGTAAAGAAATGCCGGGAAGCAATGGGCAGCCTGTTCCCCCCCTTGGAGACAGACAGAGAGAGAGAGAGTGCAGCCTGTGCTTGTGGCTGTTACCTTGAAATTTAGTAAACATGTGCTGGCAGCAGGCAGCCCGGCTGAGGAGATGGGGGGGTGCAGCCAGGAGTCCGGCTGCTTGGAGGAGTTTTTAACCCTTCTTGGACAATGAAACTTTACAGAACATTAACCCTTCCTAGACGAGAGATAAGGGTAGAAGGTGAAGAAGGAAATGGCTGAGGGATGAAGGTCTGGACCAGAGAGAGAGAGCGAAATGTTGGAGGAATGGAGAAGACGGAGTGGCATTTTATGCGGGACTCTTTTGTGTAGCCATGGACAGAGCCATGTTCCCGTGTGATATAGAGACTGAGTCCAGGGGGAGAAATGTCTCGGAGCCAAAGAAGATGTAGTGGTTGTGTTTAGCCCTCCGGCCCCAGAGGGTAAAATATGGGGGGGACAGATGTCCCAAAGTTGAGACTGTGCTTTTTTGGAGTGAGACGAGGCATCCTTAAAAAGACAACCCTGGAAGCAGCCCTGATCCGTGATTCAGGTGGTGAGAGCACCTGGACAAGATGGAAAAGGCCACCACGACACATGGAAGGACTCCCTCTCCTCTTGAGGAACTGAAAGTTGAGCATTCTAAAGGGTGGTGCTGGACCCAGAATTGGTGATTTTGGAAGATGTATTGTATTGGGAATTTAGGGGGGGAGGAAGAGGAGGGAAATGTTTTGTGAGGTTTTCATTTTCCTTGTGTGTTTCTTTTTTCTTTTGTATGTGTAGTTTAGTTATTGTTTGTGTAGTTTAGTTAATAAATGTTTTTTTTTTCCTTTTAAAGTAAGAGCCTGCTTGCTTTCTTATTCCTGGTCAAAATCTCACAGCAGACACCAGGGAAAGTGCATTTTCATGGGGCATTGGCAAAATGCCAGTGTCAAACCGTGACAATTACATCTGTTTCTACAGAATATTTTGCTTCAGCTGGTAAATTAGAATATCTTAAGAAGTATTTTTGATCAGTATGTGGCTTTGGTCACTAGGGGAGAAATGTAAATACCTGAGCACGGTGAATTGACAAGTTCACTTGCATGCTGAGGGGTGCAGTTGTGGATCAGGGCTTTTCTTTGACAAGCCAGTGCTTGCTTTGGGTAATGCTTGTAGCTGTTGTCCTGGAATGAGGCACTCTGCTTTGTTCAGTGTCTGCCTTCTCTGGGCCTTCTGGTACCATAACTCAGCTCATCCATTTGTGACACAGTTTGCTCAGGCAGAAATATTTGCCTAATGAGATATTTTCCTCACTGAGGAAAGCAAATTAAGCAGTACCAATGTATAGACCCAGGCATTTTGTCTCTCAACTGCTGGCATTTTTAGATCATCAAAACAGTCCCTAATACCTACAGTTATGCAATTACTAGAATTTATTCCTAATGGCTTACTGGATCTATTTTTTTCTGTCCACAATATATCTGAAAAACATCAAATATATAAGAATTTAGGTTATAATTAGTTGCATTTAACTCTAACCATCAAAAGTAAATGTGTAACTCCTTTAGATTGTCTAACAGTCCTAATGTCCAACCTAAATGGCAATTCTAGACTGGAAGTTTTCAAATAGCTAAAATCAGCTGACATGTATTATCCTCTCCCTCCCCTGGATTATTTTTGTGAGTCATTCCTAGCCTTTATAAGATGCCATATAGGACTAATTTTATGTGATGGGTTGCCCTATATCCCAAAGAAGTTTGCCATCCTTTTAAGGAACAGGGAATTGGATAAGTGTGCAGTGTGTATTTCACCTTCCAATGTGTTTTGGGGGTTCCATTGGAAATTAAATTTAATTTCACTGTGCAAAAGGTCTTTCTTTCTTATTCCAGGATGGCTGGTTTCTTTCATAACTACAGGACAAATATGACCAAAACCAGGTTTACCAGGCATGCAACAGATGTTGCACACTGTTTTCTGTCTCACTAAGTGGAGGGACACATGTGGACAAACCTGTCTGCAAAGCTTATAGCCAGACCTTGGCTGGTGCCTTCCTGATGAAACAATGGTGTGAAGGAAGCTGCACCATGTCTGCAGCATCAAGTGGACCCCTCTGAAGCCCTGTGAAAAAAGATGTCTTGTGCACATCAAGCACACTGGGCTGCAGATTCAACAGACATTTCTGCACACAAAGTCTTCTGGAATTGCACTTTTCACTGCCCAGGTCTTCAGAACATGCCAGAGAGGTTGGCAACTTTTGTGCTAGTTGATGGATGCTGAGGCCAATGTTGCAGTTGCTCTAAATGTGAAAATATGTCACCTTCTTCATAATAGCTTTTCTCTCTATTATCAGCTTAAGTATTTCTGGCTATTTCTTTGTTGTGCTCAAGTTATTTGTCTTCTTGTTCCAAAACCTTATAAAGGCTTGCAAATAGCCACAGGCCAAGTTCCATTATAAATTTTAATTCAAATATTTGTTTGTGTAGAAATCTGAGATACCAAATAATAGAAGCAAATAGTCATTTTATACATGAATATTCTGAAACATATTTTCAAAGTACCTTTTTTTGTATGTCTAGTAATAATGTCACTGGCTCATTAAATGGGGAGAATGCTCAATTCATATGCTCCTTAGTATTCAAAACAAGATTTACAACCTATTACCATTAGAAGGTACCTTTTAAAATTACACACAAAACCCCCCATTTTTATTATTAATTTTCATGATTAATTATTTCCATAAAGAAAAGTCCTTGAAAAAGATAAATTCCTTGCCAATGGAAATGACTATGCTGTAGTTGATTCACTAACTCTTTCCATAGATTAACTAAATTAATCATTCTCCCTACAGCCATACTTCATATTTATTTTATCTAAAACTATAATCCAGTTTTCATTATATATAAACCTGTAGCTACTGTCCTGTGGGAAAATAAGCTATTCCTACCATAGGGCTGCATGTTTTTAAAAAGAAGAAATTTTGAGAAAGTCTCCTGTTGGTTAATCTAATTACCATATTTCAGTTTTAAACTTTTCTGTTAAAACACAAGGCTTAAACTAACTGAAAAATTTAAAACATCCAAGAATATCTAGTTCTATGATAAACTTTAATATTTTAAAACCATATTAATTTCTGAGGAATTGAGAATTTATTGTTTTTCAAATATGTGATGATAACACAAAAGGTAACACAAAAATAAACACACTTCTCCTCCATTTTAAAAAATTTATCTTGTCAGCTCAAGTGCCTTTTTATGTTGGAAATAGTTTATTGTAGAAAATCCTCAGACAAGAGCAGAAATTGGCAACTGCTGAATGTAAGCTAAAACACACACCATGAAATTTGTGTTCCTGCAATTGTTTGTGTCCATACATTTGGAACAAGTTTGTGATGATCTATTAGTGTCAGTGCTGGGAACAATGAAGCGGTTTTGAAATTTATTAAACATAGAAATAGGTTTTAAAGTCATGAGGAAAAAAGTTACAAACATTTTCTTACAGCAAGATTGGAACTTCTTTTGAATTCCAGATGTGATTTTACTTTAGTGTCTCTTGAGAAAGCAACCTTTCAAAATCAGCCTTGAAAACATTGTTATGGTTGCCATATCCCAAATAACAGGTTTGTTGGTTGTATCATCTTGGAGATCAAGTTTTACTTGTTTCTTCAGGTAGAACTCCCAGTCCTTACATTATTTAGAGAATTCTTCCAAATGAAGAAAACCCCTATAATGATCTTATGTTTGCAAGGAAGTGGCTAGACCATGAGAAATGGGAGCCAGGGCTTCTAAACAAGGTAGCAGTGAATTGGCTGGCAAGGAGAGAAATAATGATAAAATGAAAGCCAAGAAAATCCCAAATATTTAAAATTCTGTTTTTCCCTTTGTAATCTCATGTAGGTGGAAGTATTGTAATTCTTATTGGCAGAGGACATCTCAAATTAGAAATGCATATATATATATGTAAGTTATAGAAGATAAATATTACTTCTTGAAGAAATGCCTTAAATACTAAAAGGAGAAATAGAAATTTCCTGGACAAGTAAGTGGTTCATAAATACTTTATCATGCACTAAAACCAAACAGTATAGGAAAATAACATGCAAGGCTGTTTCTTATTTTTGAGTCAGAAGAGAACAAAATTCCTCCAGTAGGAAAAATATGGCATTCTCTTATCCCACTGGAGTACCCTAATTGTTTCAGGGAGTGAGACACCAGAGATATTGTGCCCCACACCACTCAGTGTTTTATAACAACAATTTGGGAAACTCAGGTTTCTCACTCCCAGAGTCTCCATTTGTTCAAATAGCTTCCCAGGACATGCAAATTCTTTACAAACAAAAGCATTTCCCGAATATTGCATACCTGACACAAGAAAAAACAAGACAAAAACAAAACAAAACCAAACAAAACAAAAAAAATCCTTTATTTAATGAAGAAAAAAATCAATAAATCAATTAAAAAGAATGTATCTAGCTCTATCCTGTGTCTCAACCAATGATCTTTTGTTGCTGGTGGGAAATAATGAGTAAATACAAAGCTCCTTGGGGAAAAAAAATCTGAAATCTAAGTAAAAGCAATACATTTACTCACTAGGCCCTTGTCCATGGTCTGAAGGTTAAGATTTATCATCTGCTTACCACCTGGTTCGGAGAAGCCAGACACTTGCAAATCCTCAAATCATAAAATGAACTGAAATGATTTCTATCTCCTTCACAAGTGGCTGGTAGATTACAACCAACTTTTCTTCTACCATGAAGAAACTTCTCCTTGGACCTCAGCCGCTGCCTTTGAGCAGTCATCTCATAAGCCTTAAAATCTTACCAAGTGAAAAGGTGGCCACACATTTCAAACTTAGATTCTCATGTGAAAAATGGACCTCTGAGCAAGTAACTGATGAGTAATAATTGTGCTGTAACTCAACATTAATCATGTTGTAAATATCTGTGTGAATTCTGCTCTCAAAGGGCAGAAACCTTCCCTTAGAAAATCAGATTTTCAAAGCAGGCAGACATAATATTTTAAGTCATGTCATCTGCCCTTTACTGACATTTCACTCATACCAGTATGTGGCCTTTCACGTAAAGTCACCATTCCATATGTATTTTAGATTTTAGCAACAGTGTGATTTGCTTGGACGACTGATGGCTTTGCCTTTAGGTAAGGTAGGACACTGACCTTCTCAAAAACACACAAAAACAAGCTCAGAAGAGAATACATTAACCAGCCTCTAATCCATAAGCAATTCAAATGTAGGTTACAGAATAATTCTTTGCTGAAACCTTTGGAAAAGAAGCTGCCACAGAGCACCATATTTTTTATGTTCAAAGAAAGATGTAATACCTTGGAGGAAAGAGCATCAGACCTCATCAGAGAGAAGGCAGTCCCTCAGTTAGATAACACAGTTTTTGCTAACATGAATTATTGCAAAACATCCTATTGAAAGTACTGTCCTACTGTTGCAGGTCATTCAATGGCTATTTTCAAGAAATGCACTACTTCAAGCCAGTATGTTACACTGAAGATTGTCCTGCAAGTCCCAGAGCCCACAGTGGGCCAGCAATTTTCCTGCTCTCTCCTGGGCCCTTTTTGTTTCTAACTTCATTCAAAGTAAAAACCACAGATATCATGATTTGGTTTCGTAAGGGAATACTCCATGGAAAACATTGGAATGGTGATTGAGAATAAAGAGAGAGCAGATTCCCACAGAATCTCCCAGAATTAAAGTTCAGGCAGTAAGAAGCAAAAAATTCCACAGGTTCTTCCCCTAGAAGTTTGCAAGTGGAAAGGAGATCCCTAAGAAAATATAAAAAGGGACAAGAGAAAGAGAAGCATTATAATAAAATCAAAGATATGCTCAGCACAAGTGAAGTCTTCATAGTCCTGTCTGGTCTGTGAAGATTTCTTTATTTTACTTTCTTGCTAACTGGTGTGATGAAGGATATGTAAATAATCAATGGTGACAGCTCCTTGCACTAAAGGAGCTGAACAAAATTCACTAGCTTGATAAACTTCTCAGTGAGTTGCACCAAATTTCAGCATTGCCTTTTTTGATTCGTCATTTATTATTACCATTAAACACCAGTTCAGCGCTGCTACAATCAGTGGCTTGGTCAGCCATCTGAACCTATCAATCTAATGATAAACATTTGCTAAGCACAGAAGAAAAGACTTGCTTTTCTCCTATTCTAATTTCAAGCACACAATCAAAACCTTGATAACCAAACTCATTAGGAACCTACTTGCCCACCATGGAAAATTTCCACCTGATTTTAATAAAAATATATGTTGCAGTTGAGATTTTTATGTTTCATATTTTAAAGTACAGAGTGATGGGTGTTTCTCTTTTCCTTTTGAAAGATGCATTCTAATTTATAAAACAGAGGTGGCTGAACAAATTTGAGCAATTTTAGAAGCACAGTACAGAATTTTGTTGCTAAAAGCATTCTGGTAAACATGAAAAATTGTGAGTGGTGATTTTAGGAAAAAAACAGTAAGGTTCAAATAGCACAGATCTTGAATATGGGGTTTATAAAAATATATTTCATTTGAGTGAGTGTAAATTACACTTCCAAATAATAGCATTCTCCAGGGTAATTGCATTACTATAATGTACTTTGCAGTTTCAAAAATAGTAGGCAGTGATCACTCAGAAAGCAACTATTTTATTGAGATACGTCAAATATTAACAGAGGAAGTGAAAAAAGAAAGCCTCACTTTCACATAAAGTGTTTCAAGATCACTTTCAGCCATCCTAACTTTCTACTTTTAGCAAAGTTTTTTACATTTAAGGCCTGCTAGGGGAGAATAATACTACCTGAAAGGAGAGTGTAGTGAGAAAGGGGTTTGTCGTTTCTCCTAAGTAACAAGAAACAGAACACAAAACATCATCAAATTGCACCAGGGGAGTATTGCACTTGCACATTTTTTTCATGGAAAACGTCATCAAGCACTGGACTAGGGTGCCCAGGGAAGCGGTGGAGTCACTGCCCCTGGAGGTATTTAAAGACATGTAGATGTGGCACTTAGGAACATCGTTTTGTGGTGAACTTACCAGTTCTGGGTTGAGGGCTGGACTTGACCTTAGAGGTGTTTTCCAACCTAAACACTTCCATGATTCTAGGTAGAAAGTGTGTACAGGACAGCAGAACTCCCTGTGTTGTGCCATCAGTCTTTCAAACAGTGTTAACACAGAAAATTCACAAATACCTGAGAATTTTCCTGAGCAAATGAAAACTGACAAATGTGCTTCCATCTCTTAAGGGCAGAAATGCAATGAATTTCTTGGAATCTCAGATCCTCATTCTCTGTAGCATCCTAAATATTCACATGCATACTTCAAAGCAATATAAACAATTAAAAAAATTAATATTTTTTAACAAAATCTGAGCAAAACAATTAACAAAATTAATATTTTTTTAACAAAAGCTGAGCAACAGGTTTTGTTCCAGTCCCCTCTATATAACCATGTTACTTAAGCATTTTAAATAATTTCTGTGCTTCTGAAGATAAAGTTCAGAGATTACAGGATAATGAAGTCTGACCTTCTGTATCTCAAAAGACATTACATTTCACCCAGATACCCACAAACCAAATCCAAAAACATTTAGCCACTTAAACCACTTAAAGCCACTCCGATTTCTATGAGCCTTTGCAGACACACAGATATCCAAACAACTCAGTGCATCTCTTTTGGGGAGTTTGCTCTCACAGTCTGATCTTGTTACAGCTGTTCTTTATTTCTAATTCAAGTTCTGTCTGACTGATGTTTCCAGCCACTGGTTACCATGTGCCTTTCACCAGCCAGCTAAAGTGACCATTAGCATCCCGCTCTTCTCCCTCAGTGATATGAGAAAAAATTCTTCTTCAAGGTGTAGGCTGCACTTGTGGCTGTTCTCCAGAATGCATCCAGTACTACATTGGTAATATCCTCAGTTCATCTGACCAGTACACTCATCTACCCACAAAAAAATCCCACGTGCTTGCTGTGAAACTACAAATATCTGTTGAAGAGTTTATTTCACACTCTTGACCATTAAGGGAAACCTGAGTCCCCTGAGGAGATGTCTAATGTCAAAAACAAATGTCTTTGAAACATTCCCCTCCTCTGTTGATATATGGAGAGAAGCCCCTGATTTCTGAATTTTAAAGAGCAGCAGAATTGTGTCGGGTTCAGATACTTTAAGAAAGTTTATTATCATTTTCCTTCATTTTGTATCATGGTCATTTTTAATTGAACTAAATTTTCCAATAAAATATGTTGGCATAGATTTTCCCATGCCACTTTTTTTTCCTGTGAAATTCTATAAATTTCACTTTCAGGTTGCTTCAGAAATATTGTATTGCAAGATAGTTTTATCTGGCAATAATTGAAAGATATTTGTACTAAAAAGCTATTTGTACTAAAAAGCCAATAAATACATTGCATGGAAATGCAGTTACAAATATTTTCAGTCAGAAAAACCAAACTTTGAAATATACTTTCCATGACAATATTAAGTGGAGCAACTTAAGTTTTAGAGCATTTGTATCAGGGTATTTTGCAAACAAAACAAGAAAACTCTACTTTGACAATCTCTTGAGTCTGTGTTAGTTCTGTTCTGCACTGTGAAAGGAGTGCAATGTAAGTTTTTTTCAATTAAAATATAGCCTTGACAGCACAGTTTTGCTTGAGGATGTGGATTTGGCAGCAAATCCCTCAGCTGTGTGTCACCTCCTGACAACCCCTAAATCACAGGTTGAAATTAATATGAATAAATTATATTGAATGCCTCTGATATAAAGTTGGGTGCATTTTCACTTTTTTCCTTCAGTTTCCCTTCCTTCTTTTGGTTCCTTTCTCTTCTGTCATCTTCCTCTTTTCTAAAGTCTTTTACTTTGTTTCCTTGTAGAGAAAGTTCTTAGAATGGAAAGGTAGGGGATTTTTTTTCCTTTTTACCATTTAAATATTTCTTTGTCTCCAAAAAGATTTAAGACATGACTAAGAACTTTGACTAATTAGATTCTAATTTATTTTAATTCATCTCTGGTCACTCCCATCCATCTTTTCTGCCTCTTTTTAATCACACGCTTTTTTAAGCTTCTCTCATAATCATGTCTGCTACTTATTTATTTTCCTGAATAAGTCTTTTATTATTGTTAGCTTATTATTATTATTAGCTCTTGATTTCTACTGTGTGTTTTAATTTACTCTCCCTTTTCAGGTTCTTTTTTCCCCTCAGATGTTGTGTTCTCTGCCTCAGCTGTACTGGCAAGATGTCAGTCATGGTCTCAAGAGTTTGGCTCTGAAATCCTCTGGGATGGAAAGCTTCCTGGCTGAAAGGTTAGAAAGTCTCAAAACCCTTGAATCCACTGATTCAGAAGAATCAGTGAGAACAATGAAGTCACTGTGAAGGGGCTCTCACTCTGGCATAGAGAGTCTGAAAAGCACAAACCACCCCAGCATGCCCTTCCTTCTCAACACCCTCTCTGGTCTCCAAAACTGCTAGTCAATTTTCTATAGTGCAGGCAGAGAATTATTTACTGCTTCATCTCCTAATTCCTGTAGAATACTGCATTATTCCTCAATCTTGCCAATTTAGCACTTTGAAAGTGTATCAAATTTTCATGCCAATGGTTCTGTTGTATTCTCTCACCCTTAGCTTTTAGTTAAGAAAGAGCAGTAGCCTAACTCAGCAGACTGGTAGGCTGAACCAGCAACAAAGATTGCAATTGCAAAATTGCAACTGCAAGATTGTTTCTCAGTATTCTTAAGCTCACACACATGTCTTTGCTTTGAGCAAAATTTTAAGCAGTTCTGCTCAGGATTTTTTCAGATACGATAATTCGACTTCATTTAAATGAATTAGCAGTTTAAAAATTATTGTCATTTTTAAGCATGCTAATATGGTACAATTTAGCTGAGAGTCTCTCTTGATTCAAAAGAGAGTCCAACATTAATCTAAAGCAACAGAAATTAAAATATCGAAACAGAATTCTTATTGAAATTATTTGGAATAAAAAACTAGATTATATTCATGAAAGTGTTCAGACTTTATTTTTATTGTGGTTTGTGGCAAAATTTTTAAATCTCAAAAATGCTTACAGTGGCAGATGCAACCTTGCTCTTTTGATGAGTTTTTTATATATGGTGCTTCAGTGCAAATTTTGTAACTATAGAGCTACATTTGTGTCCATTTGATTCCACACTGTAACAATGCTTACTAATTTGCTTTCCATGCTTGTCATCCTCATAATCATTTACTTTACCTTTATCCTGGTTTATTGCACAAAAGTAATTTAATACCTCAATAATGGCATAAATTATACACTACAACTCCAGTTTTAAATGCCTATTTCATTAACACTTTCTAATTTTATTTTCTGCAGAAGATCTTCCATATAACTCCTTGTGCCTCCAATAAATCATTTTACAACTTTATGCAGTATTTGACAATTATATTAAATTAATTCTGTGCCTCATATATGGAATAATATTAAATATACCTCAGAGAGGTGTTTCAGATTTCATTTGCTGAACTATTAAAAGCTCAAAGATTAATATATATGAAAGATTTACCTACTGAAATAGATTTATTAATATTTTGTGTCTATAACTATAACAGTCTGCCACAAATTGAAAAGGGCATGGATGAATAGGTAGGATTAGCATTCCTACTCCTCATACACAACTTTTACTACTAACTACTTAAAACAGAGAAGGATCCTCTCAATGACAACATACCTCATTTATTTAACCACATACTACGTTTCCAGACTTTTCTAATTGCACTCATATTCTGTATGGGGACTATTGGTATAACTGGTATATCTCCTTTTCCTTTTTTTTTTTTTTTTTTTCCTTAGATAACAGCCAAAAATCTCTAAAGCCTCTAAAGTTTTCAGACTCCTGCCTGAAAACTTTAGCCTTTCCTTCCTGAGCTGTGCTCTTTACCTGCCTTGGGTTTGCCATGTCCAGGGGGCAATAATGCACTAAAGGCCAGAAACAAGCATTGGCACCTACAAGTAATGTGGGCATCTGAACTCCAGCACGGAAACTCTGGGAACTGCTTTGGTCCCCACCACAGCTGGACACCGTGGCTGGGCTGAGGTGGTGCAGCTGCCTGGGAAATGTCACTTCAGCACAGCTGGGATCACTGGAAGCAAGAGGGACCATGGCTTGTGCAGGTGAGTAAGACTGCTCGGATGGAAGCATGTAGGCTTGGGGTCAGACAGCCTCCCAAAAACCTGTTTCTGCTCCCCTCTGGGTTCTAGGCTTCCTCTAGTTTGCCCCTGGCCTCCCTCTCGCAAACCCCACTGATCTTGCCTGTGTCCAGGCTTCAGAAGAAGCAGCAGAGCCACATAATCCTTGAAGGTATTTCCTACCAGAGGGTGGTGTGGAAGCAGTGACCTTCCAATTATTCAGCTGGAGGAAGGTCTGTTTCTGAAGATACTGCGTCACCAAATCACCTTATCCCTTCCAAGAGAGCTCAGTTTTCTACCCCAGCTTGGCACCTCTCCATAGGTACTAACCTGCCATCCTAGGGATCTGGACAGACCTACAGGAGAAAGAGAAGCAATCACATGATCATAGAACTATAGAATGGTTTGGGTTGAAAAGGAGGAGGAGGATCTTTGAAGACCCTCTAGTCCAACCCCCCGGACATGGGCAGGGAACCTTCTACTAGTTAAGGTTGCTCAGAGCCCCATTCAACCTGGCATTGAACATTTCCAGGGATGGAGCATCCACAAATTCTCTTGGCAACCTGCTACAGTGTCTGACCACCTTCATTGTAAAACAAAATTCTTCCTTATATCCAATTTAAACCCACCCTCCTCGAGTTTAAAACTGTTGACTCTTGTTCTATCAGTACAAGATTTGGTAAAAAGTCTGTCTTTCTTATAAATACTTTTCTGTAGGGAAAGGCACAAGTGATACTAAATACTTTTGGGATTACCAAAACAGGCACATATTTAGGCACCAAGGCAAGATCTATCTGCCTAATCTAGATTTTTTTCCACATTGATATCTCTATATAGGCATTGTTATCCATTCATAGCCAATGAAGAAAAATTGGACTTTCTTAAAAACACAATATCACCAAAACACAGAATCATCAAAGCTGGAAGACACTAGAAGACCATCTAGTCCAACTATGAACCTGGCACCACTGTTATCAACTCTCAATCATATCCCCAAGTGCCACATCCAGACATCTCTTGAACATGTCCAGAAACCGTGAATCAACCACTTCCCTGGGTAACTTATTCCAATGCCTAACCACTCTTTCATTGAAAAAAATTTCTAACCTCTGATCTAAACCTCCCCTGGCACAACTTAAGCCCATTTCCTTTTGTCCTTTGAACTTGAGACATGGCAGAAGACACCCAACCTCACCTGGCTATCGCCTCCTTTCAGGCAGTTGTAGAGCACGATAGGCCACCCCTGAGTTTCCTTTTCTCCAGGCTACACAACCCCAGCTCCCTCAGCTGCTCCTCACAGGACTGGTGCTCCAGACCCTTCAAGCCTCCACTGCCCTGCTCTGGACTGGCTCCTGCCACTCAACATCTTTCCTGAACAGAGGGGCACAGAATTAGACACAGCACTCAGAGTGTGGCCTCACCAGTGCTGAGTACACAGGGTCAGTCTGGCCACATTATTGCTGATCCAGGTGCCATTGGCCTTCTTGGCCACCTGGGCACACACTGTACTGACATCTGAATAGACAACATCCACAGACTTTCCTCACCTACTAACAGCTGACTTCAGAGAGTAAAATATTTTATTATATAGGCAAACATGGCCTTTGTAGTTTTCTTCCCAGCGCTGTGAAGGTTAAGTAGCTTCAAGTGAATGTTCATACTCTGTCCTAGAAGTTGATCAAACATGTTACAGGAGAATATATTACTAAGAGAAAATTCAGTTTTTCAGTATGAAATGCCAAGTAAGAATTGAAATCTATTAATCTAATGCACAGTCTAAAGTAAACTAATCAATTTTTCATATACATCAGAGGAGACATGAAATAAACTGACAGTGACTCACTGAAATAGAGGTATTCACTTCTTTGAAAAGACAGTAAGATGAGCTTCTGAACAAATGTACTGCAAGTTGAAAGAAAGGACACAGGCTATGTTCTGGGCATAAAGATGTGATAGTCTAAATGGCATTTTTCCATTGCAAAGTTTCTACTGTTCTTGAAAAAATATAATACTTTATTCTCAAAAGACATATGAAAGTTGGGAGGAAATAAGAGCTGAGAAATAGCTACTGCACTGTGTTTGAAGGGTATTTTAGCTCATCAAATGTAACCTTTCAGAGAAAGGTAAAGACACCTTTTATGCTTATTAGGGAAAAAGCTTACATGACATTTCCCAAATCTCCTACTTATCCAACTGTCCAGTCAGCTGCAGTAAGTGCCAGGACCAGCAGAGAGCCAGGATGGCTGCTGTGTCTTGTCTCCCAGAATGTCACATTTTCAACTCTCATCACTGCTGTTTCTTTTTCCTGTTTTTTTATGTCCATCTGACAGAGCTGGAATAGATCCATTTTCTATGGGATGTGAAAAAAGGCCATATCTATCTATTTTTTTGTGTTTCATCATAGATTTAAAGGCAAGGTGAATAGATTAATAGGTGGAAGAAAATATGGGGTCCTTTTCTAAAGAATGAAAATTTCAAGGACCGGGCTGGTAAGGTGCTTTTGGAAAGAGTATGGAGAAGGAGGAAAGAAGGGGGCTGCTCTGGGTCTCTCTCCCCTCTGTGCAGACCTGGTTATCACCCTTTAGGCCACTGCAGAGAAGCACATCTTTTCTCAAGCCAGGTGAAGAAAGTTTGTGGATGAAGTTCCTGAAATGAGGGTTTGTCATCACTGTTCCTGTGCCTCTGTCCCTATTTTCAAGTGGTTGTTGAGTGTCATTTTTGGTCACAAGACCACATAGAGAACAAGAGCTTCTAAAGTTCTGGGAAAGAAATATTTTAGGGGTGAATTCATATGGAAATAAATGATAATTTAAAAAATACTATTAGTCTTAATCAGTAAATCCCACCATTTGTACAATCCAGAATTAGAAATTATGGTTCCTTACAGGCTTTTATCTTGTTATCATTATTTCTCATTTCTTACATAACAAACTGGACTTGACACTCTTCCTCTTAGCATTTATAATCCCAACTTTTATGTACCCTTATATTTGTTTCAAAATCAGATACTGAGGGGTTTTTAATCTGTTTTTCCTCACAAAAAAATTTATCCCATTGCCTGTTTTCTCCAATTTAAAACATAAATGTGCCTATTCATTTGAGGCTGCTATCTTTAGAGCAATATGACACTGTTTGCACACTATTAGTGGCCACATTTTTGGATTTCTTTCCCATCCTATAAATACAGTCCTGATTTTTGTCACTTCTGCTCCTTCAAATGTAAAAATTATCAGCTTAAAGAAAAAAAACCACTTATCTGCAAATGCTGATGGCAGCAGGTGAATGCCAGCAGTTCTGAGTACAGCTATGAATATATATTGCTGCTGTCCTCTACTAGTGAAAGCAGGAGCACTTGGCTCAGTGAATGAATATTTCCCAAATAGTGCTATATTCTGTATACCCAGTAATACTATATTATTTGCATACCACTTTTGTCATTAGAATGAAAACATGTCACTTTGTCATAGCCCTGTAATGAACATTTGTACACTACTAGAAATTATTATCTTATGTTGCAAAAAATACTTCATTATAGAGAAGCTGATGACTTATTAAATGGGAGGTACTCCACCAGAAGTGCAGGTGTTAGTACAGATTCCTCAACCTCCCTGGGATATTGTTTCATATACACTTGAAAAGACCAACATTAATAATAGAAAATAGAGGCAAAGATATGAAGCAGAGAAGAAAGGTGTCTTATCTATATCTAGAAGTACACATAAGCATTAAGTACTAATTTACATTTAATATAAATTCCATATTCTGACAAAGTGAGATAGCATGTTTTAGAAACACATCTTCTAGATACAATTTATGCTGTAAATAAAAGAAGCCTAAAAATTTATGTATCACATAATCAGCAACACTGTCTCATTTACACCAACAGAAAATTTGTCCTTCATAGTTCAGGTACACCATTTCTGAGTATACCACCTCTTTTCTGTTTTTTCCAAGTTTCTATTGAAGTTTGAAGGTCAGAGAATGCTTGACTCAGGTACAGTTACCTCAGGATACTTTTTTCTGACCTTTAGGTAACTGATGAGTATTTTAAGAAGCCACATGGGTTTTGAGCCATTCCCATGGCATTTATTCAGGAAAGAATTATTCCTGATGTTCGGCATTTCTGTATTTCATACTGCCAGCGCTTCAGCTATCATCGTTGCTCCAGCTCATTGCTCAGATGGAGTTGGATGAGGTCTGGGCCATCCACTGCTCTTGACTGGTTAAGTTTATGAATTCTCGTGATCATAGGCTTCAACTTTTTTACTGCAATGTCTTCAATTTCCCAGTATCTGTGCTTGCAGATCTGCCTCGGTGATAAATGTCTCCATTAGAATAGATTCATTTTATTTTCTCAGTCTCACTCCACATGTTTAAAAAGGTATTAAAGATTTAGGAACTAATAGAGCTAGGCAAATACAGCAAGAAATGTCAGTGACTTATTGGTTCACGATATTTTAATGAATTCTCCTAATCTGTGTCCAGCAATAGTCCAACGTGTGGGTTTCACAAGTTGGTAGAGCTAAAGAATCAGCAATTTTTAAATAATTATTGGAGTCTAACATCAAGACTCACTTTCCATAAAATACTTACACCAGAAATCAGATTTTAAGAGCTCTGAGAATTTAATAGGGAATTGGAGAACTCCTGTTAGTGTGAATAAGCTAAAGAAGCATTACAGCTGTATTTTAGTGAGGTGGAAGTCACCACTCTTGAGATAAGAGTAATTGCACACTTCAGAGGTGGCAGGAGCTGGCTCTGCAAGGCACTTGGCCACACAAACCTCTTTCTCATTTCCATTTCTGCTTAAGCCACTTCATGCAGTACTAAAGAATGCACATTTCTTTAATATCAAACATTTAAACAGTTTTAAAATCTGCAGGCTACACAAAAGCCACGTGGCAGCTTGAGAAGTCCATCAATTTACTGCAAACAAGATTTATCTATTGTCAGATCAGAAGGAGATATGCCTCAGTAAACCCTGCAGTCATCTGATCTATAAGGGCATGTTGTTTAAAGATTTCATAATAAGTCCATTATCTATGAATGGGCTATGGACTATTTTCCAATTAATCTACTCATTTTATTCAGGGACTACGCACTAACAATAATAGATCAAAAGAAAATGTATTCCTCTTGCTTCAAGTGCTTCTGTGTTGTGCTGGTAATTTCCTCTGCTCTAGAGTGATTTATTTCTTTCCTCTTTCTTCACTTCTGGCCTGTCCTGTAATGTCAGTTTGATTAGGGTGTCTGAGGACTCAGGTTTCCCCATTGGAAGTGCAATACTGAAACGGCATTTCTTCTCCAAACCTGAAACATTGTCTGAGGCTAAAGATAGATTAAAGGAAATCTGAGGAGTTGAGGAGGACGGGGAGAAGCTCAAATTCTAAGAGCAGTTGAAATGAAGCACCTCTTTATTGGCAACTTTGATCAATACTAGAAGGGAAGAGAAATCAGCACTCATTGCTTTTGCCAACAGTTTTTTCATAGTTGTAGAGTAGACCAGTAGCCCTTTTCTTCTTGATAAGGTGGTGTATCAGATGTAAACCTCGAAGAAAATATTCATTTTAGCCATCAAAGCCTGTCACAGTCCAAATGAAAAATAAGCAACCGAATAACTAATTTCCAATTTAAAAAAAGGTCCAGGGAATTAAATAACATCTGCTTTTAAAAAATTAACAAATTTAAACAGGAGAAATCCTGCACTAATGCCCAGGCTAATGCCCAGCATATAAGTGTCACCACCATTTATTCTACTTATGACTAGACATCCAGTGTTTCATCATGTTTTAAACACATTTCCTCTAGTCAGTCTCAATCAGCTAAAGGAATAAGTCACAGTGCTTTGACATAAATACTTTCCTGGGGCTGCACCTTTAAAAAAAAGTTCTTGAATTATTCTGACAGTAAGTAGTGACAAACAAAGAAAGTGAAATAAATGATAGTGAAATACTACTTTTATCCAATTTAGAAAATTTTCTCAGAACACTCATTATTGTTTCATATTTTTTGCCCACTTGTGTTAAATGGAGAATGCGCCTGTGCTAAAAACATGGGAGGTTTTTAGCTACTCTTACACAGCATGGGAAAATTATTTTTATACTAAAAACTGGACATTCAAACTTTGGAATTTTTCACGATATCTGGGTGAAAGGCTGAAACATTAAAATACACAATTAAATGGAACATCTTGCAGTTGCTGTGTGTTGTCTGAATGGATTAGGGGAGATTTTTCCTTCAACTTTTCTCCTTATCCATTCATATAGGCAAAGAGGTTTATTTCAGGAAGACCTTTGGAGGAATATAAGACCACAGGCGTTCACATGAGCATGACTATTTTCTGGTTTTGGCCACTTGTCATTTATTACTCATTTCAGCCAGATGCACAAAATAAGAGCTCACATGGCTCCCTGTGTAAGTGCCAAAGTCCAAGATGTCAATGTTTAGGACCAGAACTGCACAGAGACACTGCCAAATCTGTCCATTCCCAGAGAAGCCACAATGGGATGATGTCTCAATTTATCAGCAGAACTCCCATATATATAAAAAGCATTCACATTAAACCACATTTGATTTATTCTAAAAATAAGCAGTTTGTTGTTTGCTTGATTTAACAAATAGAATGGGATTCAGCTGAGAGTAAGACATCTAAATTTATACATCTATGTACAGGGATTCAGATATGACCAGGTGAGACCCTACTGAAGTTAGGACACAAGCTATCAACCAGATTTAGAAATTGTAAAGTTATTTAGCTGACTAGCTGCTACAGTAAGATTCAGTAGCTGAAACAGAAGTGTCCTGTGTAATTTGAGATGCTGTGAATTATCTTTGATGTCTTCAGTTGCTGCCACAAAAGTGTGGAGGTCTGCTGTGCCTGCCCTATCTGCCTGCCCTGGGCAGATCTCCCGGGCATCACAAGCACCACAGGAAGCCTGTGCTTGGGAAACTCAGTCCCACCCCAAGCAGCTGCTCCTGGGATGAGGTGAACTGCTCTACAGGCATGAATGACTGCATCATCTGTCACAGGAGCATAAAGTCCTGGCTAATGCCTACTTGTACAAGCTTCAGAGATCTTGGTTTTGAACTGAATCCCAACCACAAGCTTCCCTTTCTTCTGAAACAAACATATCATTCCAAGAAAGTCTAGGGAAATACAAGGCTGTATCCCCTGCAAAGCCAAAAGAAGAAAATACTTTTTTCTACTTTGCTTTTTGACTACAGCATTACAGATTTGTTTCCTGCTGCTGCTTTTGAGGATTGGACTGCATATTTCCCATTTGCAGATGTAATGCATAGGGAGTACTCTCCCTCTTTTCAACCAGCAGTTCCAATCATTGTAAAATCAAGCCTGGAATCCATCATCATCCAGGGAGCTTCCAAAACAGTAGACAAGAATGTCATTTTTATGTGCTTTTATACTGCTTGTCAATCTGTACTTAGTTTATGCCCAGAAGAGCAACTTTATTAAGATAGGCTTGAGCTAAGGTTACAAAAGATGAAGCATCCAGGAGTTTTAAGATATTCACACCCTACAGCTCACTCCTACCTGGTGCTGTGTGCCATTGCTCTCTTGCAGGACCAGAATAGCTGCTTGTGTGGCTTGTGACTCAGGAAATTACCCAGCTCAAAAATAAGCCAGAAATTAAAGAAAATCATTAAAGGAAAGAGAGGTTATTTCAAATCAAAATCAATAGATCCAGTTTACAGTGTAGCCACAGGAAGCAGAGCTGGAAAGTGAGTACATAGGGATGAGAACTGGGAAAAGGTCTGGGAGAGGGATGAGAGACGGAAGAATAGGGCAAGAATATTTCAAAAGAGTTTTGCAACACATTCCTTTGTCATGAGAAACTGCAGTCTGAAATAACCTCATTTCTAAACAAGCTGTAGCTTGGTGGTTGGTACGTGCACCTGACAGCAAAGACTCACTCACTGAACTCCACTCCGCAAATTCCATCAGGAAAGGTTTTGCCCTCTCAGATAAACCCTTTAATGGAGCAAAAATGGATGGGGAACCTACTGCATTTACAGAGATTTCTGTCTCTCAGACATCTCAAGGATAGATGGACCTCATGAGTTCCTCTGCTAAGGAAGTAAATATCCTTCCTTCTCTTCAGGAGAGAAAAAGACAAAACTTGCACAACTTGGCTACACAGACCAGTTTTAAAATCTTGGGGGAAGGCTGGGCTGGGCAATCTCATGGCTTCTGTCAGCCCAGCCACATGCCTTGCCATGTTGATTCAGCTCTGGTACAAATGTGGTGGTGCAAGGTGATGGAGGGGCACCCTGCCCCACAAAAAGTCTCTCCTGCATCTGGGACTGCACCCAGGCTGTATCTCTGCACTCACAGAGACAACTGCTGGGGCCACACTGCCAGTCACCTAATTACCTGGATGTGCAGTCAAATCCTGCCTTCTCCTGAAGAATACCTCCAGGAATAAAAAACATATGTATACCCATTTTTTGGGTGTACTTGGTCTTGCTGTGGCCCAGGGGGTCACTGCTGGGTGATGTGGTCACACCTCAAGCTGCAGTTCTTTATCTGTGTTCTCTTCTGCTAAGTTGATGCTGTTACCTGAGATAAATTTGACATTTCCAGAAGAAAAGCAGATTTTCCTCTAAAATCATCATCTGTTCCTAATTTCCTTGTCAATTAAAAAATAGCTCCCAGGCTCAGAAGGGAACAATAGTTTTCCTCTAAGGTGATAACTTTATGACATGCTACACTGTTCAACTGCTTGCTTTGCTGTCATGGTGTGCATTTTATCTTGCCATGAGCTGGAAGCCTTAATTACAATCTTGCGTCTTCCATTGTTTGAGACAAATGACTAAGTGACTTATAAAGACAATTAGATTTGAATCTGCTCTAACTAATCTCTTTCCAAGTGTGACATCCTATTAGACACACCAGGCCTTTTTCTGAAGGGAATAAGGGAAGATGGGGAGAGGAGAGCTGCCTTTGAAATTCTGTTTCAGGGACTAAAAAGCTGAGTAATCAATTGTCATTGCTGAGTCTTCTTTGGTTGTCACCAGATACCTTTTCTATTCTTGCTGCACTTAAATACACCTAGTTGAAACTAGATCTACAAGAATAATGGGAAGTGGACAAGAATGATAACTCCAAGGCACTGTTTCGGGAAAATGCATTTATTAGCTGTTTTGCAGGAGCCAGAAGTGAAATTCTGTGGTGGTGTGCTCTGATTGTTCTTGTATTTGGGGAGAGAGGAGAGCGCCCAACTTTCCATTTACTTTGAGATTGTCTTACTGTCTTTAGGATCTCCTGTCTTACTGGTGCAGAGGGACATGAACATTCTTCAATATTACATAACCTTTGCTCTGAAGAGATCATAAACAAGCCCATTACACCAAAATGGAATTCACAGAATGACTAGGTTGAAAGAGACCTTCAAGATCATTGAGTCCAACCCATTGAGCCCCAACACCTCAACTAAACCATGGCATCGAGCCTCATCCAGTCTTTTTTCAAACACATCCTGGGATGGTGACTCTACCGTCTCCTCAGACAGACAATTCCAGTACTTTATCACTCTTTCCATGAGAAACTTTTTCCTAATATCCAACCTGTATTTCCCATGGCACAGCTTGAGACTGTGTCCTCTTATTCTGTCAGTTGCTTCCTGGAGAAAGAGACCAACCTGGCTACAGCCACCTTTCAGGGAGTTGTAGAGAGTGATAAGATCATCTTTGAGTCTCCATTTCTCCAGGATAAAAACCCCCAGCTCCCTCAGCAGTTCCTCGCAGAGCTTGTCTTCCACGCCCCTCACCAACCTAGTTGCCCTTCTCTGGACGCTCTCAATACCTTCAATACCTTTAAAAACAGAAGAACATTTCTTACTTTTCCTCACGAGTAATTTCTAAAAATTCATTTTTGTCTTTCTCAACTCACGCCATAGTGCTGCATGTTCTTGACCCTTTGGTTTTCTTTGTGGACAATTCTTCTCCAGGCTGACTGGATAAAGGATCAAGCATAACAGGTTTGCATCAGAAATTCAGGAGACAGGGCAAGAAAAGCACAAGAGGCCCAGCACTGAAATAGATCATGGGGGGAGATGATATTTTTTGAGAAGTATGTGGGCAAATTTTTATCAGACCTGGTTTTGATGGAGCATTTTCTGTTGGGAAATGCCAGAGGATATCCCAGGCAGGCAGAACTAAGCCTGGGCCTGCTCCAGCTTCATAACCAATGCAATAAATTATTGCCATACTTTTCCTCCTCCCTGTGGTGCTGGGGAAGCTCCCATGGCTCAGCAGCAGGAGAAGCCTCCCTTTCCTGTAAGCTACTTTGCAGGGCTCTGCTTTCCACCAAGTGTGCTTGAAAAATATTACTCTGATAGATTTAGCTGCTGGAATTTGAAAGACCTCTCCCTCTTCCACCCAAAAGTCATATATACTTAAGCAAAATATGAAAATAAATAAAAATCTATTTTCTATACACTGATATTCAGTTACTGATGCATTAATTTATTGCTTTCATTTTTAATTGTTTATAATAACTAAATATAATAATTAGTTCTTCCTTATGTTGTCTATTGATCTAAAAATGGCACATCTGGTTATTCTAGTGTTATTAAATCACAATAAAAAGACCTGAAAGACTGACAGTCTACCTCTTTCAATGAACCATCCCAAGATGGAGGTACATATAATTTTCTGAAAGTTTGAAAAAAAATTCCACCTCAGATTAGAACTTATTTAGTTCCCATATGTTAGCTAAAAGGGTACTGCACACAGCAAAGAACAAAAGATTTTCTGATACACGTCTCTAGATTATACATTTTTCAAAAATACCTTAAATGAATTCTATATATCATAATATAAATGATTTTATAGATCATAATGAATCTTACAGATCATAAACCAATTTTTTAAGCACTTTTCTGAATCTCACTAAACAACAACCTGGATCTTAGACTATCTTTGCAAATTATGTCTATATTTATAGGGCCCATCATGTGTGTTTCCCACACTCAAATAATAGAACAATAATTTATTCTTTTTATTCATATGAATTAACCCTGTAATGTGTAAATGTTTTCTGAGTTCAAGTGTGTTTGCAAATTTAAATTGATTGAAAATTAGATTGGTTCAAATATAACATAATGCAACATAGCATAACATAACACAGTGTCTGGAAATTTGTGACTTTTATATAAAACTTTCTTTATGAAGCTTAATGTACCAATGAAAAGGTTTAATAGAGCCAATTTTCATTTCGAGTTGAGTAACCAAAAATGCACTTTAAACTTGGAAAAATAACCATTCACTTTATACTACTTTGATCCCATTTTTATAAATTCCTTTTACAGGGGCAGGTGAACATCTTCAGAATAAGGACCCTTGGGAATTTTAAAATAACTTCATGAAAGACCTTTGCTTGCAACAAGAAGCGTTTAAGTTTCTAGGGTGGATCTCCTGCTCTGCCAAATGTTCCAGCAATTTAGAAGGACATTTCAAGCACAGAAAACAGAAGGGTGTCCTCCTAAATATAGGATTTGAGTAATCCTCTAGAACAAGGTGTTGCAGCGTGAAGTAATTTCCTCCCAGCCATCCCAGCCCCTCCCAGGTGTGGCAATACCTTCCTCCTCCCCCTCCTTTTGTCTCCTCCTAAGTGCTGTCAGTCAAAGCTAACATTCCTGCTGGGACATCCTCTGGTTGGCAGAAGTTCAAAAGATGCCCCTCATTGTCAAGGTCATTGGCCTGTCCTGGGTGTCACTCTTCCCTTGAGACCCTGCCCCTCCCACCTGGTTGGTGGCTCACCTGTCCCTTCCCTCCCCCTGCCCAGGTCTTAAAACCGACTGCGAGCACGTGGTTCTTCGTTCAATGGAGCTGGTTGCTGAGATTCAGATGTCTGTGACCCTGGAATAAAAGTCTGGATCATTACCCTCTGTTGAACCCGCTCCTTTTCCTCTTCACCTTGCCTAAGGACTTTCTCCCAGAGGTAAACTGAGTTCCTCTAAGCCTGGGTGGCCCAGCTGCAGCATCCAGCCAGCCAGAGATATCTCTATGGTGAAAACCACCACAGCTGCTGTCTCAGGCCAAGCAGCAAGGGACAGAAGAGCCCAGGCACTTTCCATCCGGTAATATTGGAATTTTATTCCAATAACAAGGGATTTATGTTGTCTTCTTACCTGGAACTACTTGAAGGCATCTCATACCTAGTTATGCTTTGCAACACTTTGAGATGAAACTAAAACTATTTTGCAACAAAGTGCATTGGGTTGATCTTGGTTGGCTACCAGGTCACCTACAAGCTGCTCTATCAACCTCCTCCTCTCAGCAGAACAGGAAAAAATAAGATTAAAATCTTCTAGGTCAATGTAAAGTTTAATAACAGAAAAGCAAAGGCCTCACATGGAAGCAAAGGGAAACAAAAGGGTTTATTCTGTACTTCCAATCAGCAAGCGATATCCAACAGTTCCTGGGAGACTGAGCCCCCAGCACACAGAGCAGTTGCACCAGAAGACAAATGTCATAACACCATGTGTGCCACTCCTCCCCCTTTCTCTTAGCTTTTATTGCCAAGATGACCTCACATGGAATGAGATATTGCTTCCACTGGGTCAGCTGTCTCAGCTGTGTCTTGCCCCAAACTGTCACCCCCTCCCAGCCCACTGTCCTGCGCATGGGATTGGAGAGGCAGCCTTGATGCCGTGTGCACACTGTTCAGCAGTGACCCAGACACCGCCATCCCACTGACTCAGTTACAGCCACAAATGCAAAGCACAGCACTGGGAAGGCTTCTATAATAAAGGCTAGCTCCACCCCAGCCAGACTCAATATGTGTATTCAAAATACTCACAGGAATTCCAGCTCCAAAAACGGCTGGAATTTCATCTGTTACTAGAGCATATGACTGAAACATTTCCTTAGTACCTCAAACATAGCAAGCAGCTAATGCAAATTAGGAACTTAACACTTAATTCATTCTTTTGTTGTTGGGGTTTGACCCATTATTTCTGTAAATGCCTTAGTTATAATTTTGTCTTTTTCCTTTTCACTTATAGACAGAGAAAACTGCAACTTTAGGATATCTAGAAGGGATTATACATACCCATGACTACCTTACTCTCCAGAGCAGGAACTGGAAATTCCTGAAATGAACAGCTAATCCTGTGTAGAAATAATGTTTTCTTTTCTCTGGGAATTGGCTTCGCTTGAGTTCTATAAGGGTGTTGAAATGAAATAAAAAATGTCCTAGGAACATAGAACACCAACATCTTTAAAGTACATCCTAAGAATGTGAAGTAAAATGCTACTAAGCTGTACAGGTCAATACTAGTCAGGAAGAAAACTTGACTCAACAAAAATAAATTTTCCCCACTTACCAAAAAAAAAAAAAAATAAAAAGGCAAAGAAAAGAAAAAACAAACAAAAACACCTTGGAGAAACTTTAGATTACTTGGGATCTTTGATTATTTACTGAAATATAGCCTGATATAAATTTACCTCTTTTAAAAAAAAAACATTCCAGGGCTGGAGAGATATGACCAGACTTTTTTGATTTAAGAGTCTTCGACCCTCAGAGAATAGAATTGCTATATATCACCTTCTTATCTTCAGTAATTTTTAGCTGATCTGAGACCTACATCTTCCTTTGCTGCCACCTCCATGTTTCTTTCCAGAAACATGAGTTGCACATTAACTGCAACCTATAAAGTTTTCCTGTTCAATAAAAGCAGCACAGCACACTTTTTGTGGCCTATTTGCTTTGTGTAGACTTGAATGAAGTCAAGTTTAGGCATCTGAACTGTCTAAACACAGTGAATACGTGGTGATTTAGTGTGCATTTGCTTAGAACCCAAACTCATTAACTCCACAAAACTAATTAGTCAACCCCCAAAAGAATGTACATGACATGAAGCAAAATCAGGGCTGTTGGATCTAAGCTTAAACATTCCTCAGTCCAGAAATTACAAAGGTTCTTCTTTCTCACCAACTGTGGGCATTCAGCTTACCAAAAGACTACAGAAATGCAAGTTATGAGAACCTACTGTGGCATCTCTAACAAACTCTCCTCCTAACATGTTGTGTCAGTAGCAGCCGAAGAGGTAGACAGAAGAATTGCAATTTTACATGAATTTGCTCTGAGTAAGGAGTCTGAAAAAATTCACAGAGCTTTAATCCACAAGTTTTTTTATGAAGAACTTTCCTTCTTTGTGCAAAACTGGCTGATTGAAAACATCAGGTGATGTTAATAGTGCTGTTAAATAGATCATAATTTCTCCAAACTGAAGCACACCAGCTTGGCATTTTACAAAAATAGGCTGAGTGCAATTTTTTCCTTGCAATTTGTGGAAGATTTAACTAGGTTTTTTTTTTCTTAATTAAAAAAAACCAAACCAAAACAAACTCCACAGAAATCAACAAAATAATCCCACAAAATAATCCTGCTGCTCAACTCTTTTCTATCTGTTCACTTTTTTATTCCATGGGTACGCATCTGTTACGCTAACTATTCCATCTATGCTTTGTCTTGACAACCAATCCCCCCATGAACAATATCCATACTTCATGAGAGGAGAGATTTTTCCATCATTTTATTTGCTGTCTTAGGTCCTGCTTCTGAGAAGAACCTTACACAGGCCCAGGGTCCTAATTTCTTTTGTGAGGACAAACAACAAGAAAACTTGAGTAGTGGGTTTATCATACAAGACACAAATGCATCCACAATACAAGACAATTTTCCAGGTCAAAGCAAAGTGCTCCATGCTAAGGATGGTGAGCAGCATTTTCTGAAATGCCCATGTCCATAAATGGTGTCCATAAAAGAGCAGTAGGGAAAGGAACCATAGCAGTGAATTGGAATTGGCAGTGACTCCTTCACAACAGCTTCTCACATGCAAGTTTTACTCCACTCTCATAATACTGTGAAGTGGCCTGGGACTCAGAATGCTGCTCTCATCAATCTTGAGATGGTGAAGCATCAGAAAATTTTGTCAACACATGACTGAGGACAATATTGCGCTCAGAGAACAGCAAGCATTCAGCCAAGCATTGAGATTTGACACCATCAAAGCAACTTCAGTCACAGGGCAACTGCTCAGTTAAGTCTGATTCAATTGCAAATGTCCTGGCAAACAGTAAGATGCTAAATGCAGAAAGCCATGAGCCATTCAGATCTTTGTAAATGGTCCATTTGCTGCAATAAAGAAATGAGGGTCAATAGGGAAGTGCTTTCCCTATTTATTTATTTCATTTTTCACAAGGCCAATTCATTCTGGACCATTAGGCTACATATCCAACCAACCCTAGAATCATATCAGTTTCTTAGAATGCCTTCTATTTTTTGCATTGCTTTTAACAAACTTTTCTCTCTTGTATTACATATAACTGAAAAACCCACACAAGAGAATTTCTTCCTTCTCAAGTGCTATGAAAGGACAAATAACTATAACAATAAACCAGATTTCTTGCTTCTGTAACTTCATTGATTTAAAAGTGTTCAGATGCAGATCATCTGGGATAATAACTTCTTTTAAGTGTGAGCAGATAAAACCACTAAACAAAAAGCTGCCATAATAGCAGCAGATTAACTATCACAATACGTAGGACTAAAACTGTTCTTATATAAACCAACACAGAGTGATCCATCTTGAATCATTAGGTGAGCTGCTGTTTGGAAACCAGCCACAGATTTTTTGATAACAGGGTACTTTTTGCGCTAACCTAAATAGAAGATGCTCAGGGGAACTCCTTCATGAAAACTAACAGAAGATATACCAGAGAAAGGTTGCTATCTTCACCTCAGATGCATTTATGTTGGATGTGGGGTTGTTTTTATTTGGGCTCTAGAAACCAGTGCAGTAAGCAGCAGGAGTGTAGAGGTAATATATGCTTTATATCTTACCAAATTCTTGATTGGATACAACCTCTCCAGCTGCATCCAGGAATTTATCAAAATATAGACTGCATGATCAGCCTCACCATATATCATGTCATTTGCACTTAAGTTGGATTTGGTATATGATTTTGTTGCTGTTGCCTTTGGATTCTGCTTACTTTTCTGTATGCTGAGATACTCAATGTGTGTTGCCCTCACTAAACATATGCACAAAAATCCAGGCTCAGGAGCATTTTTTTGGATGTGCTTTACTTTGTAGGTGATGGTTCAATGTAAAGACACAGGCTGCTCCTGGAGAAGCAGTCAAAAATGCTTTGGTTAACATAGAGACCTGGAAGATGAGACTTTAATTCACATTGTTTGTTCCGACCAAAAATCATTACTTCTGGGCAATTTTTCTGGCAAATTTGAAGGGATTTTGTACACAGCTACACACAACTACAATTGTTCACATTTTTGTACAGGTGTTGGAAGTATTTTAATTGAAATTTTGTATGGGAAAGCTGTCTCATGAAAAGATCTTTCTGTGGGGTTAATTTTTCTCTGCCACAAACCCAGTGACTAAAGTGTGTTTATGCCAAAAATGTTTATGTGCATTTTTTTGTGTAAATTAAATACAGATGATAATTGCAATGAATCACCGAAAAAACAGCCGTATCATTTGAAACTGTAATTAAGTGAAAAGTGTATTAGCCTTCAAAAAACATTTGGCTGGCTCTAAGTGTGCTGCCAAGGCTTAGCTTATTGCATTCCTGTGACCATGACTGATACTGAGGACCACGTTTCAGAGACTTTCTAATGATTCATCATTGAGCATATTCTGATGACTCGATATTCTGGCAGATGAAGTGGACTTACAGAAGGATGTTGTCTGGGGGAAAATCCTTTAATAAGTCTGAATAAAACTGCAAAATTTTCAGAAAGATATATGACCATCATAATTTTTATATGTGTTACACAATGTAATTGCTTTTTCATTGGTGTTGCCAGTTTAAATCTGTGAAAATAGGATTCCATTTCACACGGGGAATCAAAGCTTAGGGAGTGAAATGCCCTGTACCCAAATGTGCAGACTGAGTCATATTTTGTGGCTGCTGACAGGGATTTCAAAGAGACATGCCTATGTCTTTTCTCAAAGCCACGTGTGCCTGTCACTCATCCACCCAGTCAGAAAGCTGAGGAGCAACTTGAAAGTGAGAAAGAGAGGAGAAGAGAAGCAGAATTTTGCATCCAGGCAGGAGGAGGGTGATCAGAGCTCTCCAGGGAGATCCAATACCCAGTGGCACTGCGACAAGAGTGTTGTATGACTTAGTCCCTGCCATGCTGCTTGTGGGCATCTGGGTTGATCAGCCACTGCTCTCAGGTCCCCCTCCCTGCACTCGTGGGGGTGTTGCTGGCCAAGAGTTTGCAACTGTAAACCAACTAGGAGGCAGGGAGCCTAGTTTTGGGAAGAGCGTGCACTCCAAGAGGGTGAATGGGAAAAGAGACATCAAATCTCATCATCCTCAGCTTTGGACAGATGTGTGCAGTAATTAAACACACTGTTAGACTCATTACCCAAAGTTCCTCTCAGACTAAATGAGGAAGTAAAGGTGCTCAGAAGGAAGTAAAAGTGGCAGAGAAAATTGCCATCTAAATATCTGTGCTAAAATAATCATATCACAGAATTGCTTAGGTTGGAAAACACATTTAAGATCCCTAGGTCCAATTGTTAACCCATCACTGCCAAGTCCACCACTAAACCACGTCCCTCCATGGTACTGGGACTTCACCACTTCGCTGGACAGCCTGTTCCAATGCCTGACAACCCTTTCTGTAAACAAATTTTTCTTGATGCCCAACCTAAATCTCCTCTAGTACAACTTGAGGTCATTTCCTCTTGTCCTATCTCTTATTACCTGTGAGAAGAGACCAACCCCCAACTCACCACACTGTCTTTCAAGTAGTTGTAAAGAGGAACAAGAGTTCTCCTGAGCCTCCTTTTCTCCAGGCTAAACACTCTTCATTAGACTTTTCCTGCAGACCTTTCTCAGCTTCACCAACCTTGTTGGCCTTCTCTGAACACACTCCAGGACCTCAAAGTATTTTTCAAAGTGAGGGGCCCAAAACTGAACACAGTACTCAAGGCGCACCCTCGCTGTGCTGAGTACAAGAAGAAAATATGGTACAACACAGGAGCCATGCAGTAGATATTGATGTAGCTTCATAGAGCAATAGGCCACATTAAATGGACTGTTAAATGAAATGGACCACATTAAATACAATTAATATTGCTACTGCTTCTTCTACACATGCATTCAGTGGTGTAGACGTCTTACACATGCTGCAACAAATGCATACCCCAAAGCTCTCTACATTATCACTCCCTAGTCATGCCTATGCTCTGCCCACTTCTCCTTGCTGCTGAAAAGGTGTTGAGAGCATCCAGCCTCCTGGGCTTCAGCTGCCAGGGCTCAGGGCCAGCAGCCACCAGCACAGCCAGGAGAAGCCCCACACTCAGGGGACACAGGGAGCCCACAGGGTTGCTGTGGCTGCAGCCCCACGGCTTCCATTGCTTTGCCCATGTGTTGGACCTCCCAGTGCCACTGTGGCAGGCCAGCCTGGGGGACAATGGGGCCTGGGATGACTTAATTACTGGCTTTTTCCAGTCCTGCTTTCACTCTCAGCCCCCATAAGGCAGCCAAGGCCCTGATGTCTGTATTACAATAGCCTATGAAATTTGCTCTGTTATTTCTCTATTACTATACTACAGATTATAAAAAAAAAAAGAAAATGTTGAGAATGTTATATCAAACTGCACTAACTTCCCTTGAAATGATTGTAAATCTTGCTATCTTTTAGCTCCATATAGTAGGCATAATATTAAATAAAATTAATATTGTTACTGCTTTCCCTATTCATGTATTCAATAATGCAAACCTGCACTTTATTTGAAGCTATGTATAAATTTAATATACATACCATTACAACAAGGTCACTTTGGAGTAATCTGTTTGATTGATTCCAGGGAGGTGGTATGCAGAGGGAAAAAGTAATCTTGTATGGAAACCACACAATATCAACCTGAAAACAGCCTGTTTTCAAGTCAGAGTATATAAATGGCAACTATTATAATTTCACTTATACCACACAGCCAAGCATTGGCTTGTTGCAGCTTTGTCAGTTATTTTCCATAATAAATTAAATTCTCTTCAGGGCTGGCCTTCTTGCTGTGTTTGTCACTCCACTATCAGAGTACTTTACACACACAAAATCACCTCTTGGTTTTTGCCTTCAGATGAATTCTTGTACCAATTCCTCCACTTTGTGCTATCAAAACAATAACCTATCAATCAGGATGAAAAAATTTATGTAAAGAAGAAAGGACAAAGTAATACTCTCTAGAACATTTCTCCTCAGAACAACATTGCAAACAAACACTGTGAGGCAACAGACAGCACAGAAAGAGAAATTTCCATTATAGTATGAGTGTGAACAAGATATCCAAGCAGGAAGCACAGGCTCCTTTGCTCTGAGCCCTGTGCCATGCCAATATTTAGCTGGTGCTGGTCATCAATATTTAGGCCAGACAGAATAGGCTGATATTTAAATATTAATATACTTCTGTTACAACCATTGTATATTTTAAATCTGAAATGGCCATTAAACTTTAGGAGCATCCAAGGCACCAACATATTCCTCTCTTCTGCCTAGCAAGCAAAGGCCACTGGGTGCTGGCTCAAACCCAGCAGCAGTGGAGCATCTCCTCAGACAACTACCTTATTTCAAAAACATTCCAAGGGAAAAGGAAGTCATTACAACATCTCATCAATTGCTCCAGCAGATATTTGATCCAACTACAAAGAAAAAAACATGCTCATTTGTCCTGACTTTTAATTTGGTCAGCTGTCAGCTACTAGATGTTAGTGTAAATGTTGAGGCTCTCTCTGCCTCTTTACTCCTTACCTTAGCTCAAAAGAGAGCTGTGGGGCAGGCAGTACTTCCTCAGCACCCTGATGAGGTCTGTAAGGTGGACAGTGAGATAACAGTGGCTGAGGACTGGGGAAACTGAACAAGGATTTGCTCCCTTCATTGTTTATCACTTACATTGTACAGTGTGTTCATATACTCTGTCTTCTCTTAGCCCTGGAAAGGGAAAAAAGTTCTTAAATTATCAGAAAATCCTTTTTCATCACTGATCAAAAAATGCAGTCATATTTTCTACGGAAGATGAGTACAATAGGATCTGAGAGTACAATATGTAGGAGATGCAACACAAAAGATAGATTTGGTGTTTGCATTCTCTATTACGACAGAAAAGCAAGCTGTTCTGTGTAGGTAAATTTTCTGCTGAGATCATGCACAAAAACACATGCATCAGGCCCAAGACTGTGGGTGGCAGATCATCCTGGGCTATTTTCAGACTTGCACCTAGATCTACTTTTTCTAACCACGAGCTGTCAAATTGGACACCTCTGTGAGGAGCTCTCATAGCTTTCCTTAGTCCTTGTTTTGTGCCTCAACACCTTCCACAAATTAGAGAAAACTTACCCTTTTCTCTGTTGTATGCACAAAGCAGAAGATACCATGTGTTCATACTCCATCCACCCTATCTCTTTTCTTCAGTACTCAATTGTACATTAAATTCAAAATTCCAGATTATTTAGGGCTCAGGCCTCCATCAACTTTTGCCATGATGTTGATCTTCCTGTGCAAGCTGTAATGTGTGGAGGTTCTATGGATGAATGATGCTACCAGAAGTTTCTTCTTATATTGTTGGCATCAACATTTTTAAATGTTGCCTTTTGGTTTCCCACGTCACTACTTTGCTAATAGCAATTCTCCATCCATAACAACATTTTCCCGAAGAGCCCTTCTAGTGTGAACATCTTTAACTGCTCTTAAAAGCTTTTAGACTCTTCAGGGAAGTAATAAAGCACTCAAAATAATCTCCTTCTTTTAAAAAGCATTTGTGGTGGACTAATATATTGCCTCAAACATGCTAATTACATCTGATAATGGTTGAGTATTGCATTACAGGACAGGTGCAGCAAACTCAACAGCAGCACTCTACTTTTTGTGTGGCCATCATGTTAATGAAAGCAATAAATCAATGACACGTTCCAAACCTTGACTTGTCCCAGAAAAGGGGAATGCTAACAAAATTTAGCACATCCAGCTTAGAATTTCTCCCAGATGGATAGGTCTCTTTTCACTCTAGAAAGGTCTAAATTCTCCTTTCAGCATAAAGGCAATCTTCCAAGATGCTGAGCATGCAGTGGATCTCAATGTACCCTTTTTTGGGGAGACTGTATTAACTTAGAAACAGGTACACTATTCAGATTAATGATAGGGGAAACAGAGTCCTGAGATGAATGATACAAGGAACAGAGTGTTACGGAAGATAATTTCACAGAGATAATAGGAAACAAGGAAACGTCATTTCAGAAAGCCAGAAAAGTCTGTTTTCCCTTTTGTGGTACAAACATGCAGAAAATTTTGGTCTCCAGAGAAAAAAAGTAATATGAAAGGACTTTAAAATATTGACATCACGTAGTCTTGAGAATGAAGGCAAAATTAAGGCTAACGTTAAAAAGTCAAAGGTCTAAATGACCGGAATTGGAGCTATATCTCATTTATCTAAGAGCGTTGTGCAATTAAAGTCATTGATGATACATAACCCTGTTCTCTATAAGGTGTATACACCTTAGTCTGCAGGTACTGAACAGGTATTTCTCCTCTGAAGTTTTGGTATCCTTCCTTAACTGCTGTAGCATATACAGACATCCATTTGATGAAGCTAAAGGTAATTATAATTAACTACTAGTAACTTTAATTAATTAACTACTAGTTTCACGTCACCCGAAACTAAAATTGCCACTCTGAGAGGGACCAACATATGGCCCACCCAGATTTTTACTGTAAAATCTGGTCAGTATGCTGGATGACAATGCCTTTAAGGCAATAAACCATAAAGGGCTGCAGGCATTAGCCTAGCATGGGCTGTCATGGAAAGCAATGAGAGTAACCAATGTTCTCATTTCAATTGAACAAGGACCTGAAGGACTTCTTACAGTTAACAGAGGAGTGATGTTCCAGTTCTCTGGTCAGAGACATTTTCATTTCAATGGGCCCTGTGCAAGAAACCTGTTTATGCAGAATTTAAGGAAATTAAGTAGATTCTTTGCTAAGGACTAAAGAAATAGAATGTACCACATCACAGAAAAACCTTTGGTTGGCTCTGTTAAACTCTTCTGCTAGCTGATCATGGTATCCTTAACTACTTGTTCTGACATCATGGCACCTGGCTCCTACACATCTTCAGCGCTGAAGAAGAGCTTTGAAGCAGGTCAGCTCCCAGCATCAAATGGCAATGTCTGAGATAAGGTCATTCAGTCTCTGTGAGGTCTTTGAGGAATGTACATGACTTACAGGTACAGCAGACACTACCAGTTGCCATACCTGAACTTCAGTTCCTGTTATCACAACGCTACAATACTTTAGAGTATTTATGATGCCTCTTTGTTGTTTTTTATTATTTGAGTGCTAACAAAGTATGGCAGCCATACCAAGAAAAAAGGACAGATATTACTTAGAGAACCTGATGTGACTGCATTGTAAATTTTCTTCATAGTTCATCCAAAGAAGTTCCTACAACATGTTTCCCTCCATTTTTATTTTAATAACCTCTTATATGTAGCATCCTTTAACCTTGAGGAAATCTGTCTAAGCATTTATTGAGGAATCTTTCTGTTTGCCCTGCCTTGTGCAAAGTTATTCCGTAAACAATTTGTTTTGATGGATGTGTACTGAGTACAGAGAAGCTTAGCAGGAAATGGGTTGGACAACTCTTATGAAATGAGTAAATGTCAGCAAAGTATAAAAAGACTTTTTTGTCTGGAAGACCATACAAAATTCTATTTATATTAATCACTCTGTTTGTTCAGCACCAGAATATGTGAGTTTAAAGGAATTTAGAGAAAGAAAACTCCCCTGGCTTATGATGACAGTAATAGCAATTAGCAGCCACTGCAATTCAGTCCTCGCTATTTTGAAATGAGAGATAACTGAAATTTTTACTTTTCCATTTGTTTTTTTAAAGGGTTCCTAAAATGCAGAGGTAAAACCTGTCATCTCTGGTGTTATAATGCAGCTTAGAGAAGTAAATCAGGAGTTTTATTAAACCTTGGCCAACACAAATATATCATCACTAAGGAATTCGATGAATGCATACATTAACATTTCTATAAATTGTGTGACATTTTAGGAACATTCTGGCAAGATTTTGAAAAAGCGGGAAGCTTATTGAGATGGTCTGGAGGTATAACAGTGAGAAGATTCTGTTTTCTTGAAGACAAGTAAAGCATATACAACAGAGGTAAAGGAACCATGGCAAAAATCAAAAGCCTGACTTTGGTTTTTGAGTTTTAGTTGCAGTTTCATTGTCAGAAAAACTTAGACACAGCACTCATTTCTCTCAGCCGCCTCAAAAACTGCCAATCTGATGCCAGTGGTAATCTGTGTAAGATACCACTTTTAGCTGTCATTTTGGAGGTGTTCAAAATGACTTGGACTTAACCAACTAAAGCAAAGACTCCTTAAACAGAGAGCAAAAGGAAAGGGAGAAATGAGAAGAGGGTAGGGAAGTCTGGTAAAAAAAAAAAAAAAAAAAAGAGCAGTGGATTAGGTTAGCTGTAGAACTTGTAACTTTCAAAAGGTATCTGGCAGCCAGACCAACCTGACAGAGATCCTGGTGTCAACTGCTTTCTCCCTTTTGACTGTCAGGCCATGACATCTCTGAGAGTCAGAATGATAATGGCACAGTGGTATTAATATAGTGGGCTCTAGAGCCCCAGGCACAACTGTGATGCTCACGTGTCTTAGTTTCATACCTTACTTGTATTCAAATCAAATTGTGATCATTCAGAATAGCCACCTGCTCATTATTTTGTCCACTATTTGACCCTCTTTTTAAGTTGGGCAAAGTTAATGAGTTTCTGTGTTTGCACGTCCCGTACTTACAAGTGCAATCTCAGCATTGCCATTCTCCTGACAAATGCAAGTCTTTGTTGTATTAGATTAATTCAATTTTTCTGCCTTTGGCAACTTTTTAGAAACATTTCTCTGTGAAGGGATCAACTGCATTTCTGTTACTGGAACAGCTCCTCTGAGCTGTGTGCTAAATGCCTCTCCACTTTGCTGTACTTGGCATGCAAGAGAAGTGAACTGACTGGGACACAATTCCAGGATGTTTGTGTCTGGGAAGCTGAAGAGTAATTAGACACATTCTTCTGAACAGATCTTATGCTACACCTCCACCTTACCTTTTCCTTATGACTATCTTCAAGAGGGCATCATGGCAACTGAGATTCACTTTCCAAGACGCAGCCTGGCTTGGGATAGGAGGTTTCACATCACCCGAACTGGGAAAGTGATTTCACTGGTTAGCAGGACAATTAATGAGGATTTCCACACTGATCCTGTGTCTTTCCCCCACACCTGCAAATTTATCTCCAAACTGATTTGTTGGTTCTGACACATAGCAATAAAATCAGCTTGGTGAAGATGACTTGTAACCTGCAATAACTAAGAGTCTTAATTTATTGAACCCCTTGTCAGTGCATTGCTGTTTTAAAACTCTTATTGTGTCATACACATACCAGCTAATAATATACAGATTCATATTAGCTATCTTAGAAATATATGTGGCAATTTTACACATTTGTAATTATTGTATTTGCAGGGATGCCCCGACAAAGGCAGGAAATGATGCATCTGACTCCATATTCTCAGAAGGCTAATTTATTACTTTATTATACAATATTATATTAAAGAATACTATACTATACTATACTAAAGAATACAGAAAAGATACTTACTGAATGCTAAAAAGATAATAATGAAAACTCATTACTCTTTCCAGAGTCTCAACACAGCTTGGCCCTGATTGGCCAATGAGTCAAAACAACTCACACCAGAGACCAATCAAACAATCACCTGTGGGTTGACAATCTCCAAACTCATTCCACATGAGCAAAACACAGGAGAAGCAAAGGAGATAAGATTTTTTTTTCCCTTTCTCTGAGGCCCCTCAGTTTCCCAGGAGAAAAATCCTGGGTGAAGGAATTTTTCAGAGAATATGAATGCCACAGTAAAAATGGCTTCCACTGGAGATCAAGCATGAGCTGAGCCCAAAAAGGGCAAAGACTTGCTCTACATCTAAGCTCAGTCCAACCTGCTTTCTGGAATGGTTCAGGCTGCTGACCAGCTATCCCAGGCACGACAGGGGTAGTGTTGTGCAACAGTGATAGATGGGCCCATCCAGCCAAGCTACCATGCTTGTAGGAGATATTGCAGAATCTGAGTTTATCTTCAGGAAATTTCTCTAGAAACAACAGCAGTACAGTAACTTTACCTTGGTCTTTCTGCTTTAGTTAAATTCAGAATAGGTGAAGCCAATTTTGTTCTGGCCAACCCACAATCAATCCCAGCAGGTAGCACTGTTCCCTCAATATCAAATGACTTTCCTTCCTCTAGACTACTTACCAATTTCCTTCCATACTCTTTCTAGTGTTTGTCTAAATATAAATCTCCTGGTTTTCATTATAGAATCCTAGAATCATAGAATATGCTGGGTGGAAAGGAACCCATCAGGAGCATCAAGCACTTCTTGAACTCAGACAGGCTTGTTACTCTGATAAATTCCCTGGGGAGCCTGTTCTAGTTCCAAGGAGAGGGATTTTATACTTGATTATGCTCCCTCTATTCTTGATCATGCTCCCAGTCTGTCTCTGAAAAGCATGAGAATTTTGCAGATTATCATATCAAGCACTGAAAAATGCCACTGATTTCCTACTGAGCTGCTACTGTTGCTCACCCTGAGCATCTGATCTCTAGGTGCCCAAATGTGGGGCTTGACTTAATGACATGAATGTTGTCCTTCATAATTATAAAGGACAATGACAGTATTTTTAATGTATAAAGGACGTTTTGGCAGGAAGACTTAGTGCTGTGCATTATTATATGAGCTCTTGGCATTCAGGAATAGTCAGTGATTTGGAGATGATAAGGAAAGAGCCAAACAATGCAGCAGCCAGAAAACTGGCACAATCTTTCTTATTGAGGGTGCTTCTGATACAATAGATGTTCCCAGAGGACATCAGTGATATGGATGAAAGGGGAAGGAGGATGGCATGAAAGAAGAGAGAGGAAAAAAAGGAGAAGGAAGAGAAAGGAAAGGAAGAAGAAATGTCAGTCTTTTCAGTGCTTGATATTGCTTTTCTTGGACTGAGAATTTTGTGATTGTCTTAAGAAGTAACAGGGGAAAAACATTTTGTACATTCACCAGCAGATAATAATATCCCTCTCCTTAAAAACAAAATACCATAAAAATCAGCCCAGATATCTTCCAGGTGCCAGTACTTGGGCTGTTTTCCTGTGCTTCCTCAAGCACTGCCTATCTCTTGTCTCCTGCCTGTAGCAGAGAGCAGTGTGTAGACTGCAGAGCCCTTATTTCGCACTGGGACCCATAATCACAGACCTCTCTTTCCCTTCAAGGTCCATCATGCCCAGTGCCAGGTGTCAGATGTCTCTAGAGCATGTCACCACAGCCATACTTTGGGTTCATGCCCTTGTTTGGTGGCCTGGGAGGGCTGATACCAGGCCCAGCAAAGCAGCTAAGCATTGAAAGGTGGGTCACTAATCAGAGCACTGCAGTCAAGAAGGACTCACAAGGTGGCAATTTCACAGCAAGTCACAGCTTCTTGTTTTGTCCATCATTTTCCACATGGTTCAATGCTCCATCACCTCCCCTGCATATGCCTGCTCTCAGGAGATGGGTTACATAGCTTCATTTTGTCATCAAGACATACTTGTCACTTTGCTGGCTAATCTAAATAAATGAATATGCTCCTCTTCTTTGTCTTCAGCTTTTTCTTCTTATTAGGGATATTATATGGTAGGCAAAGGTAAAGACTTGAGCTAGTGTATCCCAGGAGTTCAGCTGCAGCAGTGTCATCTATAATACTTGGACTGTCTTCAGAATCATCCAGTGAATTAACACTCCAACTTGTCTCCCTTCAAACACACTTTAGCTACCAAATTTTTCCAGCTGTATGTAAGGTCACTGTAATTTATTTATTTTAGTCTCTGAATACTGCAGTACACTTTTTTTTCTTTATGTCACACTACTGCTCCCTGCTGCTCAAGTCTATTTTCAGATTCACAGAACCAGCTAAACATGAGACAGATCATATAATGACTGAGGGTAACTTGCTCCTCAGAAGGAGGGGGGCTGTCAAGGAGATGTTTGTCTCACCATGATTAATTGCTGTGAAATGCCCACAGAGATTTAAAATCATGATTAATTAACAGAAAATGCACAGAGACCTTAAAGACTAAATTCTACTGCTTGCTAAGTTTACCCAAGAGTTCCTGTACATCCTGCATCTGGGGACACGCAACACATCCTGCATTTGTGCAACACGCAATCAATTGCTAAAACTCCCACAGAACATATGGCAAATTGTCAGCAAAAGGCTACATAAAGATAGCTTGTAGTAAGCTCAGAGTCAATATGTGTAGATAGTCAATGGTTGAGGTGTTAATAGTCTATTTCTTTAACTGCTGTTTTCTTTTACCTGGAAGATACCGATTTGTTTGCAATTACATTGCTGTTGGTGCTTTTTTCATTTGGCCTGCTCAAAGACATAGCAGTTACCACAAGGTTATTGCTCTCTCTTAGTAAAAAAATGCTAGATCCTATGTGTATAATGCATTTCTTTTCTATTTTATTCAGCACAGACACTGAGGAGATTAATAAGCTTCAGTGTTTTACGTTAAGCTTATTAAAGATCCAAGTTTTAATAGGTTTGAAATCATCTTCTGAAATCCCACATTAAAAAAAAGCTAAGAGCAACTTACTCCATTTCCTGGAAACTTTCCCAAAGACTTTTATCATTCACATAAAATCCAGAAGCCAAACCACACTGTATCATGTGGCAGGGAGGAGGTTAGTCAGTCCACCCAGACTTCTGCCACATTTGGCTCTGGCTGGATTCATGACAGCCTCCTCCCACCTTGCAGATGAGTGCTCATAAGCACAGCCATACTTCACCAGGTAGAAGCAATCTGGTACTGTGCTGGGAGAGATGGGATTGGGAAGAAGTGGCAGTGAGGGTACCAGTTACCTGCACATACAAGTGACCAGAGAGCACCACAGACTGTGTTAACCCCTTCAGTTGGTAAAACCCCATCAAGAGCACAGTCTCTTTGAGTGAGGAAAATGTATTATACTAATCACTTCAATCCTTCAGTTTTCCATGCAAAACTTCACCGCACTTTCAATACATTTCAGTCAAGTTCACTGAAGTCAAGTCCTTTTAAAAAGTTTCATTTCTGTAACACTCAAAATTCTCAGCGAATTTTGTCACTGGGCTTTCTGGGAGTGAATTCCTTTCACAATATCCTTCTGCTAACTGCAATCTATCTAACATAGCTTTACAATGTTGCTGTCCAGCAACATTGCAGTTAAAATCACAGGGAAAAATGGGTGCCCTGAGAAGTAGAATTCCTTCTCAAGATAATTTACCTAACTTTACACCAGCTTATATGAAAACCAAAAACTGCAGAGATCTTTGAGCACACACACACTAGGTCTAAGTTCTAGGTACAGAGTAATTTTATCCTGTAGTAGCAGGTACATTATGCACAGGGGTTTCATCATATGCAGAGGTTTGTTAGATACAGCAATTGTTTTCTTGTAAGAGAAATTAATTAATATTAATTGTTTCTGTAAGAGAAAGATCAAGCAAATAGACCTCCTAAAGCTGAAAAAACCTCCCTCTTTCCCTTGCCTCCTTAGAGCTTTTCACTTCTTAGAGTTTACAAGCCTGGCTGAAGAAAAGCTACTGAGAGAATACTGCAAGCATCAAATCTTTATTCCTTTGGGATTTTATTAAAGTAGAAAAGAATTTAAAAAACTTTAATAAAGAATAATAGAGAGTGTGATTCAAGTGTGAAAAAAAAAAAACCATCAAAATTTGACCTGGGAAGATCCCACCCTCTACTGTTTAGACATTTTCACCCATATAATGTTTTTATTTCAGGAACAGCCATAGAAAAATTTCCAACCTAATCCTAGGGATAAAGTAACTCACCAGAGGGGTAGCTGTAAACGATGTTGCGTATCTAAGAAGTGGGTTAAAGACCAGATACCCTCTCTCAATAAAGTAACTACAAGATGACAACACAAAGCTGAGCCAGGAATAGAGAATTAAATAGAATATTGGGATATTCTAAGACAAACAGAAAAATCTGAACATAATTACAATCTATAATTGCAAAGTGACACACTGTTACATTAACTGGGTAGGATTTAGATGTCCTTCTGAGAAATTTCTCCAGACAGTGCCAACCTGCAAAACTCTGTCTTAGTCATGGTAGCTGGAAAGCTGGCCTTAGTTCTCCACACCTAGCACAAGCCAGTTGTTTAAGTTGCAAATTCCCCCTTAAAATGCTCAGGCTGTAAAAAAAATAAAATAAAATAACCCATTGGCATAATGAAGTGCAACTATGAGGAACAGGTTTCCAATGGGAGAGCACAGATGTTCTATGCAAAATGGCTATGGTTTCGATGGAAAAGTGTGATTGTTTGGCCATAATTTCAAATCACAATACTCTAAAGGAGAGTTTTCAGGACATACACACTTGAGGAGACAAAGCTAAGGTAAAGCTAAATTGTTATATCTGCTCTGCTCTGAGTGAAAAGAAAATGGTTTTCATGTACATGAAAAACAAAAAGTGGAAAATCATCATTGACATGTAAGGGGAGACCAGGAGTGAAAGGTAAAGAGCGTGGACAGCAGCAGCCTTCCATCAGCTGATGGGAACAAAAAAGAAAAAAATTTTTTTTTCCAAAGCTGCCACTATGGCAATGGGTAGGAAGACAGTGCCATTTCCCTGGAGCCTGCAGGCTGGATGTGCGCTGGCATGCACGGGAGGAAGAGAGGAAGAGATATGTATATCCAGTGCTTGTTTGACTAGGCAGAGTGCCCAAGTCTGCCATGCCATACCACTGCACAGATCCCCTCTTCTGCCACAGCACCACAGGGATCCTGAACAACATTTGGGCTGCTACCATAAGAGACCAAAGGCTGTCTTCCTGACAGTAATGTCACCAGCAATTCCCTACTGTTAGTAGACCCACCACTTTTATTTGTCCTGCACTTCAGAGCAACCACTGTACATGCTCTGAGTTAGGGATGCTGGATTGGACCTCCCTGGCATGGTAGTGATAGAAGTAATACCTCATATTTTATACTCATTTCAGATCAGCTGTATGTGGCAACCCTTCTCTGTCCCTTGGGGAAATAATCATAGAATTATAGAATGTTAAGGGGTTGGAAGGGACCTTCAATATCGTGTAGTCCCAGTCTCCCCTGCCATGGGCAGGGGCATCTCCCACTAGACCAGATTTCTCAAGGCCTTACCCAGCCTGGCCTTGAACACCGCCAGTTTTGGGGCACCCTCCACTTCTCTGGGCAACCTGTTCCAGTGTCTCACTACCCTAAGAGTCAAAAATTTCTACATAATATCTAAGTTTTCTATCTAAGTTTTCCCTCTTTCACTCTGTATCCATTACTCCTTGCCCTATCACTGCAGATCCTGACAAAGGGTCCCCCTCTGGCTTCCCTGCAGGCCTCCTTCAGACACTGGAAGGTTCCTGTGAGATCTCCACACAACCTTCTCTTCTCCAGGTGAACAATCCCAACTTTCACAGCCTGTCTTCCTAGGAGAGGGGCTCCACTCCCCTTATCAGCTTCATGGCCTGGCTCCAACATGGCCTGGCTCCTTCTCTGGACTGGCTGCAACAGTTCCATGTCCTTTTTATGTTGGGAACACCAGAACTGGACGTAGTAAAATCAGTTACATAGCAGATAATTATGTCCAGAGTTGCAAACAGCCCAAGAGGCTCCCCAAATCTGTTTCACCAGCACTTGCTCACACTAATTGTCCAACAGAAATGGGGAATTTCCAATAAATGAGCAGTAAATCTGATTTTCCATATACTTCATCACTATAGAAAAAAATGGGTTAGGAAAATCTGAAGAGTCATGATAAGATGATAAGATAACTACAGTGAAAAGAAATCCAGGTATATTCTGATTGCATAAAACTGTCAAATTTATCCCATGGCAAATCATGGGAAAAGAATTGCCAATCAAGAGCCACTTTCTTCTCCAGACAGCAGGGAAGAGGGGGATAATGTGTAGAACAGATGAGAATTTTCACTGGTCAGGAAAAATACAGAAAGCAGAAAAGCCCATTTAATTCATATTCTTCAGGATGCTGCAGGTCTCCTTTTTACCTTTCTTTTGCTTATCTCTTTCTGCTCTCTCCTTTTTCCTTCTTTATACAGCTGTCAATTTGGAAGTGAAAGAGTCAAGATGCTCTTCAAAAAATTTGATCCCACAGAAGATATGGAAAATGGTCAAAAAGCCTTGGCTAAAGAAGGCTCCCACTCCTCATATGCATACTTTCACCACTAGACATTGTAGAAAAGATATGCTGTTGAAGGCAGAGGTATCTGCACCACTCATACAATCACAGATTTTTGTTAGTTTTAAAAGTTAACTCATAAAGCTGTGTTTTATAACATGCATTAAGTGAAGCAGAAAACGAATCATGGGTTCTTGTGGGTAAAAGAATGTTGTCATGGGCCTGTAAGAGAATTTCACTTTTAAAATATTTTTCTGTAGCTATAACAGAAATCTCTTTTCATCTCAGCTGCAATTCATATATTCACATTGCTGGGAAGGCTATTCTCCTTGCTGTAGAATAGCCAGGAACTGGGTGAAAAGTAACTTTATGACATTCATTAGCAGAGAGCAAAGAGAGACTGGGCAGAATACCAGCTAATTTTATTTTGGTTTTGGAGTGCGCATACAGCATTGCATGCGCCCAGCCAAATTGTTCTTAGAAACAAGTAGATGTGACACAATAAATAACACCATCCTGTTCTGTCCAAAACTGTCTACACCTAAATGGTCCAAGAAGCACAAACAGAAGGAACAGAGCTGACTAACTTCTGCCGCTAAACGTGCCACCATCCTCAGTACTTCCAACATTTCAGCTTTGTTAACTGCAGTAGGGTTGCCTAAGCTACACCGCTGCGCAGGATTTTGCATTTCTATTAACATTCCTCTGGCAGGCAGGGATCTTGTTAAGGTTCGTTAATCTTTAATTATGTTTTTAAAACCCTGTAGCCGCAGTAAATACCAGTGGTTTATAGTCAGTTGTGAGAAGCAATATTAACCTCCAATCTGCATACACCAGTCTGCTCCTGTACATTAAGCACCTAGCACTGTTCACCTTCTCTACCATTTTGCCTTGCACACAATTTACATCATCCAAGTTCTGTAAATTGGTATTTATACACAGGACTCACAGCCTGCATATGCACACAAAATCAGGGCTAGAGGGTAATAAGGTAAGGAATAGCGAAGATTAGAATAAGAAATGGAGGCAAATGAGAAGGAAGGCAGACAATATGATATAGAGCAGCCCTGGGGAGCTAAGGGAGAAGAGATGATGCTTCAGCTGATTCCCTTTGTATAACCCACACTCATTTATAACTTGAATGGATGAATAAGTGAGTATTTTTACTTCCAGCTATCCTGCTAGCTGTAAGTGTGAAAATATGGTAAACATCCTCTCCAAAATGCATTCCTTATTTCTCATCTCCTACTGTGTGCAGAAACTAGTTAGATTCGTTTTAAAATACTTCTTGGCTGAGTTCTTTAGCCTCCTCAGATATGGGAGCAGAGACTTAATCACTGTTTAACTTCCAGGCTGGTTTTGTCACTTGATTTAAATGTAACTCTCAGAAAGCTTAGTCACTGTAAGATCGAAATGTATGAGACATCAAGCACCATCTTTGAGCCTTAATGCCCTCAGCTGCCATTGTCTTCTGAAGGGGCTTAGGATAAGGTCCTGAAAAGCAATTGCCAAGAAGTCATGCCTAAATACTCTTTCAATTAGGGCTTGATCCCACAGGTAGTTATGTGCTGGAAGTGCAGAAACCAAGGGCTGGTGTTTGTTTAGTGCCTGAGGAGTGACGCTTGGTAACAGAGTGAGCAAATGCAAAGAGAGGAGGGAAAAAAGCATCTAGCAATATAGCCAAATTTGTGCAGCCTCGTGCTGAGCCCTGCAGAGGAGGGGCACATGGGCATGCCCAGCATGAGCTGCTCAGAATGAGACAGCCATGACACTGAACTCAAGCGAGGAATTTCAGGGGCTGCCTGAGTGACAGAACCAGCAGATCACTCAAATGTGACGACATCAGAGGTGAATCCACAATAATGACACAGTAAAGACCAGAGGAAATTGAGGGGCCACTCTTTTCCTAATATTCAGCAGTCTGTCGACCCCATTCATGCACAAGGTAGCTTTTATGCTGTTCCAGGAGATCACAGCCTGTGTTGGGCTGCAGCCCTGCAAGCAGCTCAGTGCTGCTCTCCCACCAGTAAAGATCCTGTGTTGCTTCCTCATAGATTGTCCTGGGAGGCTAAAACAAATACAAATATCATCAGAAAAATAGTTTTTATTCTCTTCTGGTATTTTCACTCTCTTTTTACCTTTATGTCTGTTTAGCCTGCAGGTCTATGGAGGAGCATTTGCTGAAAGAGCAAATTCTTGTGCAAGCTATAGACTATGAATTTGAAGAAATTATTCATAAGGAATAAATTAAAAGTAATCAGATAATTAGCAAACAGAAAACAGAACCAAATTACATTAGTCATCATCTCTCCCTAGCAGTTCTGACCTTGGAATGGCTGGTGGCTGTTTCACACACATTAACTGAATCTCCCACTAATTTCAGAGACCTCACCACAGCCACTGTGTGTGACAGTGTTCACAGGGGTCTTAGGATGAGGGAAGAGATGAAGATCTGACTCCATGTTTCAGAGGCTTGATTTATTATTTTATTATATATATTACATTAAAACTATACTAAAAGAATAGAAGAAAAGGTTTCATCAGAAGGCTAGCTAAGAATAGAATAGCAAAGAATGATAACAAAGGTTTGTAGCTCAGGCTCTGTGTCCAAGCCAGCTGGGCTGTGATTGGCCATTAATTACAAACATCCAACATGGACCAATCACAGATGCACCTGTTGCATTCCGCAGTAGCAGATAATCAATGATTACATTTTGTTCCTGAGGCCTCTCAGCTTCTCAGGAAGAGAAATCCCTAAGGAGAGGATTTTTCATAAAAGTTGTCTGCGACAACTGCGATGTCCCTTGGGAGCTCTTTCACCACCATCAGACCCCACTAGCTACCACAGGCAGTCAGTGCAGGCCAGCTGCCCGACAAGGAGCAATAGTGACAGTGGGACCAGCAGGGTTCCACTGGCAAGGCCCAATCCCAGAACCTCCAAAAGGCCACCAGGCCCAAGCTGGGGTAGCAACAAGGCTAGCCCAAACCACCACATCAGTTAACAGACATGGGTTGAAAGCTCTCAGTTTTGCAGATTTCTCACAAACTCATTGAGAAATACAGCTGAAATTCATTTGTGCTACTGAGCTCAGGTGGAGTCTCAGTCAGCATGATCTTCTTGTTATTCCCAGGTGAGTTAGACTGTGGGAGTTACTAACTGCCCTCCTTGTAGTCACGTGAAAAAAGCTGTCTTTGGTCAGATTAGCCTCAATATTGAATAAAGAAAGCTTGTCTGTGATCCTTGTCTGAAAGCCAGCCTACAATTAACCTCCTTTGGTGTCCTTAATAAAGTTGAATATATCTATACCAATTTATATCACTGGAAAGGGAGTTCAATTTCCCTTCAAACTCCAGTACCTCCTCTAGGAGTTAATGACTAATATGTTCAACATCCTCTTTCTAAGCTGCATAATTATTCTTTTTTCCACACTTCATATCTCTTCTGCTTTCAGGGAAGACTTCTGCCTCAGAGCTGCCCTCAGAGCTCACCGTATGCTTTCAGAAGCCCTCTCTGTCAGCTGCCAAACTGTCCTTCTCTGCCTCTGAAATTTTCTCCTGGGAATTTAATTTGCAAAACACAGCAAGAGGGGAAAACAGCCACTGTGGTGCCAACTGAAGAGATTTGATCTCTACAGGACTTTGGTACCTGAAGATATCCAGGTACCCTGAGGATGTCCTTCAGAGAGAGTATCCTTGGACTTGGCACATATCTCCAAATATCAGGCATGGAAAACAAAAAATAAATGGATTTCAAATGGGATTTTTATTTTTTTTTTTTACCTCTCGGGGATTGTTCTAATCCATTCAAACTACTTCTGGTGCCATCAAGGACAGAGACCAGTAGGCATCTCCTGGAGATCATCTTTATCCCACATTGACTCCTAGCACTTTCACCTTGTATGAATGTTGTACCATATGAAAGCAGCCATTCTCCTCCAAATCACCTGACATCTTCACTCCAGCTACCCAGGGAATCTCTTTAGCCCACTGCAAATTGAATGGAAAATTAAATATTACCTGGCCAGATAGAGAACAGCAGTCCAAAAATACTGACTAGTCTGCTGGCTACCAGTGTCATCTAGAAGGTCCTAAGCCTAGCTTTCAGGGCAAACACCTAAAGCTTCTCATGAAAGGAAACTGGAGAAAAGACAACCATTTTTCAGAAAGCTCTCATTTGGATGGCCCACTCTGGCAAGAATTTCAGTTTGCCAAGTACAGGAAGATGCAAATGTTTCCCAACCACTGCACCCAGGGCCTTTAGTTGGCAAACCAAGGAGACTCTCAACTCAGCATGCTCGCTGTTCTCAGGTACCTTGCTTTGTCATGTGTTATGGCGAAGTGCCCAGGCACCCCACGTGACAAAGAGAAGGCATCCCAATGGATGTCAGCACATCTAAAAGTCAGGAATTGCCCTGCCCTACACAGCACACCCTGGGGAAATTACATACCAGAGAGCACCATGCCCAGTATATAAACTGGGGAAGTTTTTATGCTGTGAGGAGCCAATTACTGCTCAGGGACAGGCTGAGAATTAGTCAACAGGTGGTGAGCAATTGTTTTGTGCACCACTTTCCTTTCTTTTAGGGTTTTATCCTCTCTGTATTTTTATCGTCCTTTTAGTTATTAATTAGTGTTATATTTCACATTATTTCAGTTATTAAACTGTCCTTATCTCAACCCATGGGTTTTACATTTTTTCCAATTCTCCTTCCCCTCCCACTTTGTGGGGAGAGGCAGTGAGGAGTGTTTGTGTGGTACTTAGTTTCTGGCTGTTATTAAACCATGACAGAAGTCACCATGCCTGCTGTGTCCTGGCACACAGCCTGGAAATGCCAGAGCCCCGGGGCTGCTATCGAGCTGTGGGTCTGCCTTTGTTTGCCTGAACAGCACAGATACACTGGGGCTGCATTAGCCTGCACCTTGCTGTGCGCTGATAAAAAATCTTGATGAATTATCCAGTTCATTTTGGCTCTGTGTAGAGCTATCTAGACTCTCAATATGCAAATGGGTCTTGTTTATCATGTGATAGATACTGTGTAATGTAGCACCTAAATTACACTGAGTTTGCAATACCATCTGGTTTCATCTTTCATTTTATTAGAGGATTACTATGTTATATTTGACCTGAAAATTGGCACAGGAATAAAGCAGGGCCATGGATGCAGTTTGAAGTGGTAAGAAGCTCTCAGGTTCTGAGTTGTTGTTGAAATGGCTCCCAAGGTATTAAAAGTCTCTTTTCCCAGCCCCGTGCTCAAAGAAGAAGTCGGATTCCTCTGCTCTGCTTTTCAATGTTGTTTATTTTCTCTTATCTAATGCATTCTTTTTCAGACCTTCCGAGATCTGGCTGGCAGGTCAGGTTGTAGCACACACTGACCACCCTTGGGGTGGTGTTAGCTTTTTATACTAAGAACGACATGTACCTTCTTTGCTATAATTTTCCAATACCTATCACCTATGTTAGACAGTTTGTCTCTATTCTAAACCAATCCAAAAGTGTCACCATCACAGGAGAAGATGGAAGACAAGAAGAAAAAGGAGAAAGAAGGACACACCCAGATTCCTCCATCTTGCCTCCTGAAGCACCGTTCTAAAAACCCCAAAATTCTACATTTTCACCCAGTGATAAATTCTCTACCATTCTATTCAAACTCTTGTGGCTTGTAAATCTTCACACAAAGTTGGTATTTTTCTCCATGGCCTAAAATCAAAGGCACAGGTGTTTTTGACTCTGTGCCAACGTCCCTGAGCCTCCTGCCAGGGTCTCGAGTTCTCCAGGGCAGTCAGAGGAATGTCCTGGGTTCCGACAAGAAGCTCTGCTAACTCACGTGAGGCAAGCAAGTTTCAGACGTAATTCTCTTTTCTACTCTTCACATCTGGAAAACAGCAAGTAGTAGGCCACAGCAAAAATCTAGTATTGTGCACAGGTTTACCTGGAAGTAGAGTCAGGTGACACTGCCCTAGAAAGAGTGTCCATTCAAATTTTCTCATGTGACAGAAAAAGACTGAAATAAGGTGGAAGGAAAGCCAGTGAACATTCAGAGGAACAGTCCATAGGTATTAAATTACTTTTGGTTTGATAGAATCTTAAGACAAAGTAAATATTTACATTAGCTTTTATGAAACTCCAAGTCTTCCCATTGATGCCAAACTGATTTTTGCTTTTAAGTATTCACATATACATGTATCTCTCTAGCTTATTATGGTATAATTACATAGATTTGTAGCTAGCATTTTACCCACTCTGTTAGACAGAAAGACAAAACACATTCCTAAAGGCCCATATCCCATCTTGCTTCCTCTGGGAACTAAGGATAAGCCACTCTCCCAAGACACTTTCTCATAAACAACTAGCAAAAGGGAGGCTCCAGAAAAGGGCTGAAACAAGGGAGAGAATTACCTCATCACCCGTGCTTCTAATTGGGGATTCTTGTAATTATGCTAATTTGCTAAACTTATAAAACTGTGTTCGGCCTATATCATGTGAGCACTTGTCCATCCTTGCCCTGAAGGCCTCCAATTAAAGAGAAGATTTTAAGTTACTGCCGCTATTAATACTGTCTTGAAAGTGTGGTTTTTTATGTTTAGATCTCTTAAGGTATCACTGTGATTTCAAAGAAATTATGAGCTAATGTATTGTTTTTTATTTGTAGTGCAAAGATGCTCAAGAAAGTTGACCATTTCTCCTTGTTGTCTACACTTGACTCAATCGGCCAAAGGATTTTCTTGAGTGCAAACTCCTCTTGCACACCAGTTCTCTGGCTGTCTGATTAAATTACAGAATAATAATTCATCATTGTCTGTCCATTCCCACTTTACTGACTGTCTAATTAAAACTATTTTTATGCCCAAAGATAATTGCTTTCTTCTATTATTACTCTGAAATGTTAATATAATCTAGCTCACCAGTCTCTGTGTCTACCACTAGAGACAATAAATAAATTAGATAGAGAAAAATGATGTTTAAATAATATTATGATTGAGTCATAAAACTATAATAGCACAAAAATTCCAGTTAAGGCCACAGAGTGTTGCCAAAGACATTTGCTGTTCATATGGGTGGCTGTTTCTCAAAATCTCAGAAAAGGCCATGCCATTCACCCTGGGAGCTTCATTAGCAACACATTACTGGCCTTATAGAGTCAAGTGAAACAGAAAATCATTTTACAGTGGTCATTATTTTTAATGTCAGTCCTTACTGACAGTCCTTATCCTGAAGTATCTGAAATACATGGATCAGAAGATGTTTACAAATGTTGGCTCTTCAGTGGAATCTTCTTAATTATCTTGTTTGTTTATAAATTGTTTAAAAATGCTTTTATTTGTGGTCTGTCTTTGTCTAATGGCCTTTTATAAAGGCAGTTGCACCATATTAATGCCCTCAGAAGACAGAAGTAGCAATCAAAAATAGAATTGCCATAAATGAGCCATTTCTGTAAAGAGAATCAAGTCAATATAAACATTGGATATTTTAATTTTAAATACCCGGAATATTTTTTCTCTTCTTATTGGTTTTTAGATACTATCACCACCAGTCCATCCTCAATGTGTCACTATTTCCTACCTTCAGCATTTTCCTTCTCCTGTGGTGTCTGTTTATTCTGGTCCCTAATCAGTCCCAAGCACATGTGTGAGTACATACACACATGGGCACATGCAGTGCCACTTTGACTGTAAATGCACTTGAGGCTGGTCAGATGCATCTCATTCAGCTTCAAAAGCTACAGTAGGCAAACCAGCAGGCCCAGCTGAACAGCAAACTTCAAAAGTGTCCATGCACTTTTTGTCCTTTCCTAATCTGAAATGTTACCCTATGTTTTTAATGATGATTGCATTAGCTGCCTGGTTTCAGCAGGCCTTTTCAGTGAAAAGTGTAGAAAAGAAGAGCAACAAACACACTGGCCTTATCAGAGACTCATGTTGAAAATTTTCCATCCTTGCAGACTGAACCACAGAACAGTGTAACAACCAATATTATTATTACCTGAATCCCTCACCTCCTTCCAGACCTGATCCACGTTTTGGGGCTTGCTGTAATTTCCATAACATCAAAAAAACTTCAGACTTTGCTTTACATCTCATCCAAGCTGGTCCCATAGGCAGAAGTTTTATTTTGTTAAGATCTCTTGAGAGATCAGAATAAAACATGAGAAGTTTTAGGTCTATACGTTACTTGAGGTTATTTCCAGATACTTTTATGGTTTATTTTCAGCACCCTATAGTTAAATTCATACCAGCTATAATCAACTTGGTTTTAAAAAATAAAGTCAGTGAAGATTAGTGGCAGATTTACAGGAGATTTTTATATCTTGGTGTGAAGGTAATTGCTTACACAGGTTGACAAAGACCTTGGAACACAAAGCCGTGCTGCTGTCTTCCCTTCCCAACCAGTGGTACTGTGGATGCAGCTGGCACTGAATGTCCCTCATGCAATTCTGTCCATCTCATTCCCACTGGTTTTCTGTCACATGTGCAGCATTACGAGCTTTAAAAATAATTTTGTCTCCTGAGAGACCTCTGTCCCATCCTTGTCTCTTGATTCCTTGTCCCTCATATGGCCACAGCAAGTTCGGCTCAGCCAACTCAAAATCCTTTGACACATTTTCCAAAATAAATTTCACAGGGTCTTTCGACAGCATTAAGACACCAGTGAAAATGTAGGAAGCAGCAATTGTAGTCTGTCTTTTACAGCACAGACTTTTTTTCCCCTAAGTAGGGCTATATTTAGCTTGCATGAGGGGAAGAAGACATCTCTTGGGAAAATTGTACCATATTTTTGTTTCATCCCAGCATCATCAGCCTCTAAATCTAAATGCTTTGGGAAAAGATTTCTGACCTTAAAAAAGGGAAAGTCCCCTTAAGACTTACTTGACCTTTTTCCTCTCACATGGTTGTATATGTGTACCTTCCAGGGACTCCAGCCCATTTCCCACTGCTGGAATCATTCCTGTGGACATGCCACTTAGCCCATCTGCTCCTTAAATTAAGTCTGTGCTGCTTCATGAATGCACCAACTATAATAATTTTTAATTAGCATAGATTACATAGATATTACATAGATATCCCCCATAGCTTAAAGTATATACACTATTTTATGCTCCCTCTTAGAACTAAGAATCTGATGTGTTCATTGCTAAAAACCTTCACAGGCAAAAAAATAGCAAAACCCAAACTACAGACAAAAGAACTGAGACAAAGCAACTGGCGTGAGAATTCAGATCCAAGTTTTTAACTCCATGCCCAAGAGCTCCAGTAGTAATAACTGAAGATAGATCACATAGAAATTAATCCATCTTCCCCAGTAAATGGAGAGGAAGCCAATGCCTTATCCTCAAAAAAAAAAAAAAAAAAAAGTTGGAAGAGCTCTACTTTTACAGCAGTTTGTAGTTCCAGGCTTGATTTTCATAGTAGACCAGCTGCTAGCTGGAAGAGAGTTATTATGTGATTTCATCTATATAATATTTATAATGGAACAGATGCTTACAACATCTTTCTATTTATTAAATCTTTACCATGATAGTATGCAAGACATGGGGTCATTCAAATGGTAATTGAGACACAAAGCAAATCTTGCAAAGCTTACATGGAAAGTTTTCTGATCTTTGAACTACAACAAAAAACAGCTCTTTCCCTTCCTCGCTGATTTCCATGAATACCTGATTAAGACAACCTTTGAAACTGCCTTGAAAAATTGTGACAGACATGAAACCTAATGTTGAAATGGGATTTTTGTTTTTAATTTTTTCAATTCTAATCTGCAGTATCATTGTTTACAGTTTAAGCCTCTCTATTGTATAGGGCAGCTTGTCCTTGTTAGTCACTGACTGTAGAAGAAGCTCTTGATAGAAGATATGTGCATACTCACCTAGTGTAGGTGGGATTATATTTCTTCTTGAACACTTTTTCTCAAATCTAGAATAAAGCATTCTCCCATGACACCAGAGTAAAATGTGAAGTTTACACAAACAAATGCTGGACAGTTTGCAGAAAAGTATATTTCCAATATATTGCTCAAGACTGTGGAATTCCATCCATCTTTAGCCTGTAAAATACTGCTACTGTGAGGTTATAGCACCTACTTTTAGGGGGATATGGGTATGGGTAAATGAAGGTGATACAGAATGTAATCTTATCCCCTAAAGAGTTTCAGCTGAACCAATTACTAAAGATTAGGACCAGGCCTGATGTTAACAGGCCACACCTGTAGCCATTCAGAAGAATGTTATAAAAGAGTGGATTGGTTGGTTGAGGGGAACTGGAGTCAGTTGGCTGCTGTGAGGACAAGGAAGAGCTCCTAGAGGAGCTGCTTATGAGAAACATCAAGGAGGTACAAAACTCTAGTAATATGGAACTCTTGCAATATAATGATAATAGAACTGTTGCACTATATGACAACACCTACTTTGTGTATTACTCAAGAAAAATTCTCTAAGATTCCATTATCAAACGCATAACCATAAATACGCAGAAAAGTAAACTTCAGGAAGTGCAAATACTGTAGCACTATCTTTTGAATTCTAGAGGAGTTGGCTGATGAAAGCGGGAGAAAAACAATCAATTTAACTTGAGACTTTGACTATTCTTGGAACTATTTTTTATTCCCTCCTCTAAAAATATCAATTTTCTCCTAAATTAGACATATTAAGACAAAATGCTCCAAGTCAGGCTTTCAGAGTTTCCTAAGCATTCTGTTGTTGTCTTTAATCAACACTGGTCAAAATGGAATGCAGAACTATCTTCTGCAGGGCATGGCCACACTTTGTGGATAGTTTGGATTGCATGGAATTGGGCTGAGTTACAATCTTCATTGACAGGTGAGCATGCTTTAGATTTTCTAAATATTTGTTTTCATTGCTTTTATTTACTTTGAAGTTTTATTCCTTTGTTCAGAATCACAAAAATAACATCTTCTCTAACAGTTGCAATTAACATCTGAATATTGAATGAATTAGCTGGGAAAGACTACATTAATTTGTTCTGGTCAAGATCTGAATTGTTTTCATTTGTCAGAAGTGGTACCTTTATTCCCTTGGAGAGTGCAAGAGAACTGCTGGACACATCTCCTTCATGTAGGATTGAGTAGAAGTTGCTATTTTGCTTGCAGGAGGAGATAGCAGTCCAAAAGAAGCCTGCACAAGGCAGCTCAGAAATTGAGCTGCATGAGATGGGTCCTCTTAGAGAGCAATGTGTGCACCTGCAAACAGACAGCAACAGGAAAGCTTAGAGAAAACAAAACACCAAATAACATGAAAAGGAAATAGTGTCCTCAAAGAAAATAAGCATTTTGATATGTTGTTTCCTCTACAGAAGCTTGAAATTGTAAATGAATAATTTATTTCACTTTTATTTTTTCCCTGTTCAGGTGAGATCTGGTGAATATTTTTTCTCAAGAAAGAGGGCTGGGCAATTCCTCATTTCAGGCAAAGCTGCCCACAAACCCTGGACACTGGCTACCTGCAGGAGTCACAGGGAGCACCAGTGCAACAGAACATGAAAAACACTTGTGTTCCTGGCAGGGCAATCCAAAGCAATACATTTCACAACCAGTCAACAAACAAGGATATAGATTGGCAGTTGTGAGTCCTCCTGCTGGAAGTGCTTGTATGGATCTCATGAGGAAAGAGAAAGTTCCATCCAGTTCACTAACTGGTCATAAGTCAATAGCATATCCCAGCTGCAGCCACTCTGCCAGGCCTAGGCATAGATCCCAGGCAGATCAACAGAACTAAATTTACAGTGAAACTGTTTGGAATAACAAATTTAGAGAAAGAAATCAGGATATGCTCAAAATTATATTCCATGAACGTAAAGGGAGGTCATGTGTTGCATATGTTATTTTTTGCAGAAAGTCATTCTATCCCAGCTCTAAATTAATCATGTTTCATCAGAATGGTTCTGCATATCAATAAAGCTACATTGCTTAGGAATTCAGGTATTTCATAAGAATTTAATAAGAAAGTGCAAATTTTTTAGCATCTCGACTTCCACATCAGAATAAGATCTTACAGTTTCAAAAGGCAAGATTAAATTTATAATTGCAAGTTGCAATCACTGTGCTGAAAAAAAATATCAAGCTTAAAGCCTACCTGCACTGTAATATTGCAGGAAGGATTTCTTAGCCTGAAGCTAAAGTGCTGAAGTGATTGATCTGTTGTTGTTAAATGCCAGGGAGAGCTTTTAGGACAGGGGACAGAACAATAATGCAAGGTGGTGTTTCTTTGAAATGGGGCTGCTCAACAGAGATAATTCAAAATGCTTATCCTTTTGCAACTTTTTACATCTCACTCTAAACTTTTATTTTTCTGCTATAGTACAGCCAGAGAGGAAAAATAAAAACCAGAAATAATAAAATTCTCATTTCATTCCTGAAGTGTTTTTAGGGAATGCTTATAATTTTATTACTGCTTGGGGCTTGCTTTATTGCATTAATGCAAACACGAAACTATAAGGTCACAAATGAACAACACCAGCCAGAATATGCTAGTCATATGTAACCAAACATCCTGATGCAAAGGTAGATCACACAAAAAAAGCAGACTGATGACATGACCTTGTTGGATCAATCATCAAAAATATTGAGCTGTCCCAGCTCCCCTTCCAGAAGATACAGATGGAGCAGATTTTAGTCCTTAATATGCTGCCTTACACACCCCACTTTACTTTGCAAGTTCTATTTCCAGCAGGTTTTTAGAGCATAGTGAGCTCAGATCAGGCTCTTTCATATTTCCTTCTGCTTTTTGTTGAGGAGCTGTTTTTTCCTCCCAAAAAAAAAGAGTCATATTGTGAAGTGGGGAAAATGTCAGGTGCCTTTGACCTCCTAAAGCCTGTTAATGGTGTCCAAACAGCCCTAACTTTTGTAGCCCTCCTGATTTAAAGCAATAGGTCCCATAAAAGGGACACATGGGCTGTAAGCTGAGACACAGGAGAATGGTGGGAATGCTGGCTGTAAGTGTATCCTGCCCAGCATATAAAGGATGGATACTGAAGCTGTTGGAGAGGCTGTCAGAGCAGAGTACAGGATGGTATGAGCATGGACACTGGGAACAACTAGGGGAGAGAGGCAGACAGCAAGGCTCAGAGGCCAGAAGAAAGTAAAGGTAAAGGGGGTTACAGCAGGGCAGCCTGCAGGAGAAGGAGCAGAGAGCAGGAACACCAACATATTGGCTCAGTATAAATGAAGTCTTCCTATGCAGCAAGACTTAAAACTGTAGACTGTAGCCAAGAGTTACTGCAGATGGGGAAAGACCACCAGCTGGACAATCCTATGGAGGAAATGCTGTAAATGTCAGTTAATGTAACACCATCTCAAATTTGCTGTCATCCCATTTATCTATCAGTCAGATTAAAGTTTTCAATCCTATAACAAAAATATTGGTGGTGAAGGCATTTGACTTGTATTTGCAAGTGAATACAATTATTTCACTCATCACCAGGGTATTAGTGTAATCTTCCTAGAACTCTGGTAAGCACTGAAACACTACTTTTGTGGTAGAAACCTTCATCTGGAATTTATCCCTTCCTGCTGCCAAGCAAGTCTTGAGGAAAAGCTTGCACATGCGTGCTCTCCACTCCATCAGGGAATAAGGCAGAGCACCAGTAGCACAAGGTTTCCAGCCAGAACACAGGTTTTCCTGGCCAGCAGACTGAGAACTGTGCATCGCTTCTGTACAGGCAGGCAGCTGAGTGGCAGGTCAAAGGACATGTGCAGGTTCTCCTCAGAGTCACAAATTGCCAAGAGAAAACTCCTCTCCAAAAGCAGCCAACAGCATTCAGCAAGGAACAGGTGTCTCACACTCTAGTGGGAACGTGGAAGAGCCAGAGGAGGGGAATAGGGAGCCCCTGGAGAAGGGAAATGAAGAGGATCACAGGGTAGGCTGGGGTATCAGAGGATCAATGAGAAATAACAGAGAAAATTACAGCAATTTTACAGGAAGAAATTACAAGAGGAATTGGATCAAGGAGGACCTTCACTGGCATCAGTGACCTAGAGGTGTGATGGTGAAGGGTGTTTAAGACATGCCAGCATTGGAAGCATAGTGGTGGCAACAGGCTGCATGGAGGGAAAAGAACAGAGGTGGAAAAACAGGGGCAAAGAACTGGTGAAGGAGAGTGGGGAACTGAAGGTGGAAGGAAAGTAGCCGGAGGACATATTGTGATCCGTTTTCATTTGAAACTCAAGCTCCTATTTGGTTAAATCATTACTTAATCAGTAAGATGTAAGCACTGGTCTCAACTAAAAATGAGCAGTGCTGCTGGTCTCAGTGACATTACTCACACTAACTACAGAGAGTGTTTCCAAACTAGTAAAGCTCTATCAAAATAGAAGCTTGTTTATGCCTGCAGCATCATCTGCTTTTGCAAAGCAAGAAATGCCTAATTAATTATGTTTGTCAGCTATTCTTTGGAAAAGGGTAGAGGGGAAATAGTGCTTGCCTTGAATGACCACCTTGTGTTTACGTCAGCAAGATGTTTATGTTTAACCAGACCAATCTTCAGTTGGCAAAATGAGTTTAATGTGCATCTCAGTACTCTGTAGCTGTGTGGGCTAAACAAGGATGTTACCTTAGACTCCAGGTACAAGGCTAGACTCAATCCTCTATGAAGCAATGGGATGGGGAAAGAAGGTCTAGCCTAAAACCAACTTGCAAAATACATCTCTTACAAGTAGGAAGGAGTTCACCAAATATTGCATTCAAAATTAGCTACATAAGAGATATAACACAAACAATCCAGAAAATAAGCATTTAAAATTTAAAGGAAGCCTTGTTCCCAGTGCTGTCTAATAACTTAATACACAAATGCCACTAGAAAATAAAAAATTAAAGATTCATCTGAAATCTTAGTTAAATTTGACCAGAATTTGAATTTGGTGTCAAAACCATCCAAAAGCTGCTGAACATTCTGTAGTGTATATTTGTTTAATCAGTTCAAAACTATTATGATTATTTTAGGTTGCACATTTTCCTCTAACAATTTCAAGTAAAATTTTGTGGCCATTATATTTACTAAAAAGCGATATAAATTAGTTTATTTAACTATCAGAGACAAGCTGAAGTCCCCTGTGAAGCAGGTATATCTAAATTAATGCCTCCCTGTGCAGTGTCACTCCATGATAAACATTTTCATTGAAGCTGGACGAAAAGAACACTGCAGAAACGAAAAGGCAGAGGTAGTATCGCACTCATTACAGAAGTGGCACTCAACAGCTGGAAGCCCATAGAGTTTAGTTAAAAATCTGGTAAAAGAGACATTGCACACATTGCACACAGATAAAAATGTTCGGATGTTTATTAACAGCCCATACAGATTTCTTTGATACTCATTCAGATTGTAAAACCTCATGTGAAACACCCAGCCCTTCGTGCTTCCAATACAGCGTCCTGGCAATGCACCAGGAGTTGGAATTAGTTCTCCAGTGCCCTCTACTGGGAATAAAAACAGTATCCTGAATCACGTTTTGCCCTTGGGCACTTTACTGAAATTGTGTAAAATGTGTCATTTTCTAAAGTAACAATTTGACAAAAACCTAAATAGATTTGCTTTGTCATAAATAAATTCATAATCAAGACATGGCCTTGGAATCGTTTAGGTTTTTCTGAGTGAAAATTGAAAACTTTCTTTTTCTTTTCATTTTTCTTTCTTTCTTCCTCCATTTTTTTCATTTTTCATTGATTGTTTCATGGTTGTGCAAATAATACACAGTGTTTCAACTCTAACAGAGAAGAAGATACTTAACAGATTGAGTCTGCAATCATTCTTCTTCTAATTGTTAAAACAAAAAGAGAATATGTATTGGTTCCACTGGAGACAGAGATGATGATAATAGTAGTAGCAGTAGTAGTACAGAGAAGGACAGGTGTTTACTAACAGGTCATTCAGACTGTCTCCTGACAAGACAAACAATTCACTCTCCACTGTAAAGCAACATAGGAGGGTAGGGTTTTGAAGGCAATTTCAACTTCTTTCCTAGTCTTAAAGCACAACTAATATAGAGGAGATGCACTATGAGTTGTTGATCTTCTGTCTGGATCTTCTAAAAAAATTTATTTTTAAGGCTAAACCATATTACAAAGGTCAACATATATGTTTTATTATTTAGCATACTTAAGGCTTAGATGATCTTGTCAATTTTGTATTGCCTAAATAGAATGAGTTTGGAATGAACACAGAGATGCAGGGAAGCTCTACCTCCAGCATTTGATCTCACCCTCTTGGCAGCCTGGCCTGGCACAGTTTTTGTGTTTTTCATTCAAAATTCTCTTCTTAGTCATGGCTTCAGAATTTAGATGTTAGTGTTCATTTCTTGGCCAGTTTCCTGACTACAGTGCCATTATTCCCAGGTACAAAGCAAAGTGGTGCCATGATGACAATCAAAGCGTGAGTTATTAAAGAAAATTAGTAACTGGACTGGACACACAAAAAAAAAAAACCAACCACTAATGTAAATGCTATTAGGCACCAGTGGAATTAGTATAATTACCTTTGTATTTATTTCATAGAAACTGAGGCTAGCTTCTGCTTTGCTTGTTTGGGAAAATTAATATTATTAATAAAATTCCAGAAACATTTTGAGAAACATTTTTTTTATTGAATAATAGAATTTAACAACTGCATAGAGACGGAAAATTAATTACAGAACAATCCTTGGCTGTCAAAAACATGGAGGCACTGACAGCTCAAGAAGGTGTGACATGCCAGCTTAGATTCAGCAAATCAGATATATTTTCAAGGTCTCAATGGATAAAGCTAGAAAAACCTTTACAAGCCAGCAACTGCCAACAACAAACCCACCCTTCTGGAGCTGACAGTTTTTCTGCCTGTTGGCACTCTGCAAGACAAAGATGTAAAATACTAATGATGAACATTTGCATTTTCTTTGTATTCTGCCAGTTTTCTGTCTTCCCTCAAATGTTCCTGAAACAAGCCCCCAACTACACCCCCCCAAATAAAATACAAAATATACATAGAGAGAGAGAGAGATAAAACTCTGAATAGAATTCAGTGAAATCCTTCCTGTAGTCCCTACAGCTGTCACAGACACCTGCTGTTTTCTGATCCCAGCATGGACTTACCCACCAGGATTTGATCCCAGTAACCTACACTGCTCCCTGAGTGCAGCCCCCAGCATGGAGTGTGAACAGATGGACATGTCCATCCTGCTCTCTTTCTACTTACCTCCATTCAGGGCCATTTGCTGTTAATTTGAATCCCTCAGCTCCTGCCCAAGGCCAGGGGACACCCTAGAGCCTATGGATTCTGTAGCTGCTCTTTGGGGGCACAAGCAGTGCTGAATCCCAAATGGGATAGCTTCTGATAACCCACCCTTGTCCATCACTGAGCAGTTCCTACCAATTTTGCAGTTTCTACTAATTCAATTACCAGATAAAGAAACTCCTAGGCAGAGCATGAGCTCCACCTTCACTGCAAGAGAATTGGTGTAAACAGCTAACTTGGGGAGAGTGACTGCCAACACAAACTACAAGCAGAAGAGCATTGACTTGCAGTCCCCAGTGACAATCACAGGAATGTGGGGTTAAAACACAGCCTGTCCTATTTCTTACAGGTGAGACAACCTGGGTCTTGCAGGGCTTGTTCCATCAAAAAACTCAACAACAAAAAATGGTGCAAAATATTAATCCTCTGTTCTAAATTTTTAAAAAGACAGTGATGGTGTCTCAGATTGGCAAATGATCAGCTTGTAAAGGTGTGACCTGGGAGGCTGTGAGCCTTGGGAAAGGATTGCCATGCTTGTAGGGCACTGGCACAGCAGGACTTGCTGGGGATGGGCTGCCTCCTGCTGAAGCAGTAGGTAAAATACAGTGGTCATCTGCCAGCCCTGCTGAAATGGGATGGAAAAATTGAGACAAGCATTGGCAATGCAGATACCCAACCACAGCACCATCCCTGTAAGTGGTACCATTTTCTTCCCAGGAAGTGCCACACAAGAGACACCAGAAATGTAAGACCAAAGCTCTCTGAGTGGGAAACAGCTCTGCAAGGCAAAACCTCATCTCTGCTCACCACTAAGAGCAAACAAGTTCTGGTCCCCACAAATTTCCTACCTTTCTTTAGAATTTTTTTACATCTATCATTTGTAGAAAACAACGTGACCCACAAGCATCAGCTCCTTTCCTGAGCTGAGGCCGGGCTGAGTTTTTATAAAGATTTCCCACAACACAAAGAGCCACATCCAGAGGAAGAGTTATGTCCACAGCAGAGTATGAAATGTACAGTGGTGAGGGAGAGGCCACTGAAGATAGAGATTGAAGCAGCTCTGGTTACAGTTTTCCCAGCTTAGACCAAACTCTTAAATATTTCAAAGTGATTTTTTAATGTATGAATAAGTACTGCTTTAATAAAAGGAGTAATACTACCGTTACCATAGATTTTTTTCTTTGTTTGTACAGCTCCTCTCATGCAATATTCATAAACCTGTTCCTATTTATTTTCTGATAATTTCACTATCACATTGAAAGAGTGCCTGGCAAGTCATAAAACGCAATTGCTGTTTTCACAGCATATTGTGCACTTGCTAAAGAAACTTTTAGCCTCAAATGAATGCTATTCATTGTTTTGTAACAAATTAAAATATGCTGGGAGCACACTGGGAAAACAAATGTCAGCCTCCAAAGTATTAGTCTTCCATTTAAAGGTCACATCTTATCTTAATGGGATAACTGGAACGTCTATGATTCCATATCCCTAAAACCACTCTTCTTTGCTCCTGCAGATGTTCTCTTCTGGTAGTCCCTTTCCAGTAATATAAACATAGAGACAAATGCACATGGTGCTGCTGGGTAAGGCAAGAGCTTCATTGATTTGAAGAAATCAACTACTTTTTTCTGGTTTTGTCCTTTTAGGAAGAAAATTATACTACAATATAAGGAAGAATACCTTATCAGTGATGGTTTGGACACAATATTGTGTTAGTGTGGTGTGGTGTAGCACAGTGAAGTGTCTTGTACTGAACTGTGGTGGCTACAGTATGGGTATAAAATGTATACTGGTATAATGTAAATCATTCAGATCATCTCCTGAAGGCTTTTTACAACTTTCACTATTTTCAAAATACAGCAGAAACAAATTTAAAATACAGCCGAGCATTTGCAGCATATTAACAAAAATTGTTATAATTTGGTTTTCTTCTGATTGAACACATGGAGTTTCTCTCATCCTGCTCGTTTCTGTCCAATCAATATAGTCAATATGTTTTGAAATATGATCTCCTATTTGTCCATTTACTTATTGTTTGGGGGGGGGGGGGGTTAATTCACAGTTGTAGTAGCATGCCACTTAATCTGGCTTTTCAGCAGAATTGATAATCTTTGGATAAACTATTTCTCATTTGTATACAACATTTAAAACAGGTATAATTGAATCTCAGTCCCATGCAAGTAAATCACCAACAGTTCTATTACTAACTTAATGGCAATAGAACACAGCCCCAGATAATGTCTGCTTACTACAGACTTCATCCATTGCCTCTGTACATGGAATTTCTAAAAGCTTCATGAAGTGGGCCATAGAATAGGTCTGCCACAAAGCCCATATCCAGCCTCAGGAGATTTTACTTCATAGCACTGTCAAAAATACATAAAATCACAGGAGGAATTTATTTGTCTGCACTGGAGTCCTGCAAGCTGCTACAGTGCTGTATTTTTACATGTCAAAGCCATCACTAATTAATGTTATGGTAGATTTTAGCTTCACTTTAGTATTTCATCTATGTCCTCGGGCAAAGATGTGGGTGTTGTCTCTATTGTCCTCTGGCAACTCTAAAAAGAAACACTTTCCAGTGGATAACTACATATTGACAGGAGAAGCCAGGCCAAGGTAAGGGAAGATGTATTGAAGATAGGTGGATCAACAGATGGAACAAGGTCAGATAAATCTTTGTCAAAAACTGGGAGATATCTTTGTAACATTATGGAAATAAAAGAGGTTTGCCATTCTGTGTATGTATGAGGGTGTGTGCACGACACGGGAGTTATGTGCCAATCTTTGATATAAAAATACTTGCTAAAGAAAGAATAACCAGTGCAGTCTGGAAGATAATCAATCCCAAAAAATCCCCCGGGTCATCTTCAGACAACTAAGTTCTAATGCTTACATAGAGATTCAGCTAAGAGCTGAATTGCTCTTCCCTAAATCAATATTTCCTGTACCTGGGTTTTAATTCTCACTTTTAGAATTAATGCAATCTAATTGCCATTTAAATACCTATTCCAAATTCAGCAGAATTCATAGGAAGCCTCTTATCTCCAAGGCACATTCCCAGAAACTGCAGGGTCCCAATGTCTCCCTGACTGTACACATCCTCACACTCAACATCAACCATGATAAATAATACTTTTGGTAGCCCTCCCTCTAGTGCCATACCAAACAGAGGGACTCCAGTTCTGGTACTGGAGCCACCACCACTCACAGAAACTGAAACAACTTCTGAGAGTGGACAGATAACTTTTTAGACCCCCACTTCTCTTCCTGACTTTTCAAACAGAGCTCTAGATTAGTGACTAGCAACACTAGTCCAGTCCAGCGCTGAGTGGGATGAAGAGCAGATCCATTAGTGCATTGCAGAACCATTTCCAAATTTTCAGTTTGTTACTGAGGATGTGAGCCAGAAAAATCAATCTCTGAGCTAACGTACAGATGAGTACAGCTAGCAATTTGTTTCTCTGTAGTGTTTTTGTAATAAGAGAGAGATTTGTAGGAACAAAATACTTTTAAACTCAACAAGAAATTAAACAGATGGAGCAGATTAAACAGATCTTTACCAAGAGGCACCTGGGTAAAAACAATAAATACCTTACCTCTGACCTGGGCATAAGCATGCAAACCACAACACCTAAGAAGATCTTAATACTTTTAAAGCTTGCAGCTTTATATGCAGGTGTTTCTAGGTGAAGACCAGGAGCAAACAATATCACTTGATTTTGTCTTTCAACTCTTCAGCTTGAGAAATTGCTCTTTTTCTTCTTGTAATGGCAGCCTAAGAAACCACTATTGGAAAACAACTTAATCATGAAAGACAACACGGAACAACCCATAAGGTTTGCTCGATCTCAGCAGCTGAGAGTATTGATTAGTGTTCACTCTTTGAACTGGCTGCAATGTGAATGACAATGGGGGAAGGGAGAGAAATGCTGTCGCATCACCTTGAAGAAGCTCCAGTTACTCAATTCATCTACATGGCTGTGTCTGACTAACCAGGGAAAGGCAAGGCAGGACATGGGGAAAAACACTATTCAGAAACAGCATCAGTCATACAGATGGGACTGTAACTCAGCCTCGGGAGATTAGTGAAGAAACATGAATGATAAATGCTTCTTTTTTAGAATTCTTCTAAAGATTCATTTCTTCTTTGCAAGTGATTAATTGCTTTCCTCCTTGACTCTCAGGTTAGCTTAATAAGCATAGGAAAAACTAATTCAGTAATAAAAAGAAATAAAGCTTGAAGCCTCATTTCATAAATTGTATCTGACATTCAAAATATGCTAACTTATCAGGCTTGTATTTGGAGCAGCTTTTGGGACAAAGTGTGTCCTGTGGATCATGAAAACTCTGCAGGCTCTTGGAGCTCATCTCAACAAGATATCTGAGGCTCTAATAAGGGAGTGTGGTGGCTCTCACAGACCTTATGGCCTTTTCTACACCTTACCTACTTCCTTCTCATCTGCTGCTCTATCCCCATCCCTGTCTTTTGACAGGGAAAGAAGTGAATTCATTCTTTGATGTTACTCATCTGGCCACAAGTGTCAGTATCACAGACCACAGATGGATTAAGTATATTTGATCTACCGTCTATGCAAATTAAATCCTGAAGAATTTGAATTTAATTACAACAATAATTCAATATATCTAGAATTTAAACTCCTTTTTAATTAAGCCTAGGCCAGAGCTACAACACAGTTCCCTACAGGCAAATGGAAAGGGAGCTATGCTAATCTATGCATGTTAGAGCCCAGCCTAGCATATCCTCTTCTTTTGCAGAACAGTCATTCAAAAATAACCACATAATCTGACAAAAACCCATGAGTAGGTACAGCCTGTACCAAAGCCCACTTTTGTTGTCCAGATGAGCCTCAGAAAATCCCAGAGGAAAATAAAGTACCTCAGTAGCTGTTGTTTTGAATCCAGTCACACCACAACATCAGCAGTATTTCCAGAGATTCACTTGCTTTGGTGCAAGTTCCCATGGCAAAAAGGAAATTTTAAAGGATAGCTGTTATGATTCATCTGCATGAATATTACTTTCTTGTTAAGAATGAAATACCTACATAGAAGTTACTGTTTATACAAGGGCTGTGAGAACATTTCCAGCTGAGAAAGATCTCTCACAGCCTCCACTTGCCCAAGACATTTCATACCTCAGAAAACTCATATGTAATATGCTGTTATTTGCAATAATGTCAGTATGGCATAGCGGGCAATTGGGCTATTCCACCCACATCCTCTGCACTTCCCTGACCACTTTGGTACCTTGGGGCATTCCTGCATCAACTTCTCCTTGTGACACTACACAGTCAGCATTTCTGCCATCCATGATTAGGTATATGACCACAAAAAATACTCAGTGGCAGGACAGACAAGTGTGGGAGTTTGATAAGGCTGTAATTTCTGATAAATCCAATTACCCAGATGGAACTGTCATAGTTATAACCAAGGTCTGGAATTCTTATATGATTTCCTGCCAGTGGTTTGGGTGGAGGAGAGCTTAAACCTGTTAGCAGTATTTAGAAGGAGAAAAAGTTGCTAATGAAATGAAAAGTTATAAATGTTGTATTTCTTTAAATGAAAACCCAGTTACCTGTAGAAGATACAATTTTGCTTTCTTTCCTTCAAGAGTCAGAGTTTGATTGACAATCAAAAATTTGTTCTGTCAAGATCAAAGTAGAAAATTAGCATTTCGGTTATATGAAAAGTTCCAATTGCAGTGAGCTGTGGTTTAGGGAGACCATTTCTGCTGTGACAACCCAATAGTGATGTTAAACGCAAGACAGGAAAGTCTTGAGGCTGAAAGCACCAGGTCCAAGATCACTCCAGCACCCACAAGTGGTCCTCTCAGAGACAATGGGAAGGTTAAAAAATATTAGTTCGTCTTTCAGACAGCAAAACACAGTTCTTAGCATGTCCAGGCAAGCACCCATCTTCTGCAGAGGGACTGGGGTGCACACAGACTTGGGCACCTCCCATTTTCCCCTCTGTACTACAGCCCAGTCCAGTCATTTTGAACAGTTTAAGGTCTGGTAACTCCAGTTTTGGACCTGGTAAAATTAATCTGAACTGGGACTTCTTACCAATGCTCTTTCAAACTAGAGCTTTGCATTAAGTAATAAATATTGTGGTTTAGGTCCATTTCTTTGGGAGCACAGCCCTACCAAGCCTATAAAAATATAATGATTATAATGCTACTACAGTAATATCTTCCTGTTCTGCCATTGCACAGATGCTTCTGCCAATGGCCAAAAGTCAGGAAAATTTTCCTTACTGGTAGTCAGAGATGCAAAAATAACACACAGAAAATATAGTTTCAGATCTCTTAAACTATCCAAAGTGTACAACTGTACATATTTCTTCTGAGATTCCAACTGGATGCCTTTTTCTCAGATAAATATGCAGATGCCCTCATCCCTTTTTAGTAACTTTCTGAGAATATCCAGAGCAAGAAAAACCTTTCTTTTAATTAATCTTTTGAGATGAAATTCTAGATAAACACTAATCAAGAAGAGGAACAGGAGAATACACTTTGTCAGTCAGGGGTCTCCAAAGGAATGATCATGACTGGTTGTGCCAACTCAGCTCCATATTTGGGAAGTAACATCAAATTCATCAGGCAGCCAACTATAACTTTAAGGTCTATGCCCACCAAAGTCCATCAGAGAGACTCCCAGGACAAGAAAACACATGCACCAATGGGAAGGGAAATAGGCTAATTTTTCTGGGGAAATAATTATCATACATACATTATTGGTTTCTTTTGTGAAAACCAATGAATATGTATGTAAAATACAGTGTGTGTATATTTATAGGAACTTTTCTATATCCACATGCATTATATCTTGGTGGAAATATCCCCTCATGTATCCAGCATTGTAATAAAGAATGCCTGATTTCTAATATGAAAATGATAATGTTAGAGAGTTTACTCTCTTGCCAATTTTTGTAAGATTATGAGCATAGAATATCAAACACCAAAATTCCCTGTGAAGCTGCTTACTCTTAAAAAAAAAGTAGAGGGCTGAAATTTACTTATTTGGGAAGAAGAATTGCATGTTGTTGTGGTTTTTAGTAAATATCTGAAATTATTACCTTCCACAGGCCCTATAAATATTTTTCTTCATGGATTTGTGGTAGGAATTTAAAATGCATCCTGCATTGCAGGAGCCAGAAAAATTACTATGAAGCCATAGACAAGAGTAACGCTTCAGCAGCAAAGCCAGTGTCCACAATGACTTTGAGAATCCATAGGATTTGATATTCTTTCCATTAGGTCATACTTGAATCACATTAATGCTACCGATTAAAGCCAAGGAAAATATAGTTTTTTATAGCTTGTTAATACATTGTGGTGGTAAGTTGCATTTTAATAGATGTGCTCTCAGACATCTGAGTTGCAGACCACGTCCTGAGAACAATGCCAGGCTCCTCTCACCACAGACTCAGGATGAACAGGACTGAACTTTTAATGTTGAGCTATTTAAAGGTAAAAATACTTAGCAGGGAATATAGTTGGATGAACTTGTGATTTCTCAAAACTGACCTGCCACTTATCACAATGAAATTAATTGGGACACAGCAACAGAGCAGCAGAGGAGGGCCAGGCTGGAGGAGAGGGCTCAGTGCATTTTGGTGGGTACACTAGTCAAGGGCAGGGATTACTCTCCTCTCATCAACTGGAAAATCTCATCTGGAGTACAGACTCCTTTTTCCTAGTAGGAACTTTTGCCTCCTTAGCCCTCATTTCTTCTTCAAGAGCAAGTCTGGTTCTCCAAGGCACCAGCCCAGGCAAAGTCAGAGGCAGGATCCTGGCTCCCCTTCACCATCACAATTTTAGCAGAGCTTACAGACTTACCACAGACGGCTGCCTCTCTGCCTACACTTAAATTGGTCCCACTATTTTTGTTTACCGTGTATATTGGGACTAGCAAATATCAGAGTGGTAATGGGTGGCCAGGGAATAAGAGAGAAAATAACAATACCTTATTGTTAGCATGAATCACAGGTAAAAATAGTTCAGCATGTTGTTATCTGCATTTATAAAAAGAAAATCCAGCCCCAAAGGTATGCATCTGTGTGTGAATATAAGCCAAGTTTGGCATCTAGTCAGTTTTCTAATTAGTAATTAATTTCTCTGAAGTAATCACAGTGAACTAAAAAGGATGTAAGACAGTAGGGGACTGGTAAAGATTTCCTGAAGTTCTGGATTCCCCATCCCTAGAAATGTCCAAGATTGGGTTGAATGGGGCTCTGAGCAACCTGATGTGGTAGAAGGTGTCCTTGGCAGGGAGGTTGGAACAAGATTATCTTTAAGGTTCCTTCCAACCCAAAGCATTCTGTGATTCTGTGACCTTGAGTCAGCCTGACAAAGGAACGTCCACCAGAAAGCTTCAGACGCAGAAGCAAGCAATGTAAACAGGCCTCCATGCTGATGGTGCCCAAGTAACAGCTGGCAGATCTTATTCCCTTTTGGTGAAAGAAAAGTCACAAACATGAAACAGCCAGTGCATGAAAAGTTGCATAAAAAGCTAAATTCGTCAGCCAGCCTGTATCCAAAATCCCAGGACACAAAATGGCACTGTTAGTACATAAAAACTGCAGAGCAAAACCATAAGCTCTGTCCACCTCTTGCTGAAACAAGCTCTGTGTAAGTCCAGCCAAGCCCAAGAGTTTTCTGGCACTTTCAAATAGGTCAGATCTCCTGGCTGCTGCTTTGGGATCAGATTTAGGGGCATCTGAACTCTGAATACCAGCTGGGCTGACACTGCTAGCCAGCCATTTGTTGTTGAAAGAGCAGTGCCAAGTCACTTGGTTGTATGGTTTGGATCGCAATCACTCAAGTACTCTGTTTTGCTGTTGTTTACCCTGGTTTTCAGACCAAAAGCCTTTCACATATGTCATATTCAGTCACCTCCTATTCTCTTATGCCACGAGACTTGCCAGTAAACTCTTTTTGTTAAATAAAGCTGAGTGACATTTCTGAAAACCTTCTTAATGGACCAGACTCATCATTATAACCTCAGCAGCTGCATGTACAAAGCTCTGAGGGATTTGGGAGCAGTGATCAGCCACTCATTCTCTTCTGCAGAAATCTCTGCAGCCTTACCGTTCCCAGAATGTCAATATCCCTTCTGCTACTGCATTAAGCAACACAGTGTTTGGTGTTTGCTCTCTCTCACTTCAGACAAAGGGCAAAATTGTGTGCCTCATGCAATAATTAGCTGTGCTTGTAGGGCACATAATGGACTTTAGATGAGGATGGAAGAAGGTAGCAAAGGACAGGTTACCTCCACAGACACTATAATGTTAAAGGAACTGTGCTTACAACCACCTTCTGTCTTTAATGTTCACACAATCTTTCAGATCAGCTTAAATCCAAGCTCCAAAGAAGCATTTTAAAGACGAGACCAAAGATTTTAACCAAGATTCAATACATAGAAGAAGTCACTGTAAAGATAAAAGATATTGAATCTCCCCACTATGCTTGTGTTAAGCCAGCATGTTAGTTAAATCACTTGAGTCTGCAGGAATGGGGGGGGGGGGGGGGGGGGGGGGCAGCTTATTTTGGTCAATAGGAATGTTCTTCTGCTGTCAAGTCATGGTTCAAATTTAGTTCCTCAAATGGGACAGATGCCAGTATAATTTTGACTGAGATTAGACAATAAGGATATATCTGAGACACTATCTAGCCTTACTGTAACTCTTCCAGTTCCACCCTAGTAAATAAATAATGCTTGTTTTTCTTACTGTGATAACTCTATGCTATAGCCATTTATGCTCCTCTGGGACCTGAATCTGCAGCCAGAAGATGCACATCATCATGAGGCTCTTGAGACTGTTGCCACCAAACTGAGAGCTATCCCAGAGCCCTGATTGCTGAAATACCTCTGAGTTTCAGCATTGCATTTAATGGGAAAAGTTTTAGATATTGTAACACAGAAAACCTGTACCAGAACCAATACAAGTGGGTCATTGGTAAACCTCAATAAGGAAAACACAAGTCAATAAACAGTTGTTACAAGAAGGACAAACCACAGCTCAGCCATTAAGAAAAAAAATAGATAAAATTATGAGATTCTTTTGGTTTATATATCTTTTAATTAATCAGTCATTATATGAAAGCCCAAGAAGTAAATAGCATGCTGGCTAAATTACTTCATCATTGATTTTTTAATAGGCTCTGGTCATGGCCTTCATCCTTGAATCATCTATTGAAATAACTTATGTGCCAAGTATGAGGACTTATCAGTCCAAACTCAGAATTATTCCTGACTTACCATTTAATTTTTTTTTCTGGTTTTGAGACGCTTGATTTTACTCTGTGCTTCAGTTTGGACAGATGATACTGAGTTTGCCCAGAGTGCACTGAAAGGAGTGAAAGATGTCATCGCACAGATGTATCTCTTTATTACCATCCTTCTGAAATATATCAAAACATTAAGCACATGATTGAATAGAATACCACTGGGAAATGAACTATATAGCCCTGCTGACTTATGTTTGATTGCACTTAATACTTCAGGGCTGACTCTGCCGGAGACAACTGTCTGCACAAAGCTGTGTTGGCTTCTGCCTGTACAGAACCGAGCCAGCCTCAGGTCAGGGCTGAAAAGCAGAAAGATCTCTTCCCTCAATGTCTCTCTCCAAGGCATTTGGTCTTCCATTGTCCATCAAAACCAACTGATGGCAATTTGGAGGCACCTTCTGGGGCCAAATGCTTACTTCATCCTAGCTGAGGAGAAAAGTAATTGAATGAGCAGAGTACCAGGGTGGAGGGAAGAAAGAGGGTATTGATGTCAAAGGGTTAAGAGTGACTCTGATTTCTTGTGAAAAGAGCTCCCAGCAAGCTCCCAGACAATTTGGAAGTTTTAAAGGGAAGCTGAGCTGAAGTTATGGGTGATTCTTCCCAGGAAGTTTTGATGTCCATGTGTCTTAGGTGTGGAAAAAAATTGTGGGATGATCAGACCTTAATGTCAGGGGAAAAACTGCAAGACCTCATTCCACAAGCTTCAAAGGATGGAAGAATCAACCAGAAAATTTTCTGTTAATTCTTTCTGATTCTCAGGTCTTTTATCTTCCCTTCTTTGACAGGATGAGAGGCTGTGGATGCTGCACAATTTGTGATCTCCAACCTTATGATTCAAACAGAAGCCTGTGAGAAAGAGTTTGCTCGTCCCATACAGACAGAGCTGTCACCAGCTACCAGCTGACTCAGTAGGTGAGTCTGCTTTGTTTCCAGCTTAGTCAGCTTCTGATTTTACCTAATGTTTGCAGTTAGAAGAAATAACACCAAAGAAGGTTTTCTTGCCACTATTTACTAAGTGCACAACTCACCTGCTGGTCTGGAATATTCACCACATTTTACTAAAGCTATGAAAAAGCTCCTGTTTTGTTAGGAATATACAGGTCACAGCTGAGGTTCACAGACAGCATTACTCATTTCAGGACATTGGATAACAAGGCAGGCAGCTGCCATCTAAAAGAACCTGAAAGTACCTCTGAAATCAATGTACCAAATAATACTTCTGCACATATACTGCAGCTACGTACATGCAAAAGTATTCAGCTAGGTTTCCAGCCAGGATCTTGTGCTCCATCTTTTGGACAGTAAACCTTCCTTTCCATCTATTAGCACCTCTTTATTCCAACAGGAAAAAAAAATCTGAGTCAGGTTGTTTTGAATGATTCACTATGAATAAATCTGACACATTTAGCCATTAACCTCTTTGCAAACAATCCTGTCTTGTCAGTTATTCTTGAGAACAAGAGGAGAAATTTAATACATAAATAAATGCCTGTTTCAGGTAATCCATAAATAGGTAGTTAATCTCTGTGTGACACATGACTGGCTACATTTCACATAGTACTTTTGCTGCTCCCCAGGCAAATATTTTTAGAGATTCAAGCACAACAACAGTGGACAGATAAAATCCATCTAAAATAAGCCAGCAATCTTCTTCCTCTGTAGCTATGACTATTTTTACACGAATATAGGTATTCAGATGAAGAAAAGACATTGCTTGGCAAGTGCCCTTTCACAGGGTAAGTAAAGAAACCCTTTGTATGAGCAACCACTTGAAATTTTAAGGGATGTTCACAGTATTTTTTTCCCCTATTCTTCGAGTGTGGGCCATTTTTCCTTGCTATCATATTTGCTGGTGCATTTTCATCTCTGCTTTTGTTTAATAATGTAGAAAGGGTGTCAGGTGTATTTTCAGTCTGGCCTATTACACATTAATAGGCTGCAAATGCTGTCAAATGACGAGGGAGCAAGTATGCGCAGTGTCTGAGGACAATGCTGCACTCCCCAAATTCCTACACTCTTATCCTGATGAAGGAAATTAATCCCTATAGAAACGTATACTTAGGATGCCCAAATCCTTACACTGGGCCCTTCTTTGCTAAGACCTCTCAGCGCATCCAGGTTTCAAAACGCTGCAGAAAACACACCATGACCTCAAGAATGCAGGAGATTACTTAGCTTTTCCAGAGCAATATTTTCCAGGCTCAAATGCAACCTCCTAAAAATTTGGATGTTTAATTTAGGGTGCTATAAAAAACATGTTGAACTGAATACTATCAGCCACTTACCAGTCTGAGTAGTGTCAAATGACCTTTATTATGTTCTACTGCCCTCTATGTTCAAGCACCATGTTCTTTTATAGCTTTTCTATTACTCTATAAAGTAAGGGAAGATAACATGTTTGCAGAACTTCATCCAGAACACAAGAGTCAGGTGCCTCTAATATAGTCCTGTATTTTTTTAAAAAACTGATTTTAGAAAGTATGAGCAATTCTTCACTAAGTGATTTGACATTTTCAATTTCACTCAGATGCACATGAACTTGGATGAGCATTATGATTTAAGAATATTTTCCCACATTATAGCAGCACTTTCATATAGGATTAAATGCAGACTAAAATACCAATAGTTACACTGTAGCTAAAAGGTAAGCTGCATTAACACCTGGTATACCATTACTGCTGCCTGTTATTGGACAGCTAGTTAACCACTGTTCTGTTTGACAACTACAGAGTTTAATTATGTGTTACTACTAAATGTTTCTTTGCAAAGTGCCACTACAAAAAAAAAACCACATTTTTTATTTTAGAAATACTAGAACACCTAAAAAAAAAAAAAACCAAACAAAAAAAAACCTTGATGAGCTGAATACTGTATTACAATCAAAAGCAAATCTGCACACTAACTGAATGAATATACAGGGATTGAACTTGGAGAGGAGACAAATTGTCTTCATAATCATTCTCCAAGTGGATGTGGTGGGACAAAGAAGAGAGGAAATGAAGAAGAAAGCAGCATGCTCTGCAGTGCTGAACTCAGGGCTGGAGGCAGAAAAGACAAGTTCTAATTCAAACCTTTTCACTAAATCCTCATGTACCTTTGGAGAAAGTGTAACCTCACTGCTGCAACTTCACCAGTTCTGGAGTGGAAATAATAGCTTCTTTTTAAGGAGGGTTTTAGGAGGAAGACCTGGCTAATCCTGTGCCTGTGCTAACATCCACTTTCCAATTTCAGTCCCAAAAGGCAGTTTGGGAATCATTTGAGGCAGGACTGCCTGCAGGCTCTACCCTAGCTTTGAGAACCAGCTTATTTGCATGAGCTTTTGCCCAGGGCCAAGCTTGGTCTGCATCCCTTCCCCAGGAGGGAAGCAGAGGCCAGCTGTGCCTCAAGGTACTGTGCTGTCCTTCCTCTTAGCCTGAGCACAGCACCCTGGAGACAGAGCTCCTCTGCATTCAGCATTTGGTAATGGGGAACACAGACATGAGGAGACCTTTCAGGTGCAAAGCAAACCCACTGGCAAAGGTCAGAAAATGAGGTCTGAATACGGTTATTGTGAGCTTCCCTGATCTCTTACTCCAGACCCCTTGCTTCAGGACTATTTGCAGTTTTTTCTACACCATCTGGTACTAACTGCTCCACCGGCTTCCAGAATCTCAGGCTCTCACTGATGCTGAGCCTAGATGGTGACTGTGACAGAATGTTGGACAAAGTACCCTGGTCTGATCCAGAAAGAGAATTTTCATTACCCATACTAGAATTAAATGATAGCAATATCTAAATTCTAAAGTGAAAACACTGAACTACCATCTTGCTTATAGACACATTTAAACTACAGCCCAAGAACTACACTACCTTGAACAAAGATTGCCAGAGCCCCATGTTTATTTGGTTGGAAAGCCCTCTCCAAGAATTCAAGACAATAAACTTTGGGTCTTCAAAATCAAATTATTATGTGACAGCACCCCCTCTTATTGTATATCCTAATTGAATTTAACATCACACTACATCTCTATAGAGAAAGACAATGATAAATTTTATTTTGCTGCAGAATCCTCAGAAATATCTTTGCTAGATCACAACTAGATTACTCTCTTGACAGCAATGATAAATGGTTGTCATTTCCATGTGTTAAAGAACTTTTAAAGTAATAAACTAGCGATCCTAGTGCTCCAGTAAATAAGTGCTCATTTTGTTAGTCCTCTGTCAAAGCCAACAAAATGGCCACACTGTGATTGCCTTTACCTGAGGCAAAGCCAAGTGGGAAATACATCTGTGTTGGTTGTCACTTTAGATTCCTTGACAGGACACATCTCTCCTAGGAAATTTAAAGTGTTATATGTTTTCTGGATGCTTGAACACTGAGGACAACTTGTATGGAATGGCTTGTCAACATGCTTCAAAATTCTCTTTCCCTTATAAATAAGGTAGCATCATTTAAACTGCTTTGGGAATGGCTTAGGCTAATTCCCAAGTGATGCCTGGAGATGGTTCAGGACACTGATACTAGTCCCAGGCCAAACACATTCAAAGGACTATTCCAATGATTTAAGAGCATGGACAATCACAAATTGCTTGAAGATGGCTTAATTCAACTTCCTCTTTGAAACCATCACCCTCACTTGAACAAGTCTGTCCTTCCTTTGTTGAGCCACACCTTGAAAAGATCCAAGGTTGAGATCTGACAACCCCTGTGAGCTGCTTCTCAATGCTTCCAGTGAAGACATTTTTCTCACAGTTTTTACCTGAACCTCTGAGCCCCAATCTACAGCTATTAATGCACACTGCACTGGCTGGAACTACTGTGAACCATTTTTTGGCAACTGAACACAGTTACACTTACCAATCTATTTACTGTTCATCTCAAACAGAAGCTCTGGGCCTGGGCTCCAGAAGATGGATGAAGAAGAGATGGCAGAAATAAACTGGGTGTGGTTTTGTGGCAGTTTGGCATGGTGTGAGGAGAACACAAACCCCATCAGGAACAATATCAATGTCACAGGAAGATGCAAGTCGGGATGTGCAGGATGGCCAAGTTTAGGGCATAGAAGTGCTCACAGCTCTTCCATCAGCCACAGGCTTTGGCATTAACCCTCTTAGCCCAGGGATTTTTTCATGCATGTGAGCTATTGCAGTAAATTGATGGGGTGAAGAGAAGAGAGGTCAGACACAGCAGGCAGCTGTGGGTACCCAGCTCTGCACCATGTGCCAGCACTGCTGAGAGCAAGGAATAAATCACAGTGCTGTCTGGCATGGAGCCTGCTGCTGTAGGAGTTGTGCTGAGCAGTGAGTACTAAGAGCTTTGAGACACAGGCTTAGCTCCTGGTCTTCATATTTAGGCTTGAAGCCATTGCAAACTCTGCATCATTATGCTTTGACAATGCATAATTGCCCCATATGTCTCCCACGTGCATGTATCCCTCCCCTCCACACTGGCCAGGGAGTCCTCACAGATGTGGTGGCACTGGGGATGCCACTACATCTGGTCTCTAGAGCTAGGTCAAGCCAACCCAACACACCTCAAACTGCTCCCATCCTCCCTGAGCCTGTTCAGGAACCAGACATCATCTCCAAGAAGATGTAGGCACCTTAGAACAGAGAAAGAGAAGCCAGGAGTCTGGGAGGTAGGGGGAACATGAATCTCATAGAAAATAAGGGGTCAGCAAGTCAGTGGTTTTAAGAACACTGGTGTTGCTGATCTATTCTCTGGAATGTTTACACTACAAAATACCAGTTGCTATTGCTGGGCCTTAGGTAAACATGTCAAATTCTCCCACATGCATATGTACACACCCACTTACTGTATGAATGCCCTTTAATTTTGTGTAAATATTTCTAAAATTATATAAGGCTGGATAATTTAAAAAAGAAAAAAAAAAGCAATGTTTAACCTCCTATCATTCTAAATTCCTAAAATAAATTCCTTATATGTGCACTTTGGCATCAGTTCTCTTGCTGAAAGTTACTCCTACACATCAGTCAGTTGGGCACCAGAAATAATGCCACATGATCTGCAGAATTAAACAAAAAAGTACATTTCCTTTTGACAATACTTTCAAAGCACTCATCTAATATTTCAGGCCCAGTGGACACACAAAAGTAATCTTTGACAAATACAGAGGAAAGGTTCACAGGACTTTTTCCCAGCCCTTTGGGAACATAAGGAAGAGACAGCCATTAGCCTGAAATCATTTATCCCATTCTGCCTGGCCATATCAATGAGCTGTATGATTTTAATACACTGTTAGTATGAGTGATATGAGCCTCAAATCTTGGAATAATCATATTCACCCACAGAAAACTGAGCTCAGATGAAAAATACTCACAGCCATGCCTTCATCTAAAGCTATTAGTTTGGTTTCCTATCCTCTTATTTCTGGCAAATCTGTCCATCAAATTTCAGCTGCTGCATAGTTCTGTCTCCACCAGGAGATGAGCAGCACAACATGGGAGCTGTCATTTGTCTTTCATTTCTAGGCTGTTTTACAGATGTGTGATTACAGGAGAACAAGTGGGTGAACTCCTGTTTCATTTCCCTGGAGGATGCAGATCATCTTTACATAAGCTGTCACAGCTCCTAGGAGCTCCTCCTGCTGCTGGCTTTCACCCACTGCTGTAAATGGACCTCCCTTGTCCCCAGAATGGGATATCCTGCCCAGGGATATCCTGTGCAAGCATATGTCCCCTGCAACCCCAAAGCACAGGAGGAAGAATTCTCATTTTGTTTTCCAGATTCAGATTTTAGGTATCTTGCACAGGGCTTCCAGCATTGTACAAACTTGGTGAGATTATGATATTCTGTGTGTAGACTGTGAGCTTTTATTAGGCCTATTTTAAAAACACTTCTGAGCAATACAAATCTGAGCCAAGGGAAGACAAAAGCCAAACAAACAGAAAAACTCTTTCTCCCTTCTTAAACTCTCATGGGGAGGAGCAGCTTCAGGTGTTCATAAAATTGTCCCACCACAAAGACAGAGAAAACCAAGCTTTGAAGAGTGGTCCAGCTGGGATCCAGATACAGCTTGCCTGGCTTCTGGCCCTGCTCCTCACCTTTCTTCTTCCAGTTGTGTGGTGCAAGCCAATGAGCAACTTAAATCAGGATAGATGCAGATAACAGACTGTGTCTCCCCTCAACACACTCATACACAGCTGTCACTGACTAACAAACTAACCTATCCCACAGCAAGGAGCAGCACAGTGACCCTACTTTTGGGACAGCTCTGTCATGAGAGTTTGGGAGGCTAAGAGAATCACCATCAAAAGCATTGGTGAACAACAGATTTTAATATATATCTGTGAAAGTGCAACATAAGAGAGTTCAATGGCAAGGTTCACTCTATTATTTACCACATAGATGAAGCACACAAAGGGAAATCAATACAAAATTATTTACACAGAGACCAGGAAGGGTGCAAATGATATGGATGAAAAAGATAAGGGTACAAAAGGGTTTAGCAAGGACTTAATCATTGACGACTTTGACATTCATAAAGTGATTCAATAGGATTTACTATAATTAAAACTGTGACTTAATTATAGATTCAAGATAACATTCATGTCATAATCAATTCACCCACATGCACACAGACAGAAGTGTATACATCTATATCTATGCATGCAAAGGTACCTGCTGCTGTACCTGTCCTGAGCCCAGTCAGCAGGTCTCTGGAGCCCTTTGTGTCTCTCAACCTGGGTGTAAGCCACTGCCCACTACTGACATCTGCCCAGTTTGAACTAAATAAGCACAATTACACCTGTGCAAAACAGTATGAAATCATTTCCACAGGAGTTATTTGAATTTGGGTCTGAAAGGCAACAGGACCAACCTGCCAAACGTAAAAATTTATTAAGAATTACTCTTTCATTTTTATGCACACATATAAATATGTATATTGTTAGTGTAGCATTGCAGAGGAAGTCTCAAGTAGAATGTCATCATTTTTTTAATTAATTCCTGGTGAAATTCCTTTCTGAGGAATACGAAGAAAACTGGGACTCTGAGAAAACAAGGAAAATGAACTCTCCATACTCCTTCACCAATCAATTACAGGATAATACTGTCCATTCCCTTTAGTATATATCCATGGACCTGTAACTGCATCCCTTCTTGTCTAGTCTCTTTTTGAAGCTGCTGACACCTTCCGCCTCCATTATTTTCCAAGGCTATGAGTTCCAGGTTACAACCACTACATAAAGACATAATTTCTCTTACATCCTTTAAAATAGTTTCTCACCAGTTTCAATGACTTCCCCAAATTTTTGTATTTAAGGAAAAGAACAGTTCTGCAGTCACCTTAACCATGCCTCCATGATTTTGTAAGCCTAAGCCATACACTCCAAAGTTTTCCCAAATTGAAGTCCCAAGGTAGTCTGCAGCTCTTTCATCCCTCTTACTCATTTTAGAAATCTTCCCTGTACTGCCCTGAATCAAACAGCTATCTGAAACTTGTAAATGAAGACTGTCTTCTTGTCCTGTGTTTTCACCATGTTTCTGGTCCTTTAGGCTAATATGTTTGACTTGGCAAATTAGATTAACTAAGGGACATGGTTCAGCAGACAGGTGGTAGCTCAGCAGGCTTCCATAAAGAGCCAGTCCCTCTGGCTCCAAATCTGCCCAGGTTTCGAAAGCTAGTCAGTGACAGTGAAGAGAATCAGCCTCTTGCTATGCTTTACACACTGTCCATTTCTCCCAGAAGCAATGACCTTCTGTATTTTTGGCTTTAAAATGTTCATCCTCTTCTGAGCTATATCTAAGATCAACTGAATAAGTATTCATAGCTGGTGCCTTCAGCATATTTGTTGGCAGAAAAAAAATTCAAGAAGAAACTTTAAAGTGTGTCAAAAAGGATTGAGGGGTTTGCATATACGCATAGATGCATGCATATGCAAAATGAAGAGGATGCAAAACTTTGAAAATTGGGATTTTAAAGATGCGGTTTATCTTGTCAGCAGAGATTTGTGTTTGCAGGTCTTAAAGGACATACTCTGGTGAAAGTCACTGTGGTAATAGAAAGCCTAGGAGTAACAAAGGATGAGGCTTGAAAGAAAAAAATTATTTTCAAGCTAAGGAAACAGTTAAGCTAACATTTTCTGGACAAATCTTTGAAGGTGTTGAGATTTTTTCCTTAAGATTTCACCATAATTGGAGAACTAGGCCCTAAGACCCATAATATATATTCCTATTTCTATCTAATATTTTGAGAAATAAGGTAGCCATGTTGGCATTTCACTAGAGAGGGCTTCTGGAGTGCTACATTAATTATTAACTACACATAGGCATTGATCATTCCTCCCCATCCCAATCAATATTGAATTTAGGTTTAAAAAAATTGCCAGTTTGTGACTTGTGTATCATAAGCAAATGCACAGACACCTACTTCAGGATTCATGCTTTGCACTCTGTGGCAGAAGGCCAGGTATAAGTAAATTAATCAGGTTATTAACTTGGCCTGCACTACAAATTACAACTCTGCACGTGGAGAGCAGAACACCTGAAACTTGCCCTTCTGATCTGCACAACAGCTAGAGAACTGGCACAGGAACGCGGAGGCACGGGCACATTTTCCAAGAGCTTTGAAAGTCAGCCAGCACAGCAGCACAGAGCACATGCCTGAATCCAGTCAAGTCAAAATATTTTATCAGAAACCCATCAGTGAAGGCTATTTGACATTGCTCCCTCAGACAAGAACTGTGTCCTATCACTGATCTCTCCAATCCCTAAGAAAAAGCATAACTGACCATGAATATTATCATATCAATAATGGAAGTATCACCTGGTGTGTCAGATGCTTTTGATGAAAGCAAAGTTAAAGGGAGACATATGGGGCAATTATGCATTGTCAAAGCATAATGAATATATTTGAAAAGCAGAGCTGAAAATTAGCTGCTTGAAACAAACCTGCCAAAAGAGTCAAAGGCTTCACACTAATTATCATGGCATTCAGCACATTACATGGCACATTTGGCATCCCAACAGCAAGGCCACTACATGGACTCACCCAGCCTATTGCCCTGGTCCTGGTAGTAACTCCTGATTAAAAGCCAGAAGAGGTTAGAGTCTGGTGCTGCAAGTGACTGCTCTACCATCAGGAGAGAAAATACAACAACTGAAAATTAGAGCAAAATGGTCATGATAAAACACCACCCATTCATCAGGTGGAGAAAATATAAAATGGAGATCAGGGAAGTGCAGAGCATTTCATCTTGGCTCTTTGTCACTGGTCACCACTCAAAGGGACATAACTGTAGGGTCTTCTGCATCCCCTCTCCTTCTTCCTTGCTGCAGGGTGAGTGCTTGAGAAGTCACTGCACAGCAGGTGCTCAGGGCACAACTCACCACTTCCTTTGCCAGTGGACATGAAAGTTTAGTCCACACTGTGGAAATGTTTATTTGCAAAGAGGGGCAAGAGCTAAAATTGGAGTCTATCAGCAGCTCATGGAGTCCAAAGACATTGAAGTAAGTGGAAAGAAAAGCTGTGACACATAACAGAACTTAACTACAGAATGTTTCTCCTTATTTTTGCTTTTCTTTCTCTGTGCAAGTTCAGAAGTACTACACACTCTGTGCTAGTTGAAATCACAGAACCTTGAAACTCTGATTTACTGTGGGGCCAAAACATAAGTTCAGTAGTTTTAAATGACAACTTTTAATTCGTTTGAAACTGAAGTAGGTGAGACTCCAGCTTTAAATAGGCTGTCATATACAAGAAAATATATGTGATTTACTGTTTATTGTTTTTATGATATAGTGCAAGAGTTGCACATAGCATTTTGATGTATTAAATGAATAGTTTCTGCCTTATAATTTTATGCTCTAAAATGAAATATGTGTAAATATAAATAAACATATGTAAGCATATACTTCTAAATGCATAGACTCCATGGCTGACAGCATAAAAGTAGTAACCTGATTTCAAACCTGTTTAAAACAGCTGTCAGCTTTGGCTGGTTTAAAAAAAAATCAGGAAGGATGATGAAAAAATGAGAAGCAAATTGAAATCTGCATGGGGAGAAGCAAATATATCAACTGAAAAACATAGGTTTTGACTTTTTAAATGAGTTGTTAAATAAAACCACAGTCAGTTAACAAGCCATTCTTCAGTTGCACAACAGAGAGCTCAGCATGGTCACAGCTCACCTTGGCCCTCACGCTCTGGCTCAGTCTGTGTCCCAAGACATTGCTCCTGCAAACATATGTGTGTTCTACCAGCTACCTTCACTAAATGAATGCAAACAGACAAAAACACTGAAAAGGCCAAGGGAATCATAAGAAATTGTTAGCTTACCGTCTATATTTCCATCCAAAGCACAATACAGGAAATTTGCGTATTCCCTCTCAGACGATTGCCTACAATGGGAGAAAGACACTCTGCCTTTTCTGATTCTGTTTCCATTATATTGCAGAAGTTCTGTTACATTACAACACAAGGGCTCCATATTGCTAGAGTTTTGTACCTCCTCAATGTTTCTTGTAGGCAGCTCCTCTAGGCACTGACTCACCCTTGTCCTTGTAGTAACCGACTGACTCCAGCTCCCACCAATCCACTCTTTTATAACACTCTTCTGATTGGCTACAGCTGTGGCCTGTTAACATCAGGCCTGCTCCTAATCGTTAGTAATTAGTTCAGCTGCAACTCTTTAGGGGATAAAATAACATTCTATACCATCTTCATTTACCCATACTGTATCCCCCTATATGATTCAGCATCAATTTCCATGTGATTCAGGTCTGGTGGGTTACCTCCTAGCCAGACTCCTATTAGAAAGAAGAAGAAAGAAGAAACTGTGAGGAACACCCCAGTCCTGGCTCCTCTTATATGGCCCTTTGCAGCAGAAGTGTGTGGTGGGCTGTTTGCTCCATTAGCAGGCCTTGCAAACTTCCTTCATAGCTGCTCCTCCAGCACCATGAAATGGGCAAAACTACAATCAGTACTTCATCTGGGATGGGAACAACTTCAGTAACTCATGTACTTCTTCCAACACTACTTACCTTGGCCAGTCCTTCAGGGGACACCTCAGGATTACAAGAAGTTGCTCCAGCTTACAATATCCCGTGATGTGACTACTACTCCATCCTGGCATGTTCCCAAGGAATTAGCTTCCTGAGCCCATTCCAAAGGCAGGCAAGAGTTGGACTTCTCTTGGAAGCCTTCCCAGAGTTTTCAGGCCAGGTGTAGTACCCTGTGCTGTTCACAACCTGATAAATGAGATGAGAGATCAAACTAAAGCAGATTACCCTTGATCAACTTCCATTCTTTTCAACATCTCCAAGCTATGCAGCAGCTGCACAGAAGTTTTCAGAAGGCTATTTAGGATGTAAAATCTAATGATGATTAACCATTCTGAGCACTTCAGCTCCCTATCTTTAGCTTACTTTCTCACCTCAGAGAGGTACATGCAAATAAACAAAGAAATAAACTGATATCCAGTTGGAATGTCTCTTTTAAAAATATGAACTCACAAGAAAAGTACCTGCCATAAATAGTTTAGTACCAACAAAGGAAAAGAGAGAATAAAAATCAAAAACTCTTATCATGATTCCTCTCATCCTTCTCTACAAATATAAACATCAAGAAACTTCAATCAAAGTTGTTTCCAGACCTATTGGAGACTAGTATCTAAGATTTCCTAGGAAGGTATTATTTGGAGAGAAATGTAATTTCAAGGAAGATTTAGGTTCCTCAAAAGAAGACTTCATATCTCATCTAGCCCACCATTAATTTTATTTCCCTAATGAGAACATAGCACATGGACACCTTGGGAAGGAGTTTTGCATTGCAGAATTGAAAACAGATGCAACTTCTGTGTGATGCCCTTATTGTAAGAAAAATAAATATCCTTTTAAAAACCAGAAGAATTCTCTGTTCCTTGGATACCTAACTACAGAAGGTTTTTATTAATCAGTAATCTCGCCCTAATCTACTCAGCTGCATAATGATTCCTATGATTAGCAGTACAAATGGGGGATCCATACTGCCTCAGACAGCACAAGAAGCAGGCTCACAAGCCCACAGGACTGGTCATGGCTTCTACATCCCTATCATTATATAAGAAGGTGCTGAAGTGACCCTGCACACTGAGATTACTGCTTTGTCATAACTTCTTTTTCAGCAACTTTTGTGAGGTACATTAAATTAGTTCTAGTAACTCATTTCCCTCTAATTCCTGAGTTTTTCAAACCAGCATTTTCAACAGGTTTTTCTCAGCAGCAAATCTGGATTTATTCTTAGAAAAGTTAATTTAGTCCCTGAATTGCAAATGTCAAGGCCAAGAATCACTGCATTATCAGCAGATATAAAAGACAGTCTACATATGGAGAACCTGCTATGTTGGCACAAAAGGGACAAGGAAAATAGGCACAGTTCCTAACCTGCAGCTTCCCACTGAGGTTGAAGGCCAGCCAAAGTAAGGTTTGGGCTAAGTCTCTTCTACAGGTACTTCTGGGTGATGATTTAGGAATCCAAATTAGGCTCCAGCTGTGAACTACTTCCAGAGGATCCCATCTCTCCAACAACCATAGCTGGAGGTCTGGGACTATCCTAAGATGGAGTCTAGACCATCCTAAATCTCCCACCTAGGCATTATTCATACATTTGGTAGTTTCAGTCAATCTCCACACGTGCTATCCTTGGGTCTGTGGCAAATTTACAGACACTATTCCTTTCCCTAATTTGGGGAAGGAAACTACTCTTTGTCTCAGTGATTTGGATCTTTTTATTTCAATACTGTTCATCATCACTCCTGTGACCCAGGAAAAAGTGGAATTCCAAAGAAATTGAACTTCACTAATTAAGCCAGAGATTTTTATTTTTTTCCAGAACTATTACTGGAGTGCATGCAATAGAAATTGCAAGTTATCTGTTACGTGTTAGGAGACCTTGCCAAAATATTTTCAAAAATAATCATTTCATGATGCCTGACTAAGTAACACAATTTGAACATCCCTTTCCAAACACATGCTGTGCCTTTTTAGATATATTTTTCAGCTGAATTAACTGCTTCTCTGTCACAAGCTCCACAGTTCTTCTAAGAAACTTCTCTACATAAAATGATCTCATCTGTCTTCATTGGGCACATACACTTATTAGGCATATATCAACTTAAGCAATATGTCTACTTGACAAAATGCAGTGCTGCACAGAGAATCCAGAGAAAGCAGTTCCAAAGAAATCAGAGATACCTGGAGCTGCATCAGCTTGTCCTTTCCACAAGACTAAGGTATCCAGCTTTGCAAAATCCTCACCACTCTGCGCTAGGGCTGGTGCTCCGGCTCTGGTTCCCAAAGTTCATTAATTCATTCATTAAACCATGCTGCATACATATCTGCTCCCACTTGATTTCAAAGTAAAGTTTTTGTGCATGGAGATAAGTGGGAGCAACCATAATTCACAATAAAACCAAAGCCACAAGACCAATATCATTTAGAGAAGGTGGTGAGTGGGAGGTGAGCAAATCCATGGAAACAGCCTCCAGCCAAAACATGGCATCAGGTGTTTCTGTGCCCTAAGGTGGCAAAGGCTTCTTCCTCTTTCATGTTAGAGGCTTGGATGAGGCAGCCAGGTAGCCACATGATACTTGAAGCTGAGCTGCAAGAGGGAAATGTGACCATGGGGCATAAATTAAAGTGAATACCATTCAATTATATTGAGAAACACTAACCTTAGTAGGCTGAAAGTTTAAGGCTGACTTTAAGTTAGGAAGCTTCCTCTTCCATGGGAACAATTGTGCTCTTTTAAGACTAATACTCATCCCAAGGTAAGTTTCTAAAGTAAATGGAATTAATAATTTATTCCCTTATTTTTCCCTGGTAAGAACTGCCACAGATCTTTCAGATCCTTATCACATGGATCTTAATAAACTTCTCTAAGACCAAGACAGAAATGTCTGCCTACAGGTTCACTTCTACGCTAGGAAGCATCACACACAAAATCACTTCTTATTCAAAAGCCTTTCACTGAAGCCTCCTTCAGTCTTCCCTCATGATGTGAACTGAAGAAAGATTACCTTTTTTATTTCAATTTGCTGATTTCTACCCATCTGTGGTAAAATTTTACAACAATGTCATTAATCAAAACTAAATTTAAATAAAAATCCTATTTCATTATCTTTTATTGTTGGTACTATTGCTCTCATAATGCTGAATAATGTTAATGATGTGCTCGTGTGTCACCAAATGATAAATTAAAAAGAATCTCATGAGTGGAACTTGTGTTTCACATTGAGCCCTGGAAAGATTTTGCTGGATTAGGTATGGTATGGTCTATTTTATTGCAAAATACTTCAAATTTTCTTTTTTATTTGCTAGAAAGGCTACTGACAAACAATTATTTTATGCAGAACACCAAAGAGCTGTAGCCATATACGTATCTACATAACCCAGTTATTAATATAGTCATGAGGCAGGTAGAGCACTTAGGCACATCAGTCCTTTTGCAATTCATTTATACATTTTGAACAGTGGTGCTGCATTTTTTGCAAAGCCTAATTCTAAGAACTGCCATCCTTTTGGATCAGTGCAGGCCACTTGGCCAATCTTATTCTTTTTCCACTTTGCTTTTATCCACTTCTACATGCCTTTTGTATTTCTGTTTGATCCTATTAGTACTGAGATCAATCACAACATTCCTGCTGGGAGCAGAATGGGATGCTATCTTTGTGATGTTTAAATCCAATATTTGACACCATTTTTCTTTACACACCAGCTGCAAACTGGTATCTGTTCTTCTAACCCTTCACTTTAAGTCTTCCATTATTATCTCTTTTTTACCATTTAAAGCAAATGAGAATTTAAATATGCAAAAATTTTTAAATAATGCTACCTTTTCTTAATATGCTAGAATTTTTGTACAGTTACTTTTCTAATCCCAGTTCATACATACACAAACACACTACTGGTTTATTTACAGAAACCCTACTGGACAGAAAGTCAATTTCTCAATGTTTTTCACAAAACCTGAGCAAGTTACTTTCATGTTCCCTGGATGTCTGTGGGTTTTAAGAGTGAATAGCATGCATCCACTTAGAAAAATATATTAATATGGATAGGAAAAAAATCCAAATTCAGCCCCTCAGATGGGGAAAAACAACTCGAAGATTTGCAGATTGTAAATAAGCCTTTCTTGAAAATTTCTTATTGACAAACAGCTCCTTTGTCACAATACTCTGAAATGTCTTGAGAAATGGACTTAGAGTCTTTACACAGGGCAGAAGAGAAAATTATATTTTTCCCTTTAATATCAGCTCATTATTAAAATGAAAATAATTAATAACTATGCATAGTCTCATATAATTTTTGCTGTCAAAGAGGGCATGGTGCACATACAGTTGCTCATCTCACTGAACGTACTAGGAAAATTATTTTAATAATGAATACTTGCCACTGCATTGATTTTAATCCAGTTAAGATTGATAGTCAGTGAAAGAGCAGCAAGGTAAATGCCATTTTAATAAAAACAACTGTTATAACTGATTTCTGCTGTTTCACTACTGCAATCCCCTTCAGCAATACAGAAGATGAAAGCTGTTTCTCTGGTGCTGTCACACCTAGGTTTCAAGACCATCACTTCTCTAAAACAAAACAGAAATATTTCCATTTGCTGTTTTCTGAAAAAGCAGTAACTTTTGTTGTGAAACAGATGTCACAAGAAATTTTAAGCTGCCTTTTCTGCTGGACGGGTATATAAGCACACAAGTCACTGAAGTGTGAAGTTCCTGTGTTACCACAGAAAGTAAGATATTTCTGACCATGGCATTTCATTTGTGTGCATACTAGCAGCCCCATCTTTCAGGTATTCCATCTCACTTTTCTAAGAATTAAACTCAGGATTTCTACAGATTCCATTAGGCTTACTTAGAATAAAGCCATTGCACTCAGTTAGAAAATATGCCATGAAGCCCATCTGGGGATATGAATTTGATAGAATTTGGATCACTGAAGGACTTTTCAGAAGATTGGAAAATCATTAATTGTACACCATTAACCCAAAGGGTAACCAGAAATACAGAAATAAAATTATGCTCAGCAAAATGACAGAGTCATTTAGGAAGGAATGAAACAATCAAAAACCAGATGCAGAAGTAATGTCCATCAAATTGGCTTTATGAAAAGCAACTTGCTATCAAAATCAGTTTTACATCTCTAATACAGCATTTCTAGATTAAAGTAATTACACAGACATTATATGTAAAAAATTATTTTTCATCTTTGATTTAATATTATCTTCAGAGGGGAAAAACCTCAGATTCAGAGGGTCCTGCAAAATTCATTCACAAAGTCCAAAAAGAGAAAATAAAGACAGAACTAAAAAAGATACTAAGACATCACTTAGTCCATCCCTGCCCAAATGCTTCACTGTCCCAATGCCTTTCCTGCAAGGTGTTTGCCAGACTTGTTGTTATAATCTTTCATGATGGGGGCTCCTTCAGATCTTCCATGTCATTTCTATCCAAGTTTGCTGAATTTTTCTGCACAACAACATACCACTACATTTAGCCTCATGTATTTTTCAGTCTATACATTTCTTTTTCTTGAATCTTTTTCTTGAAGCTTCAGCACTATTAAATGAAACCACAGGATTACCCAAGACACAGTGTTTCTCTAGGAGGCACAGACAGATGAGGGGGTTAAAAATGAAGACCACCATCTACAAGGAGTGTGTGGTCCTGTGTAGCACTATCCTATCAACATCAGCCTATCAATTAAAATATTCAGACGATGAGGCAGACAAAAGCCCTTGTTTTTATAGTTATAATTCTGTTAGAATTTGGACTTGAAAAAATAAATACTGCATAATTTTTATTTACATTTTAATTTGCCATTGGGGTAATCTGAGTAATGACTTTTGAGTTTTTCACTGCAACCACTAAAAGTAATACCTGTTTGTGGGTTGGATTTTTCTTTACAAAGTAAGTGAATTATCTCCTGATTTGTGTCCAGGAGCAAAGCCTTTGACTGAAAAACAAACCACTGCATAATTTGAAAACTACTGTTCTTTATAAATGAGCTGGCAATTTTGAAATGCAGTGCAGCTTTCCAGAAATAAGTGGGAACTACACAGACATTTTATCTCACAAGATAGAAGAAAACAAAAACCATCTCATACTTGTTAGCAGGCACAGAGGAGAGCAGGCATCACTTGGCACCGGAGGGACTGAAGCAGCTTCCTGTGTCTCAGGGCTATCCAGCATCCAGAGCTGCTCCAAGTGTCACTGTTGGCCACCAGCAGTGCTGGACCTGAGCATGTTCTAATATAACCTGACCATCAGAAATTCAGGAACCAAGATGTGTATGGAGTGAGTCAACATCCAGGAAACAAGAGTGTATGTAAAACTCTCATCTCTGTGCCTGGGGATCATAGAAAGGATTGGATTAAAAACAAATGGGAAGGTGTTAGGAGTTCTGTGTCACTGAATTTCATACAAAGTCACCCCCTGGGAGGATGAGGAAGAAGGTAGTCACTGAGATATCACACTGTGTGTGTGTATGCTTTAATTTGGTTTGACTGCCATCAAAAATGCAGCTTGTGTGAGATGCTAATGACAGCCTTCTGCAATGTAATGCTTTCAACAACAATTTATTAGCTTGGATAGGATCTAGAAGTAAACAAGGCATTATATTCATGAGAATAATTGAAATAAAGGTTAAATACTGCCAAAATGCAACCATGCTGTTCTCATAACAAATCTCTGGGGGCTTCCACCTATTTAAAATTTTAATACATCTTTAGAGCTCTCGGCAATGCTTGTGACTAAAATGTTGGAAAATGGCTCCTGGGAGGGTAAGGTAGACTGGTTTATGTATTATTTCAGTGCTGTGGGCATTTAGCAGCCTCCTGAAGTAATCAATTATGATGGGGAACTACTTCAGTGTTTTTGTGCTGTAAGACTTAGGCAAAAAATCTTAAACATGTAAATGATTAACCAGGTCTCATCAGATTTCCTTGGAGTGCCTGGCTTCTCACAAGTTTTCTGATGGAGCTCCACTCTCCCAGTGTGCAAATACACACACATGCTGTTAGTGTAATGTGGTTGCCACAGAATTTATTTTAAAAAGCAACATGCAACCCAACCCATTAAAGAATACTGGGAGATGGTGAGTGAAAAAATCAACCCTGGTTCAATTCCACTCATGTTGGTGAGTTCTTGATGCAACACATTTGCTGAAACCATCCACAATCAATTACTGAGACAGAAATAGAAGCGCAGAAGCAACTTTCTTTAAATAACAAACTGTTGATGCTCTTAAAACAGCTCCTTTTTTTTTTCCGCAGTACAGAGCTTCCTATGGCTTTTCCTATGGGATCCTGGGAGCTTCTCTAAGAACAAGCATTGAGGTCTTTTCACACACTATGGCAGAGTCCTAGCTAAATAAAAGGTGTAGGAAAGTTGTTATGAAACATGCCTAACATCTCTGCCCTTCAAGGAAAGGCTTGTGTAAACAAAAACTGCTAGTGAGAGCAATGAGAGGCACTCAGACAATGCCAGGTCCCTCAGGCACTAACTCATGTTTGTTGTGGCTCTAGCCTCAGGTAAAAATCCTGAAGATTTAGGAGCATTACTGAGATGTTTTGGAAATGCTGTGTTAGCCTTTCCTACCAGTTTTTTCCCCCATCTCACTTTCTATGACTAAAACAGAAGAGGTTGTGACAGAGCAGGTCTGTCCTGGCCATTCACAATGGTGCCTGCTTCCCACTTCTGCCCTAGCCCCACATTTCAGCCCCCCACCAGAGCTTTGCCTTGGGACTACTGAATGCTGCACAGGCCAGACTAACACAGCTCATTTTCCTTCCCATCGCACAGCTCCTGCCATGCATCAGTTGAAACCAGCATGCAAAACAAAGACCAACTATTATGCAAATAGAAGAAGAAAACTTATGGTTTAAATTTAAATCTGTAAACAATTACAGATTTGAAGAAGAAATCATGTTCACTATCAGGATGGATAACCTTAGAAATAATGATGCTTGTGTTCACTTCTTTGAGTTACATATCGCTGTAATAAAATGGTAAACCAAAATATGAAATAGATACTGGCAAATTAACAGATTATTTAATATGAAATTGACTGAATATTAATATGATTTCTGCTTTTTTTCAAATGCTTCTTTTTATAAATGAGGTTTTAAAATTTTCAGACTATATGATATTTCCAATCCTAAACAGTTCTCTTTCATCATTTAACAGAAAAGGCAAAGTGCCTGGGAGCACAAGAGCAGGAAACCAGCGCTACAGAATTCCCTCTCAGAAGGCATTTAAATTTTATGTAGTAAGCCGGGTGTATGACAAAAGTATGTGTAATGTAATGTAATTGTATCATTTCTCAAAGTTTTACATAATGACTTTCTGTTTCTAAATAATACTTCATTATTGGGAGCAGGAGAATGTAATTGTTCTCTGGGTGCTGCTGTTAGCTCCTAAGGGCACGATCAATCCTGCTGAGACACATAATTCATGCACTGTTTGCTCTGATACAGCTACATTTACGAAAGCAATGCAGTGATTAGATTCCTCCAGAATAAATGTATCTATAAATCTCTGTGTTGTAAATATTATTAACAGCTATATCCACTAAAGGGCTTGAGCCACTGACATGAGGCTGAGGCAAAACTAACAGACCTCCAAACAAACCATAATTTTAAATTTTTTTTTTTTTTAAATCCCCTCTCTGCTATGGCTTAATCCTGGACACATTTACCATCACAAGGCACCCTCCTATCTACTGCAGTCTACTCAGAGCCTGAGGTGCTGTTCCAGCTTCTGCTCAGCAGGAGCTTCTCAAAGCCCTTTCCCACAGGAGGGAAACCTGAGTTGTGGCATTGAGCATGTTTCTGCCACTTTTTTTTATTTTTTGAAAGACTGAATCTGATGGATGTTTAATGCCACAGGAGCAGAATTAGATGCCTTCACAAAAGCAACCAAGGACGCTCATAAAAAATAGTGGCTATTTTATCAGCCAGTGAGTGCTCATGAAGGGAGATCACTCCCAGCAGCACCTCATGCCACAGGAGAATAGTGCCTTCAGCTCCCTCAGACATAATTATAAGGAATGATCCAGGTACTCATAGAAATTACACTATCTGAACAAAGGGTAAAGTTCATGTCTACAAATTAAGACATCTGCAACAGATCTAGCTGGAGGAAGATGAGTGTCTCAGGGCATAGTTCATCTCATTTAAGCAATGAACCTAAAACTCATGATGTGCATCACTCCTTGGGATTGCTTTTCCCCACACTGACTGTAAAGGGAGCCCTAAAAAGCTAAATCAGATATAATGTATGCACTGCATATTGCTAAATTTAGCTGAAATCAGTTTTCCACCAAGTGTTTATTAATAATTTAACTAACAAGAAACATGGATGAAAGGGAGTCAGTGCATTGTTTAAATATTATTTATGTTACCATTGGACTGTGCAGAGAGCAGAAAGATGAAACAGGGTCTGAATAAACATAAATCTTTCCTAATCGTGGAGAAAGTCATATTTATGTATGTCTTTGTATCCAGAAATACCATATCGATTTTCCATCATTTCCACACATGCCATTAATATACAGAAATTAAATTCTGAAGGCAGTAATTTTTAAAAAGGAAAGAGAGAGAGAGAGAGAGGGTAGGACTTCAATAAACCTATAGGATTCCTGTAATAGTCCAAGGAGATTTTCGCACTCAGCTTTGTAACCACTCCTGTTATTGGGTTCCATGGACAGTGTCAGAGAATCTTCTCAGGACATCAATATAATCAGTTTGTCTCAGCACATCTCTAGATCAGTCTTGAAGAAGACTGGTACTATTTACAGTATAGAAAGGCTGATTCTTAGATCTTTCTTCCCATTTGCAACTAAAATGTAGAGTGCTTACACTGAGTTTTTGTTCCACAATGGCCTGTTTCCATTGTATATCATTTAGGAAAAGACCACCTATATGAAGGCATATTTCCAGAGTTCATGTAGCATGTAATAACATGGAACCTCAATCCCATCTTTGCAGAATTTAAACCTAAATTTCCTGCCAGATGACATAGGAATTATTGTATTTAAAAAGAAAATGAGAAATACACATTTACTGCAAAAAAAACCCAGTGTAATTAAACCATACATCCCCTCCTGTTGACACTAATCTATAACTTGGAATATATCCTCACCCACCCCATGAATCTCACTAGAATATTTTTTGCTTTCTTTGACCCATAGCCTGCATTTAAGAAGAACATCTGTGACCATGGTCACAAGGGGTTTCAGGGTGAAGGAGAGATGAGAATGTTGACTCCATGATCAGAAGGCTTGATTTATTATTTTATGATATATGTTATATTAAAACTATACTGAAAAGACATAGAAAGAGAAAGGTTCTTCAGACAGCTAAGAATAGAATAGAAAGAATGTTTAACAACGCAGCTCTCCCGGACTCTGTCCGAGAGAGCACTGTCTTTGATTGGCCACTAATTACAAACATCCAAGATGGGCCAATCACAGGTGAACCTGTTACATTCCACAGCAGCTGATAACCATTGTTTACATCTTGTTGCTGAGACTTCTCAGCTTCAGCTGGAAAAATCCTAATGAAAGGATTTTTATTAAGAGATGTCTGCAACAAACATTACTTACTGTCTTCTGAGTGTTCAATTCACTGGTACTTCAGACAGGCATGTATTGTAATTTTCCTGCAAATGACCCATTTAAGGAGAGGCAAAGATGTTAAGTATCAAGATGCCATAGAGAAAAAAAGACAAGAAAAACAACAAAAATTAAGGGAAACTGTTGGTAAATCCCTAATCAGGGTTTGCAGTCCTCATTGGAAAAAATAAAGATAAGAAATAATCCTTAATTGAAAGAAAGCAGGACTGAGAGATCAGCACTCATAATTCATCTGTTTCAACTTTGCTTTCTCCCTGAGCACAACCAGTTGTGGCATAAATATTGTTGACTGCGCTGCCTGTGGTCTTTTTTAATTACTCATGTTTTAACTTTGCTCTGTTTGTTACCTATTTCCCATATTAATCACAGCTTGCTACCTTTCTGTTTTGTTTCTTTCTTTCATCTGCTATCTGCTTTTTAATTTTGTTGGTGTTTTCATTTTCCTGCTTCAGCTAAGCACCACCTCATTCTCATGCAAGCCCTCAGTCCAGGTGGTCTCTCCAGCATGAGCAGAATTCAGCTTCACAGCAGAGGCATACCAGAGTGCCTTTTACTGTGGTGGGTGAACAGGATGTGTCAGCAATAAGTGAGCCTGTGGACTTTGGGGGAGAGCTTGACTGCTCTCAAAAAGCAGGAGTGGATGACTGTCCTTGCAGGAGGTGGGAATAAGGCAACAGAAGTTCTTCTACCTGGAAAGGCGCAGACAGAGCAGGCATCTGGGCTATCTGCCATCAGACAAGATCTCTCTCTGCTGGCTCTCCCTGTGCCTTTCCAGCCACCTGAGTGTGCAATTCTAGCTGAATTGCAGAAGGCTTAATATATTTGATTCCCAGTTTGACAGATTGGGCCAGCTCTAAGCTCTGAGCAGTTTGCAGTAGTTACATAGACAGTGCCTGAGCAGGAGCATAAATATAAACACAAGCACTTGCATGATCCTCAGTTCTCAAATTGAGATGACAACAATTTACCCCACCCTGTGGACAAACAACATTAAAAACTTTGAAGGAGTACGTGTGACCCTACCCAAGTCAGATTCATAACCTCAACCCCTTGAAAACACAGTCACAGAAAAGTTAATTATGCTGTGCTAGTCCAGATTAATGTGTTGCCACTGCAGGTAGCACTCTGAAGATTTAGCCTCTGAGCTCTCAGGCAGTAATTTCCCTGAAGGAAGCAGAACAGTTGTGCCAGCTCCTGCAAGCCTTCCACTATCAGCAACACACAGCAGCTCCAGTACCATGCCAGAAACAGTCAGGATCTTTAATACAAGAAGGACCCACAAGGGAACATAAAACCTTCCTGACCTTCCCTTTCCGTCTCCTGTGGGAAGGCAGCCTGAAGGAACCTGAGGGGTGACACAGTTTCACCAGAGATAGCCCAGCCTTGAGGACACAGGACAAGAGCCATCCCAAGGTCTCTTCCACCCCTGTTCCCTATGATTGCTGACTGGTCAAATTAGAGCATTCCTGAATGCTTGTCTCACCTCAGACTCTAACCTCTGACCAATTTACACAGCATAAGAAAGTTGTCTTAGCCTTACTTCTAACTGAAGGATGTCTCCCACTTTAAAAGGATCTATTCACCTAGCACTTAGATGGCATTCCTAAGTCAAGTTCAGCCTTGACTGTATGGATTGTACTGTTTCCTTAAAAAAGTTTTCACTTTTCACTAAAAATTGGTATTACTTTTCATTTTCACAGGGATTTTTTTTTTCTGAATCTCAAGGCCCTTGGCAAAGGTAAATAACTAAGTCAAAATAAACCTTTTGAAGAGCACAGTTCTAGCATCTATGTGTTCTATGAGAAATTGGTTATGAATGTATAATTTAGGGCTTCAAGGAAAATTTTAAAGCCAGATATAAATTAAAACAGACCTAATAACTGTACTCACTGAAGTCTGTTAGAACATGACTGGACTCTCAATGACCACTGGAGGTTACTGTTTCCCCACAGAAATTCAATGAGTCAAGCAGTATGCTAATTCTTTTCAATTATTAAATACAGGCATCCTTAATACAAGTGGCTGCAAATTGCTCCCACACACGGCAAGCTTTGTTAAGTTATGTTCCAGAGTGGCAGAAATCAGGGGCAGGGTATTTGAGCACAAACATAGAGATGCAGTCAAAGAAAGATTTCGCGATGATGATGATTATTATTATTGTTTGTACTACTTCAGGACCTAGAAAACCAACATTTACTAGGTTTCTCTCCACACTGTTGTGGGAAGAGCTCTACAGGTTGGAAGTGCTGTCCTAGCCAGCCACAAACTTAGCAAGAGACAACAGGCCCTTGCAGGCAGATAGGAACCCCCAGACAGTATCAACTGGTGAGACAGACAACAGCATCCACACACCAGTGGCACATCCTCATCAAGTCTTGGCAGAAATTGCAGACACAGAGGGATATTTTGAGGCAGGATCCAAAGGGGGAGGGGGACACACAATAATAAATCTGTTTTGCACATATTGACAGAAGTTACTTTGCAGTGCATTGGGGAGCATGAGCTTTATTGGTGTACCCCTGAAAAGAGGTGAGCAAGTAATATTGATTTTCGGGTACCAGGGGCAGCAACCAACATCTTAAGAATGAATGAGAACTGCCAAGCTGGTTCATATGACTGATGAACTCTTTGCACTTGTTAGCCACTGTGGGTATCTTGTTTTATTGCCTTAACACATCATTTCACCTTAAATGTTGTAAGGAGGTGGGCTTTTTAGGATAGATGTAGTATAATTCTCCTTTGCCCATATTACTTCTATCTGGAAGTAGTTTGTTTGTTTTGTTTTTTTTTTTTCTGTGCAGCAGTGAAAAACTTTCTGCTGTAAATTGGGGATAATAATTCCCTTTTTTATGTCTCACTCATTCAAAGGCAAGTTCTGGAAGACAGGGCTGCCTTTTAATTTCCATTTGCGCAATTCCAGTACAATAGCTCTGGATCAGGGCCCCTAGAAACTCCTTCAGTACAAGTAGTAAAAACAGTAACAAGGTAATCCTAACCTCTCAAAATATCTTCAAAGAGTCAACACAAACTTTAATGTTTTAAGTCATGTCAGGAAGAGCCTAATGGCAGTTTACCCACAAGAACCTGATATTCCTCACTATTGGCAGCCAGAGGCACCTAATGGCATGTTAGAGACAGCACAACAAGAGAAGATCAATGTGACACAAAAAGAAAAGAAAAAAAATCCAGCCCAGTGGTGTGTGGAGAAAGCATTGTGAGGCTCAGGGGAAGCAGCTGCTTTGTAATCTGTAAGGCTCTATAAAATACCACAATCTGAAAAGAATAGAAGAATTTTAAAAATAGTACTCCATTTTCCCTTCTTTAAAGATTTGTCACCCCCATCATTTTCTCTTCTGCAAAGTTCTGCTCTCTCTCAAAGCCTTTTAACTTTTAATATTAAAGTGACATATCACTTTTTTCCTCTTTCCTTTTATTAGGGGGGTGTGGGGGAGGATTTGAATATTTTCCTTCATTGTTGGATTTATTTTTTCCAGTCCAAAGCTGGTTTTGAAATTCTAAGCAGGGTTAGAAGCTTTGGTAGAAATTCAACAACATTCTGTTTATTAAAAAAAAAAAAAATCTGTGCTTTAAATCTGTCACACTGTGAAGAGGCATTAACATACTCTTTTCAACTGTTTCATTGAAAGTCTTTCAGCAGGTAAAGCACGACTAGGCACAAGAGAAACCTCACCTTCAAAGCTTTTGGGTCTGGTTGCCTCTCAGATGTGTTCCCCTAGCATAGACTGCCATCCTCAGTTTGGTAGAAGGATACCAAGTCTTTCTCCTTCCAGCTGTCACTTCCAGTCTGGGTGAGTCTGGCAATCAACACTGACCACCACCTCTTAAACAGGTACTGGATAAACACTGGGCACCACACTGTGCCATTCCTTCACCATTCTACCAGGACCTGAGTGGAAATGGTAATAGGTGGGCTCACATTTAAAGTAAATCCCTGCTAGAGCAGCAAAAGTCCTCACCTAGAAACCAGGGAAAATTATCCTGATGCAATGAGCAGAGTAAAGGACTCGGGGAACAAACTGTCCCCACTGGCAAGCAGGAAACAAATGGCCTCCCAAGGAACACTTTTATTAAAGGCAGAGAAACAAAATGCCTTTCACAGGCAGAGAAATAAGGCAACAATAAGTCATTCTCAAAGCACAACTGTACTTTATGGTTTTTTCTTCCAGAAAGAGAGCAGCCATGGCAGTTGGATGCCTCCCCCTTTCTCTGCCAGCATTCACCAGCCGTGCAAGATTTTACAGCTTTTTGAGACCCATCTCAGCTAAGCAGGTTGGCCATGGGTGGCCCTGGCTCTGCTCCATCACCCACCACCTCCCATCAGTCCTCCTGCACAGCCAGGCACATGTTTTCCCCACACAGCACAGGGACAGCTTCAGCCCCCCTGGAGTCAGTTCTGCCTGCGGCTTTCTGACCAGCGCATAGAAGAGAGCAGGTGTCACCCACCTCTGAGAGCAAAGAGAGATTGAAAATTGTCCCGGAAGCATGGGGACATGCTGACAGCTTTCCCATTTCTCAAGGAAAGTGACTTCTGGGTTGGGCTAAGGAGGAAGCAGGCAGGGGTGAGGGAAGCAAGAGCATGTGGGACTTGGTCCCCCGGCAGAAGTGCAAACAGTCAGATGCAGATGCTCAAGCGCAGTCACGATGCTGAAACTTGAAAGGAAACAAGAAAACTGAATTAGTCCAATGCTGTTTCTTTTTTTGCAGGTCTGGGTGCTCCCAGGGAGTAAAAATGTAGCCTACACAAAGTCTAAAACATATTGCACTCTATCAAGAGCAGAATGAAATAAAATAATTTAAGGCTTCCTTGTTTCCAATGGGAAAACCATTTCTCTCTTGTACTGCAAGCACATCCTGACAGAAAAAGATGCCACTGAAAAAAGCTCATGCAAAATTTTGAAGGGATGATTCCCATGATCCTTAAATATTTACTTTATAGGACTCAGTTAACATCTTTGATGCCAAGAAATGTAAGGTTGATGGAAACAAGACCAGCAAGTTCTGAACCAGCTCTTTTAAAAATAGAATTCTCTAGAGCAAATAGCATCATTATCCATAAAAATGACATTTCATTTTTTGTAGGTTTTGTAAGAATGCCTACTCTGTTCACAAAAATCTGCTGCTGATTGGAAACACCACTTTTCAAAGGAGTGACAGAAATTACCTCCCTTTCTCTGTGTCTAGCATTTACTTTTCTCCCTTCATTTAGCTGCCTTGATAGCTACACTAAATTAACTAAATTACTGCGGTCTGCTCAGGGAGAGACAGTTATATCAATAAAGAAGTGTTAATATATATATATGTGGTATCAACTAATGCTCACATCAACATGGTGGTTATACACATTTAATATATTTTTGTTTCTCCCCCAATCACAGAGTCAAGTCTTCAGAATAGCAATAGTAAGCACATACAGCAGTTGGTAAACTCTAATATCAGTTTGATATAATTGATTAAATTTAGATGAAAAATTTCCTCTGGGGTACTAACAGCCAGAAAAGTTTTTAAGGTATAAGATGTTATTTTACTGGTGATTTCAGCTCTAAAGCTAGACAGATTTCAGAGAGCACACACTGACAAAATGACACATTCAGTGCCTCCGCTTTGACTGTGACCATTACAATATTGCTTGATCCTGTCACTCTTATTCCAGAGATAATTCCTTTTTCTTTTTCCCAAGGAGAACAAAAAAAAAAGTGTGAGCCTGCCTTTTTGTTCCACCTTTGGGCAGCAGTAGGACAGGGGAATTTGGCTCATGATGATGTGAAATAACCAATAATTAGATAGATACATGACAGCAGAGCTGGCAATTATCAGTTGATAACAGAACTGCCAAAGGGCATATAAGCAGGAAACATGCCTGGCTATGCAGAGTCCTGAGTAATCCAGAATTTTTTATTGCCTCATCTTCAAATAGTTTAACTTGTATTCAATACCATATAAAACTAAGTTCATAACAGAGAGTTAAAACATTCTTCAAAAATTTGGTCTCAAAATTTCTATAATATTTTGATAAATTATGCAGTTAATTTGGTTGTTTTTCCTTAAAAGTGGCAATGCTGGCTGTCTGAAGCTCTGAGTGTGCAGTAGCCATTCTCATGAAGATGAAAGGAGGAGCAGAGAGCACCAGTTGCTTGTCTCAGAGAATGCTGTTCACAGATTCAATCAAAGCCATCTAAGACTTCTTTGTGGAGCAGGTGAGAAATTTTTCAATTAACGATTCCCACCTTGACTTGCTAATAATTGTTGTTAGGTATTATTTGAGGAAAAAAGTTAAAATTTCTCTGTTCAAAGTACTTAGCTTTAAAATTTAAGCAAAACCATGCTTTTATCTGAGCTATGTGCTCTAAAGATTTTTAATCCCAAATATTTTTGAGATTTTAATTTTGTTTTGCAACCAAAAGAAACATTTTTAAGATTTGAATAGACTCCCACGTGCTCAGCATTTTTTTCCTCTGACAGCTGAGTTTGAATGGTTTAATGGACATAGAAGTCACAGGTGGAGACCTTGCAATGTGATATTTTGACATGGCACCATCTTTCTTCTACAAAATGAGTTTTCTGCAAAATAAATAAAATTCCAAAATTCAGGGGAAAAATTCCATCTATTTTTTCTTACCAACTTTAACCATGTTATTCATCTTTCCTTTCACTAACATATTCCCTTTTTCCTACCTCTATTTTGATCTCTTGAAGTCTGCTAAAAAAGATCATCTACAAAAATACTACATGAGAGAAGTCAAACATCTGAACAAAAGATAAACTCAGGTCATTAATAAGTTGTTGTGCAGGAGAAGTCACTCTTCCCTTGCTGAATCATTGCCAGGTGCCATAAACTTACAGTGAATACCTCAAGACAGAAGAAGGTAATTACTGTAGCATTTTAAAGCCTCAAAACTTCATGAAAATTTTAGATACTAGATATTATTGGTCCTACTGAGTCTGACAACATGAAAGCTGAAATTTTGTCTGGTGAGAACCAAAGAAATATGTCCCCATAACTCTGATATGGTAAAGCTTAACTGCCACCTTTTTCCAAAGCACAAGTTAGGGACTCTATGAAAGTAAGCATGTAAATTCATAGCTATCTTCACTTACTTATAAAGGAATAAAACAAATCTTACTCTTTAACACATTCGTCTGTTTGGAAGGCACTGGCAGACAGTAGATTTTAATCTGAGCTTCCCAGAAAGACAGTATCTACTTGATCTCTCTTGCTAGAGCTCTCAGTGGAAATAGACATTATATCAACAAAATCACTTATTTTTATCTTCAAATGATGTTTTGAAAAAGATGCGATGTTAAAGGTTTATTTCTTAGCTGAGAGAAAACGTAAGAAGGAATGGGACTATTATTCCATAGTAAATTTGAGTCTATATAATTTTACCTTCCTCTCTGGGTTATGACTTTCATTTCTGCTGCCAATAAATTTCAGGTTTATTGTGGTTGGTGTTGGGTACCTCAGCCCTGTTATGGCTGGTTATCTCATTCTCACAATCCATTTGATACAACCTAATCCATTAGTAGTCATTTTCCCTCTTGGGAGCACTGCCATTATTTCCTCACTGATACCAGAACAGACATAAAAATAGCAGAGAAAAATCAGGTGACAGACTCCACATTGTAGAAGTCACAGTCAGAAGTTTTCGATGCAATGAGCAGCATCAACAAAACCTAAATTAATCATAACTGACAGTTCAAGAAAGAAAGAAAATATTCAAATGCACCAGTGACACCTGGGAGTAAAGAAAAACAGTTCAATGTTTCTCTCAGGAGAGACAAATTAAATCCCTCACTCTATAAGCAGCAGAGATGATGAAATGTGGTATCCTGCAGATCCGCATCTCAAGCCTCTACTGTCTCTCTGGACTCTGATGTCTAAGCAGCATGATTTCACATCAGCTTCTGCCCTGATAGGGCATGAACCCTCTGCCTCCTCTACCTGGCCAGCTATTTTCACATAGAGGTTTATTATTTTTGCAGGTGGTTATTATTTTTCTTATCTTTACATTTCTGACAAACTTGGATGAAATCAACTCATGTGTCAAAATGTTTGGGGCCAGTGTTAGCAGGACTGTGGACAGCTGATCACCAGACAAATGCAGCATGTTTTCATATTTCATATTTGCTCAGAAAAAAAAAAAGCAATCTAAAATAAAACCTGAATTTGAACCAGAAGTTGGACACACCTGTTATTTTTAGGGATAAATAGGTGGGGGAAGGGGGATTAGACAAAAAATGAAGTGGGATAATATATGAAATTATTCAGAAAGAACTCAAAGAGATAGAGTTTTGATAGAGATTAGGAATAAAAGAGGGAAAAGCCCTTTATCTAACAGGGAAAACACTACTGCCATGTTCTTTGGAAATGACAGCAGGACTCCACTTTCCAGCAGCCTGAACACAAAACTCTGCGGCCTCCAGCCCACAAATGGTCTGAAACACGTTTGCTGAGAGCGAGAATGGGAGTCACAGGCACTTTAGATGCCTTATGCCCAAGTTCTCTTGTCACTCATCTGTTAGCACAATTTTCATCTAAATGATTCTTAGGAAACTTCTGAAGCTCAAAAAGCAGGAAAGAAAAAAAAGAGGCAAAGACACTTACCATTTAAATAACATCTCTCCTACAGCTGTCCCATGAAAGAAGAAAACAGAGAGCTGTTGCTTTTATTTATCAATAAACTAATATGAGTAAATGTAGGGGGATAGAACATAAGTAAATAAAGGTAGTATAAAAAGTAATCCTACCCCCTAAAGAGATGCAGCTGAGCCAATTATTAAGGATTAGGACCAGGCCTGATGTCAACTGGCCACACCTGTAGCCAATAAGAAGAGTGTTATAGGAGAGTGGATTGGTTAGTTACTGCAAGGACAAGGAAGAGTGAGTGCCTGGAGGAGCTGCCTACAAGAAACATCAAGGAGGTATGAAACTCTAGCAATATGGAACCCTTGCAATGTAATGATAATAGAGCTTTTTGCACTGTAATGATAAGTAAAGAAAGTAACAAACAGTTTTTATGAACATGCATTCAGTTGAGGTAATGGACTTTCTGCACAGGATATGTACCAACCCTAGAAGTGTTCAAGGCCAGGTTGTATGGGGCTTTTAGCAACCTGGTCTAGTGGAAGGTGTCCCTCCCTGCCCGTGGCTGGGTTGGAAATGAGATCTTTAAGGTCCCTTCCAACCCAAACCACTCCATGATTCTATGATAAATGTGTGTTTGAATGCTACCACTGCTCACAGTATGGGTAGAATCATTGCCTCTCTGGTGCTCTAGAGTTTCTCTTTCTATTGCACTGTGCTTGACAGTGGTTGCTCTTGAGTAAGAACAAAGAGGAAGACTTTGGAGGACTAGGAAATTACTGATTCAAGTCTAGTTTCTGTTAGTGCCTGTCTGCTAGCCTGTATGAAATTAATCTATCTACATAACATTTTATTATCGCTTAATTATTAAGATCAGTCTTACCTAGCTGGGTCTTTGAATAACATGTAAACCAGAGTACTACCCTAGCTAGAAATAGGCCCAACTAGTGCCAAAATCTGTACCACATTTAAGCTTTCAGCAGGCTCAATTTCAAGGCACAGATCTAGACTGGTCTCATTAATGTTTTACAGCAGAGGAGCAATCCTCTTTCACAGTGAGTCCTGGTAGGCCAGGCCCAAATGCAGGAGCCCCATTTCCTCTTGGAAATGTTGAACTCAGTCTCTCCTCCCATGAAGGCAGGGAGTGTAAGGAAAGGCCCCCACTTTCACTGCATGATTGCTGTGGTGACAAAAAGGTGTCCATAAATCCTTCCTTCAGCAGCGTGAACAGATATAGGTTAAGGTATAAAAGGCTAGATGCGAGCCCAAGTAGATCTCCTGCCTTTGTCACCAGAAAGGAAGGAATGTGTTACTTACAATCCATGTCCTCAGTGACAGTAAGGCACCTGCCTTGTACCATCCTCAGCAAGTTCTGTAGATACTTACCTGTAAAACACTGATCCCTAAAGCTGTACAGATGAGATCCTGCATATGAGATTAAAAACACAAACCCTATTTAAAAGAAATAAATTTTTCAAAGAAACTCCTGCCTGTTCCATCCATCTCTAACTAAAATTTACTACCTTGACGTAAAAGTTAAAGTTGTAACAGGGATTTGGAGACTGAACTAAATCAACTTTTCTTTTTGAGATACAATCCTGTAAGAACAGCATAAATGTACTCTGAAAGGGGTTTTACAGAACTAAGAAATCAGGCTTCGACAAATGGTGTTTTCCTTCCTCAAGTACTTAAAAGCTTTGCCATGGATCCAGACTTAGTGATTTGCTGCAGAACTCGCATCAGTTCAGCCCTCTGCTTGTCAGGACTGGCAGCACCAGCCTCATCAGGACGCTCCCATGACTGCAGCTTGCCTTATGTTATCCTGAAAAACACTCCAAGAACATGCTGAGCAGGGGGGAATTATACTGCATGGCCATGACTCGTTTATGCACGACAGTCCTCCAGAAAACATGAGGCAGCTATTGGAAGAGTGCACCCTTGTGGGCTTGTGTACATGGCAGATATCTCAAGCTTTACTTTCATCCTGCTCTCAGTGCTGTGGGTCTCTGAACTTCATCAGTAAAAAATGCTTATTAATGATTCAGCTCTGGGAACTCCAACTGATGTAGAGGAGAAAATGTACCCTTTGAAAAAGATCTGATAGAAATCTTCTCTTTTAAATCTCTCCTCAAGACCTATCTCTGCGGCGACATCTATCAGCCAGGTAATGATCCTCACATGTTAACAGCAGTCAGGACAACCCACACCTCTTATTAAAGGTGTTTTGCAATGACTCATAAACACCATGCTGAGCCTACAGATAACTTATATCATCTTGTGCTTTCATTCCCACCTTCTTTCCTCCTTTACTGTCTCCTTCCTCTTTAAACTTATTTGTTAATTCTTTGCAAAGCTCTGTCCTATATGTATGTGTGTACATGTATATATATACACACACACATACTTGCCTTGCACCTCCACACATACCCTCTCCATTCTCAGAAAAATTACCTGGACCTTCCTACAACAGGGCTTCCATGCACAAAATGATTCACACTTCATTTACTTTTTTAAGCCTTAGAAATCAAAAGTAGACAAGGCAAAATTATCTTAAAGTTTTTAGTATCTCATGAGGAGAATATTTTGGTTTTAAGTGATTTGAATTAGTTCCCCTAAATATATGGAATCACATTACTTGAAAAAATGAAATAGCAGGATCAAATAAGAGTTTATATCTGTCAGAGAAACTCTCTTTAAGGAAAATGTTCAAACACAAAACTCTTAATGCTTTTTTCCCCCCTTGGAAGTCACACAAAATAAAACTTAGAATGATATGTCATCATTCTAAGTGAATTTTAGGAGTTACAGAATCACTGCTTGTTTTACTACCTCTATATACATTGTAGAATTGCTTCCAATATGAAAGATGTTTGAGAATAAAGTGAAAGGTAAAGCATGACAAGTTAAGCTAAAAATGGTTTTAGTCTGTTAATGCTAGGGACAAGGGTAGTTTATTGCTGTGGATGAAAACCAGCCCTCTGAAATCAGATGGAATTTTGCTGCCATGACCTTGTCCAGGCCACTGTTTTGGGACACAGACCAGGGTCCCAGGTCTCAGTTTCATTATCTGGCTTGATTAGTTCAACCAGAAACATTGGTGCATAGAAAAATTAAACATAAACAATAATGAAATATCGGCTCATTATCACATTTAGGACAGAAATCTTTCACACAAGCGGCCCCATGTGCATATGGGACTCCAATAAAGTCACCAGTATCCTTGAGAGCAGTTCTATTGATGACACAGCAAGCTCCCAGTTCACCCACAAGTGCAGAGCACTATTCCAAAGGCTACTCCCTGCATGGAGCCTACTGCAGTCAAGCTGCAAACTTCTCCTTTTGGATGTCCAGCTTCTCAGACTTCCTTAGGAAGCTGCCAGTGGCTTTTCTCCCATGCATGAACTCATCTCCTTTAGGACAGAGCAGCACAGCCTCAGTCCCATTAAGACTTCAGGCTTGATAGACTCCTGGTGGCAGTTCTGTACACAGCACTGCTTTCCCTCCTCACCTGAAAGCTCTTTAAGAGTGTCACATCCAGCTGAATGCTACATCAGTGGCAGTTTTTTAACAAAAGCAGTCAAGTGAAGCTTAAATGTGTATAGTTTAGGGGTTACAGTAGAGATTTAGAAAGTCAATGGAACAGCCTTCTCCCACCCCCATACCCATCAGAGCAGCCTCCCTTCTCACCCCTTCCAAAGCCACCCTTGTATCCAGGGATGTCCACCACCTATAGGACTGAGGGCCACAAAGCAGCAACCAGAAGGCAGGTAAAGCTGATGCAATGCTTTCATCCTATGCAGAAATTCCTGGAACAAACCTGAATTCTATAATGCCTGGGGAAAAAAAAAAAAAAACCAAAACCCCAAAAAACAAAACAAAAAAAAAGCATGACAAAAAAAACACAAACAAACAAAAAACCCAAAAAAACCAAAAAAGAATGAACAAACAAACAAAAAAAAAATTGAGTTTCATGCTGTCCATACAGCAGGAAGCTGTCACCTAGAGGAGACACCTCTGCTCCCTACTGCCCTCAGATTCCCAAATAGCATTTCCCTTATCAGATACAAGGAGTACTCTCAAAATTCACCATTATCACAGTCCAGATGAGAGAGTATCAAGGTCAGAAACGACCAATTTGTAAAGCTAAGTTATGCTAAAGAGAACATTGTACTGTATGCTAGATTGTGCTAAAACCTTTGCTGCCTTTCAACATCTACCCTGTCTCAGAACTGATCTGAAGGTGAGGATTACTTGTCATGTCCTGGAAATCAGGCAAATTAATTGGGTGTACACAGTAAAATGGCTTTTTTATTAGTACCCCTCAGTTGTCCCCAAGACTGAACAGCTGCTCAGAGGACAGCAGTAGCTGCTGTGGCTGAGACATTGTCATTCTCAGCTCCTGTTTCAAGCAATTTGTGGTATTCTGGAAACCATTATCAAAACTATGCAGCAGAAATCATTGCAGTATACTCAAAGAAAAATAAAGAAACTGCTGCACCAAGTTGATGATCTAAAATATATAAAAACTATAGAAATCAAGTTATTCTAGTTGTCTACTTGCTTCTTGGACCATATGATGTATTTGCAGCCAAGCCTCCTGGCTAAGTTGTTGATTTTCTTTAAAATGGGTCTCATCTTCCTGACTAAAATCTGAGCTGGTACCCTTGAACACTTGAGCCATAAGCCACCCAAAAGCCCCTTTCTGTCTCCAGTGACACACAAGATTTAAACCAGTAAACTGTTTACTACTGTTGCTGAACTGCAGACCAGCTCTATGTTTTCACACACACACTAAATATTTTACATAATAGACGAGTTCAAATACTCTTTTATAACAGAGGTGAAAAACTCCTGACCAGAATTTAAACAAGCTCGTTAAACCATACTCGACATGATTCCAGAACAAATCAAACCAAGGGATATTCCAAAATACGTCCTGAAAAATTGCTGCAAACAACAGAAATTGCTTCAAAAGAACATTATCTGTGCAAAAATCTATCCATCCAGAATGAATTAGATCCCCATTTAATATAATGGCATAGACTCACCTCCTTCATCCTTTCATTGCTGTCTCCTAGAGTCTGGATGTTGTTTTTTTTTTTAACAATCTACAGAAAGAGACAGATGTCAGTGTCCTTCTAACTAGCAGGATTTCCATATATCCTTATGCCCATAATTCACCTTCAGCACATCTTAAGTATTGCTTTCACTGCCAAAAAAAAACCCCAAACCAATAAACTGCCTCTTTTTTATGAACAAATTTACCTGTGTCAGCTTCCACCTCTTTATACTATCAGAAGGAGGAAGGCCATCAGACCACTTCAGAGGTGGTGAATGGCAAGCCAAAGCTGAGTTCCCTAAAGCCCCTGAGACTGGGACAGGGATGAACCCAAAGTGTCCCAAGACAATCTCTGGGGTTTACCAGTCACCACTCTGGCTATCCTTTGTTCAGCTTGTTTCACTAGGTATTCATTTGAGGGGGAAAAACATTTGTCAGGTTACAAAAACAGATTAAAGAAATCTAAAGGAAACTGAAGCATCCACCTAGAACCCCTACAAGAAACAAAAGTCAATAAACACCTACCATTTGGTGCAATGCAGTGTATTCCAAGGGCAAGAACTTTTGTTCTTCAGAATTATTTTTATAATGTCACCTCTGCCAGGGATGATTTAAGAGCTTCTAGATAAGGGGATGAATTTCATCAGAGGCAGAGACATCATCTCAAGTCTCTAGCTTCTTGATGAATAAAACACCCTCCCCAGCTCCTTCTAGCACCTCACTGCTACATTCAGAAGTGGGACTTTAGAGCAAAAGGAAATTATTAGTGTCTCTGTAAAAGCCATCTTTAAGAAATTAAGAGAGCAAACACAAGTGCAGTGAGTACAGATGAGTTGACTGAGCTCGAAGGGGCTTTAAATCTACCTTAAACCAGGTGTGTCCAATCTACTCCTCTGAATAGCTGCTACTACCACATAACAGTGCTGTGCCCGCTGCAAGTGAGAACAAATAGTACCTCACATTTTCAGAAAGTGAAGGCTGATGTAGCACATCAGGTGCCTTACATGTAGGAATCTGCTCTCTTAAACTAATTTATACCACTTCCAACAATAAATATGGCAGGGTACCATGTAAAAACATAAATAAAGCTTCAATATAAATTTCCCTCTGTTCAGGGGAAATTTCTGATTAGTCTCACACACCAGGCCCTTCCTTTTCCAGTATCTACCAGTTCTCCTTAGTGAATGCCAATGGCCAGGCAAAGGAATACAGGAGCTGGGAAATCATTTGCAATTCGCTCCTTCTGCCAACAAAAGTAGCTGCTAGAAGAAGATGTCAATCTTTCCCCCCTGTAATCCTTCTTCACAGCTATAGTAAGGAAAAAGAATACTGCACATTCCCAGTCATGAGTCACCCAAAACAGCACTGTGCTGGGTGGCCACAGTCTGGGCTTGCATAAGTCCCTTGGACAGGAACAAGGATGAACCTGAATTGTCCTACATAAATTCCTGCAGTTCATCTCTGGATATCTACTTGTAGTTGTTTTTGAATACTGAGGTATTCTTTCCTATTCTACCAGGATCTTTTCACTCAGACATGCTTGATCTGGAAAGATATTTCATACAAGTCTCCACAATCTCCATAGGATTCATAGTCATCCTACTTCTTATGTACAGACAGTGCAGGAGCAGGATTGTTGGATTAAGTTCTGGTAAGGCCCCAGTTCACACAACACATACATTTCCTAACAGCCAATGTTAAAGAAAGAAAGTCAGACTGTCCCAGAGAATACCAGACTGTTCAGAGAATAGTGGCTAGAACACTGGAAAAATGGGGGTTCATCTTTTTACACTATTACAAAATTACTTATTCAGCTCAAAAAAAGCAAAGGTGCCACATCCACATAAAGGGTGCAACTGTACTACAAATGCTTCAAGGAGAAAACACAAGAGAAAACCTTTCCAATTTCATATGTTAGTGCTGACATATGAAAGAGATGGTTACTAAGAAATGAGACTTCCAGCCATCTGGAGACTGAAGTTCTGGAACAGATTTCCAGAAAAAATGTACTAGGAACAAAACAAAAATCCTCAATCAATTTTCAACATGGGGCTGGATGTGTTTGCAAAATAGGGTTATTTGGAATGGTTTCTCACACAGAAATCCACCTCAGCACTCTGCCTGGTGTTTCCAAGCTAGGAATAACTCACAGACATTTCTAGGGAATCGGACCACACAAAGGCTATTCTAGCAAACCTTTGGTCACATCACCTTTCTATGAGGTACAATAAAGCAGTATATGCAAACAGTGCAACAAACTTGGGAAAAAATGTATCTGAAATCTTTAGGCATGAAGAAGCAGAAAAAATTAAAGCTTTAAATGCTCATTTAGGGAAAAGAGCTATCTACAGTGCACAGCATATTTAAGGGCAAGGAATGCAATTAGTGCTTGCTGCTGTATTTCAGGAGTGCTTGATCATTTCTTCTTAGCATGTAATTTACATATTAATACTAGAAATGTCATTTGTTTGTTCCTTGCATTATCACTCTTTGATAAGCACATGTCATTATTGCATACAAATAAGGAGCTTCCACTTGTCTGACAGAAAACACAGCCAGAAGTTATTTACAAAGGAGCCCTAGTTAGTCTGTTTCATGCCATAATGAATCACATGTCTCATTAGTGGGCACCTTTCCTTCCTCCACAGCAAGCAGGCAGAGAAAGATCCTGACAGGAGAGCTTGCACTGCTCACTGCATGCCAGGAAGCAACACAAGGTATTTTGCTACAAGACCAACACACGGATATACTGGAATTGTGCTCGTGTGCCTCCTCAAGGCATCACCTTGTACTTATTTATATTCCTTACAAAGAACAAAATTAAAACCCATCTTTGAAGAAAATCAAGGCTTGGGAGGGAAAAAGAAAGTCCATGAAGGAGAGTGACAGAGCAGAAGTGCTGGGGAAACCTGAAAGCAGGGCTCAGCTCAGCAGAGCCACAACCTCCTGCTAGTAGAAGGTTTTGAGTCACAGCAGCCACCTGAGTTCTCTGACACAGCCCAGCCTTTGATCACTGGCAATAGTGAAGAACAGCATTAACTCCATATGTCTGATGGAATGGCAATAAGCATAAATATTTTTGGATATTTTGCTCAAACTAAAGGTCCATTCATTCCTGTAGCCAGTGTCTGGCTGTGGCTATAAGCAGATGCTCCTGCCAGGAACATGGCACACAGAGAGCCCTGCTGACCACAGCTGATATTCCCAGCAAGCAGGTGTTTGCAGCTGCTCTGTGCCAGAGTTTGTTCTCAATGGCCTTGATTCTCCAGATCCATCCAATTTGCATTTCTACTTTTACATCTGACACATCCAGTAGCAATGAGCTCCTGAGCTCTATTGCAGGCTGTGTGGAAAAGTACTCCCTCCTGTTTGTTTTGGGCCAGATGTCTAATAGCACCATTACACTGTCCATACTGCACAGGCTGGGAGAGACAGGCAGTGATCACCTCCAGCTGGACTGCACCATATACATCTCAGTAGTCTCTTTCCCAGGCTAAAAGCCATAACTCATTTAATCTCCCTATGTGCAGAAGCCATTTCAAACTTCTGGTTAACCTTGTTGTCCTCCTCTATCTTTTCTACATCATCTTGAAACTAAGGGATCAGAAATGAGCTCTCTATTCAACACTCCATATATGTAACAGTGACGAAGAGATATTTTATCTTCTATTCCTTTCCTTATCACTTCAAACATCCCATTTGCTTTTCAGTTATCAATAATCATTGTAATGATTTTTCCCCTGAAAATTATGTATAACTTCAAATTCACATAGCTAATAGCTAAATTACAATTTCATACATATATTTGAGACTGATTTTCCCAGGTGCATTATTTAAAATATCTGGGCCCTAGACTTCATCTGCCATTTCTATTTTACAGTCAGTTAATAACAAGAAATCCTTCTAGTGCTCTTTGCAGTTGGTCTGACTTTTGGTTATTCTGAAATATTTTGTCTGATCAAGCAGCAGTTATCACCACATCCCTTATCCCTTCCTCAGATCATTAATGAATACACTAAACAGAACAGAGGCTGGAGCTGTGCATACTCCTCTCTATTGTGAAATAATTTACTCCTACCCTGTGGCTTCTTTCATTTAACCAATTATTAATTAATCGGTGACATCTTAATATCATCAAAACTCTACAGTTAAAAATATCATTGAAAGTCTTTTTAAAAATTTTTTATTAACTGCATCAGCCTTCCACACATTTTCTTCACAGAACTAGAATAGATTTGTGAAGGATGACTTCGGTCTATGAAATTTGCTTTGACCCTTCTCCTCTATGCTGTATTTCAGCACTCTCTACTCTTTTCTGTCATTTGTAACAGCTTCCACCAATTTGTCCAACACAAAAGTCAGAGGTACTGCTCTGTAGTTCCTTGAATTCTCTCTGCAACCCTTTGATAAAAACTGGTGTTACATTTGCCACTCCTGAACCATCCAAAAGGAAAAAATTTTAAACAATAAGGTGGAAGCTACGACTAATTGTTCAACAAACTCAACCCCGAGTTCAACAGGTATGTGCTTGGCTCATACTGCCTGATACCCTCCGTTAGATTCTTCCTTTTCCACTGAATTTTCTAAACCTCTCTGATGTCTTTTTATGTTGAGACAGTTCCTCAGACTTGCCTCCCATAAAGGAAGGTTTTATGGTTGGGCATATTCCCCAATGAATGCCAATGAAAAGAATTTATTTTAAGCTTAGTTCCCTGCTTTCTCTGGGCTCCCTTTAATTTTCTCCTGCTGAATTTGAGATGTCAGTATATTCATTCAAAATCAGTTACTCTAGTTCATACCTCTTCATTTTAGACTTTTATTACTGGTAGAAAAGTATTCCTATTCATAGGAGTTTTTAAAGTACATATGAACTTGATTGAGTTTTCTGTCTCATGCTTTATGAGATTTTTATTTTTAATATTGAGCAGTGAAAAAGGGACTGTATTTGTGTACACATGATCAGTTTCACAGCCTCATGTTTTATAGCATCCTGTGCCTAAATGTAGGAATACTGCATCCCAGAAGATTTAACCACCCCAAAGATAGCAGCCACAAATTAAAAATTCAAGACAGTTAGCTCCTTTACTCTTCTGTAAATTAGTTGCTCCTTCCCCTCCCCTCAAAAATAAAACCAAAAAATCACCCCATGTATTTAACTTAGAAGACAAGACTACATTATTTAGGTATAGTCTTAAATGAGGAAGGAAGATTTATGTATATGCTCTGGGTTTATCATGGGTCTCTGAACAACCAATAAATGTTCAATGTCATATTTATACTGCCACATGCTGTGATTTTTCCTGCCTGAAAGATTCCATGGCATATGCCCTCTGCTCATCTGCAGTTGTGAAAATATTTTAGCTGCCATTTGTAGAGTGAACCAATAGACAGGAATGAAAACATTAAAGAATCCTTTTAAAACTACACAAAATACCCTGGCTGAATTTACCACCACCATTGCAGCACTTACTTACAAAAAATAGAAACACAGCATGATCTCTCTCCAATGGTACTTTTTGTTTCACCAGATAGCAACACTGGATATTGCTTTAATAATGAAGCTGACAAATTATTTCTATTCACAATTCAGCACCCCCAAATATTTTTATATAAAAAGCATCATTTGCAACTATTTACTTTTAAGTACATACTTTCTAGCAGCATAATGTCTAGACCTGTTAACTCTAATGGTCATGTTACGCAGGCCTCTTAAAAAATAAGATGATGATCATTTCAGACGTATTTCTTTATTGAGAAACTTCTGGCTTTAAACAGACCTACTTTGATATTTTTATTTGATATGTTGTTGTATAACACAAAGCCTGTTTTGTTGGGGCCTCCCCTCAAGAAGTCCACATGGAGTTGAGCTCATCCTCAGCAGCCTGAGGCACAAAACCGCCAAGCTGATTAATCCCCTGGGTCACCACTCAGGCATCAACAACTCAAAATTACAGCTCTTACTTCTTACCCTAAGCACACCCAAGTATCTGACAAGTAGCATTGGAGGGAAAAAGCATATCTATAGACACACAAATATATACATAATATATGGGGAAACAAAAAAACAAAGTTCAGCAAGGAGTGCATGTTTTGGCTATAGTTCACCAGACACAAACTGCCTGCACAACTTTGAAGCAGTAACACTGAGAAAGGTGGGTGCATCACTCCAAGGGAGCCCTGAAACAAAGGATGGAATGACACAAAGGTGCTGCAGTCATGCTCTGTTGAAATCAATGCACATATGAAACAAAGGAGGGAGTAGCACAGCAGTTATGCTCAGCTGAAAACAATGAAGCTAAGGAGAACTAAGCCAAAGGAATTATCCAGATGGTAATCAAAAGCTGAACTATGCCCCATTAACTCAAAAATACATACTACTTTTTATGCCCTGCATAAGCTGATGAGCAAAGTCACTCAAGCTCCACCTAAACATGAAACCATAACTTTACATTTTCTCCTCCCACAACAAAAATAATATAAATATAAATTAAATAGGGGGAAGGTTAGAGAAGACTCCATTGCAACTTCCAGGATCCATTGATGGGCTGAACCTGTCTTGTCCCCATAGGGATGCCAGCTGGGTAAGAACCTGATTTTATGTTCACCAAATGATTATCCTCAGCGAGCTTTCATTGGTGATTAGAGCTTGTCTGTATATTGCTTCAGATTCATTTTTGCAGTCAGTATACTACTGATGGCAATCTCTGAACCTTACCTTGCCACAGCCTTCTATTACCAGTGTGTTTGATAATAAAGTGTGCTATTCCATAAAGTGTGAGCTTGAGTCCTTCAAGGGTGCTGGCAGCTGCTGGCAGGGGATGATGTGCTTGACAAAACTGATAATAAACCACAAAGAGTGGGGACACTGTCAGTGTGTAACCCTGAATTATTGGTCAAACCACCCTGTGACACAGTTGCTATTTAGTGGGGTCCACAGAACAGAGCCCTGACAGACTAGTCATGCACAAGGGTCTCATCTTCCCTGGGGGCACTGATAGATTGAGCACAAATATAAGGAGTTCAAGGAAACATCTCCCTTTCTCCTGACAGTATGTCACTCTTACAACCCAACAACTAGCATGCTGCTTGCAGGTTTTGTTTGAGCTAAAACTCTGAGGAAGATTTTCAAAATTAATACAGAGAAAAGCTATCTTGAAAGCAAGTAGAGTCTGGTGACCACTAATAACAAGTACCTGCAAGCTTCTCAAACAGCTCACAGGAAAACCACAAAACCAATGTGAGTTTCAGGGAATTTATAGAGAAAGCATGCACGTACTTGGCATCACAGGAGCACAAGTTTAAGTGCTCACCTCCCCTTGAGGTGGGTCAGAGACATACCCCAGGCTGCAGGTACTGAGAAGGTAGCTCTGCTACCCAGCAGCTGGTATGTGGGATGGGGAATTCCACTTCCTTAATGACCAACATTGGCTGAGCTAAGCCTTCAGAGAAAGGCCAGAAGTGAGGAGAAGGACCTCAATTCTTGGTATCTCATCCCTCAGCAACATGAGCAGACAACAACCAAGCTTGGAAAATTCTGGGATTTCACAGAGCTACCAGCACTGGGGAGAAGCACTGAGATGTCTCACCTAAGTAAATGCTCCTGTAGATGTGGGCACTTTTTGTGACTCACCTCAGCACAAAAATAGCTGTAGCTATCAAAATATATGATTCTATCTCACTACTAACCTAAATGGGGTTACTCACACAATCAAGGACTAATTGCATGTGAAGGGATTTCTTGATGAGGTTCTTAGACTCATGTGTTTCTGGTCAAGTCCTCAATGGATTCAAATTAGCACAGCTTCAAAGAAATTAGTTCAGTGATTCTGAAGGTGTGGTTTTCACTATTTGTGTGTTTGAGAGGAAAGGTAACAGAGACAAAGCAATTCTGCAGGAGAAAGTTACATCTCTACTAACATACTAGTAAAAGCAAGTTGGTACAGTATAATTTATTTGGATTGTCATTATGTTCTTTTTAAGACTGCTAGGCAAACAAATTAGTCATGGGTTAAATGACAAACCTCTGTAGTGGGATTTGAAACTGACTAAAGGATGAAAGGGTAGAGAATTTGGGCACAGAAATGGTAAGAGTTTAAAGGTAGCTGTAGGGGGCCAGTACTATTTAGTATATTTAAGTTATTACTAATCAGGAGATGATTGTGTGGGAGTCTGTGGAGGACATAAAAAGTTGAGATGCATTAAGTCTGAAAGAGGTTTGAGGAATTAAAAAGGATGTAAGTACATAAGCAGATAGTCATCATCTCTAAGACAAAGTGATACTTCCACAGAAAACCTCAGTTTGCCTGGTCATTGCTAAAGCACAAGTCAGCAATGGAGAATCTCTCCTATGAGAAAAGGCTAGCAGAACTGGGGTTGTTCAGTGGGGGCAAAAGAAGCTCCAGAGAAACCTTTCAGTACTTAAGGGGCTTATAAGAATGACATTTCAGTAGGGCCTGTAGTGATAGGGCAATGGGGAATGGGTTTAAACTGAAAGAGGGCAGGTTAAAATTGGATGTTAGGAAGAAATTCTTCATGGAGAGGGTGGTGAGGCACTGGAACGGGTGGCCCAGAGAAGATGTGGATGCCCCATCCTTGGAAGTGCTCAAGGCTAGGTTGGATGGGACTCTGAGAAACCTGGTCTAGTGAAAGGTGTCCCTGCCCATGGCAGGGGAGTTGGAACAAGGTGGTTTTCAAGGCCCCTTCAAACCAAGCCATTCTATGATTCTCCTCCCTTCCTCTCTCTACTTCCCTCTACTATGAAATCTCTGTGGGCTGAACCACAACCATTTTGCACCTCTTCACAGAAACCCTTTGCAGCTGCAAGTGTCATTCTGGGCAAAGCAGCAGTACAGGCAAACAGTAGTTATTTTAGCAAATTTTCTCATGGCCATTTCACACTTCAGGCACAACAGCTTCAGAAGATGAAGGACTCCTGCATACCAGCATTTCTACAAAAACTTTTGTTCCCCACTGACCTTGAGTCTTGTATATCTGTGGGAGATGTATGGCATATAATAACAGCAGTGCTGGGGGAAGTTCAGTCAGTCACAGCTTACACACACAGGTAAGTGGATTTTATTAACTGAAAGCTTTCATTTTCTCTTGTGGGCTCATGGGAGCCCCTGATGGCATTTTTGTAAGGAGAAAACGGAACTGAATAATCTTTCAAGAAAAAGAAAAACTAAAGCTTACAATTAATTCAGCTCTATAAATGGCAAACATGGGTTCAAAAGCTAATTTAAAATCTTCAATGTAAGATCAAAAAATACTACAAAAGGATGTAAGTATTTTTTAAACAGGAATGTTCTCTTCAGGTGTCAAACCACTTTACAAGTTGACAACTTTCTGTATTCATAACCAGCAGTTTCCTTTTGAAGCAACTTTCACATTGAGATCTGATGGAATAACTCAACATTACAAAACAGGCAAGTACTATAAATTATGCTTATTATTTTGAGTGCTACAAAAATAAAGTCACAAAAATAAAGATAAAAACCTCAAGATGTGCACAGCCTAAAAAACTCACTGGTCCCTGCCTTACAGAGATTCTAGCTGATACATAGGTGGACAAAAATATACAGGAAAGCAATCCAATAAGAAAAACTAAATCCATTAATTAGCAGCCTGTTTTGTGGAGTCATGTATAAAGAAATAGCAGGTCAAAAAAATATTTGTGACAGTTCCCCCGTAAACCAAATTATGGTTCTATTTGGGCATATTTCAAATAGAACACATGCACTGTCAGCCCCTGCCAAACGCAGCCATCATCATCTGAAAACAGCACAAGGTAGAGAAGGAAGTAAAATTCCAAATTTAATCAATGTTGTCTATGAAAAAATTGTTAAGTCAAATGGCTGAACCATATGGGTATAAGCGTACATTCAGACAGTGATTCTTCTTCATTAGTAGAATAAAATTCCCAGCATTTTAACATTCCTGTGATATAGCGTGCAGTAGGTATATTAATTTAACTAAATTTAAAATTGCAAGCACATAGTAAACACAAAGTTGAAGTTCTCTTTAACATCAGACAAGAAGGGGTATTTAGGCTTCTCATTAGGCTTCTACACAGAAGTGACTTTTATACACAAAATTTGTATCATATCCATATATCCATTTCTCTTGCAGGTTTGTACCCACTGCAGAGAACATTTTAAATGATAGAGCTTCCCAAGCATAATAAATTCTTTGCAGCTAACTCACAAAATACATTCCTAAGTTTGTGCTGAAATTGTGCTGTTATTTCTTTGTCATTAGTTAACAACTCTCTGGAGCAAAACACACAGTTATGGTTGCTCTTGACACCTTTCATACCACTAAGCTCTGATCTCTGGATAAGTCAAAAGCATGAAGTTATCAAAAGACCCATAGCAGCTATTTAGACATTAAATAAGAAAACTTTTGCATTAGTTCATTAAAAATTTAAAGACAAAAGTATAAAGTAATAAACAAATTAAAACAACTGTTTTGAATTCTATTTTTGTCTCTAGGACCTCTTTATTTTCACATTAGACTTGCAAAATTTTTTATATAAAAAGAGTGCTGGTGTGTCAGAAAAAAAAAATCATTATCTGGGACTATTTCTGTGACTCCTAGAACTTGCCTTTTGGGATTAGCTGACCAAAAATGACACTGGAAATATGGGTCCTGCAAAAAAGAGTATGCTTTTATCTAGGTCCAACAGCATGAAATATTTTCTGCTTAGAAGGAAGGATTTATTCAGTGAGGCTATTGCATCTGATTATGTGACACTGCATGGTACCAGGAATAAACAGATATCAAAGACAGCACTGCGAATGGAAGAACAGCTAAAAGCTTTAGCAGAGACACTGAAAAAACAGGGAGAAAGGACATGGAAAAGGCCTATGCAGCGTGTATCTCCAAGTAAGGTGTGCCAGAAAAATGGACTGACTGTAAAAGAAGCTGTTTAAGTCTTACAATCTTTTAACTGTAAGGAAGTGGACATGTTTCACAAGTTTTCTGAAGTTTTCATGAAACTATGGTGTGAAAGAACTTTGCCTTTCATGCAAAAGTGTGACTCGTGGTTGGCTGGTCCCAGCTGTTTTGCTCTTTCCATGGACCCTTAACCTACAGAAACATCTTAAAAACTAAGTCCCTCCCATTCAATTTTAGGTAACGCTTAAAAAAATGTAACTAGCAGCCCTCTTCCTTCTATTCTTCTCCCTTCTGTTTCCTTTAACATCTGCCAAAGCATCTATACCTTGCTGGCAGGGACATTCACTTTGGTTGGTGGCAGGCAACTGGAATTCTTTCAGAGGGAGAAGGGAGTGGAATTGTATCCCATATAGAGTATTCTGCCCACTCAGAATTACATTATCTAGATTACCTGTAAGGAAGTCATTGATACTTCCTCTGGTTTTGTCTTATAGATGACTACTGCTGCACTTCTAAAGAAAATTTCTAGGACAATCTACTTACTTCAGTGTGTCTGGAAGGAAGAACTTTTTGGGAGGCATAGGTAGGATGGCTTTGAGTCCAGACAAGGGTGAGGATGTGTAAGAGACTGTCCGAAGCTTCCTTCATTTGCCTCACAACTGTCACAAGGACAGAGACTAAGACCCTGCAGACCCTGACCGGCCTTCTGGCTTGGTTGAGGTGGATGCTTGCCAAGTGAGTGTTTGCAGGTGTGCTTGCTGTGTCACCACAGTCTTACACCTGCTTCACGATCCCCATTCATCACAACAGCCCATGATTTCCTCACCTCTTGGCCAGATGCCACCAGCTTTAGAGAAAGACTAATTTTCTAAGGTAACTTTGGTGATCCCCCACGTAAAATCCCCCATCTGCCTCATGACCACCATCAAGGACGGAGATTGAAGCCCCCCCTTACCCCCAAGGACTGACACTGAGACCCTTAAAATTTGAACACGGGGGCACACACACGGGCTGGCTGAAGCAGGATGTCCGCCAACTGTTATCTGCAGATGTGTTTGCTGGACCAACACTGGCTTCCCATAGAAACCAGTCCTGAAACAATGGTTCCTGCTCACTGCTGAGACTAGCTTGTCCTGTTTCACAACTAGACATAACCATGCTTATTATTTTGAGTGCCACAAAAATAAAGTCACAGTACTTGTTCTCAGCAGACTTATTCTCCACTATCCTGTACCTGTTCCCCTCCCAGTGGAGGACTATGAAAGACCCCTGAGTTAACCAGAGACTTTGAGATTCTCCCTGATGTGACAAGACAGATCTGTTGGCTGGACCACGAGGATCTCGTCTCTCCGTTGGTAGCTATATTCCCCCATCCTCTTTCTCTCTCTCTCTATCCGTTATCTCCTTTCTAATCCTTCTATCACATTTGCTGTGGGCACTCAATAAAAGTGCATTTTGTTTTGATTAATACTGAAATCCCCTTCTGTGTTATTTTTGCCTCTGAGATCAGTAAACGAACCATCATGACCCCCACTTGTACTAGTGGATCGTGACAGTATGCGAGATGGAAGCTTATTCCCCATAGCCCCTCAAAGTGATTTGAGAACAACTTTCCCCTCCAAGTGCTGACTGTGAATTCCTTTTGAGACATACAGTCCTTGGGGGGCAGAAAGGACAGGCATTGTAAGGCTGTCAATTCCTGTATGGCAGTAGGAACCTTAAAGCTGGACTATACACAGAGACACGGTTTTCCAGCACCCAGATCTGCTGGTGGACCCAGACCAATGCTCACTTCACTGTGTTGTGTCTCCTGGAGAACCCCTGAGGTTGGCACTGACACATTACAAGTAGAATATACAGAAATTTACAGAAGTGCTGGAGCCACATGGGAACTGAGAGGATTTCTGTCACCTCTGGGACCAGGAAGTTTAACATTGTTTGTTAGCTCTGTGTTTTCTTTCTTAAAAAAAATGTTAGGATACTGACATTTAATGCTGCCTGATTTGCATACAACTAAGCTATATGGTATGGTAATTTTGTTTTGTTTTTTTACACATTATTTCTATTGTTGTCATAGTGTTTTGAGATTTGCCAGTTATGCCTTAAGCACTAAACAATGCACTAGGATGCCACTTACCTTAATTTTTTTTTGGACATTTTCCATAGACAACGTTCCCTGCATAGTGACAGGCTCAGTACTATTAAAAAAACAGCAGGAGGAAAACCCAATTAAACTTGCAGTTTTCCACAAAGCAAGGCACATATGCAGTGTGCCTACCAGATGACTTGCTCTGTCCTTGCCTGTACAGGACATATCTACAGGAGGATTTTCCCCTGGGGTCACAGCATGTCTCATTTCCTAAAACTGCTACCTTTCTGCAGAAGATAAATATGAATAAAACATAACCATAATGGCTTTCTTCACCACAAATATTTATATACTGAATTTACATGAAGGACTAACAATTCAAAAGGTTCTCCAGACCTCTGAAAGCTGCCTGGGCTTTCAGTTGCAGCTTTGTTGTACACACCAGAATTGCTTCCATGTTGTTCAGGCTATAGTGGTGTGCAACTCCTCCATACATGGGCAATTATTTAATCTTCACATATGCAGGAGGAAGACTGGACAGTTTTATGCTCACAGAACTGGACTCCTCCTCTGACATCCCATCTGCTCTTTAAAATCAGTCCCATTAAGGTACTCTTGCTGTGATTCACAGGGAACTCAAACCCTGATTTATAGCAAACCTAGGATGCAATTTGTCTCCCATCACTTCATCTGTCCTCAAGCTCAACAATTTTGGCAAGCAAGTCTTCCCTGTTTCCTCCATACTCAAAGGAGCATTTTTAGGTATAGATATAGGTATCCTTCTGCTCAGTGAATCATCAGCATCTCCCATTTCAGGATGGGCTGAGTCATTTGTCTCTCTGTTCAACAATTAAGAGTCCTAGATCACTTTCTAACTCAACAATTAACTCCAAAGCAATTTACATTAAAAGAGTTGAGTCTTATCCCCAGTTGAATCATTGCTCTTCAGTTACTATTTTTATGCCAGGAATGATGACACTGTGACATAAATCCCAGGGAACTTGGGTAAAGTAGCACTCCTCTGAGAGGGTCCTGCTTTTGGCTTTGATAGGGTTCATTTTCTTGGTAGCTTATTCAGTGCTGTGGTTTGGGATTTAGTATGAGAATAATATTGATAACACACAGATGCTTTGGTTGTTGCTAAGTAGTTCTTCCCCTAGGTCAAGGACTTTTTGCAGAACACATTTCCTGCATTTACAAACAGTTAAAATATTACTGATGGCTATAAAGATGAAGAGATTTTTGTCTATGTAATGAAAGACATGGAAATTTGGGAATCTTCAGGCCAATGGATAGTTTCATCTTACTCATCAATGAAAGAAAAGCTGAATGTCTCAGGCTTCTCAGATTTCTTGCCAGAACAGTTCCATCTGGAGCATTATGACTGCAGAGCAAACATACAGAATTCTATATAAATTTAGTCCAGCAGAATGGACAATGGAAAAATCAGCTGCCTCAGTCAGCTTTAAATGCATTGACAATAGCAGCTGTGCCATCTGATTGTGAAGAACACAATCACTCAACCCTTGCCTTCCTTTGGATCTGGAGGACTGCAAACATCAAGCTTTGGGCTGCCAAGCTTTCCCATGGACAGCAGTAGTAACAGCGCTACCAGTTTCTTCTTTACAATGATTTCCAGTCTTGCCAGTGCATTTTCATCTGGAAATTCTGATGGTTTTGAGAGCATTTCTGCTGCTTGTAATCCTCCTGCTTTTGAGGCTACATCCTTGCCTAGGAATTTTTCTGCTGTGAACTCTTCAAGCACCATTATGCTTACAATATTTGGAATATTTAATGCAGCAGGAGCATCTTCTGCCTTACAATCCAGCAGTATTTTATTTGGATAGACTGCCAGTTTCTCTGGACATAACATCACATCAGCAGCTTCTGCACTTACAAAGCAGAATACATGAAAGTTGTTATTTACACCAAAGAGCAGCTGAAGAATTGAAACAATTTGAAACAAAAAAGATTGTAATGGGGAAAATTGCTCTTAAGCCACCACTAGTAGAACTTTTAAATGTTTAGGACTTTCTAAGTTTATTTTTAAATACTCTGTTTTTTCTGATGCTCAACTACACATTTTTGTGGTTGAGTAATGAAACAAAATGTTTCCATTTTGGTTCATTTTTGTTTCATCATTAAGTCTTCTGCAGTAATAAACTCCCAGGTTAAAAAAAAATCTTATCAAGGCCGGATTGAATGAGGCTTTGAGCAACCTGGTCTAGTGGAAGGTGCCCCTGGAACAAGATGATCCTTGAGGTCCCTTTCACCCCAAACCATTCTATGATTGTGTCTTTTCAGTTTCCCATTCTGTGTCAGTGAGGAGTGGCACAAGAAGCCAGGAGGCAGCAAGGCCAGGACAGCTGACCTGAACTGTCCACAGGGGCATTCCATACCATAGAATGTCATGCCCAGTATCTAAACTGGGGAGAATTGGCCAGGAGAGGGAGGTTACTGCTTGGGAATAGAATGGGCAGCAATCAGTGGGTGGAGAGCAATTGTGTTTGGCATAACTTATTTCTCTTGGGTTTTATTTATATCTCTTTCTCCTTTTCAAGAAATTTTTGTTCTTATTATTGTCATTTTTATCATTTTTTATTAGAACTATTATTATATTTTACCATATTTGAAGTCTTAAACTTCAAATATGGTAAAATATACTAATACTTATATAATAATATATGGTAATATATAATAAAAACCCTGGGTTTTACCTGTTTTTCTGATTCTCCTCCCCACCACACCAAGACTGCATGGGGGAGTGAGAGAGCACTTGTGTGGTTGATGCCTGGGGTTAAACAAGAATAGAGTCAAGAGTCCAAGAGTCCTAAGTAATAATTTCTATTCCAACAATATTTACACACATATAACTAAAACACAGATAAAATGCATGAGTAGTGATAGAAATGCCACCTTTCTGCCAAAGTGTGGCTCTTACCATTACCCAACTGTGTCAGGTCCCTTTTCCCCTTGTGTACCTGGAAGCTTACACTCCTGTCTGCAATGGGACAACTGCAGAAAGCATTTGCTTGGAGTGGTTACTGGCCCAGCAGAAGGGTGCTTTCTGTTTTGCCTGGCTGAGAGCTGAATTTTGACAAAAAGGAAAAGCACCTCTCTTCCTCCCCAATAAGCACTTATGCTTCTTATCCAACAGCTCATCACCTGAGCTCATGAAATAGTTCTAGGGTGCAAATCTCACTCCTACTCCAGCATCAAGAAGGTGGGGAGGTAGTGAGACCAGTCAATCTCCACAGGCTGTTTCAATGTATCCCTGTGGGCTGTCTCCTGCTAATACCTATCTTACATACCCAAGGGTCCCTACTAAATTCATAATGAAATTAAGTACATAGCATGAGCTTAAAAATTATATTTCCAGGACAGGTACTTAGCACTGGGCCCATTGTGAAACATGATACAGGATTTGGGTGCCCAGCCTGTTCATAAACTGCTGAATATCACTTCCCTGGGAGTCTGGAGACACCTTGTGTGGAGATCACAGATAGGTACTGTGTTTTACAGACAGTAAGTGCAAAATCCATTAAAGAAGCCATAGCAACCAGGCTTTCAATGGATTGACTTTCATACTTAAGACAGAATATTTATCTAAATGCATTATTGTGCGGACAACTTACTGATGCTTGGATTTTTAAGCAGGAATTTCCTTCAGCCATTCTAAAAAGCAAATGAATTAGCACACAAATGAAGATGGGTATGTTACCCAAATTATCAACCTAGCTTGGTCACTGGGAACAGTGAGATCATATTAGCATTATCATAGCCTAGATATTCTGCCCCTCAGCAAGAATGGCTCCCACATCATCCCAGCTATTCCGCCCAGGAAACTGCAGCCTTTCACCTGGGCTATCTGGCGCAAGATGGCTTTGTGCCCTGTGCACAGACCCTAAATATTGTGGGAAGTACTGTCATAAGGAAAGGGAAAACACCGCCATCCCAGACCAAGCTGTCAGCCCACCACAAACTGTCCTACCCAACAGCAGAAGAGATCCTAAAAAAATGTACACACCGGGGGAAATCTTCCTGGAGGTATGTCTTGGATAAACAAGGACAGAATCACCCAGCTTGATGTAAATGACAGTCCATTACCAAGCTCTCCCTGCTTGAACTTTCTCTTGCTCTTGCAAGCTTGATATAACATTACTTTTACTAACCCAGGGCACAGCAAAGGAATGGCTGAAATCCAGCAGCTACATCAGCATCAAGAAAGGCCCAGAGAGGAACATTCCTCAACCCACAGTCTAAAGGTAAAATACAAATCACCAAAGACAAAGGGACACTTTTCCTATTATGCATTCAAAAAGATGAAAACTGCATTTCAAAGGCCTGAATGTGCTCCTAGAAGGGAATGTAGAAGGGAACACAGCTCTTTTCACCTTCAGGAAGTGAAGCAGTCATTTATGCCAAAACCTTCCAGCTGGGAAGCTACTGCTGGAATTATATCAAGCACGTGACTAAGGACACAAAAGTACATGAAGACCCATTCAATATTTGGGTGACAATGTTTGCTCATGCAAATTATACCCACCATACTCACTCCCAGCTTTTGTAATCATCAAAAAAAGTTGTGGTTCACGGAGTTTACAACTTTAAAATTCAGATACCATGTTTTGTGACTTTTACTCCCAATTGTTATATCTTATGAAACAGGATTGTTTGTATCAGTATGAAATCCAAAACCAAGCTAGCAGAGTCAGTCTTCTATTCCCCACACAAGAACATTGCACTTGCATTAAAATAAGGGTTCAGCATGAGAGCCTAAAATTCTGAACAAATCAAAATTATATGTATAATAGGGGGCTTCTTTTTGTGTTCCTGTTTAATAGCTTAGTTCATCTACTGAGACTAATGAACAGAAAAATTTATCTAACATTCACTGAGTTACTGGAGTTTAAAAAGCCATCTGGAATCAGTTTTGGTTTGTGTATTCACATTATTAACAAACTATTCAAACACATTTTTCTCTGTGCAGGAGATATGTGCCAGGCTTATGTTTGAATCAAATGTTTGTATTTGTGGTCCAAATGCATTGAGAGAGACAACCATAGTCTGCAAGCTCTAAGTTTTCTCATTGAACATGGCATGGACTACATGCTGCAGCTTTACCAGAGGTAAAGTGTGGCAAATCAACATAGGAATGGCTATAACTGTTTTACATAAAGATATTTCCAGCTTCCAGTTCAAACCCAAGGGGGAAAATGTGTATGTGATTTGTTAATTCTGCTCTTCTTTGCTCTGTATTTCTCAGTTTCAGAAACTGCATGGATTACATGGAAGAGTGTGCTCACCAGGGAGAATTGTTAGCACTTTTTCAAGACTCAGCCTCAAAACCACCTTCAGAGAGAAAGCAAAATATTGTTTCTTCTTGATAAAATATAAGAAAGGACTTTAATTTTCCTCTGGCTTTCTTGCTTTTGGCTGATTCATTGTTGCCAACAGATAGGTTTATAAGCAATGAAGAACAATGTTAAGTTTATTCAGAAAGGAGTTTATTAGTCAAGCTAATCCTGAAGCTTTGGAGGAATTAATGCAGGGATTCAGAAAGGATATTAAAAGACTCTTTTGATGAGCACAAATCAAAACATTTCTGATCTAGGCATTTCTTAGGACAATGAAACAGATAAGGAAAAACTTACCTTCATATATTTTAACATTGAAGCATTCCCAGAAGTGCTTAATATTCTGGCTAACCCAAAAAATAATTGCCCTGAGAATAAACTAGCTTAATTTCATGTTTGGCAAATGTTTTTACTTATAAGCATTTTAATTAATTATAACAATATTCTAAAATATTTTAAAATACAGAGCAGACAGTTTAATAATTTTATATATTTTGCTTTCACATTTTGAAGACACCTCATATTAACTTCAGGAAAAAGCATGTCTTCTCAATCATACTAAATGTCTTACCTTTTTTTGATGTATTCATAGGTTCAGAATCAAACAATGAACATGTAACAAAAAAAAAGAGTAATATTTCTATTTGTTCCAGAGCTGATATTTTCTTAATAGATAGCATAGGTAGGATCCAACCCCGCTTGCTACAAAAACAGTGACTTTAAGTTACATATCTGATTCTGGAGAATCTGGATCCAAATATATTTTAGCAATTGTCAAATTCAAAGTACCTATGGTCCCACCACAATATTCACAGTTCATGAGCAGATCCATTTCATTTGAAGTTATTTCTTCTCTTTTCTTGCCTTGCTCGAATGAACGCTTTGTTCTCTCTCTCTCAGTGATTAAAAAGAAATGGGAAAAAAGTAAAGAAACCAAAGTCTGTATCTCAAGTGATGATCATTTCCAAAACAGCTCATGAGTGTCTTATAAGAGATGCCTCCATTTGCACAAATAATTTCCTGAAGATATTTGTTTGCAATAAACCAAAATGTAACACTTGAATGAAGAATTATGGTCTACTTAAAAAAATAGCATTTCTAATCTAATAACTTTCAGAACTGACTACAAAATAATAAAGTGATTTAATATACAAATCTAAATTTTCCAAATCATCTAAAATTTCACTCCCTTAATAGCCTAAATACATTTTTAATTAAATTTAGAAGCTTAAATGTTATTGACTATCAGTTACCAAAAATTTTGGTCCTTAAAAGGCAGTATGAGGTAAAAAGCCCCACTGCAGAGCAACTCATATTTTTTGAACTCAAATACGTTTAAGAACCAAGCTTCTCCTAAAACATCTCCTTTGAAAATGTGAAAAAAGTGAACTCAGCCCAACCCAGAAAACAAATGATCTGAAGAAATTAGGTGTCAGGTTTCCTCCTCTATAGAATTAAACAGAAAGTACATTTTGTTTTGAAGTGTTTTTCTTCTCTGTGAAGGACACAGCTATACTCTGTTTTATATAACAATACAAGGAAAGAAACAAGATTATTTCTGCATGTATTCTCCTGAATAAATGTTGGGCCAGATTTGTAGACACACATTAAATACAAAGTCAACTTATTGAGTCTTTGATTTCAACAAGAATGTGTTACCTCTAGTGCAATAGTTAGAGCAACATCTGGGATATAGGAAAACCTTATTTAAATTCATGCTAATATATTGTTAGAAGGGATGGAAGGAATAATAGGGGATATTTATACTACTTAGGAAGAAAATAGAGGTGCAGTTGAGTCTTGAGCTCTATTTTCACTTTAATTAATCTAAGAAGTTTACTCAATGACAATTATTAGTCTTGAACTGGAAAAATCCTGATTTTCAGAGAAAGAAAAATTTACTCCAGGTCAAAGGATGTGATGTCTGTTTCCTAGCTGAGATTTTTCTAGAGGAAAGCATAGACTCCAGACCTACCAAAGGTTTCAGGAGGGTGCCTTTTCCAGCCAGCAGACCTACCTGTAATACCATCTGAATGGGTAGAAGGAAGTAAAGGACAGAGAGCAAAAGAGAGATACTTCCACAGATTCCTTTGACAGGAATTTTCTAACTTTATCACCTAAAAGTCAGCTCCCTAAATGTCAGCTAGCCCCCTGGGCTCCTTAATAGTTGAAGGAGAGAAAGAGGCACCTCCAGAAGGCAGTTCATCTCAACCAAGATATCTAAGACACGTTCGATGAATCACGTGTTCATTTCTTTCTTATCCTATGGCTATGAAGAAAATATGACAGGTAACTTTTCGATGTCTGACTTTGTCAAGATGAATTCTGACTTAGTGTCATTTTTCACTCCACTCTGAAATGTCACTTGTGGATTTTCTTTGCCTTTGTGGTCCTTGTGACCTGGTTCCCTTTCTTGCCAAGTTTTGTGATGCCTGACCTGACCTTGCTCAGTGACATGAGCCCACTGGAAGATCCTCTCTTCTGTGAATGATCTTTGGATCAGACCTTAAGGGAAAATCAATATGAGGGCAAAGGCACTCATCAAGATTATGACAGAACAGCAAAATGGTTTAGTCCAGTCATTGCAAAAGTTCTCCCTTGAATCTTTAAGATGGAGCCAATGTATTGCTTATCCCATTTCAGTCCAGAAGGTCTAGCACTAGGTTTTTGACTTCATATCTTGTGCTGCCATGCATAACCTGATAAACTGCATCAAAATTGCTCCATATGGTTGTCATTCACTTCTGGCCAGTAGAAAGGCCAAAGAAATGTGCAAGACTCTCTCAGAAACCTGTATTGCAAGAGTTTTTCTGCAATAGTCTGATGAAAAATGGACTTTCAACCTGAATTCTAGAATTCCTTCTATTCTGGAATTCATCAGAAGTTAATAGATTTGGGTAACACATAAAAATATCATTGTTAAAACATGTTCAATGAGGTAAAATTGCATTACTAATTTAGTGATTTTTGCCCTCTCCTGACAAGAGGACCAGTTGACCACAGTCAGCTATTTCCAGTATCATACAGCAGCACACAAGAAAGCAATCATCGTGAGGCTGCATTCAGTGAGAGTGCATGAAAACTCAAATTTTCCTTTGTAAGAGCAATGGCAAGTCTTTCTTACTGAAATCAGAAATAGTTTGTGTTGGGCTTTAAAATACCTTGTATCACTCAAAATTATGGGGAAGAGAAGGCAGAGGCTAAAATGATCTTGAAAACACATCATTAGCATGCAGAAGTTGTCCATCATTGTACTATATTGATTATGACAAAAATGACAAAAAAAAGATCTTGACTTGAGATCATCCATATGACAAAAAGTTGTCATACAGATTACTTTCCGATTTCCATATATTAACAGAATTCTCACTGGGAGACAGTTTTTATCAGAATACAAACCTGAAATATAGAAACATCTTCGTAAATGGGTAATGACAGATAAACAATTAAATCCTAAAACACCATGGAAGTCTGCCTGAGAGCTTCCAATTCTGTGGATTCAAAAGGGTAAGAATAAGAATAAATAGCATCATTGAATTTGAATTTTCAAAAATCTACCATATTAACAATAACAGCAATTTTGTGAAGAAAACCTATTCACAATTTAAAATAATTTTTAAGCAGATTGAAGGAAAACAATTCACACTTTTATTTCAGGTATGTTTACCAATGCAAATGGCTCCTATGAATCCATGGGAGTTAAACACAGAAACGTGAACTTCAGTACCCCAACTTTTGGTGTTCTTTATACAATTGAATCAAAACTGAGGGATCATTATCACTTTCTCATTGGAATTAATGGGGTAAAGATGCAGTAAAAGGTACCGTTACTGTAATTTCATTATTATGAATTTATTATTATAATGAAGGAGGATTTTAACACCTAACAAAAATATTAATAAAAGGAAAGAAAAAACTATATTACTTCTAAAGCTACTCTGTCTTTCCCACAGATTTGGAGTAAATGGTTGTACTTCATGGTTGTAAGCTGTACTTCATAGTTCCTACTAGTTTTCTTTAAACGAACACATAGGTTTTAAATGGTGCACCCAGTCCTACAGTGCAGAGAAGCTCCTATGCCACACATGATCAAGCACTGTCCTGGAAAGACATTTGATGGAATGTCCACCTGACCTTCTCAGGAACATCATTATTAAAAAAAAAATGCTGAAGAAAATCAATTGAATTTTGTTTTTTATCTCCTAAAATGTTGAAATCTTCCTTGGAAGCAATCAGGTACATGTGAACTACAGTGAAAGATGAAAATATTCATACCTGTAATCCATCTCCTGTCTTAAAGACCAAGGCCTTCAGGGAGCACAACAAATCCACATCATCTTTCTAAATGTCAGTTTTGTGCTTTGACCTCTGGCTTAGCCATCAGATAAAACTCATGCATAACCACATACTTCCCCAGCAACTACATTAAAACAGATGCTGAAAAAGAATAATTTTGTTGAGGGAAAGTCATAATGAACTTAGACAAACATAAAGCTCTCTTCGTCATCTATCTTTCCCCACTGAATCAGAGCTTATGCAATACCTTGCCAGTCACTGTAGTATACATTTATTGCTCATTGTTGCTTGATGTTAATTTTACTTTCTTTGATCACATAAAGCTCTTTCTGGTCAGAGGTATGTACATTTATAATTCACTTTTAGATCTAAGGACAAAAAGCAATAGCTAAAAATTCTACCATCATTACCACTAGAAAGGATTCAGAAAATGTGAATATATAGCTTTATATACTAATGCAAAGCTGTTACTGAAAACTTAAACACAGACCTAATGAAATCATTAGCACTGAGAAATTATACGTCCATATTTTGCAAATAATCCATACATTTTCTATCTTAGCAGTTCTTAAATTGGACAAATCTTACAGGAATCAGTCTCCAGAAATAAAGCTCTCTGGTTTTCGTACTGGTATCACAGGCAGTAATTATTTATGTATTTGAAAGTCATTTCTCTAGCCAAGAGAAGGCAGTTTTTTGTCACCAGGTCATAGACCTGGATTGGAAAGTTATGAGAAGACCGTAGAGCCTTGGTGTCATGAGAGCACCTAAAAAACTTCCCAGAGGGCTCACCAGCTCCACCCTCCTGGGGTTTGACAACAGCTGGCAACACCAGTCTGGGCCCACAACAGCCTGTCCTCCTCAATGGAGTTTGGCAGTGGATAAACTTAACAGGCCCTTGTCCATATTGCTTCACTAGCAAGGCTGCAAAGCTGCCTAGTGACGTGGTTGTTTCTCCCCTACTTTGTTTCTATCAGCACATGTTCCATATTTAATATAATGCTAAATTTGGAGTGATTTTCATACAGCACAGATTTAAAAAGTATGAGCAGTGAATTTCAAGCGCTTCCACACAGATGGCAATGCAGTGTGGAAAACTATTCCTTTTCCCCACACTCAGATAGAAGAGTATAAATGCCAAATAAACTGGAGATCTTCTTCTGAGAAGAAAAATGCAAAAAAGATAGTTAGAAAACAATGTCCTGAAGGAGTCCAGAAATCCCCATTTATCACCTGTTATACAATCATCTTATTGCAAGACAGTAGGTTGATTCACTGGAATATGTCACACCAACCATTGTATTTTGCAATCTCTTACTGCCATCTTATGCCATTTTTTGTCACTGCACAATCCATGATGTACTAAAAATTGTAAGAAAAATGCTTTTTTACATAAAGCGATGCCTTTCACATGTGTTTGGGATCTTATCAGCACATTATCATCTGGCCCTCATCTCTGCACCCCCAGTAGATGAGAACTGAGAATCCCTAGCACCTTTCAGGACAGTGTTAGAAAGGTTAATAAAAAGCTCTCTCCTTCAAAACTATTTTTTCAGTAGCTCATTGCTTTTCAGATATATGGCTTGACTCATTTGAACTGGTTGACTCCACGGTTCCCAGTGCTGCTCAGGGATTACAAAATAAATGAAGAAAGGATTGTAGTTTTCCTTTTTCCTTCTTTTAAAAAAATAGATGCCTTCCTTATAAATGGTGAAACCAGATTCATGGTATACATCATTTGCACAAAAATAATTTACTAAAGTTGCTGATTTAAACAGCACTAAATGACAGAACACCAAAATGAGTAAAGTACAAGGAAAAATAATGGTTTATAGTGAGCAATCATATCTTATAATACACAAACTCCATTTTCGTAGCATGCATTGACTTCAACTGTTCCTACTTATTGCAATCCCATAGCACAATTTTGCAAGACAACATTTGTATTTATTTTTCACTACGTGCTACTCCTTTTTAACTCACTTCAGTGATCACTTTCAAGAACAATACAGTCAAATGGGAGCTGCAAAATATCTCAATATTTGTTTTTTCCTAAAAACGTAGCAATTACCGTACCTCAGTAATACATCCACAGGAGAGTTATTTAATGTAGTAGGATCCTATTTAAAAGTAAAATTACCTTCTTCTGTGCTCAGTTTCCTGAGAGACAACTATAACCCAAAAAAAAGGACAAACTGATGTGATATTCTCCATTCTGGATTACACATCCAGCTCTGCTATCCCTGGCATAGGAAGGACACTGACCTGTTGGAGAAAGTCCAGAGGAGGACCATAGGGATAATCAGAGGGACAGAACACATCTCCCATGAAAACAGGCTGAGAAAATTGGCATTGCTCAGCCTGGAAAAGACAAGGCTCCAGGAAGACCTTACAGCAGCATTCCAGTATCTTAAGAGGGCCTGTTGGAAAGCTGGAGAGGAACTTTTTACAAGGGTCTGTAAAGATAAGGACAAGCGATAATGCCTTTAAACTGAGATGAGGTTTGGATCAGATATTACAAAGACATTTTTTACTGTGAGGATGGTGAAGCACTGGAGCAGAGAAGTTGAGAATATTCTGTCTCTAGGAGTGCTCAAGGCCTTGGATGGGGCTGGCCAAGTGAAAGGTGTCCCTATCCATGGCAGGGGGGTTGGACTACACAATCTCTAAGGTCCCTTCAAACCCAGGCCATTCTATGATTCTGTGATTGGGGCCCTGTTATGACCCTTTGTTTTGGGACTCACTACAGTGTGGTGAAATCTGAAATTATAGGTTGCTGCAATCTGCTTACTTGCAAGGAGAAAGAGTGAAGAATCTAACTTTAAAAATTCCGATAACATGCCAGATTTGTATATACAGAAGCATATGGTTGCTCTTGCAATTATCTGTTTTCCTTAGTATTTGTGTACCTCTCTGTGGTCTGTCTTTTTTAAGTTCTAATTCATCATTTCAGGTGCAAAATAGGGTCCCTCCTGTAAAATAGGGATGTTACAGTCACACACACTCAAGGTCATTCAAAATATTGGAGCTTTTTTTTTTTTTTTCCACAGATCTAAACCTAGTTAAATAAAGATCTTATTAATACAAAAAGAGGAAGATTAAATATAGAGAAAATTGCATGGATTAACTTTTCTGAGGGAACAGTGTTAGGGTTTCCAGGGAAACATTTTCTGAGGAAGGACATAAAGAAGAGGTTGGTAACACAGTGAATTTAGCCCTTGAGGGAACTCCAGAAAGGTAGGTAAAGTCTTTAAAAGGTAGAGATGAAGGTGAAAAACACATCAGTTGGATTGAGTAGAGTGAGAAGGGAAATTGAGGGAAGCAAAACCCAGAGGACACAGGCAAAATACAGGGTCTTCAAAATCGAGAATAAGAACCCTCATTACGGAAAATCTGAGGGGTAATTAATGAAAGCTTGCCAAAAACAGAGTAAGAACTTTTGAGGCATTTTTCAGTAACTTCTAATGTGTGAAGAAAAGTATTGGCACAAAAGTTAGGAAGACATTTCTAACACCATTTCATTTACTCTTTTAAGGCTGTCACTGTTCTCTTTCTAACTTTCATCTCCCTGAGTACATAAAAGCAAATGCGACCTTTTGCTGCCAGCTGCCCTGGGCTGAGCCTCCCACCTCTGCTTCTACTTTGCATCCAAACTCCTGCACACCATATTTCAGCTAATTTCTGAATTGTCACACCTCCCAAAGCTATTCTCACATCTCTTTCTTTCATCATCCACAGTTTGATCTATGGGTGCGTGTATTTGAAAGAAGTATCTGTCACATGCAACTTTGCAGGTTTTTTGTTTATTAATTATTTCAGATCAATAGACATAATTAACAGTAATCTTAAAGTCATTACAAAGATCCATAACAAAACAAAAAGTTACATCTTTTTTGGAAATATTAAAAGATGCAATGCTTATTTTGCATATTTTATGCAAAATATTTTATTTTATTTTCTTTCAGAAAAGCTGAAGATCACCCAATGACTGGCCTAGATTTAAAATGATCAGTTCTTTACCTTTTCCTCCACCAACTGTGCAACAGCAAGATTTCATCTGAATTGATACCTTGCAGAAAAAGACCAAGGAAAGGAACTCTACAGCCTGTGTGCAGTCAAAATGTGCATTTCCTCAGTTCAGGAGATTCAAATTCTGGCGTCAAGTCTAATAAAGAGCGCCTGCGTAATTTACTGAGAGCCAACATTTGTTGCATCCCATACTCAATTAATCTTGTGCTTCAAGACATGAAACTGTGACTTTCCCTGCAGAAAAGGAAGCTGTTTTATCTCTGTGGCACAGTGATGTGACAGTGGGATAGGTTCAGTATAGTTAAATAAATAAAGAATATATAAGAAAGAACGATTTTTATTTTTTTTAATATTTCCTGATTCAAATTTGAATAAAGAAATTTAAGCATTTATTTTTAAAAGTTGTCTATTTTCTATTGTGTCATTTGCATTACATTGAAAGACTTGTGAATGAGCAGACAAATTCCACAAATAGGACTGATAAAAGCTGACCTAGGATAAAAACAGATCCTTCAGAGTTTAAGGCTTGTTGGCAAATCAGACTATACCTATCAACAAAGAACAGGGTCTAGCAACTGAGTCCCAGAAAGAAATCCATTTGGGATAAAAACTCCTCTCCTTTGCATTTTGAAGCTGAGACCGTGGTCTCTGCAACAAGTTGTGAGAGGGGGAAGTCACAGAAATGGTGCAGAAGGAATTTTGCTGAGTATTAAGGACCTCTGTTTGTGGAAAGAGGGAGACTACGGAGTACAGTGTCTCTTCCTTGATGCTGATTATAATTAGTGTTGAATCACTGCATTCCTTGAACCAAAAAGACATATGCAAATACGATATGGTGAGGACAGATAAGGATATGCAAAAAATCTGTAATATCAGAAGTTCTTTTTAGAAGTGAGTAGCCTAAAGTCTGCAAAGGACTGCTTGGAAAAGAATAGATTTGTTAATTTCCAACCTCTTCTAGTCTGCATTTTCTGTTTATACAGGTTGCATATAATTTAATCCTTTTTTATCAATCAGATTAATAAGGTTCTACCCAAGAACATCAAGAGGCACTCCATAATATGAAATCTTTCCATCAAGACAGCAGAGTCTTCAAAAAGTTTGGTAAACTCACTTCTAAACTTTTGAAAGCTGTGTGGCCTTTCACAGAGGGCAGGACACAAGAATTACATTTTTTCTTAAAATCCAACATTGCATAATTTTCCTCAATTGTATGGCTGTCTCCACAAAGCTTCTCTAAAGTGTTCCTGCTGAATATATAATTGCTGTAACTGTCAGGTTCTTGATGGTGAAATTATCAAAATTTATTGCCTTGCTGAAAAGTATTTGTGAAAAATTAACACCCAGATGTTTAGCAGCACTTTTATATGAGAAGCATACATGTCTGTTCATTCACAGTTATTGTGAGCTTCTAAGAAAACATAAAATTATAGACTGGAGAAAATATGTGTTGTTTCCTTTAGAACTTACAAAAGATCAAGATAACATTTTAAATAAATTGTATTAAAATTATCAGGCATGTAAATGTTAATGAAGAGTTTAATATAAACCAGTATCTTAATATTACATTGTAATTATTACATTCTGTAGGACTATCTTCAAGTCATTATTTTATTTATAATTTATTTTTAAAATATTGCACATACATTTTTGGCAAAGGTTTATTGCTTACAGAGAATAACTCCTTGCAAATGCAATGCTGAAGACCACTTCAAGGAGTCACTTAGCCTTTCTGTAGTGTTCATGCCCATGAACAGAGACTGTGACTTTTTACAATTTTAGCTGCTGCTGAGCACAGAACACGAGACATTTCGGTGATGTCTACCAGAGAGAACAGATTTAAATCTTAGTTCTACTAGTCTTAAACTTAACTTTCTCTCTGACAGCATTATTAATATCAGTACGTTCCACAATTTAGGGCTTCATTCAGTCATGACTGAAGACAACCAGCCTCTTAACTGATTTCACTAGCAACTGTATTAAGTTCTTAACAGTTTTACAGAAATGGACAAGAATTATGTAATTACTTCTTTTTTGTACTGTGGGCTTTCAATCAGTAGATTAAATCAAAACCAACAGATAACTACAATCATAGAACAAGATAATTGCTCACATCATATGTTAAAGTTCACTGTGAAAAGCAGAGTAAAGAAATCTCCACTTGCATTAACAGGACCAATTGAAAACTACAAAAAGTCAGATTACATCTGCACTCAGCCTGAGACAGTAGCTTTGTGTGGAGTTATGTCCAAAACAAATTATCTTGTCAAATCACTACTACTCTTTAAAGTAAAATAAAAATGTGATGAATCCATTCATATTTTCCAGCAATACCGGAAAGTTTTCCAGCTACTTCCTCTACTCTGGCTGCAAATTCTGGAGTGTCTTCCAGCAAGTGACATACAGAGCAGAGACTCACTGACTGACATCCTGAGCTACAGAAATCAACAGCCCTTGGAAATTCTGGAGGCACAGCCAAAGTGAGAGGACTGGAGGCACTTCCCTTTCTCTGCAGACCTCTGTATGTTGTAAAGGGAAAACCTTCTCACCAGCCTCAACTCCTGTGAGCCCTAGTATGTTCCTCTCAACCCTTGGCAAGTCTGTTTTTCTCATTAGTCCATGAGGGGAAAAAAAACCCTCTGAGGACACACATTTCCTTAATATAGGAGATTTTACAGAAATCATCTAAGTTCTCGATTGGCTTCATCTTATCGAGTAAGTGTTGATCTTGGAAATAAAACACCAACAGGGACAGAGCTACTAGTGTTGGTCTCTTTTTCTTCCATGTTTCTTCTTAAAAGATAAAAGATACTCAAGTAAAAGTTTAAAGATCCTTGGTGTTTGTTGTTTAGAATTCAGTAATTTAGAATTCTTGTTTGTTGTTAAGAATTCAGTAATTTAGACTTCTATTCTTAAAAATAATTTTTAATTTTGAGGGATTATTTTCCATTTGTTTGGATCTAACCTTCTCAATTTTGAGTTTTATACAGTTCTGGAAAGGTAACAAACCAAGCTTACAGGGGATATTTATTTGTCCTACAGAGCAATTGTCAGTGCTATGCAAGAAGTGAGTGACAATTTTGCGTAAAATCATTGCAAGGAATAACCAAGTATACATAAATATGGCACCAGGCCTTCGCTCATTAAATGTTTTGCAGCACACTAAGTCAGGAGCTGAGACACACGACAACAGAAAGACATCAGTCAACATCACTACTGCAAACTGTCCTTTCACAAAAACAGCATTTGGCAGCAGCTGTTACAGAGATTTCCTCGTCACACACATTCCAAACCTTAAAACTCTTACCTCACCAAACAAATACAGATCCATTGCTAAAAGTCATAAGCAATGTTGCACTTCACTGCTACCATACAGAAATAGATCCAAACATAAAACCATCTGTTTCCCAAGGAAAAAACCAAATCCCACACACCATTTAGCACCATCTCTATTTCTTCACAGCCTGTAGTTAAGTTTTCAATTTCTTAATTCAATGGTAAGTTAGCAGAATGATATTCACAGTTAAATTAAATTTTCCAACTCTAAAACAACAGGTTAATCCATCACATTCAAAGATGCCTCCTACTCAAAATGTAAGTCAGGAAAAGCTTATTATCTGTAGATTTGACTCTATATTAAAATTCTGAGTGACAGACTCTCAATACAATTAAACTTGAGCTTTGCAATGTATCTTGAAAGAGTGCAAAGCAAAAATGTGGCTATAGTAATTAAGTGATCCCTGGTGCATGATGTTCTTATAGTGCATACTAACCACTCAGTCACATTTGACCTTGTTTCACAGAAAGGTCTTTTTCCACAGATTAGTTTGCATTTCAGGTAATTTTATATCTGGCCTTAGAAAGATCTTCTGGGATTCCGCCAATTAAGCTCTAAAATTGATACCTTTATGTAATATTTCTACAAGACACACTGCGTTCCCCAAAATTTAAAGGTCACACAGCACTGAATTTTGAAGTATGTAGCACCTATGAGATTTCATTGCATATCTACGTATTGAGTATAAATACTGCAACATGTTTTGTTTGATAAAGGCTGTCTCATAAAAAGGCAAATCACTTCTTTTACTCAATAGTTAAATCAGAATTATCTTGAACATGAAAAAAAATGGAGAGTACACAATTTGGCTTCATTACATTATCCAAGAGTTCTTTAAAAGCTTTATTAATAAGATTTCTTGATAAGCACCATTCAATACTTAGAGTATGTTGATTGATACTATTACATATTTAAGTAATTCCATTACAAACATCTTGGCTAAACAAAAACGAAATAACAAAAAAGTAAGTACAGATGTGACAGACTTTTTTTCAAAAGCATTTAACTCTCTGTTTAATGAAAGAATTTATTTCTGAGGAATATACATTTATCATTTCCTCTGTACTCATTTTCTTTTTTGTATTTTGTTTCTTAAAGTCAGCAGTGCCAAGAATTTATTCATACAAGCTCTCAAATTGATTTATTTTAAGTGACTAGGCACTGATATTTTTGGATTCTGTTACAAGCTGCTTACTTATCTTGTCATATAACTTTGATCAAAGTCAGTTGCACTCAAAATTTTAGGAGTCTCTACTTCTGCTTGTTCCTGCTGAGAAACATGGAGTGTCATCTCCAGACGTAATGAATACCTAAGAGGTTCAATCTGTTTCATTTGAAGCTTTAAGTGTTCAGCAAATATGGAGAGAAAACCAGATTCAAAGGCAGAAGATTCCAAAAGTCATGAAGCAGATAGAAGTCACTGACACCTCTTAAGGCAGATATGATATTAATGACAACAAAGGAAATTTGTACAGAAGCTGTCTAATGACAAGACATGAAGTGCACACACACACCAAGCAGACTAATGAAGGGGACAAACAACAGGGCTTCAACTCCCTCAATGTTTCTGCTTCCTGACACCTTCAAGAAATCTTCATCTGAGTGTTAAAATCAGATCTTGAAGTCTTCACATGTCATGTTTTTATCTAGGAGGAGAATATAGCAATATTTATCAGACACAGACTTATCACAGTAACAGAGACTTTCCAACATTTGCAATGTGAATTCTGAAGGCTGCAAGACCTTGTGTAAACATACAGTACCATTCCAGCCTCTGTGTTAGATTGCAGATTTCAGGTAATCAAAACACAATGTACCACAAATGTAAACAGTGATGACATATCCAGAGTCCTTCCCAAAAATCCTCATACCAACGAGACCAGACATACAGAGCTCATCACTGAGCTACTCATTTCTCAGTCACTCTGACCAGCTGAAGAACTGGGCTGAGAAGCATCTCATGAAGTTCAGCAAGGGAAAACACCAAAACCTGCACCTGGGGCAGAACAAAGCTGTGCACCAGTGCACATTGGGGCTTCACTGGCTGGAAAGCAGAAAAGGACAACAGGTGGATCCTGGACCCCATCGCAAAGCAGGCCGGCTGCATCCTGGGCTGGATTAGGGGAGGCATTTCCAGCAGGTCAGGGGAGGTGGTCCTTCCCCTTTGCTCAGCAGTGGTGAGGCACGCCTGGAGTGTTTCCTGGATTCCCCAACACCAGGAAGATATGGGCATGCTGAAGAAAGTGCAACAAAAGACTGTGAACATGACGAAGGGACTGGAGCATCTCTCTTATGAAGAAGGGCTGATAGAGCTGGAACTACAGCCTAGAGAAAGATCAGGGAGATCTTATCAGTCTGTATTTAGATGCCTGATGGATGGAAGACACGGAAGGCTGCCTTCAGTGCTGCCCTGTGACAGGACACAGTGGGCAGAGATTAAAACACATGACACTCTGGGTGAACATAAAAAACTTGTATTTTTTACTCCGAGTATGGTCAAACACTGACTTGGGTTGCTCAGGTCCTGGAGTCTCCATCTTTTGAAATATTTAAGTTCAACAGGAGGTGGGCCTAGGCAGCCTGCTGCGGCTGACCCTGTTTGGGCCGGGGCGTGAACCTTGTCCTCTCGCCGTGCGCTCAGTCACCTTCACGGCCGGCTACCACACGGACACTGCCATGGCAGCGTCCCTGGGCGAGCGGCGGAGGGACTTCCCAGGCAACCAGCGACAGGATAGACAAATATAGTCTTAAACTGCACCAGGGAGGTTTAGGCTGGACATAAGGAGGAATTTCTTCACAGAAAGGGTGATTAGAAATCAGAAGGGAGCGTCCAGGGAGATGGGGGAGCCACCCGGGAGGTGTTTTAGGAAAGACTGGACGTGCCATTCTGTGCCACGGTTTAATCGGCAAGGTGGTGTCCGGCCATAGGTTGCACTCGATGATCCCGGAGCTCTCTTCCACCCTTAGCGCCGCCGCGAGGACGCCGGTGCCGGCGGGAGCGGCGGGCTCCGGGCCCGCGCGGCGGCGGTCGGGAGCGGGCGGGCGCTGTGACGTGGCGCCCCAGGGTTGCCATGGTGCCGTGAGGGGCCGCCATAGCCGCGGCCATGGCGCCGCCCGCGCCGCCCCCCTCTCGCGTCTTCGCCGAGCTCGACCTGGCCCCGTCCCCGGCCTCGGAGGGACGCGTGGAGCCTGCGGCGCTGCCCGGGCGGGAGGTGCATGTGAGCGGCAGCGCGGAGCTGAGCGCCCGCCCGGACCGGGCGCGGGTGTCGCTGCGGCTCGGCAGCCGCAAGGAGGCGGCCGTGGCGGCGCGGAGCAGCGTGTCCCGCCGGCTGCAGTACATCGCGCACACCGCCCGCCTGCACGGCATCCCGGTGAGCTCCGCCGCCCGGGGCCCGCTGAGGCGCCGGGGCGTCCCCACGGGGAAGGCGGGGGGGGCAGCAGGCGGGGCAGTTCCCGGTTCCCAGGGCGGTTCTCGGTCCCGGTCCCGCTCGGCAGCCGGCGGGGTGCGGTGCGGTGCCGTCCCGCCGGAGCGGCCCTGGGGAGGGGAGCCCGCGGAGGGCCTTGGTGCCGGCGGGAAGCAGGGGAGTGACGGGTCTGGAGCTCTCGGGAACCGGTGGGAAAGCCTGCCTGTCTTTGGAAGGCCGCAGCCATGCCAACCCCAGCGGAAAAGGTGGAATGTCGCTACCTGGGCTTTCCAACAGGTTGCTTGTTAAGCATGTGAAAGCCGTCCTGCTTCGACTCCCACGGTGGTGGAATCGCCGTCCCTGGAGGCGTTTTAGGAAAGGCTGGACGTGGCTCTCACTGCCATGGTCTAGTTGACATGGTGGTGTTCAGTGTAAGGGTGCACTCTATGACACCAGAGGTCTTTTCCAACCTAATTCTGTGATTTGTTGGTGTACAACAAATACAGCATTCGCCCGTGCAGGCGGGTGGAACTGATAAAGTTGTACACAGCAGCATGACCTGTACCTGTGTGTGTCACAGTAACTGCGATGACCAGAGCTTAGCAGCAAATACATCCAGAGCTCTTTCCTCTCTCTCGTTCTACTTAAGTAGAGAGGTTTTGAAAAACATGGGATATGATCAAGATAACTGAAGTGACAGAAGCCCCATGTGGACCCAGAAAGTTCCTTTGCCACAATATTTTAGCTTCTGGAAGCAATTTTGCAACAATGGAAAAAGCATAGACTTACCTTTAAAGCTCTGTCCAAACAGTAAATGCTCCCTAAGGGTGATATTTGTCCTAACAGTTGTACTGGTGATGTTTTTGGATTTCACAAAAGAGTTTTTGGACAGTGTTCCACACATAGGGCTCTTAAAAACAGAAAAAAAACCCTTGATCTTTTATGGAATAAGCAGTTGTTTTCATAAGTTACTTCTTATTGAAGTTCCCTATGAGGTTTGTGCCTTTTGAGTGTATTCACAGTTAAGCTGGGGGGAAAGGGAGATGATCAGGTTTGCTATGAACAACGGATTATTCAATGGAGTAAAAAGGAATTGCAGAAGGGTTTCTGATAACTGCATGATGGTACAGTGCAAGTCAGAGTTAGTAAATGCAAAGAGAGTCAGTTAGTCAGCCTAAACAGTGATGTGCCACAGTGAAATTGCATGCCCACATTTCAGATGCTGCATGCATTTGAAGATAAGTACTGGCACCAGCTTTCATTCCCAAACAAAATAGGATTCTGTGGGGTTTTTTTGAACTGTTACACTGTCGCTGTAGCATCTATACAAATTGTTCAGGAATAAAGAAGGCAGTAAAGAAGACCACTTAGCCCCTGAAAAAGTTCATATTGCAGCTCTGGGACGAGACAACAAGGGGATATGGAGGCTGCTTTAGGCTAGGTATTGATCATGGCTGGGTGCATGTCTGTCACAGGCAGCATTTGTCATGGGTTCCATTGACATTGGGATGACTTGTTCAGCCAAAACTGATGCATTTTAGTGAGGGATTGCAGGTTAAATGCCTTCAGTGTCTATTAAGTGAGTTAACAGGATTTAAAGTGGTGGATTTTAAGAGAAATGGGAAAAGACAAAGCAACTCAGCATGCATTCGTTCTTATTAGTAGAGAAAATGTTAACCTTTGTACCTACCACCATGGTGAGCTATCAGATTATAGGACATTTTTGTCCTGACTCTAATTAAATAGTTCTTCAGAGCATGGCTATATTAGAAAAGATAGTTGCAGATATTTATCCTACAGTGAATCTGAACAACTGACTTTCAGTTTTTACTTGATACTGATTGAATTGGGATAGCAAGGAGCATCCAGCATGTAGTGGCTGGCACACAGCAAGAGTAGGCAGGGTGTTAAATAGGTGAGTGTGCTTTAGACGGGCTGTGTGCACCACTCCAGGCTAGGAAAAAGGATTAAAAACTGAAGTACAGGTTGGACAAACAAATTACTTTATTTGGGTTTATAACAGTCAGGTTCAGAAAAGTAATGTGAGCAGACAAGCAGGGTGGAGAGTGGGCTGTTTTTACAATGTGAGAGTATATGGTGTCTTATTATAGTTACAATAATTTCACAGTAATCTTTTTCTCTTTAAAAGATGCTGTGTGTTGGAGAATGGAAATGTTCTTTCCACTTAGTTGAGAGACTGTGAAATGCTGCTTGAGTTCTGGGTTTCTCAGTGTTAGCAAAGTGTTAGCTCTAGGGAACTCTGAGAAAAACAACATGAAGTTATTTTTTTTCAGAGTAGTTCCCCACGGTATAATTTTTAGTGCTTTGTTTCATCCAGTTTTAAATCACTCTACTGCTGGAGCTTTTATTTGCCTTGCAGCTTTTCCACTAACAACTCTCACTGCTGGCAATTTGTTTTTAACTGCGTTTGCTAACTTCACTTGCAGCTAATACCATTCTAGACAACTGTAAAATTAATGTCTCTTCACAGTCTCCATATGGTTCTAGTTGTTGCGAGCTTATCTAAGGCCTCTTTAGAAATCATCTAACTATGCTATATATTTATTTTAATTAATCCTCAGAACAATTTTCTTAACCCTTATTGTTGCTATAGTAGGAAGTCTGAGATGGGAAGTGCATAACCTTTGCAGCAGCAGGAGCTTGCATTAGCAGCTTCTCAGGAGGCCTGGGGGCAGCACCTGATTTCCATATACATTTACACCAGGATTTTAATCAGAAATAGATGCGCATAGTGGCATTTATTTATAGAGTGCTGTAAGTATATGCAGCACTTCAGAGCACAGAATGTGGTTTCCCCATTGATTTTACTTTCCCTGCAGCCTTCAAAGCAATCTCCCTTAATCAGCCCAGCTGCTCAAAAGTAACATTTTCTTCTCTTTCTCTAGAAGCAAACAGATTTTATATTTGCCAGCTATGATTTATTTGGGGAGTGGTGTGGAGATGACACTTGTTTTCTTTAATGGCTATATCTAACTGTTGGCATTGACACCATGTTTAAAATAGCAGTGATAATATTTGTTGTACCTGTTAGAGTGTTATAGAACAAAACAAACCATCTAGCAAAATATATCTGGTAGGCTCTGGGTTAGAGATTGTCTGAACTGGGATGCCTCCCTTGGATTTATGTGCAATATTCTTCATATTTCAAAACTTATTCAGGAGTCACAGTTATGGATGCACATCCATGAAATCAGTTAAAAAAGGTTTTAAAATTTGCTGACTTAGTTGCAAAATCTTCCAATGACAATATATCCCTGACTGAAGGTAAAAATCTGTGTAAGACATCGCCTTTTTTATATTACTACATATTTAAAGAAATATCTCCAGAGTACCCTGCATTTGCTGAGTACAAATCTGCTTTTTGTCTTTCTTGTAATAACTGTAACATATACTTCTGTTATTTCTTCTTTTAGCAGCAGAAACTTTTTCACCATAGGGTTTTGGGTTGTCATTCTGTCATCTCTTGCCAAATAGATCAGACAGAGTGTGGGGATGAGAGGCTGGAGCACAGCTACCCAATCCCAGAAGGTGCTCATCATCCTTTACTATCTGGAGACACTGTGGATGACTGTCAGGAGACAGGAGCATACATCGAGGCTCTCATTAACCATTTCCATAGTGCCAAGAACAAAAACGCCGTGATCGCATGGAAGAAGCTAACTCTTAATTGTTCAGATATCTTTCTTTTTGATAATGTAGGGCTATACTCTATATATCAGCTCAAATGTACAAGTAGATTTTAAGAGACATTTTCCAGTGTCTAGGATATTTTTTATTTACAGTTACACATATCAGCATACATTACCAATGGGCATTAGCATACATTCCAAACTATAAACACTCTCCCTTGCTCAGGCTTGGCTTGTGTGTCATAAAAAGGTCTCATAGTTGTGTTGAGTCATTAGCCAGGAGCAGAACACAATTTTATGTGCAGATGGGCTGTTCTCTTAGTGTGTTGTTGCATACTTGTCTCCTTGAAGTATGCTTTTGCTAATTTACCCATTTATTTTTTTTTCCTGTTCTCTTCTGGGGAAAAGAGCAGTCATTCCTATAACCAGCCAGTGTCATGAGGGTGTACACAAAGGTCCTGTGACTAAGACATTGTTCAGAAGTAGCAGATAGGAGGAAGGACTACAAAAGTTTGTGATCAGTTGAAAAGAGTGAAAATATAAAGCAAAGCAATTTCTAGACTTGATTTGCTCAATGGGATATCGACTATCTTTTTCATTTTTGTTTATTTTAGAGTGCCTGAAGCAGTGATGTGATGCTACATAAAAAACTGGCTTTATAAGCAGAATTCACAAGTGTGATTCTGTTAAGAGTTGTTCAGTGGCTCCTGGGGTGATAGAGATACCAATATTGTTATATTGGTTTAATTATTTTTTGTGATTCTTGGCCCACAGATTTAGAAAATAGAGAAAGTTATTCCAGATGTCCAGAATACCTAAAGTGCAGCTTTCCCTAAGTCACAGTGAAAAGTATTTCTTCTGGGGCTATTGCAATCAAATGGGCATTTCCTAAGCCAAAATATGAATAGTAGACATAAACAGTAGGGAAGAAAAATTTTTTGCTTTTGAATTAGTCTCAGTCTTTATTCCAATTTAAAATTCTGTTGTCTCCTACCTGTCTTTTCCATATCTTTGTGTGAACACAGTCACAAACGGAGGCGAAGTATCTAACAGAAAATGTATCACAGAAGGCCACCTTGTTATGACTTCAGCAATTATTTCCTCAATTTATCTTCAGTAGCACATACAGCTACTGTCACATTGGGTGGGATTAAAATTAGCTGTGAAGGAAATTTTGTAATACGTGGTGCAAAATGATCTTTCACTCCATATTATTGATCTTGCCATAGCACTTGATGCCACGGGATGGCAGTGTCCTTAAATACACAGGAACCTTGGGAGGGCGCAGCCAAATTCCAAGGCTTGCATCTGCTCAGCAGGAAAGAGAACCTGTTTTTAAAAAGGATTAAGGAGAGGGGACAGGGGAAAACAAATGCATTTTTTCTGTTTACAGTTGTGTTACAGCACAGCTATTTCTGTAAGATATGAGTTGTAGTAGTTTGTGTTTTCTGTGTAGTAATTTCTATAAAATATGTGAAACCTCTGGGGAAAAATCTTTCTTGGCAATTGTAATTGAATTCTGTCATAAATAGTAAGATTTACCCCATCCTGTAAATTAAATGAGCTGTTGGTGCTAGACTGTCTTGATCACTCTAGCAAACCCCAGCCAGCCACATAAAAGAAAAAATACAGCTTTTATGGACTACTGGCCCTTGCTAATCCTTGCTCTTACTAGAAGAGACTTTCTGAAAATATCTAAAAATAGGACTGTTGTGCTTAAATTTGAGCACTACCAACTAATCATGATACAAATTTTGAAATTTCAGTTTTTTCTAGACTTTTTTTCAATGGTAATAAAACCATATAGTATTTTAAAAGGAAAATGCTTCTCATAGTTAATATCATTTGCATAAACTTAGGCATGCATGCATGCTACATGATAAACTTGAAGACTTGAGTGTCTGTAGGAAATACTCAGACACAAAGCATCTTTTGAATGTCAGCATTGAAGAAAATATTTTCTATGCAAATGAATCTAGTAAATAAAACTTCTTTAGTAACTGGAAGGCTGGATATTTGCTTTACTACAGTTCATAGGTGTTACATGCAAAGCTTCAATTAAACTGTAGGCTGTGCTTTTTTTGCTATATTAGAGTAATTTCACAATAAATTGTTCGTTCAAGCTGTTTACTGCAGAGCAAATTGGGTGAAAGATGTGACTGTTAGACCAGTAGCAAGCTGGTCAAATATTCACATGTAACTGCAGTTATTCTGTATCTTCCTGAGTTCAGTACCTTATTTATGTGTCCTACAGGATTTCCTAGTGCGCTGTGCAGCCATTATGTTGACCAGTGTAGCTGCTGTTGATGCCGAGGCATCACTGGTGGAACAGCCTTTTTCAAGGGTTACCATTATGCCAAAATAATAGCTGTTCAATCTTTGTTCATATGACCTTGCTACAAGCTGCTGCTGCTAAAATATCTTAAAATAGGGGCCTAAAAAGCAATTCTCACATACTAACTTTCTAAAAGCAATTGAAGCTTCTAGATTTCTTGTACCAGGTGAATTTACAGTTACACACTAATACACACAGCTTCTACCTAGCAGCTACTTTTGTGACCTAATTGTTCTTTTCAAGGGAATAGCAGCAAAATCACATTATAGAGCTACTGTATAATTGACTTAGAATAATTCAAGAAATCTTTAACATCCAGCTAGTTTTTAACTGAAGGTATTTCCATGGAAAATTCAAAATTTCTGTTGCAAAGTCATAAGTAATATGCCAAATCAGTTCAGCTTTTATAGGACACCATGTACATACAGCAGATGCTTAATTTCTGTCTTTTAAGGTTGTATTCCTCTACTTTGTTTTAGGAAGAAAATATGACTGTAACAGAAGATTTTAGTAGAGTAGAAAATACTTACCAAATGGAAGCAGAGGTATGTATTCAACCTAACCAAAAATAAAAATAAAATTAAAGAATAAGAAGTGTGTCAAGGACCTGTAAAAATTTGCAGACTATCTTTTCTCAGACCAAGGAACATAGTGGCAGCATAGTCCAAAAAAACAATTTAAGGACTGCAGTTTATAGCAGAGTTCAGCTGCAGTCTTCTGTTGTGTGCAGAACTTGTTTTCTTCTCAGATGAATGTGTGCTTTTTAAATGTTACCTGATGCTACAGACTGGCATATTTGGTTCTGGGGCAGTGTGAGCAAACCAACAGTTCTGAACTTTCCTTCACCTATAGCCCTTCCTGCCCTCTGCTTCTTGCAAGGAGTTGGTGAGTTCAGAAAGCTACCCCAGTTAATAACCGGTTTTTCCCCCAGCTCAGCTTTCTTTTTTTTTTTTTTTTTCCATTATTTTAGCTCCTTGAACTGGGAGCAAATGCAAGATCTACTTAGGCCACAGTTGCAGAGCACCTGGATTTTGGTCTGTTCTGTACAACTTTGCCATCAGCTTGCTCTAAGTAAAGTAAAGGTAATTGTTTCCTTGGTAATTGGCTCAGAATTTTGTAGGTAAAAAGTGCTCTGTGAAATACAGATATTATGGGAATAATCCCATTTACTTCAGTATCTGCTAAGGGAAGTATATATTTGCACATTCATGCCGTAGCAGGAAATAAATGCTGTGCTTGAAACATTCATTGAGGGAAATTATGTGTGTTCAGCTAATGTATTTTTTAGTCCATAAAACTTTAATCACTACCCAGCAAGTTTAGAGATCCTTACAAAGTAAACCTGGAAGCTTGCAATAAAATGATAGGTGGTTTATAGAGCTGTGGTTTGGAGTCCTCTTAAACAAGTTCAGCCTCCTTAGTTTGCTTGCTTTAAGGCATATTCTCATCTAAATAACACAAATAAATACAGAAACTATTGAGAATTTGGAGAAGAAAATTTGGATTTTAAAATGAGTCTTAAGATACTTAAATGGTGTGCATTCATGTTCTGAATGACTTCAGCTTCGTCATGGAGACACCTACTACCTTGAGAGCTTAAATCACCATGTTTATTAGATGACCTGTACTTAAAAATTAATAAAACCCTATTATTAATTATTATATGAATTATTGTTGAGGCTGCAGACAAGCTTAGGCTTGCAACTTCAGTCTTAAGTGGTAACTTAACCAATTATCTGTCTTCTGCTGTTAGTTTTTATACAACGAGGATTGTATATGGAAGGCTAATTGCTTAGATCTAATGTTGATTTTTAAGCAGCTTGGACCAGCTGTAATTGCTGTTGCAAAGTCTGGTTGCCTGGGACCCCGGAGGTTGGAACTGGAAGAATCCATCCACAGCGCTGCTGTTTTGGCTGCCCTGCACGCTGAGGTGGCAGTGTGGCCACTCTTAATGCAGAGATCAGTCTCTCCTTGCTTCTCCCTTTATGAATATCTTTCTTTCATTAGGGCAGCTTCATAAACCAGTGAGGGTCCATTGACAAACATGTTTGCCTACTTTAGCAATATGAATTAATTTAAAACTCACTTCCACTCACTTCTCTGTTAGAGTTTGCCATTATATCTGTGTTATATGTAAAGTCTTGGACTTCCTGTTTTACTTCATTCTGTAAACTCTTTATCATTTGTCTACTGTAAAGAATTTTTAGAAGACTGAAAAATTCCCAGGCATGTAGCTATTTAAAAGTATAATGAAGAATTCAAGATATTCTTTCAACTGTAAGGAGATAATTTTAATTCATGCTATAGCAAAAGAAAATATGCAGAAGAATGAAGTTGTGTATAAGATCACAGAGCTTTATAATATCTTTATCATAATAGTTCATTTATTGCATGACATTCTTATGGGAGGAAGATTATATTGGTTTTATGCATTTCTTAATACACTTGCCTCCTTATGAACCATAACTTCTTGTCATTTGCAGGCTTTTCCAAACCTTGGGATGTCTCTAATAGTTTTGCATAGCTTCATGTTACTTTTTCACACTTTTTAACCTTAATAACTGACAAAGTTAAAACATTTTATTTGCATTTTAATGTTGAAGTATTCTCTGTAATTGTAAGTGGAATGTATTAGATGTAGCTCTAAATGAAAATTTTGATTTTTTTTTAGGAGGGGGAAACAGCCAAATCAACTATTGCTCAATTGTTTTCTGCTCCTGAGGGTACCTGATCAAGTGCTTTTTTTTTAACAGTAAAGTTCCTGAGTGCCCAAAGTGTCCCAGTCAGAGCAATTTATCTCCTGCTTAAGACCCATAGTTCTTTTGTTTCATCATTTTTTTTGTTTCATCCCCTAGAAGGAGCAAATCTTGTAAATGCTGATGGCAATCTGGAAAACACTATGACAGTCCTCATAGTGAGACTTTCCACAAAATACAGCTATGACAGTTTCCTGGCAAAACATCACAGGGGGATATGTGCTTTTTATATGTATGGCAAGAACTCCCACTGAAGAAAAATTGTAGGCGTAGCCTCATCTTCAGTCTCTGTTCAATTAACACTGCACCTTTCAGAGCCACTGAACCAGTGCAAGGATCCAAGCCAGGATAAGGTTCAGGTACTACACCAAAAGGCTGTCAGGGGTAACAAGATGGGAGCATTAATTACTTTTTACCTTACTCTGCATATGAAGTAGCTCCCTCCTCCCTCACTGAGACACTCAGCTTCCTTGAATTATCTCATTGTGCACAAGGTAGATCTCTGATATGCACACAGGAAACTGCTGAAGTGCTGTTGACATGCTGCAACTTAGATTTCTGTGTCATATCCCTTCACTGGGGTAGAGAGATGCATAAACTGCAGCAGCTATTGGGGCAACTGTACATCCCATGTGTTGGCAGTAGAATTTTCTTAACTGCAGGTTTTTTCTTCCACTCCTATGGAAGCTGTGCAAAAAGAAGGGAGTTGGGGATAAAAGAGAAGATGAACCTGATTCACGGTGACAGCACTGTGCTGGAAGTGAAGATGAGGTTTTAGGTTTTTTTAAAAAAAAGTTAGGGATCCAGGATTTCTGATTCCTGAATGCTGTATCAACTCAGTGTCATTGCTTCAGCCCTGCCAGCTGTGCTTTGCCACAGAGAAAAGCTGGCCTCTGTCTGGCAAGTTGCTGCCTGGCTGGACTTTCCACCAGGAAAACTGATGGGCTCTGGATCCAGGGCTGATAGTGATTGCTGCTTCATAGTATTTGGGAAGGACCTGAATTCCTAGTGCATCTTCATTTAATGCTTCTTACAGCCAGAGACTGTTTGGTGTTTAAACTGTTTTTAATCCGAGTCTGAAGTGCCAGTTCCCTCTCAGCACTGCAGTGAGTCTGTTCAGACAACACAAGATTTGGAGCCCACTGCAAGCTGAACTGGGCTTGGTTTAGCTTAATCTCATAACTGAGGTTTCTTTAATCTAATGCTTGGAATTAAAATGTATTTTTCCTTCTTGCACATTGTTTTCCACATCATTTTGTATGAGCTGTTGCATAATTAGCATCTAGCAATCTAAGAAGGGACGAACCAGGATGCATCTAGTCATGTGCACCAGAGCACATTCATTCTTCAGATTGTCTGCATACCAAGAATTCTGCATTTCCCCAGGAAGGGATTTCTTAATCCTCAGTTTTAAACTATTTAAGAATAGAATAGAATAGAATAGAATAGAATAGAATAGAATAGAATAGAATAGAATAGAATAGAATAGAATAGAATAGAATTCTTTTTGTTGCAAACCTAATGCTAGTCTCTAGGGCTATATAGAAGTCTTCTAAGTTCATAAATGTTGCAGTTGTATATGGCATGAGTATGTTTAGTTTCCTTGTAGATGTCTGGCCTTATACTGATTTAAATAAAAGTGTTGAATCGTAGTGGAAAATGAAAATATTACTCATGTGATGTCTGTTCACTCACTCCCAGGTCTGTATCATATTCAGTGATTTTGGAAAAATGCAGAATGTTTGCAATCTACTAATTGAAAAGTTAGGAACCTCTGTTACCATCAATCCACCTCATTTCTACCATACACCAGAAGCCATAGACACTCTTCGGTAAGTTCTCTTACATGCCAGAAGTCTTGCAGCCTCAGTTAATATGAATACATAATTTATGCTGTTTGCAATGGGAGCAAGTAGTTTCCTTCACACTTATGAATATTTATGTTAGATATTTCAGTATTTAAGTATAAGTTAATGTTGTTCAGCCTAGAAGATAGAATTTGTTCTTGTCACTGTGCAAAAGCAGAATGTAATAAAATTATTTTCCCACTGATTTCCACTGGAGTATAATCTACTGTGAATCTTAGGTCAATAGAATTTGTCTCTGATTACATCATCATGCGTATATTTCATTTGTATTTATTCATAAGGGTGCAAGTGTGTTACCAGGTGTTGATAATTTCAAGTACCTTTGCCAATTCCCATTACTGTTAGCTGACATGATCTGGAAAGAACCATGTGTGGCACTTCTCAGCATCAAAATATGCTGTCCTGAAGCTCACAGTCTTGGTCTGTTTTAAGCATTGACTGTTCATAGTCCAGGCTTCTCTCACTAAATGGGAGGGACAGAAGGAGGTTTAGTCTTGGTTGGGGTTTTGCCTCTTGTAAGAAAAGAACTGCCTGGTCCAAGCAGCAAGCTTAATTAGCTGCTGTTAAAGGTTCCGCAGATGCCAAAAGTGAATGTCAGAGGTATCTACAGGAGATCAGGAAATATGGCCAGTGATTTTAAGCAGGTGCTAATATACCTTGCAGCTGAGCCACCAAAATGCCTGGAGCAAGGGTTGAACTCTTGCTCGACTCAGCGTGGATGCCTGCAGCATGCAGGTGTTAGAAATGCTTGATCTCATCAGAATTAGTGAGGATGCTGACATTTGCTCCACACACTGTCCCCTCAATACCCGAGCTGTGGCTCAGAAGCTGGGGGAAGGTGATGTGCCTTAGCATATCTGCAGTTACAAACCTGTGACGTTAAAAACAAAAAGCTTGGCAGGAGCACTGGTACATCAGTTGAACCTGCTTGTTATTGCGCTACTGCTTCCGCCTCTCAGCCGCCAAGTGTGTGTCGCTGCCGTGGGAAACACGCGCCGGAAGGCCCAGGAAGTCTGTCAGCTGTTTGGCCAGGCATTGGGAAAGCCTTTATTGATAAAAGAAGAGGAAACAAAAGAATGGGGAGGCCACATAGACAGTCACCTGTCACTCTCTGCTGATTCACAGACTCTGCAAGAAAGAATCCAGAATGCTACTGCTTATGCGTCTTGTAGAGTGTTTGCTGTGTTTGAGATAAAGGGAAAAGAAAACAGGAGAAGCAAATTGCCCTAAAAACCTTCAAATCCTACACATCTTAATAAAATTTTTATGATTTCTTGTGATTTTTGATGGGGTTTTTTACTTCATTCTTGTGGTAAGTCTATCCCCTAAAATTAAGGTTACAGTTAATTCTGAAAGTACAGTTCACAACCGCTTTTTTTTCCTGGCCCCTGTAAAACAGCAAGATTTTTGATGTGCCAAACATTTGGCACACCTGTCTGAAACTGTGATTACCTTTCCTCCCAAAACTGGAAAGAAATTAATCCCCATTGCTGAGTCGTGACAAACTGAGCATGCACTGTGTTCACTTCTGACAAAAGTGAGCGTCCAACATAAAACCTGCTTAGGAATGTTTTATTTCATCATAGGAAAAAATATACATTTTATCCTGGTGTCTGTTTGCTCAGTTTTAAAAAGGACATCTGTTATCTGGATGTACATTTCATGTACAGACACTGAAGTACTCAGTCATGAGGGTAGAGTTTTTTCAACCATGGCTGCATAATGTATTTTGATCCATCATATCCACTGAAGTAGGTTCCCATATCAGGGTGATACACCTGAGAAAAAAATATTTGAAGTTGAAGAAGCATTAGAATTGGCAATAAATATAAACTGGTACTTAAATGAAGTATTGAAGTTGCTACATTGTTTGAAAACTCCTGATGAGTTTTAATGTACATAGAGGTACTTTCAGTGGCATTTTCTGTGTACCATAACTGAATTTCTGTAATCAGAACAGCAGCTCTCTCCAAGTACTTTACAAATGTTGAACAGATCTCATGAGATGTTTCAAGCTAGATTTACACCGGCATCAGTGTTTAAAATCAGCACTGTTTCTTACTGAAGTAGTTCCCACTTGTGTTGCTCTAACTTGTGTACCTCTAACACTTCTTAGAGGTATTTGGTATTTCTTTTAGCTGTATCAGTTATCTAATCCAATGAGGCAGCAAGAACAGTAAAGAAGTGGTGGGGGAAGTGTGAAGACAGACCCAGGTGATGGCCTTGGGTCCAACATGAAGATGCAAACCCACCAAGGACAATCCAAGCCTTGTCTTGATGCAGGAAGCCCACAGTGAGTGGCTCAGAACTGTCAGCTGGGAAAGGGTCATGACAAGTCTAAGCATTTTCTGATCTCTCAACTCTTCAAGAAATTACTGTGCCTATTAGGCTGTACAAAAGGCTGAGTGAGGGCAATCCCCAGACCTTTCGAACTTCAGGCATGACTCACCATCTGTTAATAATCTCAGCTAGACAACTTTGAAATACCTGGTTTTGTGAGCTTGTTAGCAATATTTTCTCCAATAATCTGCATGGAGAATTAACCTGCCATGTGGGTGAATAAAGCAGTTTGATACCTTAAAAGCAAATTCCACAAGGTAAATATTTAAGATGAAGTATCTGTTTCTCCTGATGGAATATAAAGGAAACTGAAAGTAGCCAGCTAACTGGCATAGTGGAAGGTGCATTTTTTAGACAGTGTGGGCAGAATCCAGTTTTAAATATTTATGATACTCATCTGGAACAGCATAGTTTCTGCTCCTAAATTCAGGCAGGTTGGCATATTCTATATTACAGTTGGTGGCTAAATCACTAAGGCTTCTCCCAAATAAAAGAGGTGATTGTGTCACACTGTGGTTGAGGGGTCCTTTATGTGCAGCAGCACAGTTTTGAGAGATAGCATGGAGAGTCTTCAGGCCAGTCTGACTTACACAGTTCTTTTGGGAGGTTTTCTTTCCCAAAAGGCAGAGGAATGTGCCCATTTTAATCTGCTCTGTTTGACTAGACCAAGTGTCTCCTGTTAGGTGAATGGTTCATCTACTTGCTGTTTTTTTAAATACAGACCCTGCCACTGTCCACAGAGAAGGCATCTACAGTAGCATAGGGATCCCTTGCAAAAAGCTACCTGTATGTGGCATGCATGCCTGAAGGCTGTTTTCTGGCTCATAGTCTCAGACTAGTCTAAAAATCAGGTGTGCCTTGCATAAGCCAGGAATCAGAAGCCCATTCAACTCTTATACACAAAACTGAATTTTTGGCTCCCGAAGAGTTTTTTGCAGTTAAGAAAGAAGACATTCTTCAGTCTGGGAAGCAGCTGAGCAGGAGCTGTTTGAAATGGAGATTTTTCAGAGTAGAATTGAGAAACCAGCATACTTTACTAGACCCCCAGAAATCACAAAACAAAAGTCTGTGTCTGCAACAGCCTATATATAATGGAAATCAAGTTGCTAAAACGTTTACAAACCACAGCAGCTGGATACTTTAAAGTGGGTACTACCTGAGTTTGGTCATTTTTCAGCTTCAAAAACCCATGCTTAAAAGTACAGCAGTAATTTGCTTATCTGCTTTCTCTATTAGTTTTCACTAACTTTGCATCCTAGCTAGCATCTATTAAGCCAAAGGTCAGCCAACTTTTAAACATAGAGGATAACAATCAAGTTGCAACTGAATAAAAATAAATACTACCTCTAATCCCATAATAACTGTTATCTCTTCCTCAGAAACATAAGCTGTAGATTTGCCAGATCCATTTGCTTTGTTAATTAGAATTCGATAGTGAGGAGTATCTTTTAGATCCTGTAAAAATAGAAAGAAAATAAATAGCCTCAAAGAGAGATGATGACTAAAGAGTACATATTATAATCAGTTAACTTTAAGTGGGCTTACAGAACCTAAATCCCCTTGAGATACATGTGTATATATATATGTGTGTGTGTGTGTTTATGTGTGTATATACTGCCAGTTCATTTTTATGATTTTACCAATGTCAGAATTAAATATAAAGCAATCAGAACTACAACACACGAAGTTCTTGGGATATCTGAAACATTTTTTAAGAGTCAAGAGTTTAATTAACCTTTTCTTCCCACAGACCTTGCAAGAAACAAGATTTACAATATCCTTGCTTTTTGTACATAGGCCCAATGGCAATCTGCTACCACCCTTTTTCCACAAGTGACAACTAAACTCCAAGAGAGGAAGAGACAAGTTCAGAACATAATGCCACCTCCAACAACCATGGTCCCTGGAAAGAGCTAAGGCAACTTCTATGTGTATATATACATGAATCTTCCAACAAAGAAGTGCCTATGAAAACAAATCCTGGCCCAGGGAATATGGGCCGTGATATTCACTGCTATCCATAAACATTCCTGCCCAAAGTAACCCACAATCTAAACACAAAAAACTGATGGATAAATACAGATGGAGTTTATGAAGCAATCAGTATCGATCAATGAACTGGCAGTGGCCTGTGCTCAGTGATTTCATAAAGATCTGGAAGGCAGGGAAAACCTGGCTGATGTTTTGAGGGATTTACAAGGACCAAGCTCAGTAAGCTGAAGCCTAAAGGTCAGAAGGCATTTTGCAAAGTGCTTATGACGTGATAGGCAAAGGCAATTAAACCTCAAAACCAGCAAAAGACACTAAAATCCCTTGTCATCACTCTTGAAATTAAAACAATAAAGATGAACACAAGGCTGGGACAGCAGAACAATGTATGGTACATAAAAAGAATCAGTGTCTGCTGGGAAATTCTTGGGGGTTCAGCTGGTGACAGCACTACTGAGAGGAGAAAAGATAGCAAGGATGCAGCTGTTTTAGAAGCCAAAGATGAGGGACAGCTGGATAAAAGTACATCAGGGAAGCAACCAAATGCACAAAAAAGAACTGAATGTCAGTTCCCAGCTGAACATGAATTTACTGCTGTAGGCAAAGATTTTCATGTTTTCCTCATTTTCAGTCCTCTGACTTAATAATTAGTGCCTTCCTGCCACTTAAGCAGCATGCCAGTGGCATGGTGCCACACTATGTATGCAGCACTGCATTACCAGATTAGCACTGTCAACAAAGATTATTTAGCATCTGATTTTCAGATACAAGGACTTAAACAAGAGAAATTCAAAGGCTTTAAGAATTCTAACAAAAAATTTTTTTTAAATAGATTTTCACTCCAAGTAACCAGATCCTCAAAAACGTTGCTTTTTCACTGAAACTGATTAAGCACAGAGGACTACTTGCATTTCTTAAGTGCAGTGAAGATGCCATCAATTATGGATAACCAGATAAAGGACTTAACAGCTTCTCAATTTTAGTGACATGGCAGGAGAAATCCATTCAGACATCATAGGTTGACACTGGTATTTCAAATACAACACTGCGTATAAAAAGTGAGTAGTTTTAATTTGAGATATGTGCACTACAGCCCTGACCAGCAAAGCTTAGCCACTCGGTGTAGAAGCCAAGCTATACTGGGACCACAGTGCAGAAGCAGCAAAGTGCACTCAGCTGCACAGGTGATGCAGAACTCTGGAGTATTTCCCACTAGGATGGCAAGAAGTTGGTCTGTAACAGTGTTTCTGAGGGTATTTTAACCTGAGTTTATTCTGTGTGTATATTAATAAAGCAAGAGTTTAGTACATTCAGACCTGTTTCACTGGAGGATATCTGGGTTGTAGTTGTTCTTTTGGAGTGTTAGCTTTTACATCCCATCCAACAATGACTCCTGAGTAGCCAAATCTTCTGTGAATTATTACCTGGCCCACACGGAATTTAATATATTCAGGCTTTGGACTGTGAACATGAGCTGATTCTAATTTAACAAAGAAAGAGACTTAGCAAGGATAAAAGTTTGATCAGTTACAATAAACATTTTAACAGAAATTATTCTGACTTCTACCTGAAGAGAACTGATAATTAGATTAATAGGGGAATTAAAGAAGAGCAGGTGCTTTGTTTTTTCCCCCAGAATATTAATTACTATATTTTACAAAGGAATATCCACTAAGAAAGGCACTTTTCTATTTGTATGCATTTGATATTACATAGGGATCTTAACAGAGTTTTAGAAAGCATTAACTCGTGTTTGCATTGACAGTTACTTAAGCCTTACATATAGTATTTTACAGTGCTTACATGTGGTAATTTATTGTGACATTATTTTTTGCCAGTTTAGGTCACAGAATTCTTCTCTTCCGTCTGATTAGGGACTTTTTTCCAGGAATAAAGTGGTCAACTATTTCTTTTTCCTTCTGTGAAATTGATCTAAATCAGTTCATTTGAATCAAGTGAAAGCTGTACCACTGTTTCATAGGTCAGTGCAAAAATTCATACACTGATGTAGTCAGTCAAATACATGCATATAGTTACATCATATTGATACACACACAGAGAAGAGGCCTTGGATTTTATGTTTACTGTTTTGTTTACTGAATATTATCAGTCATGTTTAGAGAGATGAAAAAAGGAAAACAGACTGCCATTTACAAATTAAGTAAAGAAATCCACTATAGAAACCTTATAGACAGCATCATAAGTAAAATATGAAAGGATTGCAAAAACTTCAATACCTGCAAGATAAGAATGGGGTTTTGCTTCATTGGCACCGCTTTTTGTTTTGTTCTCTCCATAGTACCAATTCCTAAAATGTAAAATTAATAACTCAACATACAAACAAGTTCTTTAGAAGCTGAGTTTTAATAATAATCAGAAGGTTAATTATCCTAAGTGGGATACTGCAAAGCCTTTGATACAAACTTCCCTACAATTTGAAGCCTGCGTGAGTTTTACATAAAAACACTTTTAAGGAATGCACAAGAAAAAGAAATCTGTTCCAACAGGAAAAAAAAAAAGAGTATGAATCTAATTTCTTTGAATATCTTACTCTACAGTTGCATTAGAATTTTTATATCAGAGGAAACACACTAATTTTATAGAGGTGAACAAACATTGCTCTGCACTCTAACAGTGTGATTCTTCAGCATCTTTTGTCAAGTCTTTTAAAATTGGTTTATAGTGGTATGGACAAGGTGTCTGGCTATGAGTCCCTGCCTAAGGCTGTAGTAGGTGTAGCTTTTCCTTCTGCACTAGACTGAATTTCATCTGAATGTAAAAAGTGGGCAGTAGGAGACAGACGTTTAGAAAGGGGAAATGGCTAACATTTTTCATTGCTATAGTGAAAAAGAGTGTAAAAAAGCAATGAGAATATGGAACATTTCTTTCTGCTCGCAATGTAACAGCAGCAGTCTATGAACAGAGGAGTTTGGGTAACATTCTGCATCCGTACTAGCCAGCAAACCATTGGTGCCAAAGAACTACAGGTTGTCCTAGTCTGCTTCCTCTTTGATGGTGCCTTTCAGTCTTACTCCCTTCACCGTGCCTGGAGGAAAGTGAGAGCAGGTTCCTGTGCAAACAATGTTTTTACAAAAGTTTTGGTTTAGCTCAAATGTGTAGAAAGACTTAAGGCTCACAAATACCTCTCAAGAAAGAGGAATGGGCAAACTTAAAACAGCAGCTAATATAGAAGGTCTCAAATGACATTATTTTTAGAGTAACCAATTCTTTATAAAATATTCAGAAGACACAGACAATATACTATATACAAACTACATACAAATAATCCAACTATATACAAATAATCAATGGATCATTTGATCTTTGCAGGCTTTATCTTTAGATATGCAGGGAGCTTTCCATGAAGTTGAGAGGCAATTTATGGTGAACCTTAGAAGAGCGCAGTTTTTGATTCCATTCATGGACCATTCCCCTAGCTTTTGCTGGAAGCAAAACTAAGGATCCTCCACAGTTCAGAGGACTTGACACCATTGATTATTGCACATGGATAAAGGACCTTTGAAGGTCCATACAAAGTAAAACCTTTGGAGTATTTCTACTGTACATGAATTAAATTTCACAAATGAGCCTGTCAACAAACTGAAAGAAGTCCATGAAGTCTTCTTAAATAAAAATGGTGTGTATGTATGAATGGATATAATTTTACTTTTTTAGACCAATCATTGTTACGTGACCAGTAATCAAAATTTCACTACCTCTTAGCCCACAGATTTTCTGTCTGTGATTCCCAATTCAGATTTTTTTGAACTACAATATAGAGCATAAGATATCCATCCACTGCTAAAGCATCTGATCCTACAAGCATGTAGTTGCTTACAGTCATTAATTTGGCTAATTGTTCTGCGTTCAGAGTCAGATAAATTGTGAGAATAACATGTACAGAATTACTGCCATGAGTTATGTTTAGTTTCACATGGAGTTCAGTTTTGATGTGTGTGTAGAAAGTTCCAGATCAGTCTGAGAAGCAAATGAGAGCTATTTCCTCTTTGTCACTTACTTCCCCCACAGCACGCCTTCCTGCTCAGAACAGACCATGGCTGAAATCTCCTAGGTGCAGACAGTAACACCCTACCTTGTCTTTGAGAGCCACAGCTTTAAACCATCTGCCCATGCATCCAGACTCAAGTAAGATCTTGTTGAGATGCTCCAAGAGGCAATTATCCTTTAGGAGTAAAAATGATCATCATATTGTTTTTAAAACCTTCTCTTGTATTCTTATATAGATTTTTAATATTTAAGCTTTGAAGTTTCACTTCTGTAGCAAAGAGAAAGAAAGGGTCAGTGACCGTGAAAAAGTTCTCCTCAAGATTAATATCAACACTGAAAATGAATATTCTTTCAGTCATCACTTTTACCAGTAAACCATATGTAAATTTTGGAAAATACCATTTTTCATTACAAGATTGCTTTCTTCTTGTACTTGGACCATAGGAATTGTTAAATTGCATTCAGATTCTGCAGCTTCAACTGTTATTCGAGAATAGAGAGCATGAGATATTTTTAAAATGGTGTACATAATCAAAATACTATTAAAAAAGCCTACAGGTTTTTGCATAAATCTAAATAATAAGTGGTTGACTCATTCCATGAGGCCTGAAAATTATTTCACTCTGGATCTTTATGCATAAACCAAGCTTAGTTCTCTTTTCATCAGACCAATCTTTTACTCTTCCTGCTTCATGCACTGGAATTCCACAGATGAACCACACAGCCAGCACGCTGCACAGGGCACACGTACAACTGAGTCTCTCTTTGCATGGTGCATTTCAAGATGCCAGTGTTTGCCAATGGACGCCACTATCAAAAATTTGGATCTGATGTAATAGTTTCCACTTTTTCTTTGGAGATATGTGTGTGGGATTCTGTCAATGCACAGCTTCTTAATTCATAGACAAAATGGCACTCCTTACTTAGCTCTTATCATTGTCCCTGCCTTAAGTAACTTACTGTGAGTAAATTTTGTTGGTTAAGAGTCTGTAGTGAGTCATACTATGCAAGAAAATATTTTATAACAGTAAATGTCAAAAGGTGATGGAAAATCAGAGCTAATGTTACTTAATCAAACACTTAATTTTCATCTTTTGAAAGGGACATAACCCTTAGTAACATATATTGGAATGTCCCAAAAAAGAATGAGGTCAAGGCACTCATGCAGATTAATATGATTTTTATGTGAAGAAATCAACAATTGCTATTTGAATTTTGAAACTAAATACAGTCATATTAAGCCACAAAAATGCCTGAGGTGTGATTTAAATGTTAGTTTTGTATAGGAATAGCCAATCCACCCACACTTCAGCTTTCCAGGACCAAGTGTCATTGGGGATGAGAAAGAGAACTCTCTTACAAATAACTGCAGTAGGGAAGGGGAGTCTTACAACCTTTCTGTTATTTGGATGCGCTCGGCAGAGTCTGTTCCATACCACTGAGATATTAAATACTGTGCAGGAAGAGCAAAGAGCAGCATGGAAATCTGCAGAGCTGCAGCTGCATTGATGTGAGGCATTCCAACAGGAAGTTTCAGCAAAGACACTTCACTGCTCCCTACTCTGAAAAGAGAAAGAGAAAAATTTTAAAAAGAGACAAAATACGTAGCTGCGAGCTTTACTAGATGTGTAGAACTTAAAAGTTTCCTTCAGGTTGCTGTGCTGGTTCACAACATTATGTACAATCTGTACTCAGGCATTTTGGTTACAGCTGGAGCACACTTAATTTAGGCCACTTTAACTGCGTTAAATTTCATGGTACTTACAAAAGCTAATAGATAGAAGACTAAAGTACACAAGACAGCAAAAGCCTGCTTTTAAGATTTATACAGGCATCTCTTTTGTCTGTAAACAGAGGGGAGAAAAAAGAAGAAAGGATCTGGGAATTTGTATGGTTGTCCAGTTTGCAGTAAAAAGCTGCTGTCCGCAAACCAAATTTGTTGTGCTGCTTTGTCATATGATTGGGTGCGTTAAACACGTCTGGCACACCGGATTGATGGCTTCAAAAATAATGTTTGCATTCTGTGATAATAGCACATCTGACAGAACTAAGGGGTTTTTCTTTCAGGCTGAAGGCACTTATAGCACTGCACCAGGTTGATAATGTGCCACAGTCCCACCACTAGATTAGAAAAGGATTTGACATCACCTCTCATTCCCATAGGCACCTGAAACACCATACCAGTGCATATTCATGGCTCTTCCCTCCTTCCCCAAACCATCAAGATATTCACCTGCACCTGAGGACTGTCTTTACATCTGTGAGGCTTTTTCAAATCAGAGCTAAGACGGGCTGAAATTTGAGACTTGTGTCTCTTACACAGGTGTTCTCAGAGTACCCGGTTTACTGCAGCATTCACCCACTACCTGTTCTCCAGGAGCAGCTGGTGCAGTTCCTGCTCTCTCCTGGAGTGAAATACTCAGCCCACAAGCAGAAGCAATTCACTACAGTTGTGTCCAAGTTGCTTCTGATCCTGCTGTCCTAATTTATGTAATAAATAATTTGCATTACTATAATATACACAGCACATGTAGATTTATGAAAACTGCCCAGCAGAAGTAATCAAGATCACAAAACAATGCCAAAGGAGGTTCAAAGAATATTGTAAGGAATATGGAAACATCTTAGTGTGTGATGAAGCCTTACTACAAACTGTATTTTTTACTTCTGCATCATCTGCTTTAGAGCCGCCAGTGAAGAAAAAACCATCTCCTAATCGCCTTTCAGACGTTATCAGTAGCTGTCGAGTACTTGTTCAGCCTTGTGTGTTGTGGAGGGAGGAAGAGTCACAGTTCAGCCAAATAGCCATGAGCACCCTGCGAGGCCGGAGGGCTGGACAGGACCCGGGGGTCGCCGCCGAGCTGCCCTCTGCACCTACACAGTAGGGCCGTACAACTTCTGCCGCTGCCCGTCTTCCTCCTGTCTGAAATCGGCATATTGAGCAGCCGCATCCCCCAGACAGAAAGGACGCGGTAGCGTACAGCGAGTTAGCCCGAATCAAAACATTTTTGAGCATATTTGGAGGCATCCGAACGCCCGCAAGAAGCGCGCTGTGCCTGCGGGGACCGAGCCGCAGCAGCCCCGAGCCGGCAGCGCCCGGGGGAGCCGCAGCCCCTCTGCTCCTGCCCCGGCCCCCGGTGAGCCCCTTTGCTCCTGCCCCGGCTCCCGGTGAGCCCCTCCGCTCCTGCCCCGGCTCCCGGTGAGCCCCTGTGCTCCTGTCCCGGCTCCCGGTGAGCCCCTGTGCTCCTGCCCCGGCTCCCGGTGAGCCCCTCTGCTCCTGCCCCGGCTCCCGGTGAGCCCCTCTGCTCCTGCCCCGGCTCCCGGTGAGCCCCTCCGCTCCTGTCCCGGCCCCCGGTGAGCGCCTCTGCTCCCGGCCCCGCGCAGGCGGCCCCTCACCCAGCCCGGCCCGGCTACGCGCCCGGCAGGAGCCCGGAGAGGCGAGCGCCGGGCCTGAGCCCGGGCCGGGCTCTCAGCCGGGTTGGGAGGTTGTCCCCTGCTCTCGTCTTTCCCTCGCACAAAAAGCTCTCAGGGCAGAAGGATTTCTTAATCTCAAAACGCAACAAACACCCGCATGGACTTTACACCCCGACAGTTTTAGAGATATTAAAATAAAGAAATAAAATGTTCTAAGTTATTTCTTCAGACTAGCTTAAAGAAAGTAACATTTTCAACTTCCTTACCTAGGTATTTTTTTCTGTGAATGCGGATGAACAAGTGGCTTGAACCAGCTATGAATAGAAGTCCGGTGGTAGTTCTCTCGTGTGATGTTTATGCAAAATATGTCGTAACTCTGTAACCCAGCCTCATGCCGTGCCTCTCACAACGCTGTTGGTACTTCAGAGAGCTCCTGGCGCGGCCCCTGGCCCGCATTGTCACAGCTGGATGCCGGCACAGCTGCAGCAGGAGCGTCCTCAGTGGTTTCCATAGCACACGTGTCAGCAACAGAAACTCCGGGGCTGCCCCTGCTGGGCTGCTCAGGGCGGGTCAAACCCGGCCACGAGCCTCATCTGTGTCACAGATTGCTGTGGTGTAAATTCAACAGCAACCAGGTTTGCTGTTGGCACCCAAATCAGAGTGGGAGCAAACAGAGGAGACAGACTCAAACTGCAAATGATCCAGAGAGATCGGAGCAATGGGAACATTACAGACAAGAAGAGAAATTCATCAGTGGCAAACGTTGAGCTTTACTAAGAGAAAGGAAATGCTCTAGCCATCACTTCTCACTGAGCACAGCTTTCCAAAGGGCAAGACTGAAATAAAACCAAAAATGTTATCAAGCCATACCTAGTGAACATGTGGGAACTAAGGGGTCAGGCCTAGGATGGAATTTTGTTGATGGATTTACACCTGTGCAACATGGCAGGAATGCCCAATTGAAAACTCACATGAATACTAGCCTAGACTAGAAATACAAATTCCACCTAAGAAAAATAGTTTTTTAATCATAGAATCATAGATGGTTTGAATTGGAAGGGACCTTTTCAAGGGCACCTAATCCAGCCCCCCTGCAATAAGCAGAGACATCTTCATCTAGATCAGGTTGTTCAGAGCAAGCTATTTGCCTCACACAGCCCACCCCAAGGAGAACAGACTCATTGGGGCCATTGGGGCTGTGTTTGCATCACCAATCCCAGGCTGCAGTAAATCCTGGGACCTACCAGCTCCCTTGAGCAAAACCTCAGGAGCCATGTAAACACCTGATCCTACCTCAGGGAGGCTGAAGGTTTTTAAGTGACTCAAGCAGCTTATTATTGCCCAAACATTAAGACATCTTAATACAAAGTAAATCAAATTGCAAGATGCTTCTTTTACAAAACTGGCTACTCACCATGTGCTTAAGCAGAGATTTTCTGTGCAAGAGCCAGAAAGAAACCAGCCCTGTGTGTTCTGTCATGACACAGAGGGTGGGCAAAGAGGCCAAAGCCAGAGGAAAATTACAACTTCATAAATTAGCATGCAAGAAAAAACAGTCCTGACCATACACAATTTCAGATGATCTGCCCTTTCTTAAGACAATGCTTATGTAAATTTTCTAGTAATTTTTCCTAAGCAACTTAACCACTGATTTCCCTTGTAAACTTTATTGATCAGAAGAGTTTAGCATTGGCACACATTTTACAGCCTCAAACATTTTACAAGCATTAGACAGCATAAATTATTTGAGTTCCAGATATTTAATCTTTCCCCATGTACTTGTGCATGCAGACTAATTGGTGTCAGTGAAGGACAACAGTACAGACTGCACACCTACCCAGCTCCTCATGTTAAGCTTTGAGCTGGGTAAAAATAGGCAGTGTATTGAGAGGCAATCATTAATTAAGGACTTCTAAGTAGCTCTTTCTTAAAAGTTTTTGACAGCTGTATTCCATTTCTTAGCAGTTCATGGAAGCTTACTCTATCTTCTTTAAGAGTTAAGAAAATTCAAATTTTGAATAAGGTGCTCAAATTTCAGAAAAATAACCCCATTAGATTTCTTTGCTACAGAATACAAATACAGTAATTCTTTCTAATATTTTAATCATATTCTAACCAGGTTTGCATTTTAAGTTCTGTCTTTATTATTTTGAATATCCTTGTTCAAAGTCAGATTCCAAGATCTGAGACAAAACACAAATTAACAGCTGAGGTTGCCTGGCTCTTGAATGCTAACATTGTTTGAAGTCAGTACCTCCAGGAATAGGCCTCTGCAGAAATTTGATGCTGAATGAGTTGGTTACCTGCCTCTTGCTTCCCCCTCCTCCTTGGTTTTGTTGTTGTTATTGTTGTTGTTTGGTTTTGGGGGTTTTTGTTATTTATGTATCTAGCTAAAGCAAAATGAAAGGCCAACAGACCAAGTTTAGGTAAAATCTTCCCATTTTAGAGACAAGAAAAAGAAGCATGAAGGAAGTTTGTATGGCTGTTACCAGAGTAGGAACATCATTCCCAAATTCTCTACCCTGTCATCCCTTCAGCACTCACACAGATTTCAAAGTATAAGAGAAGATTCATAAATTCTCACTACAGCCCTTTCAAAAAGTAAATTAAGCCTTTTGCAAAGATTTCTTAGCACACTATTTCTCTGAGCCAGAAAAACAACCAGACGTTTTGGGCTTTGAGTTTCCTGTTAACAGTAATAAAAGCCACAAAAATTATATTTTGCATTATAATTTGTTGTACAGTAACTCAACTTTATGCTGTTTAAATTCCGGTCACATTGTCCATTGCTTGCTGGCACTTGCTTTATTTTCACATTTGATTCAACTAGCAACATTGATTAATTTTTAGAGGCATTACACTTTGCTCATTTATCTTTGGAAAAAGCGACAACATTTTTTGCAAAACTCATATTGATGGCTAGAGCAGTGAACACCAGCTTTGGCACAAAATCTTTTCACTTTGAAAGCAAAATAGTCAACTTGAACAACCATGCAATTTTCTTTGTTTCATGAGCATTATGGTCTGTCCTGGTTAGAGAGGGGGTGGAGTTAGCAGTGTGGGTGTGACCAAGTTGTAATTCTGTATCACACACTGCATCACCTGGACCTGGACTCAGCAGGAAAAGCCAGGCACCCTTACTGGAAGTTGGCCACTTTTGCCTCTCCTACTTCAGCAGGAGGGTGACAGCGAAGGACCCATGGACTCCATCCTGGGATACTTTTCTGGGACACGGTGCTGAGGCGAGGCTGTGGCGTGGCTCCCATGCGTGGCACTGCAGGGACTGTGATCAGGGACAGCATGAAGCCAGCATTCCAATGGGACCATCCTCCCCTGCCCTGGTGTACAGGAGTGTTGGAAGTGACAGCAAAGGCACTTGCACAGAACTGAGCTTGGCAGAGCAACCCCTACTCAGATGGCTCAGCTTCCAGGGGGGGGTTGTCTATCACTGTTTTCTATTATTTTGGGCTGGGAAATGTTAGCCATGGGAGCTCGCCCACCACACTGCCTTGGTTTCTTGACTGCCATGTGGGCAGTGTGCAGGAATGATCATCCTATTGCCTTTGTCTGGAAAAACCACATGGACACAACCTGCAGGGAGTGTTCACCACCACCTTTGTTCTTGTTCCTGGTGGTGAATTCCTTTCTGTGGGTAAAACACCTCCTCTTTTTGCATTGTACTGTGGGTGTCTTATTCCATCATTTCATGTTTCAGTAAGTTATTATCTCTCCCCATAGTCTCTCCTCTTTCATCTCTCCTTTACTGGAAGAGGCAGGGGCTGGGGTGTGTCTTGCTTGGAGTTTAATTTCCTGCTGGTGTTAAAATCAGCACATGCTCCAACAGCATTGTCAGGTACCAACATTTCACAACATCTGTTAATACTAAGCAAAGTCTTGATTTCTACACAAAATGAAAGAACTACAGTAGGTTTCCAAAAGATACCTGTCACAAAAATGGGAACAGGAATAAAATTGTAATTTAAGGATTCTGTACAGAGTTACACAGAAAAAGATTTTTTAGATATTTGCAAAACAAAGAAAACATTAATAACTGCTTAAGACTATTCTCAGTAACAATACTAAAACCCTGGACCCAGAGTGGCTTATGCTTGGATGAGCACACCACTATTGCTGTTGTGCTGTAATACTGGAAATGTACATTCCACAGAACTACCACCTCCAGGACATAACAGCAACAGCAAAGTGTGTAATATTTTCAGTATTCTTAAATTATTTTCTCCAAGCAGGATGCACCAATGAGCAAAACTCACATGCTTGGGACAGAGATTTTTCCTCAGTTGTTAAAACAAGTCTTGCTTTTGCCAGACTTCACATGGAGTCTGGAAAGTCACAGGGAATTCAATTCATTCCACTGTGACCATTCCACATTCCCGTCGCCCAGAGGCACACATACCTGCATCTGTGAGGAGAGTGAGGCTCTCTTCCATCACTTCCTTGGTTTTTCAGGTAAGGAATGTAAGGAAAAGACCATCTGATAAAGCAAATAACATGAAATTAAACAGAATCCACAATTCTTTTTTTCTTGCATCTGTTGAACAGAAAAATGTAGATATAAACAAACCAACCCTGCAGTTTTGTGAAAATTCATCCTATGTTGACTTTTCCTTGCATCACCCACTCAGAGCAGCTAGGCTGCAGACCAGTAATCTGCAGGAGGGAGGCAGGGGATCCTCTCTGCTTAAGTGTTTCTAACATTTTCTAGAGCTGTTGGGAAGCAGAGATTTCCATGGATTGGACGTAGCTCTGGTACAAACAGTTGTCACCTGAGCAGGGAAGGCTTCCTGGAGGGTTAGAGGCAGGTGCCCTGGTGCACATGTGAAAGTGAGCTAAGAGGACTCAACGAGTTGTTTTCAGTGCCAGATTCTACTGCCTTTATATTGCCTATGGAACTGCAGGGCTTAGTGAAGACTCCTACCAAATAGCAAATTCTGATCTCTCTTCAGAGTCAGAGAGTGCTCTGGTTCCAGATTGTCTGTTCCCACTTACCACTATACCATACTACCAGATACAGCTATTCCATATTCCACAAGGAATCAAGAGGAGCTGAAAAACACACAACCAATCATCCCATAGCACAGTAAATTACCAGATAGAAGCAAACACTGTTGGACAGCTTAGAAAAACATGTTTCTATTTATTTAAAAATAAGTTTGTAGTTACTACATTGCAGTGACAGTAATTCTTACACATACATTCTAGTTTGTATAAAAGGATTCAAAGTATTATGCATCAAAACTAACATAGAAAGTGTCCACATAACAGTAAAGAAATTTCCAATCCATATGTACAAAAAGAAAGGGCACTGTTATCCTGGTGAGATACTTCAGGTTATATATAACATGATAATCTAGATTTCTGGAAGGAAAAAAGCCTTGATAAAGCTAAAGAATTATAGTTTTCAAAACTGTTACTCATTACATACAACAGATTTGTGTTTTACATAATTCTGTACAAAATAAGTGTAATTTTTAATCTGAAAATCTGTCAGTTTTAAAATTAACCTTTCTAGGTAATTTACTTGAAGTTGAGCTCCATTCTATACATATTGAAACATTATGACAGAATTTAATTCACGCATGATCATTATCCAGTTGTCCACCACACTTCTGCAGTTTTAGTATGGTCCAAAAATGTAACTTCTGTATGGTCTCAATACATTAGCAAACCAACCTGCACAGTTGTAAGCACAAAACAGTACATGTACATCACACAGTACATGATAGGTACTTCTATTTCTTTCTATTCCTAATTTGTGTGACCTCATTCTTTGTTCTTTCAGTGTAGAAATTCATAGTATAGTACTACTTTCCCTCCCTAAAATGTATTGTTTGCATTATTTGAAGTGAATTTCCTGATGTATTTATCTGCATTAAAAAGGACCCAAATGTCTACTTGTCTCACTACATATCTCCTAAAAGCTAAATTTATTCACCCTTATTTTATTGCAGCATATAAGGTTTCTCTCTAGAGTGCCTTGAGGCTGTTAGAACCTTGGGAAAAGGGGTGGGGAGGGGTGGGGAGGGGGAAGCAGCTAATCACCTTTTTCTGCAATTTAAGATGTCTTTTAATCTGGTTTCCTGGCATGTTTCCTTCTCTAACACACTGTAAAAACGACATGGCGATTTCCCGCATTAAATCCGGCAGAAACACAAGAGCACCTGGAGGTTAGCTCTGGTCTAAAAGCTACCTGCTGGTTTCCCACAGACATCATAGAAAGTCAGCAAGCTGTATTCACAATTCAAAAACAAAAAGCTACGTAAGCTGTCAATGCCAGATTTGTTATTTCAAACACGTTGTCAAGCCTTGACCAGATTTATGAAATGTAATACACTTTCCTCTGCATACAAACAAACATGTATATACAGTAATTTACAGCAGAAAACTAACAGCCCTTTTATCAGTTGAATATCTAGGTTCCCTTGGAAACCAAACTGTTACAAGAACTTCAGGGATAAAAGAAAATATATACTCATTTTACACAGTTCATTTGTCTTCATTTAGGTCGTAAACAGAAAATGAGCTTTTGCTGTTTCTAGGTGAGGTTTCAAAACCCTCTACCTTCTCTATCACAGCAGTGTAGCAGAGTAATAATTAAATATTTAAAACACTGTTAAAGCAAAAAGAAAAACCTTTGAAAATCTACTGTCAACAAAAATATACTATTTTAGAATAAGGTAAGGACTCGGGACACAATGTAAATATTGTGGTATGGGTATATTTTAATTGACCAGTGATGTTAAAATTACCTCAGCAAGATTCACGTGGTACAAATAAAATGTGAATGTTGATGAAAATGAGCTTAAAAGCCTCTCACCTCCAATCTACTATATAAATACAGGGTGAAAGGGGTCCCATCCAGTTAAGCCTATTGCTTTTATAGAACCAATCAACTATTTAACATGTGCCTAAATTTAAATTACACACTAAAGCATTTACTTGTACTCCTCGATCCAACAAATGTGAGCAAAATATTTAAAAATGTGGTGCAAAAATCCTAACAAGCTTGAAATTACTGAATGAACAGACTGTTTTTTGTTTTTTGTGTTGCATGTAGTCCTTGTTTTGGTAAGACAAAAGCCTCGGGCACAGAATTGATACTTAAAATATTTGTACAGCAGTATAGTGAATAAACTGTCTCTACACTACAATTTATTTTTTTAATAGATATTAATATCTATACGTGCTGCATCAGGGTCCTTCATCAATTAATAGCTTTACAAATATTAAGTCATAGTAATATTTAACTCAACCAACTCAACTTTACAAGTCTATCAACAAACTGATCACAGGTACAAACCGGACACTGTACAAATAAACATCTGTAAATCTTTATCACAGCAGTCGAATCACTGGAGGAAGACATTTCTCTGTGAAGTTGTATCACTGGTCACTGCCAAGTGACAAAGAGCTCTAGTTCAATATTGACAATAATAATGAACACTACAGTGGTAAGATTTCAGTTCAGTTCCCAGAGAACACACTAACAACAGAAACAGAGTGGTAAAGAGTTGTTAAGTATGTAGGCACAGGCACAATGATTCCTGCTATACATTTAGAGCACACTTATGACAGAAGCAGAAGTATTTCCTCACTGGCAGTTAAAGAACACACTGTTATCCAGATACCACTCAGCAGCAAATACCAACTTTAACGTTTCCCAGTATAGTATAGAAGTACCAGAACAGTATCCTCATATCCATGTCAAATATAAATGAATTTAATGAATAAAACTGAGTTAATTGCTGCTAGATCATTTGCATGTATGTGGCTATGAAGCTATGTCATTTACAATGCAAATGTAAAACGATCACATGAGGTTTTGATATTCCATTTTCTGAACCAGTTGTTAGGTACTTGAGATGGCATTATAAAACATGCATATAACTATAGATCTTAAATGATTTCAGAACACTGACCAGTAGTTTATTGCTCACATTTAAAAACCTAGGACTCTGTAATCAAAAGCTCTTTTTCTGTATTGATACAGTATCTCACAACCACCTCAAATAATAAATTTTTCCCAAACCAAAATACAGTCTGATGGTGACTGAAGTCTCATAAATAAAGTTTGCAACCTAGTGAAATTAAATTATAAAAAATATAAATTTTAAATAAATCTGGTATTAATTTCTAATAAATGTTTAGTGTTGCTTCTATAAAAAATTGACCCAAATTATCCACAGTTTATTTTTAAAGGAAAAACATTAATGTGTCTAATAAGAATCAAAAAGTTACTGGCTAAAGTCACCAATATTACTGGGTGGGAAGCAGTACCCATGTTCTGCAGGTAAGGCCTTCTACCCTTGTAAAATTAAGATGTACACTCCTCTCCCTGCTGTTAAGGGACACAGATTATTTCAGTCTCCAAAACTTACACACACAAGGTATTTCTGATATATAAATATATACATAAACATGCCATATAAAACATTATTACAAAGGGAGTAAATACAGAAGATGAATTTTAGATATAATCTATTTTATATATTACAATGCAGATAACATCAGGAAATTACACATTTTCAAATGATTGCCTTCATCAGTGAGATTTGAGGAAATTAACAAGTAGGATCAATCAGTTTTGAATTGTGAAACTGTACAAATGTAGCTTTTTATCTTACCACATGTTTAGTGACTCCATTTTAATGAGATGATAAAGAAATACTTGTTAGAACAAATAAATATGCCAACAAATCAAATACAAACTAATCCCTGGCCCCCAAATTCAAATCCATAACAATTCAAAGAAGATCTGGGAAATATCTCAGCCATTTTTTGTAGCAAAATGAGCTACCTGAAACTAGGTATGGTGGATACTCATCTGCTATCCACAGTAGCCTATGTATATTACTCTTGGTGGAAAATACCAATATTCTTTCTTCAAGCTTTTAGGCTTTTTTTTTTTTGGTAAGAAAATAAAGAGTGAAGAATCAGGCCTCAAATACATATACAGAATCTGTGCAAATTTAAGATCTTAATTCTGCATGTCTTCCCTTCCAGACATTGCAGAGGATGTGTAAAACCAAAAAAAGTATAATTATAACCAGAAAATTTTGGTTACATTTTTGTACCATACCAGATCTCAGTAAATACTACTACTTATGTATTTTTTTCCTTGAAACTGGACAATACTTTTTTTAAGTGATAGAAAATGGTATTAAGGTTTGTTTGTAAAGGTATAAAATAACTAAATGTACCATAAACAAATAAATAACTGCTTTTCTTTTCCAGAGCAGTACATATAACAATACATTCCCCTAAGTCATATAGTTATCATTTACAATAGACAACTTAATTTTAGTAAGGATGCAAGAAATAATAGAATACAAGGCACAATCATTAAATGGAATTTTTCTTTAGGGTGTATATTGACATATGTCAGCGTGATATACCATAAAAAGTGCAGAAAAACACAATGTGCAATGAGACCACTGTATAAAACATGATTGCATAAAAAGTGATTTGGCCTTTTAACCCTAATAATTGAAAATAACCAATCTTCCCCTTAAAATTAAACTATAAAGTATGACATTTAAAATTTTCAATTCTAGTGCTATCTAAAAAATCCTGAAAAAAATTTATACCTGGGTAATATTTTAGACATATGTGTTTATGTATATATTAATATATACACATACACTATTCTTTGTAGGTCATTTCAGCCTCTTAAGCATGTCTAAAGTTGTAGAAACAACAATCAATCTGGATCAGAAAGTAAACATCATAATTCCATACCTGTCCTGTAATTTCCTTGAATCCTTTAACCAATTATACATTTAGACTAAAACATCTCTGTCAAAGGACCCCACCAGTGCATTATTTTCTACCAGAAGTACCAAAAAGGATACATTTCAGAACAATGTTAACAACTTACTATTTAAAACAAGACACAGCTTTTATCACTGCAAATGGTATGCTGTACTGACACTCAAAAAGAAAAAAAGGTTTTCCACTGCACTGATTCTCAGTCTTTGGCACAATAAACAGAGATTTAGTGATTGATACAAGAATCAAGGTCTGAAAAATTAGACATTAGTCAAGCTTTTTCCAATGTGGATATATATATTCGTGATTACATTTTTGCTATGTTTGGCAGAACTTGGATAAACAATGGCCTGTGCTAGGCTTCTTTTGCAGCTGAACATTCCATCACAACTGAAATTAAACTTTTTCAGATTAGCAAAGTTTGGTATTTTATTATTTAATAGAAATGCAAGTGAATTTACTGCCACTTTCTGCCAAAGTCTGCCTTCCTAGGCGACTTACTTTACAATCCAAGTGTACCTTGCTTGGTCAAAAATAGATTTCTGTTTTCAATTTGTGGCAATTAAAAGTTCTATTACCTTTTTTCAATTGTGTAGAGATATTACATACTACTTGAGCAGAGTAACTCTGAGCTCTGTAGTCAGTCAGAAATTGCTTCAATTATTCTCAACTGTGAGCAAAATGACTGTTGAAATGTATAACCTATTTGGAGGGTAATAAATAGCAAAAGTTTAAAATATATATTTCTTTCAAAGAATGTTCTTTCAGTTTATCATTTTGCTAAATTTTTCTCCTCAAATCAGAACATACTCTTCTAACCCATAATAGCAGCAGGGAAGCAGAAGTCTGTTCTGCTGTTCCTTAACTGTACCTGCTTCATAGCATTCTGAAGTTAAACCCTTGGTAAAAATTACCAACCAATTAAATTAGCTTTTGCTTTTTCAGTCAACTTTCGGACTCTGCCTCTGCTTGAAGTTCCAAAAGTTAAGGAGGTGTCTTCAAACAATAGCTGCCTTTGCTCTTCTTCAGAGTCATCTTCATTGTAAAAGGCTGTCCTCCTACCCTGGTTTCTAGTTCTCATGTGAGGTTCAGAATCTTTAAGCTCTTCAGAACCCTCCTCCATAGGCTCGTGTGTCTTTTTCCTCCTGCTTCTTGTTTGCATTTTAACATTTGCAGGAGCTAAGAGGTCTGAGCCTGGCTGGCGGCTCTTGATCTTCCTTTTTGGCTTTCTACCCCCTCGGCCTTTTCTTTGTAACAAGTCTTCCTTCACATTATTTTCAGAAAGAGAATTGCATGCAGTAGAAACAGAGGCTTCCTCTGGTATATCCCTTGTGGTCTGGATTGCATTCTGCTCTGCAACCTTTTGCTGTTCAACAATTTGTAGCTTTTTTGGTTTCCTGCCTCTTTTCTTGTGCACCACCACTTCACAGCTACTGTTATTAGTCTCCACCTTGGGCTTCCGTCCAGGACCTCTTTTAACTGGAGGTTTCAAAGGCTGTCCTCCATGTCCATTTACCTGAATGCTTCCTGATGCCAAAGCATTGTTCTTGCAATCTGCTGTAAAGAAATGGTACAGAAATGTACACGTCACTTAACAGATTTGCATTTACATTCATTTTCACACTGCCTTAATAAAACTCTTACTAAAATATCTGAATGGATTCACAGTGATTGCCAATCTGTCAAAATCTAAGAAACCCAAAGTTGAGCTCAGAGAGTTCCGTTCTACAATGGAATGAGGACTAACTTCTAGTTGGATTTAGCACATGGTAGATGCAAGGAAAAAAAAAACTAAGAAACAAAAAAAGCCAGAGAAAATGCAGGGGCGGGGGGGGGGGGGGGAAGAAGGGAAAAAAGGGAAGAACCGAAGGGTTTTTCTCAAATGATACAACACCAGTGGACAGAACTCCTACTTTGTATCTGCAACAGCAAAAAGTTGCTCAAGAAGCATTGGGAATGGTGCAAGGATTGGGAATGCTTCACAGTAAGTCATCTCTGGAGAATTAAATATTTTCTTTCAACCTGAGGTACCATCTTTTGTATCAAATTTGTACAGATTTCTCACACTAACAGACAGCAGAATGTACTTGCTTGGAGACTTTTACAGGGTATGAGTTTTCATTATGTGAGGGGTAATCAACTTTCTCAGAGAGGCACATCACTGGACCTCTTAGAAAGATGTTCTGACACCACAGCTTTGCCTAAAATATGGCCAAGAACAGGCTCATAGGCAGCATGGTAGTTCCTGCAGCCCTTTCATGAAACACCCACACACAGCTTCTGCTGTGTTTGAATGTGCACCATCATGCACTAAAAGCACAGGCCTCCTCTGTCCTGTGAGTAGATGTAAGGAGACACGACCATGTCAACAACATTCATAAATCCCTGACATCCCATCCTCTAACAGCTGCATATTTAGCCATGCAATGTGGGAACAGCTGGGGCCTTTGTGAGAAAGCTTACAAGCAATGGACAGATTATATCACTTATCAGACCAAGAGCTACTTTTTCCAAAGCGTGGATGAGTAAGAAAGAACTCCTTGGGGAGAGGACTACAAGAAGTAGGCAGATTATAATTAGATGGGACCCAATTTGCAGACTACTGTGTCCCCATTTTCAGAGAAAAGATGTTTAGTGGATCTACCTGCTTCAAGCATCTTATAAACAGTTCAAAGATCCTTCATAAACAGGAAAGCTTTCTGACTAGGAGATCTTATTTCAGCCTCCACAGAAGCTTTGAATTTTAAGGTATTCTGACATCAAAAGACCAAGCAAGCTCACTCAGGAGATTTCATGAACTAGGTCCAAGCAGGCCATTCAAATATACTAAATAGAAGCAGTAAACACCACATAGGTTTTTTTGCTGTGCCAAAAAATGAAAGAATGAATTTGCAGCTGGGATCCTCTGATCTTTATGCTTGCTGCTGCACAGAATGTCATCACACTCAATGTTACTGACCCAAATATAACCCACAGAAGTTTTATGTGATTAAACACACAGGATTTAAAGTGTGACCATGCAGAAGTCTGCTTTGGAGTTTAGAAACTTTTAACATGACATTTGTAATAATTTAAATTAAAGTACAGATATGTTAACATCTCAGAATCATCCAGACAACAGTTATCACACCATGGAAATGGTATTAAGAGTAGTGAAAACCGTGCTAATTCATCAAGAAGGAAACTAATGGTGACTGAGTTTTCTGTTAGATTTCCCTATTCTGCTGAATCGTAATGCATTCTAATTTCCCTACCCCTAAATTACCACAACTAAAGTACAACACTACAGTCACTACATGAATAACTCTGAGGGTGGGGAGGAAGTTCCAGAGAAATTTGATACCTTGTGGATTAACAGTGGAAGATTTTACTTTGCGCTTGATTTGCTTCTCTTTCTCAGGATTTTCTTTTGTGGAGTTATTCCTAGTGTTATGACTGTAATCAGATGGGGAAGGGTTTGATACAATATTCTGGTTCTTGGAATGTTTGGTTGAATTCTCCAGTACTAGAAGGATAAAAAGAAAAAAAAAATCAACTTAAGTAGTTTATACTACATTCAATCTTGTTGAGCTAAAATTGAACTCATGTTCTAGTACAAACAATTTGACTCTGTGATCCAAAAGGGAGAAAGCTTCCTAGATAAAACAACGTAGCCTAACTTGTTCAATTTTCCTCTGAAGATCCTCATCGGCCCATCAGTTTGAAAACGGAACCAGTCTTAATGGAGAGAAATATATTAGATTTCCAAAGAACCAGAGAACTAGTTTTATCTTTAAAAACATTCATGGCTTAATTAATAGAAAACCAAAACCAAAAGCAGCCCAACTTGCCTGACTTTCCTGACCCTGCAGTAGTATTAGGCTTTGTAATTAAAGGCTTTATAGTTAAAGGCTTTGCTCCTGAAGAAGTGGATGGTTGCTCTGTAACAGCCACATCTGTTATCCCCCTGTTGCTCCGAGTCCGCACGAGGGAGGCGGCCTCAGCAGCTTTTCCGTTCATCTGAGGTGGAGCGTGTCTCAGTGCTGTCGACCGTGCAGGTGCAGAAGATGATGAAGTGGCAGGAGTTTCTGCCTTCAGCTGAGGTTTTACTAATCTCCTTTTCCTTTCAGGGCTGCAAAAAGAGTGACAATTTGTATCCTGGATGACCACCTTGTCATTTTACAGGAATAAGTAAAATAAAATGCTAGTGTCTGAGATTGTGGGAGTAAAACAATCACCTCTGCATGAAGTATGTTAAAAATATGGCATTTACTGTGGAAATTCATGTAAGTTGTGAGCTTCTGGAAAGTGAATCTTTACAATAAATACTATAGTTATATGATAAAGCATGATGCCATCACTATCCTAACGATGCTGTTTTACTGTACACATTTAGCAGTTATTTGAATTTTAAGCACTTACACTAGGATAGCTCTAAGTAAAGTTTAAAACTCTTCCACATCATAGGGACTTGCATGTCAAAGCTACCATTCTGCAATATAGGGAATAGTAAAGGAAGTATTAAGAAAAAAACACACTAAATTTTATTGTTTAGGTATGTCAAAATTTCACAGCATTTCATGAATACTGTAAAGGAATTAATGTACCTGGATGCAACACTACTGGAAACTGAGCTGCTTCTACTTCTTTTTTTCCTTCGTTTCTTTATTGTATTTCTTTTATGAAAGCGTAGGGCAGATTTATAATCTGATAAAATAGAACTTATGTGTTCTTCAAAGAAAGCAGAAAGGCGCAAGCTCATGCTATAGATCTGAAAAAGAAAAGCCAGTAAGCAAGTGTGATACTTTTCCAAAGTGTTCCCTTAGTCATTTATCATCAAATAATAGCTAGAAAAGTAAAAAGTGATTAATATGGAAATGTTTTAGGGAAATTTACAATCTGCCTCAATAAATATATGCTAACCCATGTGTAGGTTTGCTTTAACTATTTTCATGGTTTTGAAAAGTGTATCACAACTGAAGATGAAACAGAAAAGGAAGAATTGGAAAAACAAGTCTTTCAATTGCCTTTCTAGACTGTATCCCTTTCTACTTTCAACAGAAATCACAAAGAGAGATCCTTAAGGTAATTTTGCTATATCATACCTAGGGTCAAGAAATCTTATTTTCTGCTCTATTAGCTTGTATCCTTATATCCTATATTTGAACACCAGTCTATTCCTTTTATAGATAAATTGATACTACAAGTAAGTTGGCTGCAACAAATAAATGTTTTATTGGAATTATGTAGGTGCACTTTTTTTTCCTATCTCTAGACTTGGATGATTTACAGAGACTCCCAAATTCAGTTTAGATCACAAGTAATTATTTCAGCAGAGTTGTTATTAATTCTGGAAACAGAAAAAAAAACCCAGAGTGACCTGTGCTTTGAGGAGACAATGAAACACAGAGACAATATTGGACCATTTCCTACTTAATGATGCACCAAACCATCTGAGCGCCAGACTTGACAGGTTTGACAGATTCTGCACGTTACTGGAGATAGCATGCAAAAGAATGTGTGTCTGATGTGCCAAGCAAAAAAAACCAAAAAAACAAAAACAAACAAACAAACCAAAAAAAACCCAAACCAAGCCAAAAAAACAACAACAAAAAAAACCCAAACAAAGCCCACCAAAAAACCGCTGATGACTTTAGGATTACTGTTCAAGAAAGCATCAGTGACATCAGTTTATGGTTCAAATAAGCATCAGTGACATCAAGTAAGATGCTAAAAATATAAGTGCATGAGTGCATGACACAGTAAAAACATCACATTCAAATACATGTTGCATGCCCTAAAAGCACAGAGGTTCTAGAATATTAAAACTCTTGACATAAGAACCTTCCACTTCTGAGTAAAACCAAAAAAGACAAATTTATTACTATACCTTTCTGTTTGGATGAAACATGAAAGAAATGAAAATGTCAAAAGAATCTATAAAACCACACAAAGCTAAAGATGTCAGGTATGATGAGGTCAAGGAGAGAAAGAAAAACCACAAAAGAATCCAGACCTGCCCCAAAAGCCCTGCCATTTGCTGCAACTAAAAAGAGTAATTATTTTATGGGCTATGGCAGCCTCAACAGTGAGTGGGTCTGTCTGCTACTGACGGGAGAGTAATCACTGATCCTGCTAGTCACCTACTAAGAAATTTGTGCCCAAGTCTTTAAACAATGAAGTCCTAATGATTAACTTGCTATTTAGAACAACCAAACATAAAAGCTGTTAATAATTCTGGTCTTAAAACCTAACACACATTAGTAGAAGAAAAGCTACAGAGAAGCCTTGAACCCATGTAAATATGCATCCATGATTTAACTGCTATCAGATACTGCACCTACTAGTAGCAGAACATCTCAGTACGAAGAGCTTTGTAAGCTGACACTTTGTGTAAACTGTCCTGTTTCCCAGAAGTCCTAAGAGCTTCATTACAATCCCACTGCACAGTAGTGAACAGCATAGAATTTCAACATCCTCTTCTGTCTATACCTGGATATTTCAGTTTGGGGCAACCTTCAAAGTAGAGAGGCTCCCTGTGTATGTTTTCAAAATCTGGTTTCTTCCCCAAAATATCATTTAAATTTCACTATTGTACTCATAATCCTGCTTCTACAGAACTTTTTTTCCACTTTCTAACATTTATTTTTTTGAAACACACATGCAAAACATCAGAACTTTTGGTGTTTAAAAAGCACACATTCCTTTCTCTTCAAATATAAAGCTGTAATAGTTTCTCAGAAATATTCATATTTTAAGATCAGAAACAATTAAACTTGTTTTTTAAAAGCAATCAAATTACACCGTCTCTCTGCTTTTTCAGTCCTCTATTTTTCAGATATAAGTGTTCTTTCAAACAACAACAATGGAAAGCAATAAAATCTTACCCTTGATCTTTTACTTGGTGTATAGGCCTTGGAATTGCTGAAAATAAGTCTCACATCTTTACATAACTCCATTGGTGACTCGTAGTTACCAGCTTCCAGTGTTTCTCTAACAGTAGCAAAGTCCATAGGAGTGTCAATAATATCTCTATAATCCTGTTTGGAAATAGCAAAGCAATTTATTACATTTTTTCTCCCAAGCCTTAATATATCGTTTTCATTAGGATGAGTTTGATAAACTTGTTTAACAAAAATGTCCTCTTTAAATAGGTATGGAAGACTGCTGAAGATATTTTTCCCCTTTCCACTAATATACAACATAACTCCCTTGCAGACATACTCAGCAGGGTCAAGGTTAGAAGTTAATTGATAGATGATTTAATTCACTTTATAAACCTATTTACTGAAACACAGAGCTCAGAATTTGGTGTCCTAAGGGTTGCATTACTGACACACTGACACGAAGATAAGAGTGATATGAAAGTGTGACTACAAGCCTTCTGGGCAGCTTAGCAGCTCAAACTTAGGACTACAACTAATACTGTTCTCACATGTTAGCTTTAAAATATGGAGTTTGAATACTTGAGCCTGATCAGAGGCTTATCACATCCTTTCTGAAACCTGAGCAGTTTCCCAAATGGAGATCCGACAATTTACGAATGTAACGAAGTATCAAAAACTCCACAGGCGTAGGCAGGACCCAAGTCAAGCCAATGAGAAAATTTTTTTCCAGACAAGAAACAGAGACATGTTCATACAAAAAAAAAAGCTTAAATACCAAATTTAACCAAAATGTTTAAGTTAATCCGTCAGAGCAAATAGAACCTGCAGGAGTGCCTGTGCATGTAAACAGGCTTGTGACACCGGGGACCAGTATGTTTCATGCCTAAGCCTAGCAGAGTGCTCTCTATCAGCTCATTTGAGGATCTCAAATATAGAGGGCCACTTGTAGATAGCCACAGCATAAAGTTTAGGTTACAGAAAAGTAATGGTACCCAGTGATTGCAGAAGTGTCAAGACAGTCTACTAGTGATGTCTGAAAGAGAAGCATTTCTTTTCTCTAATTGAGACAGTTAATTTTGCCCAAGTTAATCATCCTGGAATCATATTTTACAGAATTTAAGATACACTAGAAGGAAAGCAAGCCAAGTTTTCATATAATCTTACCTTTAGTTTTTATACTCTGAAATGAAACCAATGATCCTTGACAACACATCACAAGCAGCAACCAAATAAATGCATTTCATATATATGATCATTTTTCAGTCAGAAAAGGAATGACATCTTAATTGCAAAAGCTGTAATTTACTTTAAAAGCTGTAATCTACTTAATAACATAAGCACCCCTGAATATAAAATATTTTCCAACAAAAGTATCAGGAGAGAGCAGAGAAGTATTATTTATTTTAAAATTAGTTGAAAAAAACAGTAAACATTATTAAACAAGTGACAATGAAGTGCTGAAAAGAATTCTGTCACTACAGCTGCCTGAAGTTTCAATTGAAAGAACTAAAGAAATGGTCAATGTTAAAAAAAACCAAACCAACCCACCACTTAACAACTGGATTATAACCAGTCATCTTGTTCTAAAATACTCACTGGATACTCAAGAAGATCCACTGGTTGTCGAAATGGTTCAGAGTCTTCACACTGAAAAATGAGATTCAGCAGCTCCTGGCATTGTTTCTTCCATGACTGAATGTCATATGACTGAGCCCTATTACGCAGCCGCCGCTTTGGCTGATGATCCTGAAATGACAATATTGCCTGGTGTATATTAAATAAACTAGCTGCTTTTACAAAATCTAATGGAAGAATTACCCCACAAGATATAAATGAATTCACAACACGCACAGCAAAACCAACAGTTTTGGTTAAACAGAAATACTTTTACATTGAACAGTTCAGTGGAACAACATATCACTAAGTTCAAAACTTTCAAAAAGCTGACATTACACAATACTAGAAATATTTCAGTTTTGCATTCCATTGTTACAAATACATTTCAGCAACTGTAGCACTAAAAATATAAACAAAAAAATTCAAAAACATTTACCTTTCTTTTTCTAGTGGAAGTCCCCGGCACATTTGTGTCTTTCTCTTCTTCCTTTGAGCAAGATAATGAGTCGCATAAAAAGGTTAAAAAATATAAGCATACATGAGCAGGCGAGTTCTTTTATATTTTAAACCTAAAATTTGAGTCTTTACAGTCCTACCCCCGTCCCTCTGAGAAGTATTTCATGACTGTCAATTCTGAGAACTCCTCCAAAATCTAAGCAGCATCCTCCAGCAAACTGTTAAAGCTCTCTGCACTAAAGGAAGAGAGGAGGCTGGATTTTCACCCAGTTTCCCAGCTGACAAGAAGAAATGTTGTACTGACAGAAAAGTACACTCCACTTCCCAGCAGTGACTGAAAGCAGTACTTTGGTCCTCCACAGGACAGACAGCAGTCTGGTTTCTCCAGTGCATCAATGCCAATGCACAAGACAACCACTTACCTCATCAGAGTCAGACAACACTTTCTTCTTCATTGCGTTGTATAATGGAATTATGTCATAGCAGCTCTGGTCTCTGTAAAAAGAAACACAAGCTAACATTTATTTTCCATCATCACCTGTGGAATCAACTGTAATTTGCTTAGGAAAAGGAAAATATTTATGAAAACATCTCCAAATAATCTGAGAACGTGTTTGGTGCTATATGAATACTAAGAGAATTGAAGTAATAAGTCAAGATAACCATCTGCTCAAAAAGTTGTAAAATATAGATCACTTAACAGTATGAATGTTTTAAAATTAAAAATTATAATCCTTTACCATGCATTTGCCAGCATCAGAAAAATCAAATCCTGTACTATATAAAAGGTTTGAGGCTCCCAGGTTTTAAGGAGCATTACAGTAAATTTATTGTACAAAAGTGCAATTTAATAATTTAATTTAGCACTCACAATGTATGACATTTGAAATGCAAGTGTGGAAGGACTAACACTGTTATTGTGTAAACCTGCATAATGAAATCAGCAAAACACGCTGATTCTCAATTCTTGATTAACACATACAGCTGCTCTACAAAGGAAAGCTCAAAGGTGTTCTACTATGTAGCAATACAAACCACAGGGAAGAAAAGTGGTTTGTAACACTTTTACCACTTGTAACTGTAAACACTCAGCAACTCCACGTGGAATCAGAATTCCTAATACAGGCTACTGCCATTACCACTAGAACCGCTGTGAGAAGGTATAAAAAGATTAACTGCAACATCCATCGCCCATTTTCAGCTCTTTAAGATGCTTGGGTGATGTAAGAAACTAAGAGGTATATTCTCAGAGGTATCCAGATGTTTCATTCTCATTAGAACCATGGGCTTTACTTTCCATTGTCTAAGCCTTCTACCTTGCAGTTACAACCATAAAGCCTGGGCTTTACATAAATTGCTAGTTCACTTAAATTAGTATATTAATAGAGTCAAGCTATAGCCCATTATTAAATAAGAATATCTAAGAATATCCACTAATTTAACTAAGCCAATTAAAAACATACACTTTGAAAAACTCTGAGCGACATACACTTTGAAAAACCCTGAGCTGCTTAATTAATCAGAAAAAAACATGTAGGACAAAGATGTTAAAGAATAAAATTAGTAACAGAAAAGCCCTTTAGATATGTATCTGTTCCTAATGGTATATACTTCACTAAAACTTCTAATGTCTAAAGCAGTTAAGTGTTTTACATTCTCCAGCAAATATCAGGCACTAGAGAAATTGAAGATTTATTTATGGACTCAAAGTCCTAGATTTCCAAATACTAAACAGAGCTCTAATGTTTTTTTAAGAATGCACAAAATAAAAAAGAACTAGATTAAATTTAACACTTACAAATGAAATCACTAAAAATGTCACAATTTTTGTTAAACTAATGAAGTATCTTGCTGTGTCTGCAAGGTGGAAACGGCAGCGATCATTGTGTACGAGCAAACCAAGGCTGTGGGCACAGTAAGTTCTTACAAACTTCAGCTCTGTAGATGTGTCAACTGAATGAAAAATCTTAAATATTTGTCATTGAGTTTGTCTACAGATAATAATAGAATGTTTGAAAGACAGCTACAACTTCAGCTGACTACAAAGACTTTAATTTTTACTTTGCATACATATAAAACATCATTTTCAAACCTATTGTAAATTGTAGTCTAGATTTTAGAATTATGCTAACATAGCCAGTATTTAGAATTATGGTAACATAGCCAGTTCTCAAAATTAGAACTCCTAACTTACCAATGAATATATCTGTAACTCCATGAACTCAAACCCATTTTTATAATTTAGGAGAAAGTCTCTCAAAATAAAATTACATGCCAATCTATGCCTTTCAATGTATTATAAAACTTGTTTTGCAAACTTATGAATTCTTTGTCAACATAAGCTCTATTATTTTCTGCCCCAACAGCAGACAACAAGTTTATCTGAAGTGCAGAACTATCTTACTTTAAAATTCAGATCTAAAAAGGCTCTTGCCTTGGTAAAAGATAGGAATAACAACAGACATACTAAGCAACTCACTTTATGAAGTGTAGCAGAAGATCTGTGACAAATTTGGCAGCTTTGACAATAGGACTTCCAGGTTCATTAAATGTGCGAGTATTGTGTTCGATGTACCGCACTTCCCACATTAATGAAGAAAGGCGCCTGTATCAAAACAGTTGGCAGGAAAAAAAAGAAAAAATAAATAAGGACAATTTCTAGCATGTATATGATCAGGGGAAAAAACCTTACAGCCTTCTTCTCATTCACCATTGTTTTCCCTTCCATCAGAAAATGTGCACATCAGATATGCTGCCCTGAGTGACCAGCAGCAGGCAGCATCCTCTGGCTTCCCATTCTTATGTTATATTCTGTGGTAATCTATACAAATGGCTTTAAGAACATACATTCACTTCAGCTTTTAATTTTCCTTTATGATATATATAACTCATCCTACATAGCCTTTGAACTCAGTTAAGAATTAACAAAATAGTAATAAAAATGTTTTACAGGATACCTTTTTCTGATAAACAACAATCAGATTTTCCCTGATTTAATAACCTAACTATAGAATAGCCACATTATAAAAAATTATGCACAAAAGCAGAATAACTGAAAAAATAGATCCAAATATAAAAAAGATAAAATAAGAAGATAGTAATGACTGATGGCATAAAAGTTACAGTTTTAAGGTAAACCTCATGAAAAGCCACCAAAAATCAAGTCATCTGAACAATCCACTAAATATATATATAAATCACTGCAAAGTGCAACAGTGTGGTTGCTTATTACCTGACTAGGCCTCAGCAATATTACAAACTACAAAAGCCCATTTATTGAAGGTGTGTTCATTACAAAAAAATAATTGATTTCTCTTTTGACAAGAGAAACAAAATCCAGCAAAAAGTTCTCTCTATCTGACAGCAAAGCAGTGCATTATAGAAGAGAAAGCTGGATTACCTCATATGACACAATAAACATGGAATTTAATATTGCAATAGAATGATAAAAACCAGAGGTGCTATTTTGAAAATGAAAAAGCAAACTTAGTTTAGAATTCAATCTTCATTTAGTATGTATAAAGCATTAAAAATTAATTTTGAAATTTGGCCCAAAACAAATCCTATCCATATTTATTCAAAAGAAACTAAAACTACACTAATTTTAAAACAAGAAATAGAACAAAAACTCAAGGAAACTGAAGTAATTTAAAGAACTATACTCCTATATAGATATTTACTAAAAAAAAAAAAAAAACAAAGAAAAAAAAGAAAAAACCCACAGCAATTGAAATCACAGTTTAAGAAAATATCAAAACAGTATCAAAAAGTATAAACTTTTTTGGCGCTGTACAACAGCTCAGAAGTTCAACACCAATAATTCAAGTAGTCAGATTCTGTGTAGCTGTTTAAGTGATACAAAAATATTTTTTAAAGCACATCAGGACAAAAAAAAACACTTGAGATATTTCTAAGGTCTCTGTTATTAAATTTTGAAAGTATTTTAAAAAATTATTAAGTGGAAACTTTATCCTTTGGACTAAAAGTCACTTTATTAACCTTGCAATTTGAACCTCACATGGAACAACTAATTTACATAATCAGGACTTTGAATGCCATGTCATTCTAAAATACATTCTGGAGATGTTCAATCCTTTGTTGAGTTTTAGAAAACGGAAACCTAGATCAAGGATAGAAGATGAAAGGAAATAAAAGCACACACCCGTGCCCACATCCTAGTTTGTATGACAAGACGAAGAGCTATCAAAAATACAGCTGCTGGTAGATCACAGCAGAACTGAGAATTGGGTCTAACCTGTAAAATCTGCTTTCCAGTCTTTGCTTAATGGTACTGAGGTCTGTGGGATATGCCACAACAGTGCAGTACATTGGATAAGCCTGAAGATCCACTGGTGCCACAAATGCAGAAGCAATATCTAGATGAAAAGAAAAAAAACCACCAATGCATTTGCCAGCATCAGAAAAACCCCCAGTGTTATATACCACAAAGTTCCACAGCAGTTTTGAGATTCACCCCCCTGCAACATAAGCTACTTCTTCATGTTTGAAATGCACAGCAGTTTCCCAAAAATAACAGTAACTTGATATTCCAAATGATTTCTGATATTCTATTTAGAGTGCTTGCTGAGGTTGTGATGTACATCCCATTGCTGCAGTGACTGGGTGCCCATTATGTTATGCATGAAGCACCACACTCCCCCAAAGGCATAGCAAGTGCACATTTGAAATATATGCATTTGAAAAGTATAAAAATTATACACAGATGAAGGCATGCAACTCAGTATCATTATTTACAGCACAGTCTCGTTTCATTTCACTTTATATTGCCATTCTCACATCTTTAAACAAAGCAATACATTAAATTCCTGCCATAAAAGTTACAGTGCTATTTCAGCCACTGTAAGATGTGGGTAAAATCCACACTCAAACAGAAACACTCTCTCTTGGCCCTACCTAAAAACAAGGAAGCTTTCCAAAACCAATCCAATATAGTGCTAGAGGACTGCTGAGCAATATAAGTCTGTGCACCTAAACAACCTTGTTTTTTTCCCTCCTGTACTTAGAATCATCATGAGGGCTTAGACACATCTTTCTAACATCTTGTATCTCAAGGAAAAAATACTGCAATACAAAACCATAAAATCACCTTTAAAAGTATCAAAAGTCTTTAAAAACAGAAAATATGCTGCTGCTAAAAAAACTGCTCTTCTTCTAAAAGCTGTTTACTTACTCTTTTGAATTTTCTAGCAACTGCTACTTTGTACCAATACACCCCACACCTGCTGTAGCCGAATCCAAACTGAGTGCTCTACCATACACCATAACGCAATATATAAAACGATTACTCTTAGATGGCGCAGCAAAAATAACTCATATTTCATTTCCTCAGAGTTTTGGGGTTTTTTAACAGAAATCTCTAATTTGTTCTACTACACTGTACAGATAACTCTTTTGTTTAGGAAGCAAAGGGAGGTTTCTTGCGCAGTGTGTCATCAAAGAAACCATACGGAATATACAGGTAATCAGAATTATTTCAAGAGTTGAGAGGTTTTTGGCTTTTTTTGAAACATAAATCTTACTCTGCATTAAGTGCTTCAAAAATCAGTTAAATAAAGTATCTGTGACTTTTATATTTCATGTACGACCACTGTTAGCCCAAAACCTACGACTGCTGACTGAACACCTTTTGATCCCCATAAAAACATACAGAAGACTTATAATTCGGCCTGTATTTACTGATGGATCTCCATCCAGCCATCCATCTGTGATCAGGTAAATTTTGCAGCAATGTGTTAAACATTTTAACAATTACTTTTTCAAAAGCTGCCTGTAAAGAAAAATTGCTCCGCAACTTAATAGTAAGTAGCTTTCCTAAGGTAAATCAATTACTTTTCCCTCAACATTTTACGTAATTAAGGAAATGTGGGGAAGAAATCAGGAATTAGCAAAGGCTAATACAGGGAAAATCCACACATAGATATTCATTATCTAAGTAAATCTATACTTTTTTCCTCCTCCCTCATCTGTCCATAATGTAGTTAATATTCACTTAATCATAAATGTTTTAATTTTAACCCCAACATGAGATTCTGGTAGCTGAAGTTAAAAATCAAGTAACTTGCTTTTAACATATAAAACCCAAAGCCCTAGCATATGTCAAATTATCTACCAAAAAACAACAGTTACCTTGGGAAACAGAAAAAAAAATGTAGGTTTCATAAGTACTCACTACAAAAAAAAAACTTCAAAAATGTTCAATGAGAAAGTTTTGTTGCATATTTTATCACGTTCATTTTGGTAATTTCAGAAGTGCTTATGATCATAGTCTGAAAAACATCAACTACAAACATTTCCCGTATTATTCAGAATTTACCTAGAGTCATAAGCTGGTTTATCCCTGCAATAATTCTGTCACACTCCTCATCTCGGGCCCTGGAACCCCACTCTCCATCCAAAGGTTTGTAGAGCAGTGTTCTACGTTCATCGTCAGTTAAAGGAACACTAGTTCCCAGTTCTTCCGGAAATACAGCTGGAATGTAATATGAAAATTAAATAAAACATAAATGTTTGTATCTTGTCTAATACATATACTTGTAAATCAAAGATACCATGAAATCATTTTTATAAATGCATAGCTCTTGATTTGCTCAAAGACATTTTGGATGTTTCCAGTATTCTTTCTGTATATTATTCTGTTACATTTAAGTCCTTACAATGCAGTTTGGTGTAGAGGTTCTCCCCAAAGATTTATCCTCTTCCAAATACCAATTGTAAAATTTATTTTAGAACCGACTAAGACAGTCATTTATCACAGTTAAAACTTGTGTTTTGGTTTTGGAGTTATTTTGAGTTTAAAAGCCAATATTCTTGGTAATAAGTTATTTTGGTAAGGAATGGTGGATGATTTCCAGATAGAGTTTACGATAACTTTGACATTGCTGCTAAAACATTCTCCAGGTAGTGGTTCTACATTGCCACAGTTTTGAGGTCAAATGCTAAAATGACAGTTCCTGAGTATGCAAATTAAGTCTTATCAGCTTAGCATCCTTGAGGACCTACCACTTTTGACAATTTGTACTGTAACAGCAGATTTTTAAAGTATGATGTTAAGCAGTCCTCTTAACAATTCTTAAGAAGGAATAACAAAAGTTGATATTTGTGAATATAGAAAAAAAAAATCAGATTCAGGTTTAGTTATCTTAATCAGAACCTATTCTTTATCTGAAAATTATTTTTCCTTAAGAGAACAGGAATTGGTCTCTACTAAAAAGTAAACAGGGGCAGTCTATTTTAATTATTTATTTTTATCATGTTATCACTCTTACACCTGTCTTTTACTTATGATAAAGAGGTACCCATTAAAAGAAGGATTGAACCAAAATAAAAAGTTGAAATGAACACAATTACAATTAAAATAATTAAGAATTATTTATGCTTACTTTCGAGAGACAATATTATCAAATGTTTCATGGAAAACACAAGGAAAAAAATGCTGATTCTACTCTGCTTTTTAACAAGAGTTCTATGAAGTCTTAGAAAAACCCCAAGCAACCAACCAACAAACTGAACATGTGAAAAGTGCCCATGCTATGCTGTCCACTCTGCAGCCTGTGTATCTGCTACATGTGCTGGGCCAGAGGGGGAGGAAAATGCTGCTATTACCAAACTCTCTCACAGGCACAGGTTGCATCTGCAGTGCACTGAATGTCTGCAGAAATGCTGGCATACCTTAAAGCAGCAGTTTCCTCAAGCTGACCTAGGGCATGGGTTTATCCTCCTAATTGTACAAAGACTCAAGCTTAACTGTATATTATCTATAGCAATTTTTTTATTCTTTCTATTTTCAACATCACTCAGTTTATCTAGCATGGCTGTTTTTTCCCAGTTCTTTTATCTTGATTTTCTTTTAGTTTATTAATTGATTTAAAGATATTCTTTAAATGCAACTGCTTTGTGGGCCTTCTTCCCCCTCCCCCAAAAAAATGGGATTGTTCATGTAAAACCATATAACATATTTTTTCTTCTTAAAATACACTTGAAAAGCAAACTATATTAATAAGGTAACATACCATTACTTGGTATCAGCTCCATGTCCCAAGGGCTCATCTTCTCAGTATCGCCATTGTCCCAGCTTAAAAATAACCACACTTAAATTATCCACTAATATTGCTTCAACAATGTAATTATTTAATGTTTGTAACAAAACTTTAATTTATACACCACGGAATATTAAAATAAACTGGTACAGTGAAATGCATGACTGAATTTAATGAAAATAAGTTTCTCAGTCAGTACTTCAAATGAAGTAACGAACTAGCATAAAAAAGATTGAAGATAAATTTGCTAACCAGACATTGTAGCACTGAAATAAGCTATCAGGATAATCAGGCTGAAGAGGTTCTTGGCTTTCAATTGTTCCAAACCACCAAGCATCATCTATCACTGACCTGAAACGATCACCTAGGTAAGAACAAAAAATAATTTCATCAATATAAGGCATGTTACCCCCCCCCAGAAAAGCAGGTTTAGATATATCTGGCTTGAACCTGAATACAGAAATCCTTCTAAACATTTACAGCCTCAGCAGGCAAGCATGAGTTAATGCTCAGTTAAACACTAACAAAACTATTACATTCTTTCTGATGATTGTTTTTTAACCAAAATGAAAGTTAATATGGCATTTTAGAAAAATAATGATTTGCAAATCTACCTACATATTCTTTACTTATGAATTTATTTCTTATTTTCATATGAAAGGGAAGACATTTCAATGCTTTAAGACTCCTTTAAAGCTCAAATCTACTTGCATTAAATACTACATGCTACCTTAAAATAACTGAGCACTGTGACACTTCTGTATGGGGAATATTTTACAAGCTGCTGAGCTCGTCCTCCTTAGTTTCTGAAGTGCTTTTTCAGCAATGCAAATGTAACTCAAGAGGTTCATTCTCTTTACTATGCAGGCAATCTGACTGATAATAGAATAAAATTTATTAAAGCTTGCTCAAAAGGTTAGCAAAGTAATTTACTGTGACTTGCAATGGCTTCACTACCACAAAGCATTCACACAGCTGAGAAAAAAGGTCAGAAGCATTATTTAAAAAAATTACACATGAAAATGCATGTATTACACACCATCATAAATGCTAACGTTTTCTACAACACATGCCACAAAATTAAGAAACAATTTTAGTGTAGTATTCTGTTCAATATAAGAAAAAATGTAATTTAAGCTTGAGATTCCAAGAGCTACACATTTTTATGTGGGATTTGAATATATACACACTCTCAGCTGCTGCAGTATTTGTTCCATTTCAATACATCCACCCTTTGCCCAAATGCTTGCTGAAGTTGTCTGAAATAATAGGAAGCAAATCTATTCTCAAAAATGGTCTGATTTCTATACTGCATTTAAAAAAAAAATGAATTCAATGGATCACTAGTAATTCAGGACAATTATAAAGCTTCTATTAATAATCCTAATTGTGCTGAATAGAACCAAGTAAACCAGAAATACCTGAAATGCAAGATCAAAAATGTATATAAGGGCTGATGTTTTATTTTGAAAGAATGATTTATTTTCTGAAGAACTATAAAATTAATCTTCCAATATAGCCTTCCCTAGTGATCAGTTTTACAAAGAAACGTCCATAGGTACAACTAGGAGTGACTTTGCTGAGCTAAACATAAAGCAGATCAAAACCACTTAAAGAGGCATATACTGGCAGCTGCTTCTAAGTTCTCAAGAGCCACAGCATTCCTACAGACAGAATGCTAAAGCAGAAAACAACATGAGTGAAAGAACCATCTCCTGAATCTCTACTTTCCCCATGTCCTCTGTGCTGCCTCATCTATGCAGAAAGCAGTTCAAAATCTCTCAGAAGAAGGTCGCTCTAGTGCAGTTTTCCAGAACTGAGTATCCCTGCATAATGCTCACTTGAAGATAACAAAAAATGTATGTGCAACTCACAGTGGCTGCTATGTAAGAGTCAGGCATGCACACCTGTCTAAGACATGCAGCTGAAGTGCAGGAATACTACTGGAATAGCTTTTAGCCCAAATCTTAAACTTGAAGTTTAACTGTAGTAAGATAAAGATATGCAGTAAATAGAATCTGAATGCAAATAAGAACCTGTAATTTCAAATTTAATGTTTGTTCCTTCTAAAAGGATTTATACAATTATATAAATTTAATATTAAAAGATATAATAGTTACGCAGATATTCTTCTCTAAAACAAAGCCAAGACAACAACAAAAATTTACATTATTTGCATTGGAAGCTTGATAAAAGGTCCTGGTACTTCCAATACTTTCTGTGTAGCTTGGATTTATTCCAGACTGGAAATTTCTTGAAATATAGCATCAGCTCAGGAAGCCTGGCTAGGCTGTTCACAAACAAACTATGGCAATCATTCTGCTGCTGCTGCAATGATTTTGTGCAAAAACATGGCATGGCAGAAGAGGACAAGACCACAGATCCCTAACCATAAGGAAAGAGCAAAGCTTAGCGGCCTATTAGTAGATCTTCATCAGCCTTGTCACTTATAAGATCTTTAAACTGAAATGATCTTGGAGAGGAAATCAAGGTTTACATTTCTTATTGGATCAGAAGTCTAGGGTCTTTACCAAATTCCCTATAGAACTGAAGATGAGCTGTCTTTTCGGACAATATAGTGTAAAATATGAGATGATACAGAACTTGTTCCTATGGCATCATGTAATTTCTACATTATAAAGTAGCCAGCCTAAGGATACTGCAGAGGCATACAACCTAAGGACATCAAAGGACAGGAGATTAATTCATTCCACAGCTGAAAGGTGATCTTTGTCATCATATGGAAAAGATGACTTGGAAATAGATCTGACTGGAGGACCTACCAGTCATGGGCATTGTTCCAATATCCAGTACTCCGAAATAACTGGGCACAGGCAAAGTAAAAAGAATCCAAGTCATTCCCTCATCATTTTGCAGCAAATTATAACTATATACACTGCAGTGAAGCTAAACCATAGGGTTTAGAAAAGAATTCAAGAGGTATAAGAAGATGGAAAGAACATTCTTTTCGTACAATCTAGACATCAATTTGCAATTTTTGAAAAAGTATTCCCATGTTTTCAGCAGAAATTTCAGAAATTGGTAAAAAATAATCCTAGTAGCAATGCAGTTGTAGGAGGGCCTTCAATTAAAAAAAAAAAGAGAGATACAAACAATATATAGGCTACAGGAAGTTTTCAGCTAGCAACAAACATCACATTCCTAAAACCTATCCCTAACTATTCTCTCTGCAAATATACAACTGAAATATTCTTTGCACTTTCTTTTCAGATCACCTGCAACATTTAGCTTGCTTGCTGCCACTTTGGTCAAGGACTAAGTAAAACTCCCCAGCTAACTATGGGCAGAGCTTACTCTCTGACTTCCGTATATATTAGGATTTCTTTACCATAACCTACTTTTAAGAAAGCTATCATGAAAATAGGTAGACACTTAGAAAAACAAACAAACAAAACCACAGCCCACAACTTTCCCCACAACTCACCTATATTCCATCGCCTATGCTTTGCATCATCAAATTGTTGCCTCAAAACTAGGAAATCTATGACATCTGGCATATCATGGTACCTAATTACAACAGAACACACAACTATTAAGCAATAAAACAGCAAAAGCATAACATAAACCACATAAAAAAATTAACACTTCAAAATCAACACTTGAAAAGCACAAGGCCAATATTAATGTAATCATTTAACTTTCAACCTCAACGCCCCCCTGGCCATCCCCATCCAAGAAAACCCCCAATTTGCATATAATATTGCTTTCCTTACTTCATGGTGAAGGCTCCTCCAGTCAGTTTACCCGTATCAGGGTCAAGAAAAGCTAGTTTAAGACAGCAGAGAGTAGGCAATCCCACTTCATACTTAATCCCAACTATTTTCATCAGCTCTTGCTCCTAGAATAAATAAAATACTATGTACCACTAATACCACCACTGAAGTTAATTGAAATCGCTTTCTGAAACATGAAAACAGGGGTATATTGAATATACTATATTTCTGCCAGATCATGTCAAAATCAAGAATCTGAAATTTAGTCTTCCACAACGAGCTATTATTTCACAATGCAATATGCTTGAAAAATATTTTGCTATGAAGTATAACCATCTTATCTGCTCAAGCTGATACAAAAAGTAGTAAAGTGTAAGGTCTGATTTCATTTGACTATAAGTTAATTTTTCCCCCTTATCTTACAATATTAAGAGCACTAGATTTACTTGTATCAGCGACTTCCAGTTAGTTACTTTTTTTTTTTCTGTAATATTAAGATACAAACAAAAAAGAAAAAGAAATCATACCCGCAATTCCATTTTATGCCATGGTTGTTTCTTGGGATTAATATTATAAATTTTGTTCTTCTTGGCCATTACAACGTATGCTTCATGACCTTGTCGGAAATAGTAAACCTAAAAGTGAAATGTGACAGTTATCCTACAAAGACTCTGTGGAGCTGAAATGCTAAAAAGTCACTGCCATACAATGTGTGTACTTTCTATTTCATCAACTTTTCACTCTGTTTTCCTGCCAAAGTCAGGGGTTCTCAAAAATTAAGTGGAGGAAAATTTTAAAAGTTACTATAGAAACATTTACAAAAAAAAAAAGGCAGAAAATACTTAGAATATTATTTTCTGTATGGACAAAATACCCTAAATTACACGAGTGAGGCCAACAAAATCACTAACAAAACCATCCATTTATCATTGCACCATAGAGCAATTAAATGACAGCAACAAGAATTCCAGCAATCTACCTGGTTATACATCACTGCAGGACAGCCCTAAGTTAACAATCAAGTCTCACTAAATTCATTATCTACCCTATCTTTTTTGAACAAGAAATATCTTCTAGAAGGAAAAGTCAGTTATTGTTCTGGTAAGATTTTGGTGTTTGCTTCCATATCACTGAAAAAATAGCCTAACAAATGCCTGAACAAACTAAAATAGACATTCCCATCGCTTATTATTTTTTTTAAATCCTTCTAGTATCAATTTCCATGGTTCAGACATTGAGAGTCTAATCCAGTTCTGCTTTGATCTCGTTGTATATATCAAACCACATGGATGAATGCTTTTATAATAAGCCATCACTGTAATGAGTTAGTAAGCTGAAACCCATTAACATGCATTCAAGGAATTTATTTGAAATGCGAAACAGAGGTTCCACAAACTAGTTAGAACAAAGATCTGATAAATGGCTGTATTCTTGGTACAATTTATGCCAAATAAAAGATCCTCTTCAAGTGTCCCAACATGGGATTTCCATCTAATAGCACAAAGGAAGGATAGCTTTAATGTAAAGGTCCAATACAACAACAACAAAAAAAAAGGCAGAGCAGAAATCACTCTGTTTTAAAATACACAAATAAACACACTAATATTTGTATTCCTACCTACATTCCAAAACTCTTGTGTCATAAAACATTATAAAGAAGTCTTTGCCAGGTTTCTGCATTAACAAGTACTGAACTCTTAGTGTAGTGGCAATTTTTTTTTAAATGAAGAACTCAGCACCACATTTTTTTTAAATCCCTGTTTTCAGAGTATTCAATATGCATAATATCCTCATAGGGACAAAACATACAGCAGCTACAAAAAGCATGAAAGCAGTGAGAATCTCCTAGGCACTGTCAGAATCTATCTGTCAGGAAAAGGAACAGAGGTTACTGAGACACATCTGAAGGCAAATTTACATCACACTCTCAACGTTGTGATGATTGTTTCCCAGACATTGCAGTGAATCAAAACAAAAAAAAAGTGCACAGGCTACAAACAATCTCTGCTACACTCAGTGTTTCTCCTAAACCACTACATAAATTCAACCCACTGTTTACAGAAGTGAAATATTCTTTATTTTGCAAATGACTCTAAGCATTGCATCTTCTGGCAGAAGAATAAACTGGAAAGGTATTTGTGGAAAAAAAAAATCATATCTTTTCCCAGGAAATAATACTTTTATTCTTGATTAATTCCTGGTTTTGCATGTTTGTTGTAGTACCCAGACAAAGCTGGTTTTTATTGTGTTAAGGGCAGAACACTCCAACAAACATGCCTGATATTGGGGTATTCAGAAGCAAAGTTGCAAGCCCATCTCTGGTGTGTTTCCACTGTTCCTCAAGTCACAGGGCAAGATCTGTAAACAGCACTATTCAGAAAGGGAAATGGGATGGTATGTACTATTCTAATACACTAAGTGTAACTAAATATAGCACTACTGTTTTTCCTTACTTGCTTGTACAGCTTGAGAACAGATTTTAAATATATCTCCCCCCAGATCTTATAAAACATACTTACCATCCAACAAAGTGTTGGAAGGCCACACAATGTCTCTTCTCATAACATTCCTCTAATTAAACCAACTCTTTATTTCTGTGAATCTCAAAAGTAACTTTCCAGAAGAATAATTTCTTTCCACATATTAAATAAAGCCAGAGAAGGCAAGTATCAGAGATGGAATTTCAGACAGAGCAGCTGGATTACAAATATACTCTCAATTGGTGCAATTATTCCTACTTTCTAGGCACAGGACACAAAACCTCCTGTTTTGCCACATAAAGCATTTTCAGCAAAAGGATGTACCCTGCTTAGATATTCCTAGTACACACTGTACGTGGTATTCAGCAGGTGCCAAGTCAAACACAACTGTTTATCTTACTAAACCAATATGATGTTAAAGTCTCCTGAGCAGTATGGTAGTGATAAATCCTTGGCTGCTTCACTGTATCCAGATGGTATCAGGCACCAAATATATTTATTTGGACTTGATCTTTTGAACAGCAGTCTCCAAAACATGCTTCCTGGAGGGTATCAATCCATAAGCATTCTCTCTAGCTGCAACTCTTAACTTGAAATGCTCCTTCCCTCCTTCACTAGACTTTGCTGATGTAAATTTTGCATAGCTGTGCTGTGAACTGATCAGTGAAGTGATCCAGTAAAAACAAAACTGGTTGCACATGCAACCTCTGCTCCTGATTCTGTTTCTGAGGTGGTGCCCACAAAAAGTTTCAGCTTGGGAAAAAAGTTAATCAGCTTTGCCACCATGTCAAATATTTCTCCAACAGCATTCTAAAAGCGTGAGCCATACAACAATTCTGTTAGTAACTCAGAAAACATGCTGCTCCCCAAATAGACAACACACACTGCCCATTACAGCATAAGCCAGCTATTTCCTCTTATTTTAACCTGAGGGGGTTTTAAGAAACATGTACTGATTCTGGCTTTCAAGATTGCATTCTACCTAATACTACTTATTCATAGAATGCATTGTAATGTTCACCTGCTACATATTCCAAAACAAACTGGTGGGTATACTTTTGTTACTGTATTTTGAGACATCTGGGTCATGTTTACAAAGTATTTACAGTCTGGTTTTTATAAAATACATATATACAAAACTTTTCTCATGGTTTTCCATTGTAAGAGATAAGAAGAAGTTTTTTATATCAGTAACACAAGTGATAAGGACAATATCAATTATTTTCTCCAAAATAATTTTTTTTTAAAAACTACATCAAAACAATCATACCAAACAAAAAAAACCCACAACCTTCCCCAGGAGGCTTAATTCCTGGGTATTTTTTGCAAGTCCCAAACTGAAGTATGTTTTCCGGACCTAATTTCATATCTGATTTCTTACCTGTTCTTCAGGATACTAAATGCTCTACAATTAAGGAATACTTTTACAACATAAAGCATCTCACACAGCTTGTCTTCACGTGTCATAAGAAAATCCACACACTCAATACCATACAAGACGGAATACTACTGCAACAGCAGGGAATAATAAGATAAAGTTAAAGCAACACTATGCAGAATATTTTCTAAGTACAAAGAAGCAAAAGCAAATTCTAGCCAGATCAAAGAATGTTTTTAAGAAAATCCAAAATATTTTGATTTAAGTCTCTGGGGGAAAAATGCACAGATGAAAATACAAAAGGCAAAAACAAACTGAAAGAAGTAAGGACACAGAGGCAAAAACTACAATACCTCATCTCCCATCTGTGGGACAAATGGGCACCGCCGAGGAACAGTGTCTGTAATCCATGCTGAAGGCAACCATTCTTCCAGCGTCAAACCATTTTCTGCCAGAACTCCTACAGCCAGCCTCTGAAGAAAACATAGAGGATTTGTACAAAATTACTGTTACTGTGAGGATTAATCGTAACTGCCTTTTGAGATTTTTTGGGGGGTGTGTGGGGATGAACTCTAAAAAACCTGAATTTAGTACCAGTCCAATAATTATGTCTCATGCCCAAAAAGATACAATGGAAACATGTCATTCTCTTGAACCAAATTCACATGGTTGTGTTGGCCAAAAAGGCACTAAAATTATACAGCTGCCTCCAATTAAAGAACCTTGCACAAAACAAGGAGGAAGATTTATGACATAAATCATGTGAAAATTACCTGGACTGGGTACATCCAATTATCTACTGGCATATTTACTATAAAGTGCTATGGAACTACATTTTCAGAATGCATTTCCCCATCACATACTTGTAAGCAATGACACTCAAGGCAGTTGCTCGTCCTAGGTGCACACTGCTTGTCCATATCCAGTAAGTCAGATAAAGCAGGGGTTTGTACAACCATTCAAGCAAGGCTGCTTTGAAATTCCTAACAGGATCTTGTGTGTGTGTAGAGAAAGCAACCCTGGACGTCTGTTTCATACAGCCACTGCTGGAGGACTGCATCTCCAGGCTGCAAGTAGGATATGCCACGTGTAATTCCATTACACCAATTTAAATGTGGTTTCACATGACAAGAAGCACTGTGATGACTGCACCAGTGAGCACCACAGGAAAAAGCATACATATAGTAAAAAACAAAAGCCCACAAAAAAAAAAAAAAAAACCAAAAACAAAAAAACCACAACATCTCTACTGTAATGTAACATAGAAGCACTTTGTGAATTCTGAGGTTCAAGTAGGTCTGTCTTGCAAAAAACTGATACACTGCATCAGAGCAAAGTGTCTAGCTAACTGGTGAATTATGGGAAGGTTCTACCTTGTTATAACTTTACACATTAATCATCAGTTGAAAACATTCTGGAACTGAAGTCTGATGTTAGTTACTCATCAGGAAGGGACTATTCCCAGTGATTCTATTAAATAATTTCTGAAACTCTACTAAATCCTTTAGTAATTAGTTCCACTACCTGACTACACACTCAAGTGGGTTTGGGGTGGGAGGGGCACGTATAATGGGAAAATGGCTCATTTTTGAGCTTTCTGTCTATGTCATCAGGTGCAACATCTCACTGTAACAAAATAAGGAAGGAAATCATTCTGCATTTATTCCCTTCTAAACCATTATAGCTTTATACAAGCTTTTTCATCATATCTCTTCCAAACTCTCTCCCTTCTAAGAGTCAGCCTCTGTGTCTGATCTAAAGAAAAAAAAATGTTCAGTACTTTTGATCTTCATGGGTGATCCTTCCTTGTCTTTCTTCACTGCTGTATCATTTTTTAGATTGATTTTTCATAGAGGGGGATTAGAAATGTAAGCACCATTCAAGATCATTAAACCCATGCATTAATAGAGATGAATGTCAATTTTTTTCTACTCCTTTTTTAATTTTTAAGATTCTGTGTGTGGCTATAAAGACAGCCAGAACTTCTTTCCTCAATTGAAAGACCTAATTTTGAATCAGGATCAGAATGAGGAAGAACTTTCTGCCAGAAAGGCCTGTAAGCTTTCTGCTCAGTAAGGAGGTCAAATGTCCACCACAAGAAACTTCAAAGACTAACATCTGTCAGGAATGACAGGTATAATTAATGCTACCAAGGGACAGAGGAAAGAGATGATTTTCTGCAATACTTCAAGCCTCATATTTTCTTCTGACTCAAGAAATAAGCAGGTCAACTTTCAAAGTCTGGAATATCTAGCCCTGGTACTTTTTGAATCAAAGGCGTCCCATATCTCAATAACCGGGACTAAAATGGATGCAAGATTCCCAAAACATTCTGTTTAGTTTTAATCTAAGTGGAAATACTAGGCTGTCAGCCAGGTTTTTATTTTATAATAAGAAGTCAAACTAGAACTTTCAATCATTTAAAAAGTCCCCCACCATCTATTTTTCTTATCTCTTCTGATACCTTTTTTTTGTTTCAGACTGTGCAAATAGCAATATACTATTAGTATTGACAGTGCAACTAATGACTGTGTACAATACAGAAAAAGTAGCCAAAACAAAGAATAAAGATTACCACCTGACATCCTGTATGCCATACCAGAGATTCACAGCTAATCTGACACTGTGCCAACCTCTGTGTTCAAACAGCTGTTTTGTCAGCCTACCTTCTAATGAGGGCTAAAACACTGAAACAATTATCTTAAAGAATGTTGAGAACTCCTAACCTAATAAATAAACAAAATACAGATACTTTTAGTTTAGATGATACAGTTAGCTTCCTTGGGTACTGCAAAAATAGAAGCTTTAAGCTTACAATAACAACTAACATCTACCAGATAGATCACTTCTGGTCTCTGTAAAGAAAGAAGGAAGAATGAAGTTTTCAGATCTAACAATTAAAAAAAACCAACCTCTCAAAAAACACACTGAAAATAACTAAAGTGACTGGAAATTTCTATGTACTGATACAAACTGTAATTACATTATATTAGAAAACAAACAAAATACAGACAACAACAAAGTCCTGATCAAGTCATATTTCCCTTGATGGAGTCAATACTGACAAGCATTATGCAAATATCATATATCATAGAATTGACAGAAAAAAATTATATGGTTATGCAGATCTAAAAAAAAATGCAATTATATAAGAAGACAAGTCAGCACAGCTGTAAAAAATACTGGCATTTTATAACAATACTCAATTGTATTGGAAGTTGAATACTCTAGTTCCACAGAAAGAAAGTTTCTGGTGTGAGCAAGGATAGTAATAAGGACATTAGAAGTGCTCCTTACATCAAGTGTATCATATTCAGAAAGCATATCATTATAGTCATCTGTCTTGTAAGAGACCTTTAATTACCATCTGTAAAGAGTAAAAGTCACTATGTGTTTTAAAATTAGACAACATTAAGTTGTATATGCAACTGAATCATTCATCCAATTATTTCTAAGTCTGCTGGAATGAGCAACCGGTAATACAAAAAGAACATCTAACCTTTTGTTTTCTCTCTTTGGGTTTCCTCTTCTTTGGTGATGTTGATGGTCCATCTTTCTCCTCAATACCCTTTTTCCTTTCCTTTTTAATTTGCTTCCTTTGTTTTTCAGGTCCTTCTTCATCCTCTGAACTACTTTCTGCTTTCTTTGTTTTAATTTTAGGAATTTTCTTTGGTGGTTGCAAATTGATTCCTGCATCTGCTGTCCAGTCAGAATAATCACTAGAATAGTCACTATATATGACATAACAAAGAAAAAAGAAATTAAACCCTAAAGTTTAAAAGTGCATTGGATTACATAATATAACCCAATAAAATATTACAGTTAACAGTCTAGCTAACTACCATGTTTTAATAGTTAAAACCCTATATTCTGTCTACAATTTAAATGGTAATATATCAAAAGCCCTGACATCATTTGGTCTTGCAAGAAACTTAACTTATAGCATCCCTCAAAGTAAACACTGTTGTTTACTTCATCGATTCAAGATGATAAACATTGAAGTTTGGATATTGTTTTCAAGACTTCTGGTTTTGAATAGCTTTGAATGCAAAAAATAAAGGATGCTCTATTTGCTCTTTAATTTCAAACCAAGGATCACAGCTCAGACTGAGCACCATAGGAAACTGCTACTACCAGCTTGAAGTGTTTGTGTGCCTGATAAGAAATACCTTCCTGCAAAACAATTCTGCTTCTAGCAAACAAGGAAAAACCTTCCCTAAATTTTAGTTAGCAATATGACTGAAAATTAAATCCTGAAACTTTCATGTTCTTTTTCACTTTTTCTTCTAAATCTGCACAAGTGTTAGTTATTACTCATTAACTGTTTACAGCAAAAAATATTAAAGATTTCTTAGCAAGAATTTTCTCTGTATGTTATATATACTGCCACTTACCTAGAACTGCCATCACTGTGCCATGCTCTTTCGTCATCCTCTGATGTTCCACCACTGGCAACAACTACTTCCCCTTCCTAATAAGGAGAGCAGAGGGCATTGGGAAGGGGGAGAGGGGGAAGCAGAGAAAAAGAAAGGATTTTCTTTAGAGCTCAAATGATAATATATGACAATACAATGAAAGCTTTTCTAGGTTTTATATGCATTATAAACATCTGGTATTCTAGAAGCTTTATGTTAAAAAGGAATTTTAGTTTGCAGGAAGTTCCTTTACTTTAGTGGACTTATATATAAACAAGTGTGAAGATATCTGTGCATGGCCAGATGTAGTGTAGAGCAACATTTTTCATCACCATTTGACAAAGTTAGTTTACCTTCTCGAAAATTATTGCAAGTGTTTTTAACATCATATTTCCACATCTTTTCAATATTAAGCAGAAACCTAATATGAAAATTATGTACTCCTCACTCATTCTCTGCCATAGCTACAGAAGCACAGAATAATTCAGGCTGGAAGGAACTTCTGGAGGTCATATTATCCAACCTCCCTGTTCAAACAGGGTGACCTAAAGTTGGTGACCACATTGCTAGGCCACATGGGCAGTACTGACTAGGCTTACAAATTCCACACATACTTTACAAAATACCCTTACAAATGAGCATTTTTCTCCTTTGTCAACTACTTTTTAAGTCAAAGCTAAACATATACAGCAACATGCGTAAACCTAATACAACATAACTTTTTAAAGAGGTGAAAGGAAATGCCCAATGAAAAATGTAACTTGAGTTTCCACTAAAAACAACTCCTGAAGCAGGAGTTTAATGCATAGAAATGGAATGTGTAAGACTGCCTCAAGAATAAGGATCTTACATCTGAAGAACTGTGTCCATTTTCCAACTCTTCAGCAGGCCTTGCAGTTTCTTCTGCTGCATATCTCGTACGGTAGTTGTGCTGATTGGCTGCTTGTTTCTTTGAGTCACTAGCATCTAGTAAATTATCATGAGAATGGTTCTGTGAAGATATAAAAGTCAAAATACATATTTGAGTATACATTTTATTAATACATAGCATTTTCTTTAATAATACTATTCCAGGACGCAATTTTTGCATTGGCAAAAAGTTACAAGTCCAAAACTAAAGAGCTGCTGAAGAAAACACTCCACATGCATAGATGAATGAATATAAGCACCAAACAGTTCTGTGTATTCCAGAAATAATTAAATTTCTTCCCAGACACAAACACAATTTTTAAATCTGCAGTTATTAAAAATATTCCTTCTCTGAAAAGTACATGTCAGTTAATAAGGACTAAAACATAACTACTGATAGGCTGCTAAGGGCTTGTAAAAGCTTAGAATTACACTAAAAATGGCTAAGGAAAGAAGACTCTTAAACAGAAGTCCAAAGTGTTATTTTGCAGCCAAGGGGTCAGATGTATTAGAAAAGAAACCCGTACAGTAAAACATCCTTAGCATAGAGATGACTGTTAGAAAAAAAAGACCTTTAAATAGTATGATGCTGCATTGAAGAATTCAAATGAATGAGTCAGTTTGAAAGAATATGAAGCTTAAAAGAATGAAATAAAGCTGTAATTTAGAAACATTTCATGCTCCATTAAGAGATTTTGTTCCTCCTATAGAATATATATAATGCAAACGTTCTCTACATCAAGTGTACAATCTTCTCTTAGTCCCCAATCATTGGGAAAAAACCCAAGAGTCATGATCTCAATTTCAAGAGTTTTGTGCTTTTTTTTTTTTTTTTTTTTTTGCATATATAGTCAAACTTCATCCTAGCTCAGATCCAAGAAAATAATTTCTGGGCACATTAGTAAGTGCCACAAAAAGAGGTACACTTCCTTCTGTTCCAGTACTATCCTCCTGCCACAAAGAAAACCTCGGGTATCTACAAGGTGCTGATAATACTTTAAAAAAAACAGTCCCAGAGATGAAGAAAGCAGAACTGGAACAAAACAAAGAAAGGTACTAATATATTGACAGTCTTCAAGTAGAGCAGACTGCTTGTACCTGCTCTTCTTGATTTTTTTTTCTTTTGTAGTAAAGAAAATACCTTTTCTATCTTGTATGATGTAAGTTGGTTCATAGGTATTGTACTCTAACAGTAGGCTGGGAAATAAATTTTCTTCTTGAGGAAAATACCTCCCACTTTTTACAGTAAAAGCTGCGCTAAAACTTGGCTAATCAACAGTAGCTAAGATTTAGTTTTCCTTAGCCACAACAATCATCATTAAAGTGCAGAAGTCTAGTAACTAGTTTTTCTCCCATGCTCCCTGTTAGAAGATACCCACCTTCTGCAGGCATGACTGCAACAGTTCAGTAAAGCAAGGCAGCACACCACTCTGTAAAGTTGTGTTCCAGTTTTCATCAAAGCACAGAGGACCAAGACAAACTGCTCCATGCCTTTCTCAGTGAGTACTCGTGCTTCTGTTGTTCTGTCCTTCTGTCTAGTTGGGGAAGTTATCACTGTTACCAGAGACACTTCTAATGGGACTGCTCAGCTATGAGCATTTTAACATTGCCTAAGACTTCTGAGACCTGGAGCACTCATTCCTCCTTCTGGATTCAAACTGGCAGCGCACAAGGGATCTCCTCAAGCTGTTCTGACCTGACCTAGAACAGCTCCAAGGCAGCCCTAAGCCCAGTGGCTGAGCCCATCACACAGCCTTCTGTCCTTCAGCCTTCTGGGGCTGCTCACTTCTCATCAAGCTCCCAAAATTCATTGCTGAAGCAAAGAGGTCACAAAAGCCAGTGCTATAGTAACTTGTTTCTGCTACTGCACTGTGCCTTTTTCACCATGAAACATAGTAGGGACATAACAGGGACAACAGAATGGAATCCTATAACCCCAGTGAAACAAATTAGTCAAGTATCCATTACGATAAGGGGGATATATTTTGCAGAAGCTACGTTACAGCTTGACTGCAATGTTCATGTCTTCACTCTAGAAACAAAAGTCCTAAAATCCTTACCTCCCTGTTTCTCTTCAGAGGTGAGGTTTCTCAAACAGCTATCATAAATACAGCTTTTCCCTACTCAAATAGAACTACAGATGCTTGGAAAAACTGAAGCACTTTGCATTGCTCTGGTTTTGAAAAGAGTTCTTTTCTTTTGGCAGTTCAAAGCTTGAGGGAAAAAACAACACCCCAGCCCCTCCGCCCCAATCATTCCCACATGGAAAAAAGTAATACCACTGTATAAATATTGGGTCATAGTGATGCTTGGGCAAAGATACAATGCCAAAACAAGAACAGAAAAAAAACCCCAGGAAAACAAAACCACAAGTACTTATCCATGAGTAACAGAATGACAGAATGAAGTTGGAAAGGATCTCTAGATGTCACCTTGCCTAAACTCACTGTTCAAGCAGGGGTGAGAAAAGTGGTCATAAGGTATACAATTGTCTCATCTTGCAAAAAAAAATACATTTTAACATCATTCCTTTTCATCTTAACTTTTCAAAATCTGAAGAGAAGCTGTAAAGGCGGAACTTTATTTATTTGGGGAGGGGTGGAGTTGAATGTGGAAGTTTGACTATAAATTACAACAGTTTTTTTTCTGACAAAACATAATTATCACCAGCGTGTTCAACTATAACTGAGGAAACAGAGGATGCCTCCTCTCCCTCAATATATAACCTAAAGAAAGAGCTTGAAATTGTACTCTCAACTCCAACAGTAGGCTGGGAAATAGAGCTAAGATAACTTATGATTTGAGGTTAAATCATCACTTTCTCTCAACACTTTGATGTGCAGTTCTAAATGCTGACAAATACCCTGTACCTTGTCCAAGGCTTCCAGTCAGTATCAGAGCACATCTATTGATACATCAGAAATTACAGCTCCTGACAGAAGTTTTTCTGTGAAATAAAAATGATGGCATTTCCTGTATTTGAGAGGGACACCGGAAACTGCTGGGGGTCTTGATAACATGATTTGTGAGAGATACAGTGGAAACCTAGTGATGTCCTGACAACTCAGACCACAGTGCATGCTATGGTCCTTATGACTCCGACAGCACTGGGAAGCACAGCTTTGCTGCACTCTTATACAGGGCTGAAGCAATTTTGGAAAGCTTTGGCTGTAGCAATTTCATAGTGTTTCTTAACCAGTAGAATCTATTTTTTTATGTGAAAATTATCCTTCCTTCCTTAAGCCAACATGAATTAACTTCTACTAGGAAGGTGAACAGGGGCAAGGCACAAGCATATGTCCAGTATCAGAACCCCAACATTAAATAGGTCTCTTGCCCTGGCATTTTCTCTTTGGCTAAAGAGCACCCTTCCACACTGTCCTCAAGTCTGAATCAGTGTCTGTAATTACTTAGTTTTTACTCTTACCACATCATATGTTGTAAAAAATTAGTAAGAGCTGTTCCAAAAGCAGTGAAGATAACAGACACTAAGCACTAAGTGCTAGGCTCTGGAGTTTTAGATTATTTTCCTCTTAATATCTTGCTGATTTAATTGGAAGTATTGTTTAAATAACACGTAAGTAGAAAAACTTATTTCTGTGGAACAAAAACAAGCCACTTTCAGCAGAACAAAGTACATGTTGCTCCTCCCTGGGTTCTGTTAGTTTACAATACAGTCATTTGCACCCAACACAACAGAGGCTTATGCCTGCTTTTGTCCATCCATACAATTTCCCACGTCAATTCCTGTAAATTTTGGCATAACATTTCCACTTAATGATAATGAGGGGTATTTCCTTTTTTGTCACATTTTACTAGGACACACATCATATCAAGCCTCTAGTGTACAGAAATTTCACACTCTTAAATATTTATTAAAATGCTTTAATCCCAGTAGTTTAATAGACTAATCCTCTTAAGTACTTGGACTGGGAATATTTACCTTAGCATGTTATTTATCTCAATTTTCATCTGATCCTGAAAACAAGTAATTTGGAATACAGTTCCATTTTGAAGATGTAAAAATTCCATTCTATCCTCTTTCATTAATGTATTGGGGGTTCAAGTTTCTGCTGTTTGTTTTTTAAATGTTTTCGTTTAATAGAAAAAAACTCTAATCCTCACCAATGACTTTGAACGTCAAACCAAGTTTGTCATTCAGCCTGCAGGTCAGTTATACTAAATACTATTTATTAAAAACTATTCAGGTCAAAATACCCCAAGTTTTCAGTTTCTCCCCCACAACTCCATTAGTCCCTTAAGCAATCACATACAAACACTTTTCTGTATGACCTGTGTCAAAGAAACGTGGGCTTTCAATGGCAGAACACTTCTGTGACTTCCATTTAAATTGCAGATATTGTTAAAGAAGAAAGACTGAGCTATAATTTTGTACTACTTTAAACACACCCTACAATGACCCTGAATTAAAAATTAGCAATAGGACTTTGGAATCTCCTCAAAATGTAAGTACAGCAGCTCTGCATTCTTCCTTATTGACCTACACTTCAGCTTGCAATCCACGTGCTAATAACATTAGCATTATTAGCATTTTGCAAACCAAAATGCTAATAACATTTATTCCTGCCCATCTTTTCATTTACTTCTCTATTTTTGACTTCTTCCAGTTAGAAGGGAAGAAGGGAACAGAAGAAAATATTATTTCATCATCATCATTATTATATTAATAGACCTGATAAATTTCAAAAGTTGCTATAAAAACCAATATTTCCTAATGGTACTGAATTTTCCTATGAAGACAATGTTTTAAATACAAGCTTTGTTTTACTCTTCTCCAAGAGAAGCTGACAATTTTATAGAGTGAGACATTTTCTGGAATTCCTGATGCTGACAGTTCTTAGGTCTAGAGATTACTGGAAGAAAATGTCATGCCCTGTATTTTGTTGGACGTGTTCCCCATCTCCTTTAGCTCATAAATTCTCTCATTAAACCTGTAAAAATTCACTTTGCAATAAGAAATAGTCTTGCAACAATACTGTAGTATAACTTACAAGGAATCAGTATCAAAACCTACTGGATGTTCTCAAGGAAAAGAAAGATTTACACTGTGCTTTCCAGTTCAATCTTCAATCTAACACAGTTTGTATTTCAAATCATATTGCCACTGTAAAAGAACAGCAACAGAAGAGCAACTATAATGAAGTTATTAATTTCTACTTAAAATAACCCTAAAAATATTGCACAACAGTTTCTGGATTGCAGTCAATCTTGTTTCTCTTCCCAGGTGTTTATTTGAATTTATTGTGAACACTACAGAAGACGACAATTCCAATTCACTATTCCTGTTGCTCAGACACTTGTGAGCAGAAGTATTGCTCAGGCTAACTATAAGCAACAACAAAAATCATAAATATCAGAGCAGTTAAATTAATTGTGAGACTCAATCACTCAAGATCAAGAACCTTTTTTTCTTGAAACATGCTTATTTAAAGCCCATGGGATATTTACTTATTTCTGAATCCCTCGGAGATTTTACTGAAGAGATTTGAATTAGTGTACTTCTCAGCAGTCTAAGTCCTCCAAAAAGAGATGTATTTAATGAAGAATCAGCTATGGAAGAATACCACTTTTTTATTCCTAGGTGTTATAAAAAAGTATTCAGTAGGGTTTATGAAGGCTTTAAGTGTTCTGAAAGTATTACTAAGTATATCAGTAATGTTTATGTAGAAAATTTACTGACATACTCATATGAAAAGACCACAATTGCCTGGGGCTTTTCATTATTTTCTCAGAACAAAGGTAGAAAGTGACTAAAGGATTTACCAAGTTATCTCCCTCACATTCTGAGAATCCAGAATCCTGTTCACAGAACCCCCCAGGTGTACACATATGAGACTGAAGAAAGTTATTCCTAAGTAGCAGTTGCTGTGAAGGATTTCAAGGACATAAATATGTGGAATAAAAATATGGGGCCTGAAAGATCCAGTGCTACCACTATAGTTTGGAGACCAAAAAAAAATTTTAAACAGGATTTAAAAAAAACATTTGTTTAAAGTTTCTTTGTTGCAAAGATATCATAAAAGTAATTGCTAAAACCACAGTGCTGGACCAGCTAGCCTATTCTATTAAACTTTTATGTCCTATTGATATTTTAGAAGAAAACTGGAACCCAAAAAGAAATTTATTGGTAATTTGGTATGAATTCACATTATCAGGAAGGATCTTTTGACTAGGCTGCAGCAAAAGATAAGGAAAAAAATAGAAAACCTTGAGCAGTGCAACTGCTTAACTAAACTAAAAGAAAGTGTATAATTCAGCACCAAAATACATTCCCTCAAGACAGGAAAATACCCTGTTAAATGTGTCAGGCCCAATTGCTTTTATTCCCAAAAGAAAAATAAAGAGTTAAGGACTTCTGATGTCCTGGTATTTCACTAATGACTCCTGTCATGTGGCATAAAGTTTGGAGACAAAAGTGAACAAATTTCTTTCAGTGTATCTTGGGAAAACACACAATATTGGTGCCCGTAGAACTGAAAAGAGTGCATCAGGACCATTTTTTAAGATAGCAATGCATTGAAATTTTAATACAAGAAAGAAATTGAGGGAAAAAGTAAGAAATAAATTTAATAAAGAAATTTAAACTTATTAGGGAACTATGGGCTCACATAACTTCTTTTGAAATATTTACTTTGGTTGGGTATGAAAAATGTAGCAAAACAATACTGAAATTTAATATCAAATATAAACTTGCTCATTTCAAACTTACTCTACTATATATAAAATTAATTCATCATTATTAAAAATTACAGAATCACTACAAAGTGTCAGAAATTTATTTATTTTCAGATTGTTTTCAATCTCAGTTCCTTCCTTCACAGGCATAAAGTATGGTACTCTAATGAATTTAAGGGCTGCAGCCTTTTGCATACTTGTGTTTTTTGTTTCATTTATTCATTTTCCCACCTTAAATCCCATAAGCGATTTTTACTTTTCAATCACAATTGCCACAATTTGCAGGTGTTCCTGAAAGCTGTATTTTACAAGCTTGGGATTGAGGATGAAAAGAGTTCCCTCCATATTAAGCATACTATGAGACTCAAAAAAGCATGAGTTCTCCTTTACCATTGCTAAAATTTACTTCCTTTGTTACAAAAACATAGTTGGCTATTTAGCTAGAAAAGCATAGATAAGCATATGCAATTAATAGATAAAACTAATTTTAAACAAAGAAGACTTAAAATTCTTTCTGTAAACATAAAATATATATCTTTCAATTTTTGTAACCAGCAAGAATATGCAAGATTGAAATTTTTTGCAAGTCATATTTAAAAAAAAAGCACATTACTTATGATAATCTAATTCTTAACACAACTTATTTCCTTCTACTTAACCTACCCTGCTTTCATCTTTTCTGAAAATGTACTCCCAACTCTAGCAAAAAGCATGACTTGGATATAGCCCATATCAGCCCAAAACATCATTTTTAGGGTACTATGAGAGAAAATACCCAATTATCTATTTGGAGATGTATTTAATCTGTTAAACTTAAGAACTGTGACTTGAGTTTAATACAACCTTTCCACAGAACAGTATGTCAAACAGTAGACAACAGCAGTGGGGTGTATTGATTAATAGTGACAGACTCCCTACAGCAAATCATGTCCCTAACACCAGATTTGCAGGGATTTGTCCCCACTTCTGAAAGCAATCCATGTTGTTTATTATTAAGAACATATTGAAACATCAGTACAGACAGGCTTCCTCATTCTGGGGAGGCAAACAAACTCCCACACCCTGGTTTGTAAATTTAAAACTGAGAAGAGGAATGTAAATTTATGTGACCCAACTTATTCAATTACATTTTATGCTTCATTCTATGATAAGGTAGAGGTGGACCACTTACCTTAGAGAAAGTAGGTATTTTGTTTTCTCTTGGAATGTGACTCATTACATGTTTTCTTTTCTCTTCTGATCGATACACCCTTACTTCTTCTTCTCCCTTTGCTGTTCTCCATTCTTCTTGCCTACTGAAAAAAGAAAATGGAGATGTTAACTTCAAAGGACATTACTAAAACTAAGAGGATTTGTTCCAAACCAACGAATAGACATTCAACATCTACACCATTCTTTGAGCAGCAGTTCTTCTCTTTACAGTTAGCATATGGTTTTAAAATTAGCTTTTTTCAAACAAAGTGAGATTTTCATCTTATTTTATTGAACTAAAGCAGCTTATGCTTGACTATGGCAAGTAGGTTTTTTGACTTACTGAGTACTCATCACAAGAATTACTGAGAAAAATTAAAGTTCCAGTTCAGAAACCAAAATTCATCTCAGGCACCTAATAGTTTAGGTCAGTATTCCAGCCATAAAACACCATATAATGACAGGATATAATCTTATGCTACAAGTCGGAAGATATTGAAGCAACTAGATTCCACTGCCTATACAACTTCAATTACTGTGTCATTCATTAAAAGGACAATTTTTATTCCTAATTCTTCTGGAATTACAAGATTTTTCAAGCGATATACCAACAAGTAATTTCAAACTCAAACTGACTTTATAAGAAATTTGAGATAACAAAACAGAAAATAAATGACAATGTGAATGGCAATAAGAATTCCAAAACTGTTCCATTAGATTAAGTTCACCACAGTAAAATTCCCCATCTATGTTTACCTGGCCACACCAGAAGACAGTTCAGGCACTACCACCCTGCGACTCCAAGCCACAAGGTCCCGCTCAGTGGCAATTTCACTTCTGGGTGCATTGCTGTGCATCTGACGCACACCTTCAATTTGCCCACTGCGCCTTAACCCTATATTTGGTGGGGAGTGTACTTCTGAGGTAGAGCTTACAGATCCTAAAAAGTCAAAAAGCCATAGTTCATCATCTGAAATTCTTAGGGAAGCATTAGAAAAGAAAGACTTGGAAAGAAATGGAAAAAATAACTTTACTTGATCCATTACTTCAAAAGAAATCATACGAACTGAGTATAAGTATTTCAGCAGGTTCTACAGTCACCACAACACAGCACAAACAGCTACTGGGCTGCAGCACCCTGTTTAAAAATTCACATTGAAAAGAAGCAGGTGTACCAACAATCTGAAGTGAGGCAAACATTTGCTTCTTTAAAAATACCTTTGAAAACATTTATGCAAAACTGACTATTGCTACTGCACTCTAGATCTGCTTTATAAAACAGTGAGCTATCTCACTGAATCAGTGTGCTCCTTAAACAGTCTTCTACCTTCAAAAAAAAGGAAGCCTCAACCCTGGAAATTAGGAATCAAGCTGTAAAATTTACAGACAAAAAATTGAAATGGTCAAGAGGTTAAAAATAATTAAACCAACCCAAAACAAAACCACACACACATGCAAGAGCCTTCGAACACCTACACAGTAACATTTTTCCATATCCTTACACTCACAAGCCAATCCTGATTACTCTAGTGGATTGTTAACCATAATTTTTAAAATGTTGAAAACTACTGTGTACTCTAGTGCAAGACACTGAAACATGGAATGACTCTGCAGAGAAATAAGTATTTCCTTCCAATTTTCTTCCTCCTGTATCCTTATTTGAAAGAAATCAGATTTCAAACAACTAGGTGGCCAGTTCCAGATTAAACAGTAGAGTAGTTACTCCTAAGGGAACGCAGCTGCTGCATTTCCCTGAGTGAGGAGACAATAACAAAGATAAATCTGTAATGTTAAGTCAAATATTTTGCAAAAGGCAAAAAAAGATGGGAAAGCTGTACTGTTTTCTACAGCTGCACACCTCCTTTCTACCAGTTCAACAAAATGCACAGATCATGAACAATACAAAGGGATTTATGTTTTCCAACTCCCAGCCTCAGCACCCATCCCCCAGTGATCTACCTCTGCTTATCCGGCTGGTACTACTGGTTCCTGCCTCCCCAGAACGTCTCTGGTCCTGCTCTTGCTGAAGTCTTTGAATCATGCTATCCAACGGACTAATTTCTTGATTTGGTTGCTGACTAAGAACTTGATTCAATCCTGTGAAGTAAAATATACAAAACAACACACAAATGTAAATTTCTAGGAAATGAATGTTACAGACAGCTCTTCTAAGTTTTAGCTTTGAAACAAGTACAGTAAATTATCACATGTAGCTATAAGCTAATGCTTATTTTTCTAACAGCTATTTTTTAAAACAGGACAACTTCTTTTCTTAATATATTTGAGAGCATTACATTTTCTGGAGCAGGGTCAAGATGACCACACTTCACTTCTAATAAAAGGTTAAATTTGATCAAGTGCCAGAAAGCCACAGAAGCTTAATACAACTGTTGTTTGTCAGCTCAGCCAATGCAAATTGTTCAAATGCAAGATTAGCCTGCCTCAAATGCATTAAAAACCACTTTATAAGCTTCAATGAAAGAACCACATCAAGAAGGTCTAACTGAATTAGAAAATAATTATCTATACTGTAGAAAATGAAGCAGTAAAAATGTTTAATTGAGCTCCACATGGACATAATGACTCCACAGATCAAGTAATGGTAATTTTCTTTGGTATGTAAAACAACCGAGAAACCTCCTTTTGGGTAGGTCTTGTGAATAGAAGATGGGAAACAGTTCCAAAGAAATGATTACAAGGTGATAATACTGTTTCTGAGCAGCAAGCAAAACACACAGCACATAAGCATGAAAAACACAAAACCTGTTTTCATACTTACAATGATCACAAAAAACAGTTAGAGAGGTATAGAGAAAAATACAAGGGTTACAGTAATGATTCAAAAAATGAGACATCTCCACACAGAATAGTGAGAGGGTGGAGTGGAATGGTGGGAAGCTCTAGTCAAGAGAAGCAGAACTTGCAAAACTTTGTAATGAGGAATAACAGTGTTCAAAGAAACAAGATATAAAAATTATTTTTCCAGCATGATTCCAAAGAAATATCACAGTATAAACTGCACTTTGCAAGATCAAAGACTAGATATTACAGCAATTGTGCTATGAAATGAAGAGCTTTGATTATGTGGCTGAACAGAAGCTGCTATCTCTTAACAGTATGCAGAAAAAACCATAAATATTTAAGATAGTGCTCTCAGGTTTTAAAGGTTATTAAAGTCAACTTCCCTAAAGCAGCAGAACCTTGGAATAATAGAAAGAGCTCTGCTATTGCTACAGTTGGATGTTTTCTGAGTCAGGTAAGTGAGACATGAATTTGTCAATCTCGTGAGCAGACATACTGTCTACTGAGAACAATGGGAAATACTACTAATAACCCAAGAATGATCTTAAATAAGGAAACTGCTATCTAAACTAAATGAATATTTTTATGTATCTAGCCTTTGAGACAATGCCTTAGCAAGAAACAGCAAGTGGTTTCTTTTTAAATGAAATAATAAAGACACTGGTGTATACTTGATTTTTTCAAAACATCTGGTTTAAAGGAGCTTCATGTTCATCAAGGCAGTAAATCAAGTATGACTATCTGAATTCCCCTACTCTTAGAAATCCCTACAGAAAACTTAACAAGAAGTAAATGGTCAGTGCTCTGAGTGAGATGCATCAAACCCACAACAAAGCTTCAGAAAGAAAAGGAACTTTCTTAGTGGAAGGGAACATATAAACTATATAAATGTTGTTTAGGTCTGCATACAACTGCATTGTTGCTATTTTGTAAAAAGGTAGAAAAATGTGTCTGTCTTGTGTCTGTCCATCACCTGTCAAGCTGATGGATGGCTCCCTGCTATTAAACAAAATGCTATGGATATCATTTCCCTATAGGCATTTATGTGTTATGCAGACAGACCACTAAATTTAGTTTTGTTGGGTCTGTGTGTAGAGTCTAACTTGTTTCAAGATACATTGAAGAATGTGCCCAGGACATTTTGAAATTTGGAGAATTTCACAATGCAATGGATTTACACTATAACTGTAACAATGAAATAAAGTCATATCCTTCCCTGAAAATCAAATTTTGTTTCATAAGCCACTAACTAAGAAATTTACATTCACCAGGAAGGATATTTTCCTTCTTACAGTTGCTTCCCAAGTAGCATTTCTTGTTGTAATTTTGGAGGAAATATGGAAATCCTCCCCTAAAAATACTTAAATATTCACTGCCCTATAATCCTGAGTTCTACAAATAAGGGTAAAGAGATTTTTTGGTAAAAACACTCTCAGTTACCCTTCCTGGAATGTCTGACACACCACAGGTTTGAGTATTATGAACATATAAACAACAATTTATAGGAACAGTCAGTTTCCAAATATTTTCAAGAATATCCAAATAGTTAACGATGCTCATTTTGAAAACATTTAAAGCTACTTTCACTGATCACCAGTTGGCTTATTCATACTAATATCAAATTTGTAACATATACGTAGGCATTATTTTTCCATCCCTACCCATGTGAAACACCTTTAGGCAGTTTCCAACAGCCAGCCATTGGCCCAATATATGCATGTTCTTCTCATGTCATGTGCAGGAGAATAAAACTTTCAAGGAACTTCCTACATTTCATATCTTTTTCAAGTTTTCACTTCTTTAACCATATCACCAAAGTTTAAGAGATGTTCTTGTAAGTGTTACCTTTTCTAACTGATCTGTGGAAGACCAGTCTATTTCCTAGGTTTTCTAAGGCAGGAAATCTTATCCCAAAGAGATAACTGAGAGCTCACACAGCATTATACATTGCTCCAGTAACGAAACAACCTCTGAGCTAACTGGAACTGTAACTAGCGCCAATTTGATTGATGACAATACTGCAAATGAAATTGTCACAAGCAACCAGTGCCAAAGACACTCAGATTCTTCCACACTACATGAACTACTATGCTCATAAATGAAGAAAAAGGACAAAGTGAAAGTGTAGAACAACTGAAGGTAACTAGATAGACTACTGGTCAGTGAAGTGAAATTTTCCATACCTGAAGATGTCACTCCCATCTGAGGAATAAGCTGCTCCTCCCTGCAGTTCTCACGACCAGGAACTAGTCTTTGATACCTTGCAGGATGAGGGTTGCCATCCACATCAACCAAAAATGGCGGAGGCATAAGGTGTGGAGCCTGCTGTGTCTGTTCATCCAGGACAAAGTTGTTGGCATCACGGATAAGGGGCCGATAATCACTATGAAAGAACATCTGATCTGCTATCTGTAAACAAAGTCATTTTGTAATTTTTTTAAAGAACCTATTACAAAAGCATACAGAAGAGAACTGCCAAAAGTATTTTTAACAGTGGTACTCATGGTCAGTTTTGCAAAAAACAGGGCTATAAACTGCTGTGTTTGTTTCAGTTTAAAGGGGAAAATTTAATGACTCCATTATTATTTTGTTTCAAAGTACTCTTTTCTATGTAACACTGCAAAAGGAATAATCCACATGTTTGAGGGTGGAAAGCATTTAAATAATAGGGGACTGAGGTAATATTTAACTACTAGAAGACATCTGATCAAATACACCATTAATGTATTAGTTTATAAATTTTCTTCTACAGTCTGAATATATGAATAAATTTTCTAATAATAAAAAATTGTGTCACAGACTTATGAGATATGGTGCAGGCAGAAGACTAGGAAAAATATTTATTGCATGAGGGCATTGCCAAATATTTTAACATCATCAAAATATATATATCCTTACTATAATGCTAGATATCAGAAAAAGTTTCAGTCGATAAAATAAAGCCAAACTAAAAACTGAATTTCTCACTTTATTTTTTCAAAATAAAAAGTTGTTTTCTTTTTTATTTCTGTCCACCTGCTCCTAATTTATTATAGATGACTTTCCACAGACCCTCAAGACTGAAAAATATTTTGTCCAAATAAATATAAAAAGATGTATGCTCCATCCCTCGCTAGCACAGGTGTCTCAGTATTGTGCAATAAGAAAGATATTGAAGTGCAAGGAGAAAAGAAAAAGTGAATAGGAGATGCACATACTACACATCCCAGGACCACCTACTGGCAACAAACCTTGTGGCAGCTCATGTATTCAGTTGAACTGAATTAACAAGTGAAAGTCAAATCATAAAACCATCATTCACACAAATTAAGATTTCCAGTGCAGTATGAAAACAATTAAATGATTGCCTCAATGCATAGAGATCTCAAAAAATCTTGTCTTTGGATCATGGAGAGAGGAATGCTTAAGTTGTCATAGAACATCCTCTAATTCCTGGAGAGTATGCTCTATCATGACCAATCCATAACATGGTTTCCAGTAATTTGTTAAGTATAAATTAGTAAGGCAGAGATCATAGCAGCTACTCAGAGATCTGGTCTCTCAATGACAAATCTCTCCCACCCTGGAAGCAAGAAGACCAGGAACAAAAATGACAACAAACATTTGTCAATTACAACATCAAAAAGTGCATCCTTATGATATGGATTTTTAAAAAAGAATTGGGAAAAAAATCAGGGATATCATGGGCTCTAGACCTCACAAAAACTCAGAAAAATAACAACAGGAAGAAATTTGAAAGATACAAAGAAAAATGCAATGGAAAATAATTCCCTTCAGAGATTTAAAAGACTACGCTTACAAAAGGTGATATCCCACTACAGTAAAAAAGCTGACTGGACGAAATCTTGCTGCTAGATTCTTTGTTAACAGAGGCTG